>CM067339.1:170977657-172177657 GCA_034376525.1 Nicotiana benthamiana
ATGTATCTCTTTCAGACTATTATTTTTAGTACTCCTTAGTTGTCCTTGAGTAGTGACCAGATACTGGGTAGATATATGTTGTTAGATTCCGCATTTTGCTATTTCTATCATTACTAAAAGTCTTCTGCGTGTTATTAATTAATTGGTTTCAATATTTAATTCGCTTTTGATTGAGGTTATTGTGAAAATGATTAGAAAGTGGTTGGCTTGCCTAGCTTCGACAATAGGCGCCATCACGACTCCGATGGTGGGTATATTCGGGTCGTGACAAGTTGGTATCAGAGCACTAGGTTACTTGGGTCTCACAACTCACGGACAAGCTCGGTAGAGTTTGAGGGATCGGTACGGAGACGTCTGTATTTATCCCCCAGAGGCTATAGAGTTAGGAAAAGTTTCACTTTGTTCGTTCTTGTCGTGCGATTTGGTTTCTCAAATATTGATTGTCGTTCTACTATGTTCTTTCGCAGATGGGGAGATCACATGCATCTTTTTCTTCCGCGTAGCAGCTCCCATGAGGGACAGGGGCCAAGGCCGGGCTAGAGGCCGTGGCAGGGGCAGAGCTCTGCCCCAGGCAGTAGTTCCAGAGGTGGATCCTCATATTGACTTCGATGAGGAGGTTGCAGCACCACCAGCTCCAGTGGGCCCAGCTCAGGTCCCAGGAGAGTGATGTTTTCTTCGGATCTTCAGGATGCTCTTGTCCGCATAGCAGGCTTTATGGATAGTATTGCTAGAGGGGGATTGCTGCCAGTAGCACCAGCTACTTCTCAGGCTGGAGGAGGGTTTCAGACTCCTGCTACACGTACTCCGGAGTAGGTAGCTCCCCAGACTCAAGTTCCCTTGGTTCAGCCCGCAGTGGCAGCTCAGACAGGCATTACAGCTCAGGCCGGAGATGGAACGACCATGTCTTTGGATGCTTTGTGGAGGCTTGATCGGTTCTCCAAGCTTTTCACCACTACTTTCAGCGGTGCTTCATCGGAGGATCCCCAGGACTTTCTATACAGCTGTCATGAGATCCTCAGGACTATGGGGATAGTACAGACCAATGGGGTCAATTTTTGCACTTTCAGACATGTGGGGTCTGCCAAGACTTTGTGGAGGGATTATTGTCTATCTAGACCAGCAAGGTCTCCAGCTTTGACATGGGATCAGTTTGCAGAGTTATTTTTGGAGAAGTTTCTCCTCGTCACTCAACGGGAGGCACTTCGCAGACTGTTTGAGCACCTTCAGCATGGCTCCATGACAGTTACATAGTGTGAGACTAGATTTGTTGATTTAGCTCGCCATGTAGTAGTGATACTCTCTACGGATTGGGAGAGGGTCCGGAGGTTCATTAATGGATTGATTCAGCCCATTCGGCTACAGATGGCCATGGGAGTTGGCAGTGATATTGTACATTTCAGGAGGCGGCCAATGCGGCCCGCCGAGTAGAGATAGAATTGGCTAGAGGAGGTAGTCAGGGTTCGGACAAGAGGCCTCGACATTCTGGCAGATTTAGTGGTACCTCATCTGGTGGTAGGGATTTCCATGACAGAGGCCATCCCCTGAGACCTTTCCAGTTGACACGTCAGGTTACTCATGGTACGCCAGGCGGTGGTGACCACCAGTAGTATTATTCAGATCAGCAGTCTTTCAGCACACCACCAACCCTTATCAGTGTAGCGCCACTTCAGAGCTTCAAGGGAGGACATATCGGTCGACATGGCCAGCAGTCTCAGCTGCCGAGGGAATGTTATGGTTGTGGAGACACAGGTCATGTTGTTAGATTTTTCCCTCGAGCCTCGAGTAGTTCTCAGCAGCAGGGTCCTCGCCCTACGATTCCGGCAGCAGGTGATCCACAAGTCGTCCAGCCAGCTAGAGGCGGGTAGGGATCATAGAGGTGGAGGGAGAGACCGTAGAGATGGAGCCTGGACAACCAAATGTAGGGGTCAGCCCGCAGCAGATTGTCCCAGAGACGCAGTTCAAGGAGGTGGGGGCCAGCCCCGTTGTTATGCATTGCCAGCCAGGCCGGAGGCCGAGTCATCTGATGTTGTGATTACAGGTACTATATTGGTTTGCGATAGGGGTGCTTCGGTATTATTTGATCCGGGATCTACTTATTCTTATGTGTCATCCTATTTTGCACCATATTTGATCATGCCTAGTGAGGCTCTAGGTATTCCTGTATTTGTGTCCACACCGGTTGGTGATTCTATAGTAGTCGACCGAGTGCAGCCTTCTTGTGTTGTGGTATTTGAGGGTCTTGAGATCTGTTGTGAGCACGTGATTTTTGCTCTCACGATAATTACTCCCAAAAATTCAAAATAAAATAGTTTCGCGTTGTGTGTGATTTTTGTGGATTTTTGTGTTATCTTTTCTTTAGCGTCTGCATTTTTGTCTGTGCGTGTTTATTTGCTAAATTAATTAGAAAATACAAAAATACATATTGCATGCATACTTAGGATTTAATTGTGCATTTTTTGAAATTAATTAAACCATGTCCTATTTTAAAAGAATGAAAATCACAAAAATAATGAATTTTGGTAGTTTTGTCATTTTATGGTTTAATTGTGTGATTTTGTTTTAATCAATGTTTGATCTTGTGTGTTAATTATTGTTGAGGGTCCAATTGATATCTTTTTAAGTTATTTTTTATTTTTACAACTTAATTTAGAAATTTTGGTTTTTTTGAATTTAAAAAGAGAATGAAAGAAATGAAATCAGGCCCAAACACTGCCCATACCAGGTCCAATTGGCCCAGGCCTCTCAGACGTCCCAAACGACGTCGTTCCGTCGGTCCCCATCCCGATCATTTATCTCACTTGATCAATGGTCCAGATCATCCACCCAGCAACCCGTCTCTATCCTGGCCCGTTTACCCCGAATCACACCCGTCCCAGCAAAGTCTAAACGGCCCCATTTGGTTTAAATGATTTAATTTGGACCGTTGGTTCCCACCATCCAACGGCCCAGATTAATTAGGCTATTTATATTATATCAAACCCTCATACCCTTACCCCCATCTCTCATTTCCACACCCCCCTTTACCCCTTCGTCTCTCTCAAATCCTCAGAGACAAGCTAGGGTTGAAACCCTAGCCGCCACCTAACTCCTCCGTCCAAAAACCCGGTGGCAACCACTCCAATCACCACCCAAAAACACACCCTTGAACCACCTAACTCCCCTAAACACAAATCCATCATCAGTTTGTTTTGAATTTGCCCGAGTCTCGTCGAATCTTCATTTAAAGGTTCGAGCCCGGACTCAACTTACGCCAATTCATCCCAAATCAATACCAAGCACCCCCTTGGACTACCTCATACCCAGAACACCATCAGTTCCGTTCAAATCAGACTAGGAAATTTCAAGCCCCAAAGTTGAACCTCACGAACCCTAAATCAAAAAAACCTCGGAGTTTTTGTCTAATCAATGGGAGTTTAAGGTCTAGTGGACCTTAATCTTGGTGTTCTCAACTGAGAACACTCCGATTAAGGTCCGTTTGACCTCAAATGGTCGAACCTGGTCGAGCCCTGATCATTCGTTTGTGAACATTTAAAGATAAGTCTTTCTTCTTACTTTCTGATTTTTACGTTTTGATATGTGTTTTTTTGCATATTAATTAATTAATGAGATTTTTAGTTATATTTTCTTTTCAGTTCTGTTCATCTCCATAGACCTTTTATCTTGTCATTTGCTTCTATTTGTTTGTTGTTTGTTTGTTATTGTGAGTTTCTGTTCAATATGTTAGAATAGTTTAGCTCACATTAGATTCCCAGTTTGAAACCATTGTCTTAAAGTCTAACTCTTACACCTTGTCAATTGATTATTAGCTATCTGGTATAGTTCATATAGTCGATTAAATGAAGGTCGTCAGCTGAATTCGCTGAAACAAGTAGAAAGGCATGATTGTCCACTTAAACCGCATAACTGCCATTATCATTCTCTTGTATTCAGCATGCTTATCCAGTGTTGTTTTACTTAGCTTGTGATAGCCATTGTTTTGTTTGAATTAGTGTGGAGTTGGTCCGGTTTGATTTACCAAAGGGACCAACTCACTCCACCTGATTTGAACTCCTCCTATGAGTTGTTTAAATCTGAACCCCTGCTGAACTTAGGGTTGGTTATAGCTGTAGAAAACCTTACATGTGACCTGTAATTAGAGGTTGAATGTAAGGTTTATATACATCCACGGCATCAATTAGAGAACAATTGGCGAACTCACTTGGTCGCCTCATAGATTTCTGCACATTAAATATAATCTCCTCGTCATTGAGCCTCAATTAAGCTCCCCGATCTCACAATCAATCAAGTCTCTCCCTATGGCTAAGAACGGTCTTCCAAAAATGATAGGAATCTCTTCATCCACCTTGCAATCCAAGATCACAAAATCTGCAGGGAACACAAATTTCCCCACCTGAATAAGCACATCATCGAGGAGCCCAAATGGACACTTCAATGTCCTGTCAGCCACCTACAATAACATAGAGGTGGGTCTAGCTCTACATATGCCCAACCTCCTCTAATCAACTAGGGGCATAAGATTAATGTTGGCCCCTAAATCACAGAGTGTCTTTGCAAAGGCATAGTTCCCAATAGTGCACGGAATAGTAAAGCTTCCTGGATCAGAGAGCTTTTCAGCTACAGGTCTAGTTACCACTGCACTACAGGTCTAAGTAAGAGTCACTGTGGCCAAGTCTTGGAAGTAATACTTCCGAGACATTAAATCTTTCATCATCTTCACGTATCCAGGCATTTCCTTTAAAGCTTCGATCAATGGAATATTTACCTAAATCTGCTTGAGCATGTCAAAGAACTTCTTGTATTGCTCTTACTTTTGGTGCTTAGCCATTATCTGTGGGAATAGTGCAGGAGAACTTTTCTTCCCAATGACTTGGGACTTTTCTATCTCAACTATTATCTCCTCCACTGGCTCTTCAATTATTTTGGCAATTTTCTCTCTCTCTTGCCGAATATTCTGCTCATCAGGAGCAGGCTGGACTGTCACCTCTGTCAGCCTTGTTGATTTATCTAGCTCAATAGGTACTTGAATGAGTGTCTCAGCCTGTACATTCTCTCGAGCTCTCTCCTGTTCAACATCAAGATCTCTACAATTGCGGAGACTCACCGCCATCAGCTGCTTCGGGCCCTGATCTTTGGGGTTGGTTTGGGCATCTGCAGGCAATGTCCCTTGAGGACGGTTATTCAAAGACATATCAATCTGGCCCACCTGCACTTCAATATTTTTAATAGCTGAGTCATGTGCATCTACCCTCTCATTTATCTTTGCTTGGACCCAATCACTTGCTGTATCATCGCTTCCAGTCGACCAAACCCATCTTCTTGTCTCCCATCATGCTGCTGCTGAGGTGGGTGGTACCCTAGCTGCTGATTATTGTACCCTTGCGGTCTAGGATAAGGTGCCATGTTGTTGGGGGATCTCATACCTCCCATGTTCCCGGTATTGTATTGTGGGTACGGCGGCCTGTACTGCTGCTGAGTCTGCTGGCCCCAGTTCTGATTTCCTTGCCTCTGACCCCCATAGTTAGCCACATAATTCATATCATCAGGTTGCTAATGATAAAGGTCATGCTCTACATTCCATGGATTACCAATTGGCTGACTGATGCAAGATGTGTACAAGCCCCCATTGGTAGTATCAACTATGTGTACCTGCTGTTTTTGACCTGAATACTCTACCTTTTCTGTGAGGATGCTCATCTGTGTCAAAAGAGTCGCCACATTCTCAGCCAAAGTGTTGGAAGGATCAAGAGGTACTACGCGCACCAACGGAGTGATAGGTGCGTTCTTGGTCGTCCACCCTGAATTCTGAACCATTTTATCTAACAGATTCTGCCCTTCTCTCCATGTCTTGCTCAAAAATGCCCCACCAGCTGAAGCATCCACAATATTTTTCATACTATCAGAAAGTCCGATGTAAAACCGCTGTCCCAACATCTGCTCTGGAATACCATGATGGGGACACATCACCAACACTCTTTTGAAACTTCCCTATGTCTCGTGCAGAGTTTCCATAGGTTTCTGTTTGAAGCTCACGATCTCATCAATTTGTTGTGCTATTTTGTTTGGTAGGTGGAACTTGTTGTGAAACTACTTGACTAACTCATCCCAAGTTTTAATGGAGTTTATGGGGAGTGAGTTTAGTAAAATCTAAGCAGCTCCTATCAATGAGAATGGAAATAATAGCAGCCTTATTGCTTTCGGAGTCACATTGGGCTGCCCCTAAGTTTTGCATATGGACATGAAATTTTTTAAGTGCTGCTGAGGGTCTTCTACTATCTATCCATAAAAGAGTCTCTTGTTTTGCAACAAGTGCAGCATATTGTTTGTAATTTGGAATGATTCAGCTTGTATCGTTGGCACAACAATGGCAGTTGCCAAATTGTCAGATGTCGGTTGTGCTCAGTCATAAAGTGCACCCTCCGGCACAAGAGGTGCCGCCACTCCATCATTTAAGCCATCTTGCTGGTTCCTACCGTCTCCATTAGGATTGTCTACGTTCTCCATATCAGTTTCGAGTTTGTTTGTCTGTAGATATGGTTGAAGTCTTTTGTTTGCACGGTTCAACACCCGGAATATTTTCTCAAGGTTTGAGAGTCCTTCAAGCAGTTCTCCAGTCCTTGCAGAGTTTCTAGGCATACACCTGTGCAACCAAGTCAACCGTCAAAAGTTTCAATCAATATTGGGTGTAAAGAAACTAGCTACACCAAGAATTTTTGTAACTCTAGCAATGGCAATTGATAGTGCCGTTAACTCCCCAGAAACGGCGCCAAAATTTGATCACGCCCAATATGCCCTCTAAAAAGGACTCTGCGGACGTTGCAAATAAAACCCGAGTATTACGCCCAGGGTCGAATCCACCGAGAGTCAACCTATCAACCACAACCTTTAGACCCACTAACTCTTTAGAACCAGCTTCCCAAGACTTTTGAATCACAAGTGGAGGTTTTTTATGAACTAAAATTGTAGAGAAATAACAAGCTAAAGCTAACTAACTAAAGTTGTAGACAAGAATGAGAGAAACTCTAAGGTAATGACTTCCCCTATTGATAGAATCCCTTCTGTTTATGCTTCATACAAATTTACCAACACACTTTATCAATAATGAATACTCAACTTACCATAAATCTCTCCCGAGCAATTACAGTAACATACTATTGCACTCTACCAAGATACACTAGCTAGCTTTAATTGACACAGTTCGTTTAAAATTGCACCAAAGGCTTCGTTATTCCTAATCCCGCCTTTAAACCCGCAGTTATAGATTCCTCTTATTACTTTAGGAGTGGTGTTATTCAACAACTACCTAAATATGCACTCTTTTCCAAGTTATGCACACTAAATAGGCACAGCTTATTGAGGATCCTGTCAATTAACTATAACAAGAACATAGTTGAATAAATAAAGATTAAAACTGGAAAATTTGCATTAACATAAACGAGAAGTTCAACCCCCAATAGGTTCCATCAATACCTTAGACAGGGACATTAGCTACTCATAACTATGCTAAATAAACTAAATTAATATTCAACATAATCTAGCAATAAAAATCAAAAGGGAAGAAGAAATATGTTTAAGTTATTCTCTCACACTAGTTTTTCCTCCCAAGAACTCCAAGAAATAAATGCATGCCTCTAATGGGCGAAACCTAGTGACTAATATAGGTTTTAGGGCTAAAATTTTACGTTTGGACACAACTGCCCTTGACCATCAGCACGCCTACTGCAGTTCTACCGCGTTTGCGGTAGAACCGCGGCCAAACGACCCCTCTGAATCCAATTTTATCTGCAGCTATCTCCACGCAGTTCTGCCGCGGTCGCGGTGGACCGCGGGAAACTCCCTTCTCTGATTCTTCAGCCTTCTTCCGCGTGGTTTACTTGGGATTTTTCACAGTTGGCCCCTTTTCCTTCATTTTTGACTCCAAAAGTCTCCCTAGCCTTACCTAGTCATATATAGCATGTACATCAAGAAAAACACTAATAAGAGCATTTTGTTATCACTTTCATTATTAAAAGTATGCAAGAAGGTGATTATTTAGGGGCTGAATATAGTTAACTTCACCTGTTATCACAATTGTTTCCTTGTCTTGATACACTTGTCCTTCTTTGATAACGCTTTGTGTAACTTAAATTATTATTTCACTTTGATATTTCTCCTTGACGGGAGAGGCTGGCTTATCAAGTAAATGTATTATCCCAGACGAACCTGCAAGAAAATAATAATAAACGGTGTCATTACAATTTTACAGAATCTTTGTAGATAAATTATGGATGAAAATAAAATTTTGCAGTCATTTTCTTTCTCAACATGGAATGTAGCTTAATTGTAGTATAATTGTAGTAATTTTGTAGATAACCTTGAAAAAAATATTGCTCTATACATCCTAAAACTAATTTATAGTTTATTTGTAGATAAATGTAGATATTTTATTGATATTATCGTAAAATCATACTTCAATAGAATTTGAAACATAACAAGCATGCACTTGTGTTCATTTGTAATGGCTAATTCCATATTAAAATCTCGTACACTTATGAATAACGGATGCAATCCTAAATTTTTATTATCTTTTTTTGTCTCCATATACACACTAACCCCCATACTGTTCCTAATTTTCATCGGAGGACAATTCTCCTTCACAATGTATTTGATTTCTACAATTGTTTCTGAAGTATCAATCATTAATTGCTCTACAATTGTAGAAATCAACATACTGCAACTTGCATACTCTTCGAGCACAATGTCATCAACTTGAAAATCTCTAAATCTGTCATAGATATCCCAATTTCCATTAAAATGTAGCATGATTTGGATTTTGAACATGATTGCTTGTTGTTGAAGAGTTATTGTTCAATAATTTATCGCTTTTTTGATTTTTTGAATTCAGAAAAAAAAAAGACAATAACGGAGAATCGTAGAATTGATTTCTACGATTTGACCTGAACTTTTGGATTAGGGATTGATGAAAAAAGTTGACAAATTGAGATTTGCATAACTGATTTCTACAATTTAAAATTGAGCTTATGATTTCGATGAACTGATAGTTTGATTTGTAGTGACAAACTGATATTTTGATTTCGACGAACATAATTTGTTTATTAATTGAAATTGAGCAATTTTTATGATATGATATGATCTTATTCACGTCAAATCTGTTCAGAATATTTTGCTTCTAAAATTTAGCTCGCAAAAATAGGAAGATACTACAGCTATTAATTAGCTTTTAATGATTGGTATAAAAAATATAAAAATAATATGGAGTGGACGGATACTTTAAAAATTATGCATATTTTTTATTATAAAAAATCTCATTTGTAAATGATGTACATGTCTCCAACTTCAATTTATGGCCCAACTTATATGCGTTCCAGTTGATGCTTGCATTTTTCCGCTGAGGCCCAATAGAATTACTATACACGTTTTGGAATACAATAATTATTGTAGGATGTATTACATAGTTTTGTTTTTATCTTTTTTATTACTGTAGGAAACTATCTTCATTTCCACATCACCAAGAGTTCTAGATAAAGTCATAGTTTTCTTTTATCATCTTGACTATATAAGGAGTGTTTATAATACATCACCAAGTGCTTCTGCCTCTAAATGGAGAACCTTTACTATATTAGTACCTCTACCTTTAGTATCAGTAATACTAGTATTACAAAACGTGCGATGCGCGAACATTATTAAAAAATATTAATCATATCAAACATGCATGATCTGATTTGTTTGAATACATGTAATTAATTTTTACATTTCAATCAAATTCAAAATCCTTATCTATAGATTCAAAAATTTATGTTTTAATTAAAATTTATTTTTATTACATAGTCGAACATATATTTATCTTAAAATTATGAAGTAGCGTTTCATTAGCTTTTTTTTTTAAGGGTAAACATTCTATCCATTAATATCAAAGGGTATTTACAAGTTGAAGCTTTAGCAAGAGTTTGGACTACTCCTACTTATTTACATCAATCTTCTATACTGAACTTTAACTAGCTTTAAGTACATCATAGTATAGGAACAACTAGTAGACTAAACAACACAACCAAGCATGCTAAGGAAACTTGTTAATTTTGTCCAAGCCAACTCGCCAATGCCTGCAACTTCTGCCTCGAAGATGGATGGACAGTGCGATTTCTCTGCACAGTTGAGATTCTTGATATTTTGCTCTATTGAATCTGATGTTATTCCTTTCTCGCCAGATAAGTGCAACTGAGTTGATGAAGGTACAAGCTGTTATACTATTAAGTACCACTCTACTCTTTGCCTTACAACACACCCACTGCAATTCTGTTTCCCAGTCACCCACAGTCCTATGATGCCCCAACCAGATGCATATTCTAGTCCACGGCCTTTTTGTAACTGGGCGGTCAAAGAACAGATGGCTAAAGGTTTCAGTACTTTGATCACAGAATACACAATTGCCAGGTACTATGATGCCAAACTTCTGTAGTCTGTCTACTGTAGGCAGCCTCTGTTGAGCAGCTAGCCAGACAGTAAACCTGTGTCTAGGTTGAGCATGAGCAAGCAATATCAGATTCTTCCAAGCAACCTTGCTGTAGGTTGGAACCAATGTCAGATATAACTTCTGAATATGGAACTGTTCCAGCTTGTAGAAGACTTGCAATCTATTGATCAGGCTGCCTTGTATCATTTGAATCCCCATAATGTCATCCCTTCTGTTCAGTATCGTCCTTACTAACCAAGAGGCTACTTTAGGTAAGGAAATTGTTTCAATGTCCCTCTGTTTGATATAGTAGCTGTGCACCCATCTAATCCACAAGCAGTCCTTCTTCTTAGCCAGATTCCAGAGGTGTTTGCTAAGTGCTGCCTTATTCCATAGTGTCATGTCTATAATATTCAGTCCACCAGCAGAGAATGGCCTACATACACTATCCCATGCCACTAGGGCCTTCCTGGACAGCTTTACACTCCCAGTCCACAGAAAGGTTCTGCAAATATTTTCAATGGTTTTCAATACTTTCTTAGGCAGGATGAAAACTTGAGCCCAGTAGGTTTGGATGCCAAATATGACAGATTTTATCAGTTGGCATTTTCCAGCATAGGAGAGCAGTTTGGCAGACCAGCATGTTACTTTTGATGTAATCTTCTCAATTACTGGTAAGTAGTGGCCAACAGACAGTTTTTTGGAGTCAAGAGGAATCCCCAGATACTTGAAGGGAATTTACCTTCTGTGAACCCTAAGGCCTCTGGAATCACTACCTTGGTATCCTGTTTAACTCCAGCAATATATAATGCACTTTTTGACAGGTTAGCTTGCAGACCTGAGGCTTTAGAGAACTTGAGAAAGGCTTCCTATAAGATTTTAACAGAAACAAGATCAGTTCTACAAAACATCAGCAGGTCATCAGCAAAGCAGACATGAGTACAGTTTAATTTCCTGCATTTTGGGTGGAAATTAAAGTCTCCATTCCTGTGCAGTTGTCCCAGAACCCTATTGAGGTATTCCATGGCCAGTACAAATAAATAGGGTGACATGGGATCACCTTGTCTAATACCCCTTTTGGCTTTGAAAGGCTTTGTGTGATCACCATTTAGAAAGAGGGAATAAGAGACAGTTGTAACACACTCAATTATCCATTGCACAAAAATGGCAGGAAAGCCCAGATCAACTAATATTTGCTTTAGGAACCTCCAATCCAATGTGTCATAGGCCTTCCTCAGGTCCACCTTCAATACACATCTAGGAGATATCGCTTTCCTAGAATAGCCTTTGAAGATTTCATGACAGAGAATGATGTTGTCCAGTATGCTTCTTCCTTCAATGAAAGCAGATTGAGCCTGTCCTACCAGTTCACCTATCACAGCTTTCATCCTCTTAGTGATGACTTTGGAGATGATCTTATACAATGTGGTGCAGCAGGCTATAGGTCTGTAGTCTTTCACAGTAGCTGGGGTTTTGTCTTTAGGAATAAGAGCTTAGCAGTAGTATTCATCATACGAGGCAATTTGCAAGTATTGAAGAAATCCTTGACAGCAGCAAAGATATCCTCCTTAACTATATCCCAGTTCCTGGTAAAAAAATCCACAGGAAACCCATCCACTCCAGGCGCTTTATCCTTTGGCATCTCCTTAATAGCCTCATTGACTTCCTCCAAGGTAACCTCCTGGATCAGCATTGTTTGTTGTACCCTTGATAAGCATTTACCTTCTCTTATAATAGTAGTGTTAGCAAGAGGCAACTCCCTTTCACAATCTCCCATCAATGACGGGAAAACAGTGATGAATTCTTGCTCTACATCTTCTGGTTCCGTTAGCTTTGTTCCTGTGTCTGTATATATGGAAGTAATGTTGGTTTTGGAGGTTTTGATCTTCCACTGGGCATGAAAGTACTTAGTATTGGCATCACCACATGCAATCCAGCATGCTTTGGATTTCTATCTCATAACTTGTTCCTCCACAGCACTCCACTTCTCAATGTCTTCTAAGACTGCTTTCTCTTCATCAAATAGCATATGTGATAGAAGGCAAGTCTGTAACTGATTTTGTATGATGTCCAGGGACTCTCTGGCCTGTACAAGTTTTTGCTTGTATGTGGCCATATAGGCATTTATTTCTTTAAGTTGCTCTTTTAAACACGTTAGCTTCCTCCAAACCTGCTGCATAGGTGATCCATTGCACTCTAGCCTCCAGACATTCTGCAAAATGCATTGGAATTGAGGATGTTCCATAATGTTAGTGTACAATCTGAAGGCCTTTGGGTGAAGCAGCTTGAGGCCTCCACATTTGATGAGAATGGGAGAGTGATCTGACATAGAGGGATTCATGAAGTCAGCTTCTAAGTGACCAAACTGTTGTAACCATTGATAGTTTCCCAGTGCCCAGTCAATTTTGCTATAGACTCTAGAGGCAGTACCCTGTTTGTTAGACCAAGTGAAATGCCATCCTGTAGCTCTGAGAGGAGTGAGTTGCAAGCCATTAAGAACTGCCTTAAAACCTTTAACTTCAGCTTCTGTGATAGGAGAACCTATTCTGTCATCAGGCCTCAACACATTGTTGAAGTCACCACTCAATAGCCAAGTGTCCTGGCTGGGTATAGGGATGCTCCTCAAATCTGTCCACAACGGTTCTCTATGGCTAGTATCATTCTGAGCATAGATGATACTGGCGTGGGTCTTGACATGGCTAACAGAATCTTCTATGACGCATTGGATGAGCTGATCAGTCACAAGAGAGATCTCTACCTGAATGTGAGGCTTCCAGATCAACCAAATTCTACCATTCATAGCCTTCGAATAGTTGCAATAGACATGCCAACCCCTAACAATTTTATCTTGGATCTTCTTAGCTTTATATTCTTTTACTCTTGTTTCTAGACATCCCATAACATCAACTTTATTAGCAGCAAGAAAGTTTTTCAGCTCTTTCTGCTTATGGGCTAGGTTTAGCCCTCTAATATTCCATGTAACTATAATCATAGTAACTTGGGATTAAGAGAGGGCCCCGGGTCACTCTGTTGACCTTTTCTACCAGAATCTAACACATCAACAGTTGCCTTCCCTTTATTGCATTCATCAGTCTTCCTGCAATGTTGTTCAATATCAGTATCTATACTCCTCTCCTGAATGGTAAGGTCTGTTGATTGTCTTGGCGGGAAAGCGTCATCTGATTTGTATTTAGCATTATTACTTCATTAGCCTTGCTAGATTCAGCTTTCTCTGGGATCATCTCCTGTGGCTTGTCAAGTATTTGAGTCTTCTTAACAAGCCATTCTTGTTTTGCAGCTTTAGGATTCCTTCTCCTTCTGGGCTCCTGTTTCTTTGCCTTTCCCTCTTTATTTTGGTCCCTCGCAGTCTCAGATTTGGTATTGTACCAGCAGTCCAAAGCATCATGACCAAATTTCAGACAATGATTACAGAACAGAGGCTTCCAGTCATATTCAATCTGTTGAACCTTAGGCCCAAATGGAGTTTCAATTTCTAGCAGATCTGGAAGAGGATGGGCAGCATTAACCTCCACTAGCACTGGAGCATAAGAAATCTTTTCATAGTGAGCCGTGAATTTATCTGTATACAAAGGATTACCCACAGCACTAGCCATCTTGCTCAATGCATCAGTAGACCAATAACCCACAGGTAATCCGAGAAATCTAATCAAACAGGAATTGTACTTACAATGTCATTTTGAAAGGAAAAATCAATCTTCCAAGGCCTCAACACCAGTGGTTTGTTCCTGCATGAATAAGGACCTGATTGTATAACTTGATCTCTGTCGGCAATCGAATTGAATCGGAATATGCAGTAACATGTAGAATGAATCAGAATCTAAGGTTTAGATACAAAATTCCATACATGCAAGAAAAAGTTGCCCATTGCTTTCTCGTATTGAGCCTCACCAATAACATACCCGATTAAGGCAGTTTTCCAGTACTCGACCTGGGGTTTCAAATCATCCTCATTAATTTGACTATCTTCTTACCATCTCTGTCAGTGGGAGGCATAAAACATAATGGTTTACCCATTTGAGCACTTCGATTTCCTTGCACAACCTCAGCTGCAGTTGGATAGGTCTCCCCTGATTTGCTGGTTTCAGAGAATTGAAGTCGGCGTACAGCTTGACTATCATTTCCATCTAGTTTGGTTATCGGACTCTGCATGGTAATATCATCACATTCAGCTTCATGAATCTCCTCAATGGCTTGAAATTTTTGGGGAAGGAAGCTCCCAAAAGTCAGCGGTTCTTGACGAGCACCATGGTCAGGGGTAACAGTTTGGACAGCATCGGCGAGCACGTTTCTCCGGCGGCGAGCCATTTCCGGGCACAATGGCATACTTGCTATCATGCGCCGATAGATTTTAGGTTTTGGTTAACGTGCGCCATCTCCATTTCATTAGCTTTCCACATGGCATAATCTCAAACTACTCAATTCGAAAAAAAAATATTGATAATTCTTAGTAGGTTTTGTGCTAATTTCTATTATATTTTACTCTCGATATTATTAGAATTTATCCTAAATTTTATTAAATTTTGTCCTGAAAGCACCACTGTCAAGACCCAAACTCGATCGTGACGGCATTCAACCCTAAGGCTAGGTAAGCCTGACCAACAATCGCTTTTAATTTTATACTAAGTCTCAAAACTGACAGTTTAAGAATAATAATCCAAAAATATTAATATAGTAATAAGGACAAATACGAAAAATCGATAAACATCCATAAGATCTGGGGTCACGAGTCTAGAGCCTCTAAACAAAACTAAATAATAATATCAAAATGAAAATAATAAAATCTGAAATGTACGTAATAATAATAAACTAAAAAATTGAAGAGCAACCAGGTCCTGCGAACGTCATGCAGCTACCTCAACGACTCTAGAAATATCTTGAGACTACCAATATCAGCTAAGCCTCCTTTGTACCTGAATCTGCACATAAGGTGCAGCGAGTAGGGGTGAGTACTACCAACTCAGTGAAAAATAAGCATAGAAAAATTTACGAAAGTAAGAAATCCATGAAATGCCACAAAGCAAAGCTAATTCTAACAAACTTATTCCTGAGCTATGAACTAACAGCAAAACAATATCAAATACAACAGTCAAGTATCAGATAAAGATGCAATGCAATGCACATGAATACACTGCAGCGTGCAGCCTGAGCCATCCATATTTATTTATCGTCAACGGCGTTCACTAGGGGTGTGTACAGACTCCGGAGGGGCTCTTTCATCCCAAGCGCAATATCAGCCAGGTATTGGCATAAAACAGGCGCTCGGCCTTAATATCAATGTATATAATCGCTACAGCGTGTAGCCCGATCCAATGTATAAATCGCTATGGCTTGTAGCCCAATCCATGCACAATCCACAGTATGCATAGGAGTCACATAATAGAATCGACTTATTTTTCAGTTTCCAATTCTTAGGAAGAATATAATTTAATTATTTATTTTCAGGAAAAGTGACTTAGCATTTCATTACTGTGATTAAATACAGGACTGAGATCAATGATTATGCAAATCATGTTATCACACAGATATTCACTCTAGACGAGACTACAGATCGGCACAAGGCCCCAAACATGGAATTAAGCCCAATTATCAATAATATCATGTGCGTATCAGCCGCCAATAATTCATATTCCGCTCTCGGGATGGACCAAGTCACAATCCCCAAACATATACCATCCCGCACCTGCCATGGGGTGCGATTCACGCCCTAACATAGCATCACGATGTGATAAACCGGGGTTATTAACCCACAGGACATCATCTATACAAACTACTCACCTCTAACCGGTCGTAGACTAGCCCGCGATGCCCTTTCCTCCTGTATCGACCTCTTTGCGCGTAGAATCTAGTCAAAATCACAACTAATATATAAACATGGGCTAAGGAAACATAACCCAGTCAAATATACTCGAAAAGTACTAAAATTCACGAAGTTGGAAAAATCTAAGTCCCGGGCCCACTTCTCAAAAAATTACAAAAGTAGCATCAACGGATTCCTCGTCTCGCCACGAGTCCGTACATATAAACAATGCTAAAATCAGAGTTCAAATGAACCCTCAAATCCTCAACATAAAATCTCAAGACTCAATCCCTAGTTCTTCCCCTTTTTGCTAAATTTCCATAAAATTCTAGATAAATTTCACAATAAAAATGAGTATTGAGACCAAGATTATTACCTCAAGTCGTTTCCCTTTGAATCCCTCCTTCTTTTCCTTCAAAAATCTCAAAAACGGGCAGCCATGGGTGAAATAGATCCAAAATCGTGAATAAGATGATTTTAAAATATTCTACCCAGGTATTTACTCTTCGCGATCACATAAAATGCTTCGCGATCGCGGAGAGAAATTTTTCCAGCCCAAATTTTACCCTTCGCGATCGCGGAAGAGGCTTCGCGATCGTGGAGAGCAAATGCCAGCTCTTTAGGACAATCTCTAGTATAATGGCAATAAAATTTGCACACAACTCCAAATGATAAATGGTTGAATGTTTTGAAAAGCAGACTCAAATATTTACAACTTTCACGTGTTGATCATTTTCCAACTCCTTATATATTTCTAGATATGATCCGTCAAAGTCAGCCCATATGCAGTACAAATTTCTTCTTCATCTTTCCGGATACTCTTTAGTGTAATAGCCATATCTTTTCGTACACAAATCCAAATCATTAATGATTTACATTTCTTGAAACTAGACACAAAGTGCTACTACTTTTATTTTACATCATCTCCAAATTTCTTATAAATTGTGAGATATAATCTTCTGTAGTGGGATCAACGCAACAAAGTATTTCTTCTCCGCGATCGCAAAAGGCCATACGCGATCGCGATTCATTGGCAGGTTTCTCACATTTTACTCACCGCGATCGCGACCCATTGTACGCGATAGAAAACTGCTTCAGATAAAATTCAGCATTTAAAAATGGCCTAGAAATGGTCTGAAACCACCTAGAAACTCATGTGAGACCCCTGGGACCTCAACCAAAGGCACATATAAGTTCTATTATCTTATTCAAACTTGCTCGAGCCATCAAAACCCTACCTTTAACATCAAAATCATTAAATTTCATTAAATCATAGCTTAAGTTTAACTAGAACTTTCAAAACTCGCATCAATCAAAAACCAGACCTAAACACATCCGAATTAACTAAAAATTTTCACGCATAACCAAAATCACCTAAAGGATATGCTGCAACTGTCGGAATTCTATTCCGACCCCCGGATCAAAATCTCACCTATCAACCGGAATTCGCCGAAATTCAAACTTAGCTAATTCGAGCCTAATTCTATACCGGACCACCAAATTTAATACCGATTGCGTTCTTAAATCATAAATCATCACCCGAAACAAGTCGAATCATCGGAAATCCATTCCGAGCCCTCTAACTCATAAGTCAACATTCGGTTGACTTTTCCAAACTAACCTTCTCATAAAGAGACTAATTGTCTCATTTCTAACAGAATACTATCTGAATTACTTCAAATTCTCCAAACACATATACTGAAACACATAGAAGTATAAAACGGTATGGAGATACCTGAGACGACGGATCGGATCGTTACAACCACGTGGCTTAATATAGTTGTAATCTACTCTATTTATTGATGTATCAATAATTTTTTGAGTATTATTGTTTACTTAGTTTTATCAAATAAATTTAAATTGTGGAAAACATCATGTTATATCTATTCTCCTCCTTATACATTAGTTTATGTTCATCATTTTTTTTATTTAGTGTTTATGTATAATACATATATTATTGTATTATTTTTCTAAATGAATCATGTTGAATTAATTCAAAGAGTAAGCATAGAAGTTTTTTTTATTATATGCCATAAATCTACTAATAATTATAATAATTTTTATTTTTAAATTATTTTTTTAGCAATTAAATTAATCTCTCCTTCCCATTTGTGTTCTTATCCTTTTATATATCTACACTAATGTTAGAGGGAAAGAATGTTTCATGAGTCATACCAATATTGATAGGAAATAACATAAGTTTCCACTGTTGAATTGAAATAGATCTTCCAAAAGAAGGTCCAATTTGATGGACATTTTATGATTGCATTTTCTTTTAATTTGTTTCGTAAGTAGAAACATCGTCTTAGCAGTTTGCGTAGTGGTAAAAACAGTGGCGTAGAGGATTTCCTCAAAGGTGTTTAAAGAATTAGTACAAAAGAAGAAAATGAAGAAGAACCAAAAAGGTTTCCATCATAAAACTCAATAGAATGAGAAGAATAATACCCAAATTGGATGAGAATAATACCCAAAAAATAGGCAAAATAGAACTCTCCCTTCATCGATCACATTAGAAGAATTCTCACAGATCCTCCTTGTGAACAATACTGCAAAAATACAAAATAAACAAAACGTACTTAGAAGTAAATTAATTAAAAGTGAAATGCAGAAGCTGCAATTTTTCAAATAAGAAAAGAGCACATTTTCTGGATGAATTTGTGAACCGACTATTTTGAAGACGAACTTTTTGCAAAAGTTACTTCAAAATAAAACTCTCGAGGGCACGAATGTAGAATCACAATAGATACCTTGAGCAAGAAATTTCAAGCCCACGCATTGAACAAAGTTCGTAATTATGAAAAATAGGAGGAGAATCATTTATGAGGGAAAAAGTATTCATGAATAGTCCATAATGGGTATTGTTTCAATTTTTTTAACCTTTGCGATTTCTATTTTTCTAATAATTATATTGAGTAATTTGATCGTTTAAGTTTTTTTATTTACGGTTGCTTTTGAAGTTTAAAGAATTTATGTGAGGGGGGAAATGGAGGAAGTGGAAGTAGTTGGTGGTTTTTATTGGTGGTTCTATTATTTGAAAATTTTATATTCTAAAAAGCATGTCTTTACTTTTTTCTTAAATAAATTTGAAACTCCAATAAAATTGGAAAATTTTCTAAAATATTTACATGTGTAAATTTAATGTTATGACACATGTCATCATAATATTTCTTTGCCTTTTCTATTATATATAAATAGATTATAGACAAATTCTCTTTCTTTCTTTTTCTTTCATTTAATTGAAGAGGTGTGGATTCATATAATCAATGTTTCTTTTTGGAGACAGTTTGTTTGCTGATCAAAAGTCTCCTGAGGCTTGCTGCAGATGCTGAAATTATAAGAGATTAAAATAAATCTTAAATTCAAAAAAACTCTTAAAATATTAGAAGTCTACTATGGTTATTTGGGGGCTACTATACCCAAACCCTATACCTACAAACAAAGCAAGATATATCCTTCAAAGAGATCTCATCATTTCCATAAACACTCCGAATATCCACAAAGAGATCAAATATACGATCTCCGAAATTATATACTCTTGAATATTCATTAAAAAATTAAAGGTATGTCAAATATCTCTTGCTCAAAGTTTTAGCAACATTCAAGACCACAATGGAGTGTTGTTATATGATTCTTGATTATCAAATACATAAAGGGGATGCATATTATCCTAAGTTCGATAAATATATCACTATGGCCCTCGAATTATGGATACCAAATTGTAACGACCCGACCCGACCTGTCGTCACAGGAGTTACCATCCCATTTTTCCCGTTTTAGGCTTTTACATATTTCATTATATGTGTTTGGAGAATTTGAAGTAATTCGGATTGATTTCTGCTAG
Source organism: Nicotiana benthamiana (assembly GCA_034376525.1). Taxonomy (NCBI): domain Eukaryota; kingdom Viridiplantae; phylum Streptophyta; class Magnoliopsida; order Solanales; family Solanaceae; genus Nicotiana; species Nicotiana benthamiana. Next base: position 170,997,764 of record CM067339.1, read on the forward strand.
AAATGAGACAATTGGTCTCTTTTTGAGAAGGTTAGTTTGAAAAGGTCAACTGAATGTTAACTTATGAGTTAGAGGGCTCGTAATGGATTTTCGACGTTTCGACTAGTTTTAGGTGATGATTTGTAACTTAGCAGCGCAATCGGAATTGAATTTGGAAGTGCGATGTAGAATTAGGCTTGGTTTGGCTAAGTTTGAATTTTGGCGAATTCCGGTTGATAGGTGAGATTTTGATCCGAGAGTCGGAATGGAATTTCGAGAGTTGTAGTAGCTCTGTTAGTGATTTTGGATATGCGTGTAAAGTTTCAGGTCACTCGGAGGCATTTAGGTCGGGTTTTTTATCAAATGCAAGTTTTGGAAGTCTTAGTTTAACTTAGGCTTGAATCTGTGGTAATTTGATGATTTTGATATTTATGATAGAATTTTAAGGTTACGAGCAAGTTTAAATAAAGTAGTAGAACATATATGTGTGTTTGGTTGAGGTCCCGATGGCCCCAGGGTGATGTCGGATGGTTAAACGGAGAATTCTGAGTGTTGTTGCAGGTCTGCGGCACATGGCTCTGGTATTCCCGCACCTGCAGAAAAGGAGCCGCAAAAGCGGTTCCACAGATGCGGCTTAGCGATTGCAGAAGCGGTCCATGAGGGACGGGAGAGATTCCACAAAAGCAGACGATGAACCATTTTAGCGGGTCCGCAGAAGCGGAATAGCGAGATCCGCAAAAGCGGATTCTTGGTCGCAAACGTGGAAGGACCATGGATTTAATGAAAACCGCAAAACCAGTCAAAAAGAGGTAGAAGCGGTCCCGAAAAGGCGGTTAAGGGACCGCAGAAGCAAAAAGTACTGGAGGCTTTAATGAAACAATGTTCGCAATATTCAGAAGTTAAGAAAACATTTTAGACATCGGGAAGAGGTGATTTTAGGAAATTTTAGGAGAAATTGAAGAAGCTTCACTAGGTATGAACTATTAGCCTCGGAATATGATATTTTGGTGTAAAAATATTTATTAAACACGGAATTTCAAGGATTTAAGGGCTAAAAACTGGAGGTTAGGGCTTGAAACTCAAGAGAGTTTAAATATGAGTTTGGAGGGGCAAACGGACTCTGATTTTGTTAAAATATATATGTACGGACTCGTGGCAAGATGAGGAATCTGTTGATGTGAGTAATGTAATTTTTCAAGAAGTGGGCTCAGGTTTTACCAACTTCGTGAATTTTGTACTTTTCAAGTATTTTTGATTGGGTTATGTTTCTTTAGCCCATATTTATGTATTCGTTGTTATTTTGACTAGATTCGACGCGCAAGGAGGTCGATTCAAAGTAAAAGGAATTGGGACCAGTCTACGGCCGGTTAGAGGTTAGTAGTTTGTATAGATGATGGCTTGAGGGTTTGAAACCCCGGTTTATTACATGGTGATGCTATATTAGGGCGTGACTCGCACCCCATGGCAGGTGTGGGGTTGTTTATGACTAGGGATTGTGACTTGGTCCAACCCGAACAAGAATTTACTATATGGGCGAGTGATGCGACCATGTATTAAAAATATCTGGGCTTAGTGCCATGTTTGGGAACTTATGCCGATCTGTAGCATCCTCATAGGATGAATATCATTGTGATAGCATGATTTATATAATCATTGATCTCATTCCTGTGTTTAATCACTGTTATGAAATACTAAGTCACTTTTCCTGAAGTTAAATAACTAAATTATATTCTTAATAATTGGAAACTGGGAAATTAATTGAATCCGTTATGTGGCTCATATGCATCTTGTGGACTGAGTATGAATTGGGCTACACGCTGCAGTGATGAGATGATAATATTGCGCTTGGGCTATAGGAGCCCCTCCGGAGTCTGTATACACCCCCAGTAAGCACCGTCGACGTTAAACGGATCGAGTTGTATGCCGCAGCGGGTCATGTGCTTTCCATTGCATTCTTGCATTACACTTGACTGATATACTTGATATTGTTTTGTTGTTGGATCATAGTTAATGTGTCGGACTATTAGTTTCAGCTTTACTTTGTAGAATTTCGTGAATTCTTATCTTCAGACATTCTATATACTTATTACTCACTAAGTTGGTAGTACTCACCCCTACTCCCTGCACATTGTGTGCAGATTCAGGTGCACCAGAGGCTTAGCTGAGCAGTCGTTGTCTCCAGAGCTTATCAGAGGTGTTGAGGTAGCTGCTTGACGTTCGCAGGACCTGACTACTCCTCATATTTCAGTTTTATTTATATATGTACATTTCCAGACTTTCATATTTTCGTTCAGATAATTGTTATCCAGTTTGTTTTAGAGGCTCTAGACTCGTTACACCAGATCTTATGGGAGTGTCTTTATCAGATTTCATATCTCTCCGTATTAGTTTTCTATAAATATTGGATTATCATTCTAAAACTACTATATTCTCCTTAAATTGTCGGCTTTGAGATTTATTGTTGAATTGAGAGCGATATTGGTCAGGCTTGCCTAGCTTTAGGGCTGGGCGCCATAACGATCGAGTTTGGGTCGTGACAAGTTGGTATCAGAGCCTAAGTTATTAGGCCTCACGCGTCATGAGCCGGTTTAGTAGAATCTCGCGGATCGGTACGTAGACATTCGTATCAATCCTGGGGAGGCTACAAAACCTTTAGGAAATAGTCCACTTTCTTGAAATTCATATCGTGCGGCTTATTTATATGAAAACTAAATTTTTATATTCTATTCTATCTTAGATGGAGATAACCCGGGCTAACAGACGTGGCGAACGACCACCAGTACCACTTACTAGAGGCCGTGGACACGGTCATGGTGGTGGTAAAGGCGAACCAGCAAGGGTTGCACCTAGACCCACCAGGTGCCCAGGTCCAGGACCAGCCCCCAGCTGTAGATGCCAGCAGCACCTGTTTAGGCACTAGCAGTGCCCGTCGTGATTCCTAGTCTTCAGGAGGCTTTGGCTCAGATCTTGTCCGTCTGCACTGGCTTGGCGCAGGCAGTTTCAGCCACTACAGCGGCGGCTACTTCTCAGACATGGGGCGGTCATCAGACCCTCAATACTCGCACACCCGAGCAGGGTGTCCAGGGATTGCAGGCACCAGTTGCACACGTTTCTCTAGTTGCACCAGTTGTTCTAGTTGCGCCAGTCGCACCAGATCCAACTCATGTGGTTCCAGCTAAGCCGGATGACGAGCAGCGTCGGTTGGACAGGTTCGGTAGACTCCAGCCTCCAACATTCAGTGGTGTTGATGGCGAGGATGCCCAGGGTTTTCTGTATAAGTGCCAGGGTATGCTTCGTACTGCGGGTATTCTGGAGTCTAGTGGAGTGGCTTTTACTACCTTACAGTTCACACGGCCTGCATTTACTTGGTGGGAGGCGTTTGAGAGGCGTAGGCCTATTGGGGCAGTGCCCCTCACTTGGCAGCAGTTCTCAGCGGTATTTTTGGAGAAGTATGTACCCCAGTCTTATAGGGAGGAGCTGCGACGTCAGTTCGAATGGTTAAATCGGGGACATATGACGATGACTTAGTATCAGTTGAAGTTTACACAGCTAGCTCAGCATGCTACTTGGATGATCCTGACAGATCGAGAGAGGATCAGGATGTTCGTGGATGGCCTCAGCTATCCGATCTGCATATTGATGACTAAAGAGAGGGCTATAGCAGTTACATTTGAGGAGGTAGTTGATGCGGCTTGTCAGATTGAGACAGATCATCATCGGAACCGTGAGGAGAGAGAGGCTAAGAGGCCTCGAGGTTCAGGTGGTTTCAGCGGTGCTCCGTCTAGGGGCCAGTTCTAGCGCGGCAGAGGTCGTTCCTTTAGACCTCCTCAGTCAGGCCGTACAGAGTCCAGTGGGGCCTCTTCAGGCCGGGGTTAACAGGAACATCAGTAGAGCCAGCCTGCACTGAGTGCCCTTCTAGCTCAGAGCTCGGCTCTTGCTTCTTCAGCCCAGGGTTCATCTGCAGCGAGGGGTTCCCATCAGTTCCCTTATCCAGCTCCAGGTCGTTGATACGAGTGCGGCGAGTTGGGTCATATGAGGAGACAGTGTCCTCGACTCCATAGTAAATAGTCTCAGCAGAGGGATCAACTCTCGCCTTCTACTTTGGTTTCTTTGGCACCCACTCAGTCAGCTAGGGGGTGGAGGCCAGGTAACCAGAGGTCGCCCCATGGGTGAGGATCGGTCTGGCGGTGGTTAGGCCCGATTCTATGCTCTTCCAGATATGAGGGACGTTATAGCATCAGATGCTATCATCACAGGTATTATCTCAGTCTAGCACAGAGATGCTTCTGTCTTATTTGATCCTGGATCCACCTATTCCTATGTATCTTCATATTTTTCTCACAATTTGGGTACGACCCGTGGTTGTCTTGCTTTGCTTGTGTACGTATCTACCTTGGTGGGTGATACTATCATTGTGGATCATGTATATCGATCGTGTTTGATGACTATTAGGGGTCTGGAGACTCGAGTTGACTTGTTATTATTGGGCATGGTGGATTTCGACGTGATTCTGGGTATGGATTGGCTATCTCCGCACCATGCTATTTTGGACTGTCATGCCAAGACAGTTACGTTGTCTATTTTGGGTATTTCGAGGATCGAGTGGTGAGGAGTGACTGATTATGTACCCAGCAGGGTAATTTCCTTCCTAAAAGCACACCAGATGGTTGGGAAGGGTTGTTTATCGTACTTGCCTTTCGTGAGAGATGTGGGAGCTGAGGCTCCTAGTCTTGATTTGGTTCCCGTTGTGAGGGATTTCCCTGATGTGTTTCTAGCGGACCTGCCGAGCATGTCGCCGGACAGGGACATTGATTTCAGTATTGATCTAGTTCTAGATAAGGGGTTCATTCACCCGAGTGTGTCACCTTGGGGTGCACCAGTGTTATTTGTAAAGAAAAAGGATGGCACAATGAGAATGTTCATTGATTACAGACAGCTTAACAAGGTGACAGTAAAGAACAAGTACCCACTACCCCGTATTGAGGATTTGTTCGATCATCTTCAGGGAGCAAGGATATTCTCTAGATTGACCTCCGATCAGGTCATCACCATCTGAAGTAGGGATTCAGGCATTATGAAGATGGCTTTCAGGACAAGATATGGGCACTATGAGTTTCTAGTGATGTCCTTCGGGCTGACTAATGCCCCAGCCGTGTTCATGCACTTGATGAACAGTGTATTTTGGCCGTATCTAGATTCTTTTGTGATCGTGTTTATTGATGATATCTCAGTGTACTCACGTAGCTAGAAGGAGCACGCGCAGTACCTGAGGGTGGTATTGTAGAGATTGAGAAGGGAGAAGCTTTATGCAAAGCTCTCTAAGTGCGAGTTCTGGCTTAGTACTGTGGCTTTTCTGGAACACGTGGTGTCCAGTGATGGTATTCAGGTTGACCCAAAGAAGATTGAGGCGGTGCAGAGTTGGCCCAGACCGTCCTCAGCTACTAAGATTTGGAGTTTTCTTGGTTTGGCGGGTTATTACCGCATGTTCGTTCAGGGCTTTTCATATATTTCTTCGCCTTTGACGAAGTTGACATAGAAGAATGCTCCATTTGTGTGGTCGGATGAATGCGAGGAGAGCTTCCAGAAGCTCAAGTCGGCTTTGACCACAGTTCCGGTACAAGTATTGCCATTAGCTTCAGGTTCGTACACGGTGTATTTTTATGCTTTGAGAGTTGGGATCGGTTTTGTATTGATGCAATAGGGTAGATTTATTGCTTATTCTTCTCGTCAGTTAAATCCCCATGAGAATAACTACCCTGTTCATAACTTAGAGTTGGATGCTATTGTTCATGCCTTGAAAATTTGGAGGCATTATCTATATGGCGTATCTTGTGAGGTATACATAGACCATCGCAGTCTCCAACATTTGTTTAAGCAGAAGGATCTTAATTTTAGACAACGGAGATGGCTTGAATTAATGAAGGACTATGATATTACCATTTTGTATCATCCCGGGAAGGCTAATGTAGTGGTCAATGCTTTGAGCCGGAAGACTATTAGTATGGGTAGTTTGGCGTACATTCCAGTTGGGGAGAGGCCCCTTGTAGTTGATGTTCAGGCCTTGGCCAATCATATGGTGAGGTTAGATATTTCTGAGCCCAGTCGGGTGTTGGCTTGTATGGTTTCCCGATCTTCTTTGTATGACCGCAACAGAGAGCGCCAGTATGATGACTCGCATTTTCTTGTCCTGAAGGACAGGGTCCAACATGATGATGCAAGAGATGTGACCATTGGTGATGATGGTATGTTGCAAATGCAGGGCCGAATTTGCGAGCCCAATGTGGATGGGCTCCTGGAGTTGATATTAGAGGAGGCCCACAGCTCGTGATATTCGATTCATCCGGGTGTCGCGAAGATGTACCAGGATTTGAGATAGCATTATTGGTAGATGAAGATGAAAAAGGATATTGCAAATTACGTGGCTCAGTGTCTCAACTGTCAGCAGATCAAATATGAGCACCAAAGACTCGGTGGTGTACTCCAGCGGACGGACATTCCAGAGTGGAAATGGAAGAATATTACAATGGATTTTGAGAATGGTCTTCCTCGTACATGGAAGAAGTTTGATTCGATTTAGGTAATAGTGGATAAATTGACCAAGTCCGTGCACTTCATTCCGGTATGTACTACCTATTCTGCAGAGAAGTTAGCAGAGAGTTTCATCCGGGAGATATACGGTTGCATGGGGCCCCGGTTTCCATCGTCTCAGATAGGGGTACTCAGCTTACTTTCCAGTTCTGGAGAACTTTTCATCTAGATTTGGGCACACAGTACAGCTGAGCACAGCATTTCATCCTCAGTCGGACGGGCAGTCCGAGCGTACTATCCAGATATTAGAGGACATGTTGCGAGCCTGTGTTATTGATTTTAGAGGTTCTTGGGTTGAGTTCTTCCCACTTGTGGAATTTTCTTATAATAATAGTTATCAATCCTGTGTCCGGATGGCCGTATGAGGCCTTATATGGGAGACGGTGTAGATCTCCGATTGGTTTATTTGAGCCCGGCGAGGCTACAATTGGGGACAGAGTTAGTTCAGGATGCCTTAGAGAAGGTGAAAGTGATCCAGGAGAGACTTCATACAGCTCATATGCGTCAGAAGAGTTACGCGGACCGGAAGGTTCGAGATGAAGTATCTTATGCGGTGGGCGAGAAGGTCTTGTTGAAGATTTCACCTATGAAAGGTGATATGAGCTTTGGAAAGAAAGGGAAGCTGCATCCAAGGTTCATTGGACCTTTTGAGATACTTAGGAGGATTGGGGAGGTGGCCCATATGCTTGCTTTGCCACCCAGCTTGTCTGGAGTTCATCCAGTGTTCCATGTTTCTATGCTCCAGATGTATGTTGGGGACCCCGTCTCATGTATTAGACTTCATCACGATCCAGTTGGATGATGACTTGACCTACGATGTGGAGCCGGTGGCTAGTTTGGGTCGTCAGGTTTGAAAGTTGAGATCAAAGGACATAGCTTCAATGAAGGTGCAGGGGAGAGGTCGGCCCGTGGAGGAGGCCACTTGGGAGACCGAGCAGGAGATGGAAGCAAATATCCTCACTTGTTTCTGACTCTAGGTATGTTTTTTGACCCGCTCGAGGACAAGTGTTTGTTTAAGTTGGGGAGGATGTAATGACCCGACCCTTCATCACGGGAGTTACCACCCCATTTTCCCCGTTTTATGCTTCTATATGTTTCATTATATGTGTTTGGAGAATTTGAAGTAATTCGGATAGAATTCAGTTAAAAATGAGACAATTGGTCTCTTTATGAGAAGGTTAGTTTGAGAAAGTCAACCGAATGTTGACTTATGAGTTAGAGGGCTCGAAATGGATTTCCAACGTTATGACTAGTTTTGGGTGATGATTTGTGACATAGGAGCGCTATCGAAATTGAATTTGGAAGTCCGGTGTAGAATTAGGCTTGATTTGGCTAAGTTTGAATTTTGGCGAATTTCAGTTGATAGGTAACATTTTGATCCGAGGCTCATAATGGAATTCTGGAGTTGCAGTAGCTCCGTTAGGTAACTTTGGATATGCGTGCAAAGTTTCAGGTCATCGGAGGTATTTAGGTCGGGTTTTTGATCAAATGCAAGTTTCATGAGTTTTAGTTTAACTTACGCTTGAATCCGTGGTAATTTGATGATTTTGATATTTATGATAGCGTTTTTATGTTACGAGCAAGTTTAAATGAAGTAGTAGAACATATATGTGCGTTTGGTTGAGGTCCCGAGGGCCTCGGGGTGATGTCGGAGGGTTAAACGGAGAATTTTGAGTATTGTTGCAGGTCTTGTGCACCTAGCTTCTAGTATTCCCGCATCTGCGAGAAAAGAGATGCAAAAGCAGTTCCGTAGATGCGACTTAGTGATCACAGAAGCGTCCATGAGGGACCAGAGATATTCCACAAAAGCGTACGATGAATGGTTTCAGGGGGTCCGCAGAAGCGGAATCGATGCCGCAGAAGCGGAATAGGGAGATCCGCAGAAGCGGATTTTCGGTCGCAAATGCGAAAGGCCCAGGGAATTAATGAAAATCGAAAAAGCAGTCAAAGGGATGCAGAAGAGGTCCTGCAAGGCGGTTACAGGATTGCATAAGCGAAAAGTGCTGGAGGGTTTAATGAAACAATGTTCGCGAATTTCAGAAGTTAAGAAATATTTTAGACTTCGGGGAGAGGCAATTTTGGGCGAATTTTAGAAAAAATTGAAGGAGCTTCATCAGGTATGAACTATTAGCCTCGGAATATTATATTTTGGCGTAAAAAAATTGATTAATCACGGAACTTCAAGGATTAAAGGGCTAAAAAAATGGAGGTTAGGGCTTAAAACTCAAGAGAGTTTATATGTGAGTTTGGAGGGGCAAATGGACTTCGATTTTGATAAAATGTATATGTACGGACTCGTGGCAAGACGAGGAACCCGTTGATGTGACTAACGTAATTTTTTGATAAGTGGGCCCGGGGCTCGGGTTTTATCAACTTCGTGAATTTTTGTACTTTTCGAGTATTTGATTGGGTTATGTTTCTTTAGCCCATATTTATGTATTTGTTGTTATATTTACTAGATTCGATGTGCAAGGAGGTCGATACAAAAGGAAAAGGCATTGCGGACCAGTCTAGGGCTGGTTAGAGGTGAGCAGTTTGTATAGATGATGGCCTGAGGATTTGAAACCCCAGTTTATCACATGGTGATGCTATATTAGGGCGTGACTCGCACCCTATGGCAGGTGAAGGGTTGTTTATGACAAGGGATTGTGAATTGGTCCATCCCGAACAAGAATGTAGTATATGGGCGACTGATACGCACCCTGTATTGAAATATCTGGGCTTAGCGCCATGTTTAGGGCCTTATGTCGATCTGTAGCATCCTCAGAGGATGAATATCATTGCGATAGCATGATTTGTATATTATTGATCTCAGTACGGTGTTTAATCACTGTTATGAAATGCTAAGTCACTTTTCCCGAAGTTAAATAACTAAATTATATTCTTAATATTGGAAACTGGAAATTAATTGAATCTGTTATTTGGCTCATATGCATATTATGGACTGAGTATGGATCGGGCTGCATGCTGCAGTAATGAGATGATAATATTGCGCTTGGGCTGTAGGAGCCTCTACGGAGTCCGTACACGCCCCCAGTGAGCGTCGTCGACGTTAAACGGATCAGGCTATACGCCGCAGCGGGTCATGTGCTTTGCATTGAATTCTTGCATTATACTTGACTGATATACTTGATATTGTTTTGCTGTTAGATCATAGTTAATGTGTCAGACTATTAATTTTAGCTTTACTTTGTGGCATTTCGTGGATTCTTATCTTCAGACATTTTATATACTTATTACTCACTGAATTGGTAGTACTCACCCCTACTCCTTGCACCTTGTGTGCAGATTCAGGTGCACCGGAGGCTTAGCTGAGCAGTCGTTGTCTCTAGAGCTTATCAGAGATGTTAAGGTAGCTGCTTGACGTTCGCAGGACCTTACTTATCCTCCTATTTCAGTTATATATATATATATATATATATATATATATATATATATATATATATATATATATATATATATATATATATATATATATATATATATATATATATATATATACATTTCCAGACTTTCATATTTTCGTTCAGATAATTGTTATCCAGTTTATTGTTTTAGAGGCTCTAGACTCGTGACCCCAGATCTTATGGGAGTGTCTTTATCAGATTTTGTATCTCTCCGTATTATTTTTGTATATACATTGGATTATCATTCTAAAATTACTATATTCTCCTTAAATTGTCAGCTTTAAGATTTATTGTTGAATTGAGAGCGACTATTGGACATGCTTGCCTAGCTTTAAGGTTGGGCGCCATCACGATCGGGTTTGGGTCGTGATACAAATCGGATGGAAGAATCAATGGATAAATATACTTGTAACCCGTAATTTTATCAATAAAATCCTTCTTTTTATATAGTTGTTTGTGATTACAGTTTTATTTTTTCTACGAAAATGTATTGAGACACTTGCTTTCACATTAAGTCTCCTTGATGTTGGGCACATGCCCATGTTGTCCAGCTAAAGTCCCAATCTCCTAATCCTATTCTTTTTTGGTTTCCATTCCTATTTGGAATTGGATTCGATTTATTCCTATTTTGAGTGGGTTTTGGCTTTAAGAGAAAGCACCACTCATGGTTTATAAATAGGACAGCCTTGAAGAATTATTTTATGCTCATTGATACAAGTCTTTGAAAGACTTAAGCACATAAGAGTGGTTTTTGAGAGAGCTTTCATCAAGAAAGAAAAGAGAAAAGTATTTGTTTTGCTGCAGATTTTTATTCCGGCCAGCCGACTTCATATCATGTTTACCAATTTGTTAACCGTTGTATCGGGTTGAAATTTTTACTGAGTGTTCATACATCTTGATCTTATATTTGAACGGTGGAGATCAGATTTGGTAGCCGTAGCATCTGATTTAGAGCCTCGAACGGCAGCTTCGTTTTGTGGATTTTCCTCTTTCTTCAATTGATTAGTTGTTGCTCTTGTTGTTATTATTGTTCCGTCTTTGGCACTTGTTGTGTTTCCAATTTGGAGAACATTTGTAACCCTCTTATTATTATATTGGAGCTTTTTAGATCTTTGTGAACTCGTGGTTTTTACCTTTGATTTGAAGGGTTTTCAACGTTAAAACTTGATGTTCTTTATCTTCTTTATTTTCAGGTTTGCCTCTTCCTCGACATAACAGTGGTATCAGAGCCTTGGTTATTTATCCGGGTTGTTACGGAATGAAGGAAAATATGAGCAAGATTGTATGTTTAAATGGGATAAATTATAATGTTTGGAGAAGCAAAATGAAAGACTTGTTGTTCGTGAAGAAGATGCATCTACCCGTTTTTTCAGCTCATAAACCCGAGAGTATATTCGATGAAGATTGGGACTTGAGCACCAACAAGTATGTGGATATATACGGCAGTGGGTTAAAGATAATGTTCACAACCATATTGTGAACGAGATACATGCGAGATCATTGTGGAAAAAGCTAGAGGCTCTTTATGCTTCAAAACCGGGAACAGCAAATTATTTCTACTAAAGCAATTGATGACCTTTAAATACAAGGAAGACGGCCCTATCCTTGATCACATAAATGACTTTAAGGGCATCCCTGATCAGCTGTCTGGAATAGGAGTTAATTTTGATGATGAGATATGAGAACATTGGCTTCTTAATACTTTACAAGACTCTTGGAAACTCTTTGTGTTTCTTTGACTAATTCAGCTCCTGGAGGTAAGGTGACCGTCGAATATGCCAAGAGTGGTTTGTTGAACGAGGAAGTAAGGAGAAAATCTCAGGGTTCATCCTCACAAGCAGATATCTTAGTTACAGAAGATTGGGGGAGAGATAGAACAAGAGGCCTAAGGAATAGAGATAAAAGTAGAAGTAAATCAAGGTCCAAATACTATAATGTTACATGCAACCACTATGGCAAGAAGGACACATCAAAAGTTATTGCTGCACGTTTAATCAAGACACTAGAGAAGGAAAGAAAGTTGAAAATAATGAGAACAATGTTGCTGCTATTGTTAGAGATGACCTTATTTTTTCTTATGATGAAAATATCATCAATTTGGTATCCCATGAGACGAGCTGGATAGTATATTCTGGAGCTACCTCACATGTCACACCAAGAAAAGATTTTTTCTCATCTTATACTCATGTTGATTCTGGAGTGTTAAAGATGGGCAATGCCAGTGAAGTTAAGGAGTTTAGTGTTGGCACAGTTTGTTTGAAAACTAATAATGGTTCAACGATAGTTCTTAAGGATGTCAAACATGCTACAAACTTTCCTTTCAATTTGATCTCCGCAGGAAGATTAGACGGTGAAGGTTACCATAATGCCCTCTTTAATGGCCAATGGAAGCTCACCAAGGGCTCGTTAGTAGTGGATCGAGGAGTCAAGTTTGGTCAATTTATATGTGACACAAGGCTCTGTTCTTAATGACTCCATAAATCTAGTCAAAAGTGATACTTTATCAGAATTTTGGCACCGAAGACTGAGTCATATGAGCGAGAGGGGGATTACGTGTTTGGATAAGAAAAGTTTGCTTTCTGGAGTGAAACAAGCAAAGATGAAAAGGTGCTTACATTGTTTAGATGGCAAATAGAAAAGGGTTTCCTTTCATAGACATCCTCCCTCAAGAAAGCCCGATTTATTGGAGCTAGTACACTCTGATTTGTGTGGTTCTTTATAGTAAAGTCAAAATATGGTGCACTTTACTTTGTGACCTTCATTGATGATCATTCTCGTAAGCTCTGGGTGTATTCTTTGAAATCCACATATCAAACACACTGCATGTTTAAGGAATTTCAGGCTTTAGCTGAGAGGCAGACGGGAAAGAAATTAAAATGTATTCGCACTAACAATAGTGGTGAATATTGTGGTCCCTTTGCTATTGCAAGGAACAAGGAATTCCTCATCAGAAAACTCCGCCCAAGATGCCTCAATGGAATGGTTTGTCTCCTGCAGTCAGAGTTTGGTTTGCCAAAGATGTTTTTTATGATCACCTGAGAGTTTTTAGGTGTAAATCTTGTGTCCATGTTCCTAAAGATGAGCGATCGAAATTGGATGTCAAAACTAAGCAATGCATCTTTATCGGTTATGGTCAAGATTAGTTTGGGTTTTTATGATTCAGCTGACAATAAAATTATTAGAAGTCGTAATACAATATTTTTTGAAGACCTAACTATTGAAGATATTGACAAAGCTGAGAAGATAGATTTTCAGCGTAATGAGAGCTTAGTTGATATTGATCCAGTTTCAATTGCTAAAGGCACCTATTGCACATGAAGGTACCCAAGACAATGATTGAAATAATGATCAAGATCAAAAATATCATCATAGTGTAGATGTTATGGATGCTCCAGTCGATGAAGTTGTGGTTGATCAATAACCAATTCCTGCATAGGCAACTACTTCGAATGCTCCCGAAACCTCTCTTAGAAGATCTACATGGGAGAAGCAAAAATCCATGCACTATCCTCCTGATGAGTATGTAATTTTGACTAACATAGGAGAAACAGAGAATTATGATGAAGCCATGCAAGATACTCACAAAGATCAGTGGATCAAAGCGATGGAAGATGAGATGAAGTCACTTCATGAGAATGGCCCAAATGAGTTAGTGAAATTGCTGAAAGGTAAGAGAGCTTTATTTAACAAATGGATATTCAGAATAAAGCAAGATAACCATACCTCTGTGCCTACATACAAGGCGAGGTTGGTTGTTAAATGTTTTGGCCAGAAGAAAGGAGTTGACTTTGATGAAATTTTCTCCCTGTTGTAAAGATGTCTTCTATTCGTGTGGTTCTAGGTTTAGATGCAAGTCTAGATTTAGAGGTTGAGCATATGAATGTCAAAACTACTTTTCTTCATGGTTATTTGGATGAGAAAATTTATATGGAGCGACCTGAGGGTTTTGTAAGTAAGGAAAAAGAAATTTATGTCTGAAAATTGAAAAAGAGCATGTATGGATTGAAACAAGCTCCAAGGCAATGATATTTGAAGTTTGAATCTGTCATAGAAGAACAAGGGTACAAGAAAACTTCTTCAGACCATTGTGTATTCTTCCAGAAGTTCTCTAATGATGATTTTATTATTTTATTGCTCTATGTGGATGACATGCTTATTGTTGGCAAGAATAAATTCAGAATTGCAGGCCGTAAGAAGCAGTTGAGCAAATCATTTGCGATGAAGGACTTGGGGCCAGTAAAGAAAATTTTGGGCATTCAAATCCACTGACATAGAGATAGAAATGAGTTATTTTTGTCCCAAAAGCAATACATTGAGAAGGTACTCAAGAGGTTCAATATGACATATGCAAAAGTGGTTATTACTCCTCTTGCTAAACATTTCAAATTGAGTATTAGTCAGAGTCCATCTACTGATGAAGAGAAAAAAGAGATGTCTCGTATTCTTTACTCTTCTGTCGTTGGTAGCTTGATGTATGCTATAGTTTGCACTAGACCAGACATTGCACATGCCGTTGGTACTGTTAGTAGATTCCTTTCTAATCCTGGAAATGAACATTGCGATGCAGTATTATGGATATTAAACTGCAGATTTGAAGCTGTGCTTTGGCAATGGCAAGCCTGAACTTGTTTGTTACACAGATTCTGATTTAGGAGGCAATCTTGATAATTCAAGATCCACTTCCGGTTATTTTATCACTTTTGCAGGGGGGTTGTTTCTTAGCAATCTAGACTACAGAAGTGCATAGCTCTATCTACCACAGAAGCCGAATATATTGCTGCCACAGAAGGTGCCAAAGAACTATTATGGATGAAGGAGTTTATTAATGATCTTGGCTTTGAGCAGCCAAGGTACATCTTATTTTGTGATAATCAGAGTGTTATCTATCTCATCAAGCACTCCACTTTTCATACTAAGACCAAACATATAAATAGAAAGTATCATTGGATACAAATGGCCGTGGAAGAGAAATTATTTGAGGTTGAGAAGATATACATTGATAAAAATCCTTCAGATATGCTCACACAAAGGTGATGTTTGCATATAAACATGAATTTTATAGAAAATTGGCACGCATGAAGCCTGTCAATAGTTTCTCTACTTGAAGACACATTTGGCCCCTTAGCTAGAGGGGGAATTTCCTTGGTACCAGTTTGGTCAAAGGTAAACCATTCATGTTCACACTTAAACTTAATCGTCTTTAAAATAAGAGGAATGAATATAATCGTCTTTAGAAAACTCGTTCCGAGAATCCAAAAAAAAAAAATCAAACAGTGAGATGAATTGAATAAATGAACGTCGGGCAGTACAATTCGACTATTAGGGTTAATCTTAATAATCAAAGATTAAGGAACGGACAGGAAATCTTCTAAGAATGATAAACTAATTAACTCCCACTAAGATTGGTCACAACTCAGAAATCCCTGTAAAATTTCATTGGCATATTTGTTAATATTGGGACATGACATGTGTGAGCACTTTATACTGATTAACATGGAAAAAAGAAAACAACAATTATTTGCTGGCCGCGAGGCCAACGACGACCTGACCTCCTTGTTATAACGAGTAATTGTATAACTCCATTTAAGTAAATGTGACCTTATCTTCTTTTTCATTTATTTAAAAAGATAATCTACTTTTACAATTTAAAATAAATTAGTCGAATTTTTTAATTTTTAATGACAAGGTAATCAAAATTTAAAAAGACTTATAAATATCATGATGGTTAATTAGTGGAGAAATTCAAAAAATAGTCAGATTTACAAATGGTCGTTCAAAAATAGCATAATTTTAAAAGTAGTCGAAATTTAGCCACTTTTCATATAAAGTTAAATTTGAACGAAAACATTGTTCAAAATTCGAAAAAATACTCCAGTATAATATACTGGACTGGAACTCCACTATATTCTCCAGTCTAATATAGTGGAGTTCCAGTAAATATACCGATCCAGCATAATATACTGGAGTTTGGAGCACCGGCGCTCCAGTCTTTAATATATTATACTGGAGCCACCAAAGTATACCGGTCTAGCATAATATGCTGGAAGTTCATATACAGATGCACTGAACTCCAGTATATCATGATGGCTCGATCTCTATTACAGTAAAATAGTGGTTATTTTGCATGGAATTAATAAACACTGACTATTTTTAAATAATCCGTCCGAAAACTAATTATACCGTGCTATTTTTATTTAATTAGCTCTATGCGGAGTTAATGGGCCATGTACAATTAAATGGATGGAGTATTATTTTTTTTTCCGATGTGCATGGATTAACACGTGTTTGTTGAGTAAATAAATGGAATACAGCTGCTTTTCAGGTCGATGAAATGCATTTAATAAACTTATGAGAATTCTTGGAACGTTTTAAATACCTGTATGATTTGAAGTTTTTTATCTACTAGCAAACTTATTTTGTATTAGATTAATTTTATAATTTAATTGTCATGACAGATCGTATGAATGAAATCTGGTTTTGAACTAATACATTCATTTTTCTCCAATAAGATGATCGGCTTTAAATATTTTGATAATCACTCAAGTAAATAATGAAGATACTAATTACAACTGAAATGTAATATTGATAAAAGAAGCAAATTCTATGCTATATATATTTCTCTGTAGCATGCCTATAAAGGGAAAGTATATATCCTGAGCACAACCAACAGATACTAGTATTCGTCCTTTTAAAGAGCTTTATTCACTCTACTGATTTTTTTTTTTTTTTGTGATTTTTTTAAACAGCATATCTTATATTTAATTATCACAATTACCGGAAAAAGTAAAGGCTGCAAGCGTAAAGTCGCTCTTTTTTCTTTCTGTTCTAAATATTTGAAATGTCACGTTGCTGTCAGCTTGTTTTATTTATTTATTTTACTCAAAAGAACACCTTTAAATCCATCCATAAATATATATATATATATATATATATATATATATATATATATATATATATATAAAATGCCGGAGCCAGGAATTATACAAAAGGGTGTCGAAAAAAAATTGCTACTATGGAGAATGGAACTTGCAAACTTCTATAATTTTTGATATCTCTAAACTATTGCACTAAGAGTTTATCTGGTGTCAAGGGTTGTCAATTCCTTGTAAATATTTAATTTTAAAAAAAAAATACTAAAATATTTATTTACACAATATTATTTTCCGATGAAGGGGTATGGACACCCCTTGGGTAAGGGTGGCTCCGCATATATAGAGCATAGACTGCCTTTCCTAGTAATAAATTGGATTAAGTGCTTTTTCCCCTTTGTTTATGCACATTCTATTTTTTCTTCCTTTTTTTTTTGTTTGTCTAAAATTGATGTTTACAAATTCTGCCTAACGTCGAGGGAAGGTGATTTTGCGTTAGTGAACAGTATAGAACCAGAAAAATCCATAAATCTCCCTATCCCTTGTATACAAAATTCAATAAATATCAATGTAGAATATAATATGATTACTTGTATTTAGAAATATAAGAAAAAAATGAGGGGGAAACCAAAATTAAACAGGAGATAAATTTGGACTGCCGTTTGTATCTGTAATACCATGATCTTGAGTGGTATATGGTATACAGTCACAAACTTCGAAGTCACAAAAAGGTCTACAATGATATACACTTATATGGGCACAATCTTCATCTTTTGTGCATTCTGAATATTGAGCTGCCGCTTTAAAACATAGAACATCTGCAAATAAATGTCATTAGTTATTTTTAACGATAACATCAATAATAAATTCAATTTAAATTTATAAAATGGATGAAAAGAATGGCATATATATAGACCTTACTCTTGCCTTGCAAAATTAAAGAAAGTTGTTCTCAATAGATTCGGTTCAAGAAAAAATAAAAAGAGAGCAGTAATAATAATCATGAATAACAACAAAATAAGAAAATTGAAACCAACAAAAAAAACAATGTATAGTAATAGAATTTCGTCGATAAAAAAAAAGAGACTAGTACTAATATTACTGGCATGAAAAGAGGCATATTCATCTACCTACTAACCTTTTCCTTAATTCTCGAATTCCGTCATGTCCTATTTTTAATAACAACAATAATTTTCCTAAACAAATTGCGGTCCTCTTTTCCATGTTCTATAAGAAAAAAAAAATGAGAGAGATAGAGTCACAAACCTATTGCAACAATAAAAAGTGCCATAGTCAAAACTAACTTCAGATATGCTTTCTCCATATTTAAAATGCTTATATTTGCTTTTTTCACAATTGTATAAAAATTTACACACTTTTATAGCTGAGACAATAGTCTCATTAAAGGCAAATTGACGTTATACTTTGAGAAATGTGCTCATTAATGCTCTTTTAACTAGTCCAAATTAATGTAACTTCTTTTTCAATACCTGAAACTGTGTAATGGAACAACATTTTATCTCCCGCTTAATTAACATATCAGGAATTTTCTTTTATGAATATTTATTCCTGTTATTACTATGCTTTAACTTAGTAAGGAAATTATTGGAAAAAATAAAATTCTATAATAGTTCAGAATATGATTAATTCTATCTATCTGCCAACCTCCCAAGACTATTATTAAACATATGGAAAAAAATTTGCAAATTTTCTTTGGGGCAATCAAGATGGAAAACAAGCATCACTTGGTGGCATGGAGATAAATTATGTCACCTTACAGAGGAAGGAGCAATTGGAATTAGATCCATTCAAGGGATCTCAGACAGCTTAGGAGCTAAGCTGTGGTAGCAATATAGAATTAAGAAGAGTCTTTGGACCTCAGACTGCTATAGAGAAAGATAAAAAATTTAATCACACCCAACTCTAGTTTTAAAAAAGATAATCGGTCATTATAAATATAATTGAGCTTAAAAGTTTGGAGTCAAATTCCGCAGAGAACTAATGCTTAGTTATATTTGTTTAATATCACTAAAAAGATAAGTTAGAACAATTTTCTAAATTATAAAGATTGAGATTCATAGTTATAACTAATTAACGAGCAAATACTAAAAAAAGGATAAAATTATCAACTAATGAGACAAAGAGTTGGAGACTAAATTAAGAAGGTCTAGAGTTATGATTTTTCCAATTGTCGGGATTCTTCTATCTATGTTCCCTATAATTTTGCCAATGTATTCTTTATTGATCGTGAGCACTTTAGATGTCGTAATTCTCTTTCGAGCAACTACAACAATTTACTAGACATATTCTCTCGAACTACGCTAGTTGGCTTTATCTAACCGCTCATTATGACCACTTCAAGGTTTTTTTATTTCTAAACATGCCTTTAAATACACTGTATTGATTTCTCACATACGTTAGGAGCAACGTTGTCAACAACTACTTAAATATGTACTCTCTCTCGAGCACTACACATTAAATAGGCATAGTCAATTGATGGTCATTCAATCAACAAAAACAAACACGTAGTTGAACAAGTAGAGAAATCCAACGGCTCAATTATATAAAACATAACAAGAATTTATCCTACAAAAAGTTCTATCAAAACCCTAGATAACAAATTAGCTATTCATAATATTATGTAAAACTACAATACTAAAAGTCATAACCAACGATGAAAAAATAGGAATAGGAAGGAAAAACTCGTGGAAGAATTTTTCGCCTTGCTCCTATTTTGTCTCTGCCTTCTTAGGTCGTACCTGTGTCAAAAATTGGTCTCTTCCCCTCAAAATACCATTTTTTCATGTATATATACCAAGTAGGGTGATCGGTATGGACTCAATCCTAAGAAAGAGTGAGCCCGAATACTTTTACCCAATAGTGGTATCGGGGTCAAATTTCCACAGAGTGCTTCGATTTGGAGTTGAGTATTTTCTAAGTCTAGAAGTGCATTTTGGCTCTTAATCGATCTTCTAACATTTTTTGTTTTCTTTTAATTAATAGCTACAATTTATCAACTACAGTTGTAAAACTAAGTTATGCTAAAATTATGATTCTAGGTTGTATGCAATATAGAGAAAGGCACTAGGGTCGAGGCATGTACCTAGGTGGTCAACTAATGGGTAGAGATTCCTTATGCAAGAATGATGGATATGGGACTTATGCTATAACCGTTGCAATTTTGCACCCACTCTCACACCTCTCGCTAGAGAGTGATTTTGCCCAATTGACTCTCTCGAGACAAATTGGGTAGGCCAATTTTCCCTAGCAACTTAGGGTTCAAGATAGGTAATTATTCTCTCGAGGTTTAACCCGTTAATTGGAACTACCATTCTCATGTGTCAATCCCAATTCGTTATTGGAATTAATCTTGGGATTATGAACTCTCTTTCTCAAGAAGAGTCAAGACCCACTAAGCTAGACTTAGTGTTTGCAACCACCAAATCTTAATGAAAACATAAGATTAATCCAAATATCAAATACCCAACATCATTCATGCACTAAATAATCACACATATTAATTACCCACACTAGGGTTGAACCACAACCCTAGCTAATGGGTTTAATAGACATAGTAGCAACAGAAATTGAAGAAATGATAGATGAAATTGACATAATAATTAACTACAATAATAATATACTCGAATCCACTTTAATACTAGAAAAAATTGCCCAAAATAGGCTGACAATATAAAGTCCCGAACTCAGCAGCTTTCGGATAAAATAAAACTTAACCTAAAAAAGTAAAATATTCTATTTATACTATAAAGAAAAAATCGGACAAAAATAAGCCTGAGGGTCTGGCGCGGACCGCGTACAAATGTCACGCGGCCTCGGAGGGCAATTGGTCTACAAGTCTTATTTCTGGAATTGGGAAATGCGGACCGCACAAATATGTCACGCGGTCACATTGGCTGACACACGCAGACCGCGTAGAAATGGGATGCGGCCGCATAGCTAACTTTTCCCAAAACTTTGACTCTTTGAACTTTGCCCACGCGGACCGTACTGATATGGTGTGCGGCCGCGTGGGCTTTTGCCTTGATTTTCTAGGTCTCTAAACTTCCATCATTGCGGACCGCGTGGAATTGATTGCGGACCGCGTGGCTTAACTTCAAACTTGCAAGATCTTTGAACTCTCTTACACGGCCGCGAGGCAAATCAATGCAGACTGTGCTAGGTAACCTTAATATACTTCACCCTCTAAACTTTCCTGTGCGGCCGCGTTGCAAAGCAGTGCGGACCGCGCAGGTTATTTTGATCTCCATTTCAGTTGTCTTTTGACACTTGGTAGATTTTACTCCTTTTTGAGCCAATCTTTGATATTTATCATCTTGTCTCTTAAACCTACAATCAAGTGCAATTTGTAAGCATTTTAGGACTAATATATGGCAATTAATGCACAAGCTCACATAAGAATGGGTATAAAACATGTAAAAATCACAGTTATCATAGGGTAGACCCCAAATTATTATACCTTCTCCTACGTGAAAAAGGATAAGTTTTCAGGTCTGGACATCCGCGGCCATGGCTCGGGCGCGGTACTTTCCTAGTGTACTGCCTTAGCCCGCCTCAGGTCCGCGGTCGTGGTTTCGGATGTATTTTCTGTTAGAAACACGTTCTCAATGCAATATACTAAACGTGTACTCTTTTGTAGGTTTTGATGAATGACAAACGAAGCAAAAATTGATATATGACGGAATTCAAGTACAAGCGCACAATGGTTGCGAATAAGATTGAAGTTCAAGATATAGCTTTTAATTGTTATTGAGTTGTTCTAAAACCGTAATCTCGATCCTATAACTTGACTCATAGTATGGCCTCTCTCATAAAACTATTTTCCAAAATCATGCATATTTAATTCTGTGTCAAAAAGATTTTAAATCATGCATATTTACATTAGACAAAATGTTTTCTAAACATGCCTCAAAAATCTGGGCTAAAATAATCGATTATGTACTTATGATAATCGATTGTTTCTGAGCCAAGACTGCATGACAATCAATTATGAATTAATGGTAATCGATTGTGAGTAAGACAGTGAACATCAGGTTTTTCCAAATCTGCATGATAATCGATTGTGAACAAATGACAATCGATTGTTGTTGAGGTAAAGTTTTTTTCAATACTCAAAATAATCGATTATGAACTAATGGTGATCGATTGTGTTGAGTTGATGTCTTCCAGTGATTTTAAATTTAATTAAGTAATCGATTATGTATTTAGATAATCGATTATCACTGAGACAGTAAGTTTTATGATTTTCAGAAAATAACAAGTAATCGATTGTTGCAAAGGACAATCGATTGTTGAAGCTGGCCGTTGTCAAATGATTTTCAAATACCATAAGGTAATCGATTATAGATTTTATATAATCGATGTTTTGCTTAAAATCTGGAAATGATTTTTAGAACGTTGCTGAAGTAATCGATTATAGATTTTATATAATCGATGTTTTGCTTAAAATCCGGAAATGATTTTTAGAACGTTGCTAAAGTAATCGATTATGTAATCGATTATCTGATTTTGAATATGCCAGTAATCGATTATAGATTATGTATAATCGATTGTGAAGCGTTAAATCTGGGATTGAATTTTGATCTGACTGGCAGACAATCGATTGTTGGGGTTTGACAATCGATTGTCAGTGAGTAAAATCAGCAACTCTTAATTGGCAATTAGGCAACGGTAATGCCAAGTTTTTCAACTATAAATACAGCTTCATTTCAGTGTTTTAACAACAACAACATACACAAACTGATCATTACATTGCTATAAGCTTTCATTCAATTGTTCTTCATTTTCTACTCATTTCATAAAGCTTTTGAGAGCCATATTATTGCTTAAAGTTGTTGTGATCTTGAACATATTCTTTTACTCATATCTACTCAATAAGGAGTACTTTAGTTAAGTGAGTGTCCAAGTATTTGATATACTTGTAAGAGAATTGCGATTCTCTTGTTTCAAGGAACTTGCGTTTCCTTGGGAGAAGTCTTTGAGATTGCGATCTCCGAGCAACTGTTTGAGGCTTGTATCCTCAAGTGTGTAACGGTTTGTTGAGCACCCGTAAGCTTAACAAGATAGTGAAAAATCTCGAGAGAGTCTCTCGGGGACTGGACTAACCACGTTGGTGGCCAACCAGTATACATCTTTGTGTAAGTTTATTTTTCTGCATTTATTTTACTTCCTGCAAAGTTTAAATTCCGCAAGAAAACGCTAAATTCTATTAATACGCTATTCACCCCCCTCTAGCGTAAAGCGTAGTTTCTAACAATTGGTATCAGAGCCCAACTCTCTGAAAACTTAACCGTTTGAGAGAACCATCCATGGCTTCTACTCTTGACTCTTTTGCAGGAATTGAAGAAGGACAATGCTCTACACGACCTCCTCTATTCAACGGCACAAACTACTCATACTGGAAGGAGAGGATGCAAATCTTTGTGCAATCAAATAGCTTTCATTTGTGGAAAGTATTCACCAATGGAAACCAAATTCCAACCAAGAAGGTGGAAAACGAATGGGTTCCAAAGACCGAAGAGGAATATACCGCGGAGGATATTCGTAAGGTTCAAAATAATGCCAAAGCTATAAATTTATTATATTGTGCTGTTAATGCTAACGACTACAGGAAGATATCATGTTGCAAAACAGCAAAAGAAATGTGGGATAAGCTTGAAGTGACATACGAAGGAACCGACCAGGTACGAGAAGCTAAAATTGATTTCTTAACTCACTCTTATGAACTATTCCACATGAAGGAAGGAGAGAAAGTAGACGAAATGTTTGAGCGATTCTCAATGATCGTGAATGATCTACACGCCCTCAAAAAGACGTTTACGGATAGAGAACTTGTCCGGAAGATCCTCAGAAGTCTCACTCCGGCATGGCGATCAAAGGCCGATGCAATCCAAGAATCCATTGGCATCACAAATGTCACAATTGACGCATTAAGAGGTAATCTCAAAACCTATGAATCAACTATACTTAACCCGTTTGTTGATGATCAAAGAAGGCAAAGGATTGCTCTAAAGGCTAGCCAACCACAAATTGATGAGGAAGGTGACAACGAGTTTGGACTCGTTATCAAAAGGTTTCAAAAATTCATGCGCAAAGAGTATGAACGCAAGAACAAAAAGCAAGGCGATCAACTAAAATGCTATGAATGCGGAGAAACCGGGCACATAAAATCAAATTGCCCTAACATCAAAAAGGAGAAGAAACCCTTCAAAAAGCAACGTGCATACATCTCTTGGGGAGGAGATTCCGGAGATGAAGCAAGCGAAGAAGAAGACGATGAAGCAGCAAATTTATGTCTCATGGCTCAAGAAGACGGCAAAGACGAGGTAAGTCAAATCTCTTCTCAAAATTTCTTTACTCTTGATGAAATGAGAAATGCTTTTGATGAACTATATGCTGAATTTATCAAAGCTTCAAAAACTGTCAAAAGTGTTAAAGAAAGCGCTTCTCTAAAAGAAAAAGATTTTCAAACACAGCTTTCATTAAAAGAAAAAGAATTAGAAAAACTGGCTTTCGAAAATGAGAAGCTAAAAGAGGAAAACAAGTTTTATGGAAAAAGAAGTGCTGATAAACCTGAAGGCTCTACTAGAAACTGTTCTTCTTGTGTGCTTCTTAAGAATGAAGTAGCTAGACTTAAAGGCACATTAGATAAGTTTAATTCTTCGCATAAAAACTTGAATGATGTGCTTGTTAATCTAAAATCAACTAAACATGGAATAGGATTCAAGAATGAAGAAAAGGTTGGTGCTAAACCACAACAACCTAGAGCTCAACCTAGGACTAATAACCGAAATGCTTATCCTAGAAGTAGAAATCCTAGAAATAACTTGCATGTTAGACCAAATAGTGAAAATGCTAGAAGACCTAGAAATGATGCATATTTTAGGCCAAACCTTGAACAATTTAGAAGACCAAGAAATGACCCTCCACCTAGAAATAGATATTCTAGAAATGATGCATATTTTAGGCCAAACCTTGAACAATTTAGAAGACCAAGAAATGACCCTCCACCTAGAAATAGATATTCTAGAAATGATGCATATTTTAGACAAACTTATGAACCTCCTAGAGCTCATAATAGGAGAAACAATGGTGTTCAAAGTAGAGTAAGCAACCTTCATTCATCTAGTTACTATGTACCTAGAAAAATGCATAATCCCAACGTGACTTGTCATTATTGCAGACGTATTGGTCATATTGCTCCCGCTTGCTTTACTCGTCATAGACATATAAATCAATTGCATCACTATAACATGCCTAACCCTCAAGGACCCAAGATGGCATGGGTACCTAAAGAACATTAATTTGTTTTGTAGGTGTGCTTGAAGGGATCAAGTGTACTATGGTACCTTGATAGTGGATGCTCCAAACACATGACGGGAGATGAATCCAAATTCCTTCAACTAGAGCACAAAGAAGGAGGAAGTGTCATATTTGGTGATAACAATAAAGGAAAAATCATCGGCATTGGTTCGGTCGGTAAGTACGAAAACTCCTCTATTAAACATATACTACTTGTGAAAGGTTTGAAGCATAATCTCTTGAGCATAAGCCAATTAGGTGACAAGGGAAATCTTGCTCTATTTGATTCGGATGAATGTCTTGTATTTAGACGTAGTGATTTCAAGATCATACTTCGTGGTTTTAGAATTGATAATATCTATATGGTTGATCTTGCAAACTCCTCACCCGAATATGTTGATTGTTTAATAAGCAAAGAGGATAACTCTTGGCTATGGCATCGTAGAGTAGCACACATGAACATGCATCTTTTGAACAAGCTTCTTTCTCAAAACTTAGTAGTTGGTCTTCCCAGTTTAAAGTTTGAAAATGATTCTATTTGCGATTCTTGTCAAAAAGGGAAGCAAACCAAAACATCTTTTAAATCCAAGAATATTGTTTCAACGTCTAGACCTTTGCAATTACTTCACATGGATTTATTTGGTCCCTCTCGTATTGAAAGTCTTGGTAAAAATAAATATGTTTTTGTAATTGTTGATGACTTTTCTAGATTTACTTGGACTCTATTTCTTGCAAATAAAAGTGATGCTTTTCAAAATTTCAAGTTTTTCCTTAAGCGTGTTCAAAACGAAAAGGAATTGACCGTCACTTCGATTAGAAGCGATCATGGGGGAGAGTTTGATCACAATCTCTTTGCGGATTTTTGTGACGAACTCGGAATCGAACACACCTTTTCCGCTCCACGGACACCACAACAAAATGGGGTGGTGGAAAGGAAAAATAGGTGTCTCGAAGAGATGGCTAGAACCATGCTCGACGAAGCTAAGATTCCCAAATACTTTTGGGCGGATGCCGTGAGTACCGCTTGCTATGTTTTAAATAGAGTAGCAATTCGGCCGATACTCATGAAAACCTCATATGAACTTTATAAGGGTAGAAAACCCAACATCTCTCATTTACGTGTTTTTGGTTGTAAATGTTTTGTTCATAATAATGGCAAGGACCAATTGGGTAAGTTTGATGCTAAATCGGATGAAGGTATTTTCATTGGTTATTCCTCACGTAGCAAAGCATATAGGATCTTTAACAAAAGAACCCAAATTGTGGAGGAATCCCCTCATGTTGTGTTTTCCGAAGATAATACTCGCTTGGCGAGAAAGGAATCCGGTTTTGATCTAGCAGGTATCTTGGATAGCTTAAAAGATAAGATCCAAGAAGAACCTTCAAAGGAAAACAAAAATGAAATTGGGGAACAACCAACGGAAGAAGCGCCACAATTAGAAAAAGGAATAAATACACCTAACGAGTGGAGAACGATCAAGGATCATCCTCTCGAACAGGTAATTGGCGATGTTGGAGAAAAGGTAAGTACCCGAAACTCTCTTAAGAACACTCTAGGACACAATTCTTAAGAGTTCACGGCATTAATTGTTAACACTAGTGTAATTTATTAATTTCGCTATAAATTACTAACTTGAGCGTCGGAGACGTTTAAATCTATTTTGCAGGTACCACCCCAAAGGTAGGGGGAATTATGAAGTTTTAGCACAAAATAATCGACTATTTCAAGCCACTAATCGATTATTTTCTGTGCAGTACATCGATTATCAGTATCAATAATCGATTGTCTATGACTGATTATTACTATTATGCATCTGTGTTTAATTTTTTACTTCCTAAATTGCATAATCGATTTCCGCCTCAGTCATTCAGCAATGCTTTCTACAACAATCGATTATTTTTTCATACAATCGATTATTTGACAAATTCTGATATTCTCCAAGTTCACTGTATCAAATTAGTTCCCTAAATAATCAATTACCAAGAATTGACAATCGATTACTTCATATTAATTTTTGTTACCGTTTGGCTCCTCAATCGATTCCTGTCAGGTCTTAAATGCTCCATAATCGATTACCAAAATTTAATAATCGATTATTTCATTCAAATTTTTTACCGTTTGACTCAAGAATCGATTTGTCAGATTCAAAATCTCAATCAAACAGTAAATACAATCGATTATTTCAGTTCAATAATCGATTATCTAACGGTCAGTAATTTTAATTCTTACCGTTTTCTGACTGCTCCTAAACCAAAATCTCAGCAAATGTCTCCATTCAATGCTTGATAATCCTTTCCTCTATAAATAGGCATCATAAGAGCTCACATTCACCCACTCAAGCACCATCTCTAGTATTCAAAAGCTAAATCTCTTCTATTTTCTTTGCCAAATTCCAGCAGTCTTTTTCCTAACATGTCTGGACGATCTTCAAAACGTTCCCGATCCAAACATGGCGCATCAACCTCAACCGCCCCTCCTCCTTTAAATTTTCCATACCAAGACGGTTCCGTCTTGTTCTTTGAAACTGAAAATGAACTCACAAGGTTCCTATCAAAATTTGAGAAACGCACCATTCTTCCTCCTCGGTTCTCAAATAGTAAACTCCTTGAGCCCTTCACCCCTGCCGCAAATATGTTAAAGGAGTGTCAACTATATGACTTCTTGCTTCTCACTCATCCTCACATAAACACAACTCTCGTTCAAGCTTTTTACTCAAACCTCCATAAAAATGAAGATGGCGAACTTGTCACCTCCATTAATGGGGTTCAAATTCTTCTCTCTGAAGAGAATCTCCACACCATTGCCCGCCTTCCAAATGAAGGTGAAGACCTTTACCGGTATATTGATAAGGCCGGGGCTCTCTTTGATGAAACCATCCTTCTCCACCAAGCCGGCATAACCTCCTACGATCCATCTATCTCTACCCGTCGTCCTACCATAACGGGAATGGATCCAAACTACCGGTTGATTCTTTACTTCATCACCCGAGTCCTCAAGCCTAGACGGCACAATCACACCACCATCTCCCAGGAGGATACCAAACTTCTGCATGCCATTGTCACCGGAGCCAAAATAAATTGGTGTCGGCTCATCAAAATTCATATGCTCGATGCCATCGGTGATGACATGCCTCTTCCTTATGCCCTCCTCATTATGAACTTCCTTGAAGCATCCGGATTTGTCACGGAAAATGGTCCTCTCAAAAGGAGTACCAAAATTTGGGAAATCTCGGAGTCCTCTTTCCATCATGATGGTGATCATGCTCTAGCTCCTTCTTCAAGTCGTCCACCCCGTCGTGCTCGTTCGTCCCAAGAGCCTACTCTCCAAACCATATCCGACCAGCTTGCTCAACTCACTCATGAGATCCATGGATACTTTGATCATGTCAATTATACATATGCAGCTCTCGTTCCTTTTGAAGCAGCGCCGGATAACGAGGCGGACAACGACGGAAATGAATAAATTTTTTTTGTGTGGTTTTGTGTGGTTCCCATTGATGTACCCTCTTTTTTTCCAATAAATTTTTTTTGCATCGTTCCTTAATTTTTTGCTAATGGCAAAAGGGGGGAGAAAACGGAATATCGGGTATGCACCACCTCTTAATTCATTGATTGCTTATAAGCTAAAATTGAGGGGGAACTCTTAAATTGAGGGGGAACAAGAACAAAATTGCATAATTGTTACTTGTCTTGAATTGTCAATATCTTTTGCCTAAATTGCATATCCCGCTTAATGTTTGCCATTATCAAAAAGGGGGAAATTGTTAGAAACACGTTCTCAATGCAATATACTAAACGTGTACTCTTTTGTAGGTTTTGATGAATGACAAACGAAGCAAAAATTGATATATGACGGAATTCAAGTACAAGCGCACAATGGTTGCGAATAAGATTGAAGTTCAAGATATAGCTTTTAATTGTTATTGAGTTGTTCTAAAACTGTAATCTCGATCCTATAACTTGATTCATAGTATGGCCTCTCTCATAAAACTATTTTCCAAAATCATGCATATTTAATTCTGTGTCAAAAAGATTTTAAATCATGCATATTTACATTAGACAAAATGTTTTCTAAACATGCCTCAAAAATCTGGGCTAAAATAATCGATTATGTACTTATGATAATCGATTGTTTCTGAGCCAAGACTGCATGACGATCGATTATGAACTAATGGTAATCGATTGTGAGTAAGACAGTGAACATCAGGTTTTTCCAAATCTGCATGATAATCGATTGTGAACAAATGACAATCGATTGTTGTTGAGGTAAAGTTTTTTTCCAATACTCAAAATAATCGATTATGAACTAATGGTGATCGATTGTGTTGAGTTGATGTCTTCCAGTGATTTTAAATTTAATTAAGTAATCGATTATGTATTTAGATAATCGATTATCACTGAGACAGTAAGTTTTATGATTTTCAGAAAATAACAAGTAATCGATTGTTGCAAAGGACAATCGATTGTTGAAGCTGGCCGTTGTCAAATGATTTTCAAATACCATAAGGTAATCGATTATAGATTTTATATAATCGATGTTTTGCTTAAAATCTGGAAATGATTTTTAGAACGTTGCTGAAGTAATCGATTATAGATTTTATATAATCGATGTTTTGCTTAAAATCCGGAAATGATTTTTAGAACGTTGCTAAAGTAATCGATTATGTAATCGATTATCTGATTTTGAATATTGCTAGTAATCGATTATAGATTATGTATAATCGATTGTGAAGCGTTAAATCTGGGATTGAATTTTGATCTGACTGGCAGACAATCGATTGTTGGGGTTTGACAATCGATTGTCAGTGAGTAAAATCAGCAACTCTTAATTGGCAATTAGGCAACGGTAATGCCAAGTTTTTCAACTATAAATACAGCTTCATTTCAGTGTTTTAACAACAACAACATACACAAACTGATCATTACATTGCTATAAGCTTTCATTCAATTGTTCTTCATTTTCTACTCATTTCATAAAGCTTTTGAGAGCCATATTATTGCTTAAAGTTGTTGTGATCTTGAACATATTCTTTTACTCATATCTACTCAATAAGGAGTACTTTAGTTAAGTGAGTGTCCAAGTATTTGATATACTTGTAAGAGAATTGCGATTCTCTTGTTTCAAGGAACTTGCGTTTCCTTGGGAGAAGTCTTTGAGATTGCGATCTCCGAGCAACTGTTTGAGGCTTGTATCCTCAAGTGTGTAACGGTTTGTTGAGCACCCGTAAGCTTAACAAGATAGTGAAAAATCTCGAGAGAGTCTCTCGGGGACTGGACTAACCACGTTGGTGGCCAACCAGTATACATCTTTGTGTAAGTTTATTTTTCTGCATTTATTTTACTTCCTGCAAAGTTTAAATTCCGCAAGAAAACGCTAAATTCTATTAATACGCTATTCACCCCCCTCTAGCGTAAAGCGTAGTTTCTAACAATTGGTATCAGAGCCCAACTCTCTGAAAACTTAACCGTTTGAGAGAACCATCCATGGCTTCTACTCTTGACTCTTTTGCAGGAATTGAAGAAGGACAATGCTCTACACGACCTCCTCTATTCAACGGCACAAACTACTCATACTGGAAGGAGAGGATGCAAATCTTTGTGCAATCAAATAGCTTTCATTTGTGGAAAGTATTCACCAATGGAAACCAAATTCCAACCAAGAAGGTGGAAAACGAATGGGTTCCAAAGACCGAAGAGGAATATACCGCGGAGGATATTCGTAAGGTTCAAAATAATGCCAAAGCTATAAATTTATTATATTGTGCTGTTAATGCTAACGACTACAGGAAGATATCATGTTGCAAAACAGCAAAAGAAATGTGGGATAAGCTTGAAGTGACATACGAAGGAACCGACCAGGTACGAGAAGCTAAAATTGATTTCTTAACTCACTCTTATGAACTATTCCACATGAAGGAAGGAGAGAAAGTAGACGAAATGTTTGAGCGATTCTCAATGATCGTGAATGATCTACACGCCCTCAAAAAGACGTTTACGGATAGAGAACTTGTCCGGAAGATCCTCAGAAGTCTCACTCCGGCATGGCGATCAAAGGCCGATGCAATCCAAGAATCCATTGGCATCACAAATGTCACAATTGACGCATTAAGAGGTAATCTCAAAACCTATGAATCAACTATACTTAACCCGTTTGTTGATGATCAAAGAAGGCAAAGGATTGCTCTAAAGGCTAGCCAACCACAAATTGATGAGGAAGGTGACAACGAGTTTGGACTCGTTATCAAAAGGTTTCAAAAATTCATGCGCAAAGAGTATGAACGCAAGAACAAAAAGCAAGGCGATCAACTAAAATGCTATGAATGCGGAGAAACCGGGCACATAAAATCAAATTGCCCTAACATCAAAAAGGAGAAGAAACCCTTCAAAAAGCAACGTGCATACATCTCTTGGGGAGGAGATTCCGGAGATGAAGCAAGCGAAGAAGAAGACGATGAAGCAGCAAATTTATGTCTCATGGCTCAAGAAGACGGCAAAGACGAGGTAAGTCAAATCTCTTCTCAAAATTTCTTTACTCTTGATGAAATGAGAAATGCTTTTGATGAACTATATGCTGAATTTATCAAAGCTTCAAAAACTGTCAAAAGTGTTAAAGAAAGCGCTTCTCTAAAAGAAAAAGATTTTCAAACACAGCTTTCATTAAAAGAAAAAGAATTAGAAAAACTGGCTTTCGAAAATGAGAAGCTAAAAGAGGAAAACAAGTTTTATGGAAAAAGAAGTGCTGATAAACCTGAAGGCTCTACTAGAAACTGTTCTTCTTGTGTGCTTCTTAAGAATGAAGTAGCTAGACTTAAAGGCACATTAGATAAGTTTAATTCTTCGCATAAAAACTTGAATGATGTGCTTGTTAATCTAAAATCAACTAAACATGGAATAGGATTCAAGAATGAAGAAAAGGTTGGTGCTAAACCACAACAACCTAGAGCTCAACCTAGGACTAATAACCGAAATGCTTATCCTAGAAGTAGAAATCCTAGAAATAACTTGCATGTTAGACCAAATAGTGAAAATGCTAGAAGACCTAGAAATGATGCATATTTTAGGCCAAACCTTGAACAATTTAGAAGACCAAGAAATGACCCTCCACCTAGAAATAGATATTCTAGAAATGATGCATATTTTAGGCCAAACCTTGAACAATTTAGAAGACCAAGAAATGACCCTCCACCTAGAAATAGATATTCTAGAAATGATGCATATTTTAGACAAACTTATGAACCTCCTAGAGCTCATAATAGGAGAAACAATGGTGTTCAAAGTAGAGTAAGCAACCTTCATTCATCTAGTTACTATGTACCTAGAAAAATGCATAATCCCAACGTGACTTGTCATTATTGCAGACGTATTGGTCATATTGCTCCCGCTTGCTTTACTCGTCATAGACATATAAATCAATTGCATCACTATAACATGCCTAACCCTCAAGGACCCAAGATGGCATGGGTACCTAAAGAACATTAATTTGTTTTGTAGGTGTGCTTGAAGGGATCAAGTGTACTATGGTACCTTGATAGTGGATGCTCCAAACACATGACGGGAGATGAATCCAAATTCCTTCAACTAGAGCACAAAGAAGGAGGAAGTGTCATATTTGGTGATAACAATAAAGGAAAAATCATCGGCATTGGTTCGGTCGGTAAGTACGAAAACTCCTCTATTAAACATATACTACTTGTGAAAGGTTTGAAGCATAATCTCTTGAGCATAAGCCAATTAGGTGACAAGGGAAATCTTGCTCTATTTGATTCGGATGAATGTCTTGTATTTAGACGTAGTGATTTCAAGATCATACTTCGTGGTTTTAGAATTGATAATATCTATATGGTTGATCTTGCAAACTCCTCACCCGAATATGTTGATTGTTTAATAAGCAAAGGGGATAACTCTTGGCTATGGCATCGTAGAGTAGCACACATGAACATGCATCTTTTGAACAAGCTTCTTTCTCAAAACTTAGTAGTTGGTCTTCCCAGTTTAAAGTTTGAAAATGATTCTATTTGCGATTCTTGTCAAAAAGGGAAGCAAACCAAAACATCTTTTAAATCCAAGAATATTGTTTCAACGTCTAGACCTTTGCAATTACTTCACATGGATTTATTTGGTCCCTCTCGTATTGAAAGTCTTGGTAAAAATAAATATGTTTTTGTAATTGTTGATGACTTTTCTAGATTTACTTGGACTCTATTTCTTGCAAATAAAAGTGATGCTTTTCAAAATTTCAAGTTTTTCCTTAAGCGTGTTCAAAACGAAAAGGAATTGACCGTCACTTCGATTAGAAGCGATCATGGGGGAGAGTTTGATCACAATCTCTTTGCGGATTTTTGTGACGAACTCGGAATCGAACACACCTTTTCCGCTCCACGGACACCACAACAAAATGGGGTGGTGGAAAGGAAAAATAGGTGTCTCGAAGAGATGGCTAGAACCATGCTCGACGAAGCTAAGATTCCCAAATACTTTTGGGCGGATGCCGTGAGTACCGCTTGCTATGTTTTAAATAGAGTAGCAATTCGGCCGATACTCATGAAAACCTCATATGAACTTTATAAGGGTAGAAAACCCAACATCTCTCATTTACGTGTTTTTGGTTGTAAATGTTTTGTTCATAATAATGGCAAGGACCAATTGGGTAAGTTTGATGCTAAATCGGATGAAGGTATTTTCATTGGTTATTCCTCACGTAGCAAAGCATATAGGATCTTTAACAAAAGAACCCAAATTGTGGAGGA
This sequence comes from Nicotiana benthamiana, assembly GCA_034376525.1. Lineage (NCBI taxonomy): Eukaryota > Viridiplantae > Streptophyta > Magnoliopsida > Solanales > Solanaceae > Nicotiana > Nicotiana benthamiana. The sequence continues at coordinate 171,031,673 of CM067339.1, forward strand.
ATCCCCTCATGTTGTGTTTTCCGAAGATAATACTCGCTTGGCGAGAAAGGAATCCGGTTTTGATCTAGCAGGTATCTTGGATAGCTTAAAAGATAAGATCCAAGAAGAACCTTCAAAGGAAAACAAAAATGAAATTGGGGAACAACCAACGGAAGAAGCGCCACAATTAGAAAAAGGAATAAATACACCTAACGAGTGGAGAACGATCAAGGATCATCCTCTCGAACAGGTAATTGGCGATGTTGGAGAAAAGGTAAGTACCCGAAACTCTCTTAAGAACACTCTAGGACACAATTCTTAAGAGTTCACGGCATTAATTGTTAACACTAGTGTAATTTATTAATTTCGCTATAAATTACTAACTTGAGCGTCGGAGACGTTTAAATCTATTTTGCAGGTACCACCCCAAAGGTAGGGGGAATTATGAAGTTTTAGCACAAAATAATCGACTATTTCAAGCCACTAATCGATTATTTTCTGTGCAGTACATCGATTATCAGTATCAATAATCGATTGTCTATGACTGATTATTACTATTATGCATCTGTGTTTAATTTTTTACTTCCTAAATTGCATAATCGATTTCCGCCTCAGTCATTCAGCAATGCTTTCTACAACAATCGATTATTTTTTCATACAATCGATTATTTGACAAATTCTGATATTCTCCAAGTTCACTGTATCAAATTAGTTCCCTAAATAATCAATTACCAAGAATTGACAATCGATTACTTCATATTAATTTTTGTTACCGTTTGGCTCCTCAATCGATTCCTGTCAGGTCTTAAATGCTCCATAATCGATTACCAAAATTTAATAATCGATTATTTCATTCAAATTTTTTACCGTTTGACTCAAGAATCGATTTGTCAGATTCAAAATCTCAATCAAACAGTAAATACAATCGATTATTTCAGTTCAATAATCGATTATCTAACGGTCAGTAATTTTAATTCTTACCGTTTTCTGACTGCTCCTAAACCAAAATCTCAGCAAATGTCTCCATTCAATGCTTGATAATCCTTTCCTCTATAAATAGGCATCATAAGAGCTCACATTCACCCACTCAAGCACCATCTCTAGTATTCAAAAGCTAAATCTCTTCTATTTTCTTTGCCAAATTCCAGCAGTCTTTTTCCTAACATGTCTGGACGATCTTCAAAACGTTCCCGATCCAAACATGGCGCATCAACCTCAACCGCCCCTCCTCCTTTAAATTTTCCATACCAAGACGGTTCCGTCTTGTTCTTTGAAACTGAAAATGAACTCACAAGGTTCCTATCAAAATTTGAGAAACGCACCATTCTTCCTCCTCGGTTCTCAAATAGTAAACTCCTTGAGCCCTTCACCCCTGCCGCAAATATGTTAAAGGAGTGTCAACTATATGACTTCTTGCTTCTCACTCATCCTCACATAAACACAACTCTCGTTCAAGCTTTTTACTCAAACCTCCATAAAAATGAAGATGGCGAACTTGTCACCTCCATTAATGGGGTTCAAATTCTTCTCTCTGAAGAGAATCTCCACACCATTGCCCGCCTTCCAAATGAAGGTGAAGACCTTTACCGGTATATTGATAAGGCCGGGGCTCTCTTTGATGAAACCATCCTTCTCCACCAAGCCGGCATAACCTCCTACGATCCATCTATCTCTACCCGTCGTCCTACCATAACGGGAATGGATCCAAACTACCGGTTGATTCTTTACTTCATCACCCGAGTCCTCAAGCCTAGACGGCACAATCACACCACCATCTCCCAGGAGGATACCAAACTTCTGCATGCCATTGTCACCGGAGCCAAAATAAATTGGTGTCGGCTCATCAAAATTCATATGCTCGATGCCATCGGTGATGACATGCCTCTTCCTTATGCCCTCCTCATTATGAACTTCCTTGAAGCATCCGGATTTGTCACGGAAAATGGTCCTCTCAAAAGGAGTACCAAAATTTGGGAAATCTCGGAGTCCTCTTTCCATCATGATGGTGATCATGCTCTAGCTCCTTCTTCAAGTCGTCCACCCCGTCGTGCTCGTTCGTCCCAAGAGCCTACTCTCCAAACCATATCCGACCAGCTTGCTCAACTCACTCATGAGATCCATGGATACTTTGATCATGTCAATTATACATATGCAGCTCTCGTTCCTTTTGAAGCAGCGCCGGATAACGAGGCGGACAACGACGGAAATGAATAAATTTTTTTTGTGTGGTTTTGTGTGGTTCCCATTGATGTACCCTCTTTTTTTCCAATAAATTTTTTTTGCATCGTTCCTTAATTTTTTGCTAATGGCAAAAGGGGGGAGAAAACGGAATATCGGGTATGCACCACCTCTTAATTCATTGATTGCTTATAAGCTAAAATTGAGGGGGAACTCTTAAATTGAGGGGGAACAAGAACAAAATTGCATAATTGTTACTTGTCTTGAATTGTCAATATCTTTTGCCTAAATTGCATATCCCGCTTAATGTTTGCCATTATCAAAAAGGGGGAAATTGTTAGAAACACGTTCTCAATGCAATATACTAAACGTGTACTCTTTTGTAGGTTTTGATGAATGACAAACGAAGCAAAAATTGATATATGACGGAATTCAAGTACAAGCGCACAATGGTTGCGAATAAGATTGAAGTTCAAGATATAGCTTTTAATTGTTATTGAGTTGTTCTAAAACTGTAATCTCGATCCTATAACTTGATTCATAGTATGGCCTCTCTCATAAAACTATTTTCCAAAATCATGCATATTTAATTCTGTGTCAAAAAGATTTTAAATCATGCATATTTACATTAGACAAAATGTTTTCTAAACATGCCTCAAAAATCTGGGCTAAAATAATCGATTATGTACTTATGATAATCGATTGTTTCTGAGCCAAGACTGCATGACGATCGATTATGAATTAATGGTAATCGATTGTGAGTAAGACAGTGAACATCAGGTTTTTCCAAATCTGCATGATAATCGATTGTGAACAAATGACAATCGATTGTTGTTGAGGTAAAGTTTTTTTCCAATACTCAAAATAATCGATTATGAACTAATGGTGATCGATTGTGTTGAGTTGATGTCTTCCAGTGATTTTAAATTTAATTAAGTAATCGATTATGTATTTAGATAATCGATTATCACTGAGACAGTAAGTTTTATGATTTTCAGAAAATAACAAGTAATCGATTGTTGCAAAGGACAATCGATTGTTGAAGCTGGCCGTTGTCAAATGATTTTCAAATACCATAAGGTAATCGATTATAGATTTTATATAATCGATGTTTTGCTTAAAATCTGGAAATGATTTTTAGAACGTTGCTGAAGTAATCGATTATAGATTTTATATAATCGATGTTTTGCTTAAAATCCGGAAATGATTTTTAGAACGTTGCTAAAGTAATCGATTATGTAATCGATTATCTGATTTTGAATATGCCAGTAATCGATTATAGATTATGTATAATCGATTGTGAAGCGTTAAATCTGGGATTGAATTTTGATCTGACTGGCAGACAATCGATTGCTGGGGTTTGACAATCGATTGTCAGTGAGTAAAATCAGCAACTCTTAATTGGCAATTAGGCAACGGTAATGCCAAGTTTTTCAACTATAAATACAGCTTCATTTCAGTGTTTTAACAACAACAACATACACAAACTGATCATTACATTGCTATAAGCTTTCATTCAATTGTTCTTCATTTTCTACTCATTTCATAAAGCTTTTGAGAGCCATATTATTGCTTAAAGTTGTTGTGATCTTGAACATATTCTTTTACTCATATCTACTCAATAAGGAGTACTTTAGTTAAGTGAGTGTCCAAGTATTTGATATACTTGTAAGAGAATTGCGATTCTCTTGTTTCAAGGAACTTGCGTTTCCTTGGGAGAAGTCTTTGAGATTGCGATCTCCGAGCAACTGTTTGAGGCTTGTATCCTCAAGTGTGTAACGGTTTGTTGAGCACCCGTAAGCTTAACAAGATAGTGAAAAATCTCGAGAGAGTCTCTCGGGGACTGGACTAACCACGTTGGTGGCCAACCAGTATACATCTTTGTGTAAGTTTATTTTTCTGCATTTATTTTACTTCCTGCAAAGTTTAAATTCCGCAAGAAAACGCTAAATTCTATTAATACGCTATTCACCCCCCCTCTAGCGTAAAGCGTAGTTTCTAACATTTTCCACCCTGTTCTATTTGTAATTTGAAAAAACATAAAACATGAAAGTTGTAGCCCTTTGAGTTGGCTTTTCCAACTATATATTGTGTATCCCTAATGGAGTTCTGAGCAAAAAAGTTATATGCATTTTACTAAACAGCGCGTAATATACATACTCAATTCTTCATTTTGTTGCTCTAGCATCTGTTGATCCCCGAATACGGTCCCGGCTTAATTACTTGAGCTTTTACTCAGACTTCAAAGCTTCAAATTACTTGAATTAATTTCACAACATCTACATAGCTCGAAATCACTCCTACAAGGCATAAAACACGCAACTAGAGCAAGACACTAGCGATTAAAGCTCAAATAAATTAAAGTATAATAAATTTGAGTGTAATAAGCGACTAAAATACATAATTATAGCCTATCATCAGATCTCAAATTGCTATAGAGAAGGAAACAAAGTGACAGATATTTTGGCTAACTATGGTCGTCTTGAATGCTCTGAAGCTACTTTCTTTTCTGAGTCTCGAAATATGCCTAGAGAGGCTTGTCACTATCCAAAATTCCCACCATCGGGAACGTGATTAGGGGTGTGCATTCGATTATCGATTCGACTTTGACCCTTATAGATAATTATTTATTGATTATCGATTGTATATATGCTTATCGTTATCGTTTCAATAAGGTTTCGATTTTTTCGATTTCGATTTATCGATTTTTGGGGCTTATCGATTCAGTTATCGATTACACCAACAAGAAAATTTGCGGGATTTCACGAAAAGTATATCTCTATGAACACGCCTAACTAATATAGATAAAAAGAAGCTAAAATAAGATGAACATCGTTTATAACATAAAAATTATATCAACAAGCACATGCAACGAAACTAAAGTAAGGGATCAAATGTATGCCACCAACACTCCAACGGTACAAAAAAATACATTATCACGGCTAATTCTATTTTTCATTAATTTGAACTTCATTCCCTTGAGCTTTAAATATGATTATTCCTTAAATATGGTAGATGGAATAATATGGTTAGGGTAGGATAAAGGAAAGAGTATTATAGAATAAGGGATTTAATTTTTTTAGTATATCTTATCGATTTATCGATAAACCGACAACCGAAGAGGACAAAATCGAAATTGAAATCGATAACTCGATAAGAAAAATTTCGAAATCGAAATCGATAAACTAATAACAAATAATCAATTCGATTTATCGATAAACTGATTCGAATGCACCCTCCTAACCGTGATGACACCTAATATTTCACTTGGTAGGCAAGCCAGTGTTAGAACAATTTATCCTTTTTGACAGTTTAAAATTGAATAATGAAGAAGAACTGATTTAATTTTGCAATAATCCAAAGTAAATAATGTGGAAGCTAAAACAACAAAATGTTTTATACATCCCTGAACCGGGTATTGCAAGCGCACGAGCTACTAAAATAGTACATACAGGGGTCTGAAATAACATAAAGTTGTCTGAAAAGAAGATACAGCTAAATAAAAACACAGAAGGGGATTCCACGAGCTGCAAACGTTGAGCACCTATATCTCAAGTCTCCGCAGGCTGTCCAATCCGAGCTCACTAGTAGCCGTCACTGGGACCGATTCCAAAATTTGCACAAGAAGTGCAGAGTATAGCATGAGTACAACCGATCCCATGTACTCTGTAAGTGTCAAGCCTTACATCGACAAAGTAGTAATGAGGCTATGGCGGATCACCTACACTACACCCTGTACATAGTATATAATAATGACACAAATTAGAAATACAGAACAAGATTAAACAATCAACTAAAAATAATAACTACAGCCTCAAGAAACGAACCAGTATCGACCAGAATTATCAATCCTTAGAATTTCAAATAACAATACCGAAAACCAACACAGGTTAAGGAAATAGAAACACATAGGTTGTTGCGGCGTGCAATCTGATCTTACCGGACAACACAAAATTCCCCTTATTTCACCGTAATCACATCAACAATAACAAATAATATATAGATATTTGGGGCGTGCAACCCGATCCCTCCCCCCCCCCCCCCCCCATATAATAGGGTTGCTTATCGGACGGATTGGGAGGTTATTTACTCTTAACAGTTCGACTTATCGGTTATCGGCTTTTAAATGTATTAATCCGTTAGCTACCCGATAAGATATCGGACGAATCGTTATCAGTTAAGCTCTTATCAAACAATTATGGGGCAATATATCTAACCTAATTTATTCTATATTGCGTACATTAGTCGTTTGCTCACTGCCAAACATACAAATTCAGAATAGGATTATTCTGAATTTGTTAGCTACATCGTTACCAGCTAGCATGCAGTTGTTAACATTTATGTCCACTGCCATGCATCTTAGAAGTTAAAAAGATTGGTTGAAAACCAACAATCAATAAATGCAAATTAATCCAGTAGGATTATTCAAGGAGATTACCGCAGCCAAACCTCGATATCACTCTTCATTCATAGAAAAGTTATCCACTATATCAAATTCTTCTTTGGGACATACATATGTCTGTTAACGCCTATTTACTCAAAAATATGAGCTTGGTCTTCATACTAGAGCACATAAATATATATTCTTAACGGGTTAATATATTATCCGTTAAAAAAATTGAATAGTCCGCCCCCAAACCAATAAGTTATTAATGAAAAAATTTCAATCAGTTTCCCGTCCGTTAAACCGTTCACCCAATACCAGTAAGCCATTAAGCTTCAATTTCAATATGATTTTGAACACCCCTATCATATAATGATATCAGTATCATAATTCACTCTTATTTCACCGTAACAATCAACTCTTATTTCACCCTTATTAGATATCACCAAACTATTCAAGAGAAAACATTGCTGAGATACGAAAAGGAAATACATAATCTATGTTATCGGGAGTAGTTTGATGGTAGTACAACGTTGTTCCGCTCTTATATCCTTGCATGCTAATTTTGAGATTGGAGTAATGAAATTATAAAATTAGACTAAAGTTTAAGTTGGATATATTAAGTGAGATGAAACTTCTATGATGTAGAGTTTCTTCCTTGATTGAATTAGTAGGATCAATAATCATAGTCGTCAGGAACTACACTTTTTCTTTAATTTTTATTTTACAATAGAAATATAATTTTTAATTTAATATTTATGTAATTTTATAAAATTTTATACTCATTGACAAGATACCAGCCTCCCCTCTCTTGTTTGCTCTTTGATTAAAAAAAGGTGATTATAATTAAGAGCATGTACCAGGTTAAAGTAGTATTTTTTCTGCTATACTAATCTAAGGATCTAACCGCTCCTATAAATATAGTTATGATTACTTAGAACCTATTTTTTTGTTTGTTCAAAAAAGAATAATTTTTTTTCAAAATTTGATAAAATTTAATTTAATTTATAATTTTACCTATAATAAAAAACTTTTATAATTACATAAATATTTTTAATTTTTTATTAATTTATTTAGGATCATAAATTCTAAAATTAATTTTTTCTTACATTTCGTTTATATACTTTTTTTTTTATGGATCTCAATCATATAGTGTGGTTGTATCAAATAACTCACATTAGTCAAACAAGTTCAGCGATAAGTACGACAAACAAGACCACTAGTCATCTTTTGCAAAAAAGATTAACCATTTCCGTCGGAAGTAAAAGTCAAACCAAATATGTTCTCCTCCAAACTCTCCTTGCTGATCACGGTGGCGCTGATGGCGGCAACCACCACACTAACGGTGGCCCAAACACCGTCATGTGCTTCTCAATTAGTACCATGTGCAAATTACCTCAACTCAACAAAACCACCGGCTTCTTGCTGTGACCCACTAAGAGAAGCCGTGACCAAAGATCTTGATTGTCTCTGCAACCTGTACGAAAATCCTACGTTGTTGCCCTCTCTTGGTATTAATATTACTCAAGCACTTGCTCTTCCTAAGGCTTGTAATATCCCCGGAGATATTAGCGCTTGTAAAGGTGAGATTTTTATGCATTTTTCTTTCCAGAAGAGGGGTTGCTCTGATGGTAAGCAACCTACTTCCAACCGAGAGGTTGTGAGTTCGATTCTCCCAAGAGTAAGGTGAGAAGTTATTGGAGGGAAGGATGCCGGGAGTCTATTTGAAAACAGCCGGGTTAAGCTATGCGTACACACTACCCTCCGCAAATTGTTTCTTCACTTAATAGTACTAAATCAGTGGCCTTTTAGTTTAAAATAAAACCCAGATCTTGCTTCATTTTTGTTTTCGAAGATGAGGAGTTGCGATTTGAATTGGGATTCAATTATTTGATTATGAAGTTGGTAATTTTCTGTTTTTACTGCGATCAAGAACTAAAACTACTTCAAATCTGATATTCTTCACTTTTTTGTCCCTTTACATATTTTTTATAGGAGAAAACAATTTTTTGAAATGGTGTAAAAATTTCTTTACTAAATAATTGGGGCTTAACTATTGTTGTGTTAATGTGTCCCAATTGTCGGTTTAGTGTTAATTTGATTTTTCGTTTTTGTCTGCAGCTGCTGCTCCAAAAAGTTCAGGTTCTTCTCCTTCTGGGACAACGCCAGGTAATTGAGATTAATTGCTCAATTTTTCTACTTTGTTAACCACCGAATTAATATTCCTCAACTAATTAACTATCTCGGAGTATGCAGCAATTTGATTTAATTTTTATTAGTAATTGCTCCTTTAAATTTACTGAATCGTGATCCGTAGGTGTTTGTATTTATTGTTCATGTGCTCCACTCTGGTATATGTAATAAAGAGACTAGCGGTGAAAAATGGTTAAAAGAATAGTTAACCACGTATTATCCACTAAAAAATAGATTAGATAATGAGTTTTTTTTAAAAACGGGTCAAATATGAATACGAACCATATTATCCATTTAGAAAAAGGACAACCATTGGGTAACCAATGAGTCTAACTTTTACATTTGTAAAGCCTCAAATTTGGGGTTTCTCAAGTTAGGAGACTAAGCTAGCGTTCGGCCATAGATTTTCAAATTTGTTTTGAAAAATCTGATTTGGGTGAAGTTTGGTTTGAAGCTGAAAATTTGTTTGAACATACGTTTTCAAAACATATAAATTTTGGAAAAACATGTATATTATTATTAGTAAAGATTTTGGCTAGTTTTGGGATTTTGCCAAAATATAAGCAAAATCTATGGCCAAACATGTGTCTTCCAAATAAAACCCAAGTTTATTTTGACAAAATTTATGGCAAAACGGGCCCTGAAAATTCTCCAAAAAGTGATCATATGCAAGAAGTCATGAATAATATGGTTACTCATATTATCCGCCGGTTAACCCGTTATTTATTCGTATTAAATATGGGTCGGTCGGATAATTTATCCATTTTTCCATCATCCGTTTTCGACTTGAACCATATCTGACCCGACCCGTCTGGTTGCCACTCCTAGGGCCTACTATTGTTAATACTCCTATAAGTTATAGAAAGACTTGCAAATTCAAAGATTGACTTGATATCTTGTACTTTTTCAATAATCCAAAGCCCCAATTTTGAAAGTTGATGGCATAGTTTAATTTCTTGACCTTTTCCTACTATTAACTAAGTTGATCGCTAAGGAACTTATGGTATAAGATATCTGAAATGAGACAAAACATAATATTTGTGTTCCCACTTGCGAGAGGACAACATGAATAGGTTGTGATATATAAATTTTTGTCCAACAAGAATGTCTATGTTGGACTTATAAATGCACTCAACATGTTTTGTTCATTTTGTGCTGTAATGAAATTTTCTCAGGTGTTTTGGTATCAGACACATAAACCTTTTTAGAAATGTCTCTCTTCGTTTGCACCTTAGAGGCTTTGAGAAGAACATGAAAAGAAAAATAACATTGAATATTATCTGGTGTAAAATTAAATTCATATAAGTATTTCTTGCCTTTTCTTTCAAATATCCTGTTATTCCTGTTTTATTCAAGTTTCTACTGTTGCGACATATTTTTATGTTTCTTCTCCAAACACAATCATTAAACTGTTGGTAATGAGGACTTGCTGAAGGGCCATCCTACTTCTCAGTGGTGTTCAATCTTACATAGATTTTCAGCCAAAACTTTTGACCTATTTTGAAAAGCTTGATTTGTGTGAATCAAGTTGTATCTTAACGACTAAAATGAATTGAACGGGAAAGAAAGTCATTCATGGTGGAAATGAAAATTTCCTGAATTCACTTTATCACCAAGAGAGTTATGCTTCTCAATCTTAAGAAACTTGTTCTTGCTTGTCCAATAATTTTTTGTGATCATTTTATGCTTGTCCCATAAGCATTCGCTTCTCATGGATGTTGATTCTCTTCGGATTTGTCTTAATAATCGTGTCTTCTGCGATGGCTAGGGATTAAGTTCTTCAAATCCTTTTTTTACCCGCACCCCCTTGGCGGCTTTGTCTTTTCAGAGTAACCTTTTACCATCTTCAATTTCTCCTCCTCTAAAGTCATGCCAATTTGAAGGTTTCTCTAGGGCTGGCAAAGAAAAGAAGGGGGATAGAGGATGACAGTCTTTTAGATGTTATTATAGTTTCTGCCAAGTTATTTTGGTTTTACTCCGTTTTGAAGTAATATGCTAGGTACTCTGAGAATTTTGAGGCAGTTCAAAGTGAAAAGTAGGACATTTGTTATGCTACTCGACTTACGATAACAATTAGTTTACAAGTTAAGTTTGCAAGTACCTTGTTTAGGCATTTGTAGTCACTGAACTGGAGGTGAGGGCTAGCCAAATGAGCACCAGATCGTCTATTCCTAAATCATATGCATCCATCTTTTCCTCGTTTGGAATTGATCCCACAGTCAAATGTAGATTCAAAATAAAGTTAATTGGAGTTGGCTTACTTGCATGTACATATTTTAATTTACTTATCAGCGAAAAAAGAGATGCGTGTTTAATTTGCTGTGCTTTCTTGCTAACAATATTGCTATCGTGACTGTTTTACAGTCACACCAGCTGCAAAAGATAAAAATGGAGTGAGCAGGATTGCATGGACTGGAATCTCAAGCTTATTCATGCTTTGCGCTTCTATCGTGTTTGCTTAAATCATTGATTGTGTCTTCTAATATTGGAGAAATCTTGATGAATTTCTTTATATCGGTATTATTTAGAGGATAGGCAGATTGCACTCCAAGCTTTTATCTCTTGTACTCTTAAGTTTTGCATTCTGTTGTCTGCTGAGGTGAACTAAATTGATGTATAGCTCTTTAATTGTTTTACTATTTGCATACGTTGTGTTTACATGTTCTTGATGTACTCGTGGGGTTTGTTAAGCGAAATTGGAGGTTAATATGAGCAAAGGCCTCTTTTTCTCTTGTCTTCTATTATTCTTCGTACAGGAAAGAATTAAGCTTGCACCGGCGAAGTAATTTAAGGCACACAACATCTGGAATTAAGTGATTTTGTGTCTTGTTCACAACTTCCAAGAGTTAATTATTCTTTGTATTCGTTGGCTTGCCTTCTCTCTGCCCTTATCTATTTGTATATCTTATAACCTTTTACCTATTGCTGGCGTGACAGTGGCAAGTATTAAGTATTGAGTGAAATTAGCTGAGGTAAACGCAAATTGTGATTCGGACACCACAGTTATACATATATATAAAAAATATTATGTACCTATAGCTCAATTGCATATGTTTCACTGTGGTTTTCTAGTAAAAATTGCACGGGGCGTCCAAATCCTTTTACCTGTAGCTATCATACCCACTTTTTAAAAAATTTAAGCCGTTTCCGGCTTAAGTTTTTATTTTATAACTGAAAACTTAAGTAAGTTTCGTTTTCAGCTTAAGTTTTTATTTTATAACTGGAAAATTTAAGCTTAAGTTTTTCAGCTTAAGTTTTTATTTTATAACTGGACAACTTAAGTCATAGAAGTTTTGTATTGGATTGTTGTCCTCTTATGGTAGTCATTTATGGTAGTTACTGTTTATTATTATTGCATGCCATTTTATTTATGTTACTTATGATTTTTATGCTTAGATAATTATTTATGCTATTTCTGCTGGAGTTACTAATGCTGTTTTTGTTTTTTGTTTTTGTTTTCGTTTTCATTTTCCTTTCTTTCCCTGCCGAGGGTCGATTGCAAATAGCTCTCTGCACTTTCGGGTAGGGGTAAGACCTGTCTAGATATTACTCTTTCCAGGCCCAACTTTGTAGGAATATACTGTGTAGTTGTTGTTGTTGTTTGACAACTTAAGCTGGAAACGGCTTAAGTTTTTATTTTATAACTGGACAACTTAAGCTGGAAACGGCTTAAATTTTTATTTTATAACTGGACAACTTAAGCTGGAAACGGCTTAAGTAGACGTAAGCTCTAGAGCTTAAGTAAAACTTCAGCTGAAGTTTTGCAGTACAAAAGAAACACTTCAGTCTCGTGGGCTGAAGTTGTGTGAAAAACGGGTATTGCAAATAAAAAAACAAAGCGAATACAAGTTAAAATGTGACACAAAAAACGGATACGATTGCAAATACCCCGATTTTCTAGATATCAACTAAACTAGTCAAGGCAAAGTCTAACGTGCAATGCCGCTCCATACTCGTACTTAATGCCATCCTAAACACCTCACGGTTCAGCTAATCAAAACTTTTCAGTATTTAAAGAAAAAGATGATAGAAGTATTCTTAGATTTTTAAATCAATAAACCAAACCAAACCAAACTAACAAAAAATCGAATTTTTTAATCTCGATTTTTTCGGGGTTTTCAGATTTTTTTCGACAAAAATCATAAGGTAAAATTTATAATTTGTGCTCTAATATTTTTTAGGTCCTAGTAGGATAAAACTATATAAGATGTTACCCAATAGAATAATACAAAATAATGTGAGATGAGTCATGATTATACTAAAAAAGTCAACAAATCGCATAAAATAAATATTGCTAATTAATAAGTCATAATAAAATAAATATAATTTAAAAGTACTAAATCATGTTAAAATAAGTACGACTAATAAGTACTAAGTATTAAATACATGACTACAACAACAACAATCCAGTGTGGACCCACTAGTGAGGTCTGGGGAGGGTAGGATGTACGTAGCCTTACTCTTATCCTAGAAGGGTAGAAAGACTGTCTCCGATAGACTCTCGGCTACAGAAGGTGATAGAAGTCCTGGTAGCAAGTAATAACAAAATAATAATTAGAAAACTAAATCATGGATAGCAATAGGTAATATGAAAGGAGTACTGATAACAAGTAGCAGCAAGACAACATATTCAGAAAACTAATTTCAAGGCAGTAGACGAGAATATGAACGAAGTTCTGCTAGCAAACTATGGAATTACCAATGGCAAGTAACAACGAAACGAGACATGCGAATATAGAAAACTAAGGGAAAAAAGGGTACCGAACTAACACTAATACTATCGAGCTAGAGAAGATAAAGGGAGATGCACGGCTACCTACTAACCTTCTACCCTAATCTTCAACCTCCATACTCTTCTATCTAGAGTCATGTCCTCGGTTAGCTCAAGTAGCGACATGTCCCGCCTGATCACCTTTTTCCAAGACTTCTTTGGCCTACCTCTACCCCTCCTCACACTTCCTAATGCCAAACCATCACATCTCCTAATGTCCGCTTCTCCTCTTAATATGCCCGAACCATCTCAACCTTACCTCACGCATCTTTGCTTCCACAGGGGCCACCCCCACTTTTCTCGAATAATTTCATTCCTAATTCTATATAACCTAGTATGCCCACACATCCATCTCAATATCCTCATTTCCGTTACCCTCATCTGCTGGACATGAGAGGTTTTGACTGGCCAACACTCTGCCCCGTACAATATAGTCGATCTAACAACTACCTTGTAGAACTTACCCTTAAGTCTCAGTGGCACATTAAATATATGACTAAATAATATTAAAAGTAAGTTATATATTTTCACTATTTAGAGTAATGAAAACTAAGAAAACAAATATCCAATACTATTGTCATTCCTAATATTGAATTAATTTTTTTTGTTAACTTTTTATTAATTTGACTTTGCTTTGGAATTTATTGAGTCACTAACTTTTATGGGCTATAAAATATATTTGACCATTCAAAAATTCTAAATCAAAGCTTGAAATAATAAATTAAAAGAGATAATTATGAAAAAGGTTAAAAATATCTATAAATTACATTACAATAATTAATTTTTAAGTATAAAATATTTTAAAATTTGTATACATGTAATGTAATGTTGATTTGGTTTCAGTTTGGTTTTTTTTAGTTAAAACCAAACCAAATCAATTATGACCGGATTGTTTTACAGCACCGAACCAAATCAAGTCAAATCATAATCGGATTTTTTTTCTTAGTTTGACTCAAATTATCAGTTTGGTACGATTTTTTTGTTTACTTTATACTCGTCTAAGTCACTATTTACGGTTTGATCAATTACATTTTCTTGTGTCTATTGAAAATAGTCATAAACGGATTTGAATTCAGAAATATACTTTTTGATTAATAAAAATAAAAATTCAGATTAAAATTATTTTTATGTCAGAAAAGACATTCAAATCAAGTTTACTTAAAAGACGAATCTCCTAAAACGTTGAACAGTTTAAAGTGAAAAAATATCTAAATTATGTTATTATCTCATCTAAAAAATTTACTTTCTTTTATACATGAACCAAGTGATTAGATTTTAATGACCTACTATGAAGAATATTCAAAACGTCTCTTTATTTCCTTAATTATGTTTTATAAAACAAAAAATAAGAAAAATGAAGAGAACTGTTTACTTTTAATCACTTCCAAAAATAATAATCAATAATATATAGTATATTTTTGTATACATATACATATATATATATATATATATATATATATATATATATATATATATATATATATAAATAAATTTTATATGTTTTTTAAATTAATAAAGATACTTAATTGGCCGACTAATTTATAGTTTGCTCAAAAATAAAGAAAGAATTACAAGAAAATACACATGGCTTCACCTCATAACAACAAATGGCCCATGTTTTTAAGTTTAAATGACCTAGGCCATATTATACATATTTTGAAGGGATTTTTACATTCATATGCCATATAGTAAATTATATTACCCTAAATGTTCATGTTTAGTAATTTACCCTATATATACAAGTTTTGTTTACAAAATATATACATTCCATCTTAAAAGACTCTCAATCCATTATTAGTACCTTCAATTAAGGGATTTAGTTACATCATTTTCCCTTTTTTCCTCCTCTTCTCTTTCCTTATGTTTCCTCTATCTTAATATATGATAATCACTATTAAATTCATTATGTGTATAAATTACCAAATTACAATATTTTATTTCGAATGAACATAAAAAGTTATGTTAAGGAAACCTATGAAACTTAGTCGTTATTTATTCTTTACGATATCAATTATTCTTTAGTGTACAAATGAGTTTAAATAGTTCGTTTTATTGAGTCACATAAGATAAGGAACACCAAATATCTTTAGATATTTGAAGAAGATTTTTTCAAAATTTTTTTTTTATTCTTTTCCAAAAACAGTTTTTTTTACAAAAAAAAATTAGAAAATTATTCCACAATCTTTTATAAAATATTTTAAAATAAACATTACATGAAGAAATGTAAGAGTTAGACCACATAATCATTACCAGATATTCGTAAAAATTTTCTTTCAAAATTAGTGTTGATTTTTAACCTCGTATTGTTTATATCCTATCCCAATTTTCCCTTATCTACAATTTTCACAAATTATTTCTGCCTAATTATATATAACTACAATACCATACCACTTAAATATAATGTATGTACAATATGTCTTTTGTGTATTTTATATCTGATTTATACATATTAAAAATAAATTTTATACAACTTATCTACAACTTATCTGCAATTTTCATACATATTTCTACTCAGTTATATACAACTACAATATAATCCACTTAAATACAATTTTTATATAAAATTTATACTACGCCTTTTGTATATTTTATATCTAATTTATACATAGTAAAAATAAATTTTATACAACTAATTATATATTATATAATTTAGCTACAACTTTCACACATTATTTATACCCGGTTAAATACAACTACAATAACATACAAATTAAATACAAACTTTATACAATATGCTTTTGTATATTTTGTATATAATTTATACATAGTAAAAATAAATTTCATACAACTAATTATATATTATATAACCTATCTACAATTTTCGTACGTAATTTTACTCAGTTATATATAACTAAAATATCATACAACTTAAATATAATTTTTATAAAATATTGTTCAACTTTCATACAATAGCTAAATGAATAAAAGACATATTTTCAAAAATTGTAGATAAATTTTAAATAAATTAAATTTCAGATTGAAATTCGAAGAGGAAGAAGAAGAAGATATATTTCCAGAAGTTGTAAACAAATTGTAGATAAAGTTTAGAATTGTAGGTAAAGTGTAGATAAATTGTAGATAATATGTAGATTGGGAAGACAAACTTTTACAAATCTTCTACAATTATGTCGAAAATGTCAATTATGCTACAATTGAAAGGGGAATTGAGATTTAAAATTTAATGTATCCAGTTTATAGATATCATGTAGATATATTGTAGATTATTTGTATGTTAATTGTAGATGCATTGTTTTATGTTTTCACAAATCCAAAACGACTAAAGCTTCTACAAAATATTCTGATTTTGAGTAACTTTTCAGTGATAAATAAGAGATAAGTGACTTTTGTGAAATATATAATTAGTTGGATGATCTTCGGTGAAATTGAAGGAACCCATAAACTTCAAAGTTTCGACCCGCCTCTGCCTTTTTGGAATGTATGTACTGAGCACCTACCACTGCTTTTCTTTTATTCTTTCTTTTAAATGAGTTTTGACTTAAAATGCCTAATATTCAACAAAAATCCTCTTTTAACTATAAATGTTGGAGTATTATACTATTCATGAATTACTCGCTGTTTTTCAAGTGATATTTGTATTGTATGTAAGCTCAAATTTACAAATACTCTTTTTATTGTCTACTTTAAATTTCAGCTTTACCAAATATTGTCCAAACGCCTATTGTATTAATCTTAGTAAGTTATTAGGAATTAGATTCAGATTAGAAATGGAGATTATCCTACGATGAGTTCTACTTTGAACTATCAAAAAGATTAAGTCTGAAGGTATAAGTTAAATATGTTCTAATATGTTTATTTATAGGAAATTTATACTGATAAAACGCGGGGAGGGGAGAAGTAGGAAGATACGATCCTATAATTATTCTTAATATAAATGCACCATTAATTATATCCATAATTTGAATTATGGTATATAAATGGTAATTTGGTATGCTTAAATGTAATAAACACAAACCTTAAACATTCAGGGTAATAAGGTTTCATATATGATATAGGTAGGTAAAAATCCCTATTTTGAAAGCACTAGCAAATTCAAAAACTGTATTTTTACAATCATTGCTTCTAAAAGCTATGTAGTTAAATTTGTATTACAACAATTGCTTTTACTCTCTCGTCTTCTCACATATTCTACATATGCTTCAAGGGACCGTATATTTTCTGCTTCTCCGTTTGTGTCAACTGGTTGCAATGTAAGAAAATTGAAGAGTAAAAATCCACCATCGAAGACCATTCAAAGCTTAGCTTTTGAAAATGGGTTTTTTGAGTTTGTTAGTTGTTTAGATTGGGGGTTGTTTCAATTGATTGAAAATATCAAAAGACGTTCAAAATTTAAATTTGAAGTGATTTGGAGTAGATTTGAGCAATATTTGAGTTAAATTTCAGAAAAGATGCAAGGAAGAAGACGAAGTCAGGTTTTGTATAATTATGTATAATCTTGTATAATAGTGTATATGAGTGTATAAACACATCTTATACACTATTATTCACTTCTATAAACCTTTATACAAGCGCATGTATACGAACTTCTTTCATGATTTTCAGTTGCAATTCTTGTTCAAAATCAGTCCAAATCTCCATTAAATGACTTCAAATTTTATATACAACCTCCTTATACTATTTCTAACAAGTCTAAATAACACCCACTCCAAATTTCCCAAAAAATTAAATTCGAAATTTAAACCCACTTATTTATGCTTTCAAAAAATCTTATTTTTACCACCCAAATGAATTTGATTTGTTGAACTAATATTTGAGTCATAGTTACTGATTCGAAAAGTAACTTAAAAGCTTGAGTGCTCTTTTTTAAAACTTAAATAGTAATTTTGAGAACCTATTGGAGATAAATGTTGAATCTTAGCCTATTATTTTTGAACTAGTTGATTGTAAATTGAAATATGAGTTATAAAATTGAAAAGTAAGGAGCATAATTGTACTTATGTGAAATTGTCCAGAAAAATAAAGCAAAAGTTTATCCAATAATAGAAGCTACCAGAAGGACCTAGTTAGCTCAAGTCCCTTGCAATTCCTCGCGTCACAAAGCAGTCAGCTCTGTAACCGTAACACAGTACCACTCTGCAAGCGGTAGTGGAAACAATTTTTTGGCAAAACTAGGGTCTGTGAATCCGATTCGAAAATGGAGCCGGCGAAGTTGAATGAACTGAAGCAATTCGTCGAACAGTGCAAATCCAATCCTTCTATTCTCTCTAATCCTTCTCTTTCCTTCTTCCGTGACTACATTGAAAGGTATGCTGCTTAATTCCATTTGTAAATAGTAACTTTTCAAAGCTTAATTTATTATGAACATATGAATCGATCACCGCTCATGTGGATTTATTTATTTGATTATTTTTTTGCAGTCTCGGCGGTAAACTTCCTCCGTTTGCTTACGATACTGGAGATTACAAAGCGGTATATTTTGAACCTTATTTGAGTCTTTTAAATTTTTTTCATTGCTGAACTTGAGAAAATGTTTTCCGGTTGAAGTAATTAAGAGAAACTATAGTAATTTTGGAAAAAATTAATATTCTAACTTGTACATTCTCAAATAGGCAAAGAGTGAACTTCCAAGTTTACCTAAGATCTCTGGCTCTTTGTAATCTCTGTGTGGATGCTAAATGATTGAGCAGAGAGACCTACCGCAATTAATTTCCGAACAATCTAGACCTACAATAACATGAAAGTACAATCTCTAGTAATTAAGAATACTATAATGGAAAGAAAGGGTCCCTGTAAATGATATTGATTAGCGTGAGGAAAGCTGAATTGTTGTCCCACTTGGTTAAGTCCAGGCGAGGATAAGTGTGTGGTCTAGAGAACTTCTGATATGCTTTGAAAGACAGTTAATGACCTTTATTGTTGTGAAATGGGCTCGAATAGAGTGGAATATATGAAGATCCTGTACACAACCAGTTGGGATTGTGGTGTAGTTGATTGATTAACTGATTTAATTGTGGTTTCTCTATATACATGCAAGTTTCCACTTTATTAGGTTTCTCCTTTATTGTATTAGTATGGTCATGGTTTCTCATTAAATATGAGGTAATTGGAAACTTAAACACCTCTCTTTGGATTTTATATTGTCCTATTGAACTATCATTGTTATGCAGAAGTCTCATGTGGTGGATGAGAGTGATGACGAGGTGGGTGATGATGAGAACGATGCTCATGCTAAAGGGGCGGCTGAAGAAGACGAGGAGCCTGAGATAATTGAATCTGATATTGAGCTTGATGAGAGTGACACTGTGGAACCTGACAACGATGAGCCACAAAAGGTCTGATATCTGACGGATTAACATTTTCTGTCCGCTTTGGGTTTAATGGTTGTTTGTTATTATTGCATGCGATGGTATTTATGTTCCCTATGTTTACATAATTATTTACGTTATTTCTGCGGGATTTACTAATGTTTTATTGTTTTGTTTTGTCTTGTTTTTGTTTCTAATTTTGCCTTTGTTTTTGTTTTTGTTTTTGTTTTGTTCTAATGCTGCTTTTCATTTATTCCTATGCGCCGAGGGTCGATTGGAAACAGCCTCACTGCCCTTTCAGTTAGGGGTAAGGCTCGTCTACATATTACCCTCCCCAGACCCCACCTGGTGGGAATACACTGGATAGTTGTTGTTGTTGTTGTTGTTGTTTGGGTTTAATGGTTCTTGTTTATTTTTGACTTATTAAAGTTAATTTTCTAGATGGGAGACCCTTCTGTTGAGGTGACCGAAGAAGCCCGCGATGCTTCTCAAGAGTCCAAAGCCCAGGCCATGGAAGCAATTTCAGAAGGTGATGCTGTTCGATGTCGATATGTGTGCATGCGTTCTGTGTGTTCATAAAATCAGTGGATATCATGTCGCTTACTTTTGGTTTTTGTGCTTATCAGGTAAGCTAGAAGATGCAATTGAGCATCTTACAAAGGCAGTTCTCCTCAATCCTACATCAGCAATTATGTATGCTGCTAGAGGTACACTTTACTTGGTTTTTTGTTGTCTACTAATTGAATAGTCATTTTTATTCAGTCACTCATAGTTTTTTTTCTTTTTCTAACACAGCTAGTGTGTATATCAAGATGAAGAAGCCAAATGCTGCCATACAAGATGCAAATGCAGCATTAGAGGTCTTGATTTCAGATTTGCTTGCCTGAATTTGGTTCTGTCCTTTATACGTCAATTTCTAAAGATAACAACAACAACAACAACAACAACAACTACCCAGTATACTCCCACCAGGTGGGGTCTGGGGAGGGTAATATGTAGGCAGTCTTACCCCTACCCAAAAGGGCAGAGAGGCTGCTTCCATGCGACCCTCGGCGCATAGGACCAATTTCTAAAGATACTGTTTTTGGTAAGGCTGCTCAATGATTGCAGTGAGTGAGCTTTATCAAAAAGTAGTTGCATTGACTGGCTAATAATTCTTGAGGTTTTTATACGGAAAGTACCCTGAAGAATTCATTGGGGGTATCCCCTTAGAATTCTCTTCCATTCTTGAGGCAGACATGGAGGCAAACACACATAGAATTTGCATGCTTCCTAGTTAATGCATATCTTTGATATCTGATACAGTAAATTATAGTCTTCCCAAAGTGTTCATTCCCATTTCCCTGTTTTAGATGTTGTAATATAGTAATTATAAAACTCATCTATTTTTGTTTCATCCCCACTTAAAATGCTTCTTTAAGAACCATATATAAATATGGGTAGCAACTGGAAAAGTGGATGACATGACTTGGGAAAGACCGCTTTTGATTGAGGATATTACCCCCCCCCCCCCCCCCCCCCCACTCCCTCCCTCTTTTTTTTTGTTTTTTTTGTTGGTCTTGCATGTAATTAGTTCTGTCCGGAAGTATTCACATTTCAGTTGAAAAGATATATTGGACCAGGTTGGGATTTATGTAGATGCTGATTAAAGTAGAGGCACTGAGCTGTAATTTTTTGTTCAATGAATCATAAACTTGACTGTTCTTGCAGATAAACCCAGATTCTGCTAAAGGTTACAAATCACGTGGCATTGCACGTGCCATGCTGGGAAAATGGGAGGAGGCTGCGAAGGATCTTCACTTGGCTTCAAAGCTGGACTATGATGAGGAAATAAGTGCTGTGCTTAAGAAGGTTGGTTACCTATTATATAATCTCATAATATCTATATGGTCAAGTGGCATTGCCACATTTTTTTCCCTCTCCTTAGTTTATTTGTTTTTGTAATTTGGTGTCGTGTTGCATTTCACTTAAGTTGCTACAGTCATTGTTGTCAAATGAATATGTGGTGTTTCTGTTACAGGTTGAGCCAAATGCACATAGAATTGAAGAACACCGCAGGAAGTATGATAGGCTGCGCAAAGAACGAGAAGATAGAAAGAATGAGCGTGAGAGACAACGAAGAAAGGCTGAAGCTCAGGTACACCTCAATTACTTGATTGGTTTTATGTTTGGCTGCTCAGTGATTCTGCATGTTAATATTCTTTTATATGTTTATCTTAGGCTGCTTATGAGAAGGCCAAGAAGCAAGAAGAATCCTCATCAAGTAGGAGAGCTGGTGGCATGCCTGGTGGCTTCCCTAGTGGCATGCCAGGAGGGTTTCCTGGGGGCATGCCCGGGGGTTTTCCTGGCATGCCAGGAGGGTTTCCTGGGGGCATGCCCGGTGGCTCTCCTGGGGGCATGCCCGGCTCTCCTGGGGGCATGCCCGGTGGCTTTCCTGGGGCCATGCCGGGAGGAATGCCTGGTAACATGGACTATAGCAAAATACTAAATGTAAGTAGATTGACTTTTGTATGTTTACTTTTGAAGCAAATTATGGTTTTTACGTTAATGTCTAAAGAAAGTTATTAACTTAGGTGAAGATTAATTTCAATAGAAAGAAAATCTTTTATTGCTTTATACTATATGTAGCTTTCAAGTCACAGTTTGTCCATAACAGAGATCTTAAATATTCTTTATGTTTTTTGGTTGGAGCAGGACCCTGAGTTAATGGCGGCATTCAAGGATTCAGATGTCATGGCTGCCCTACAAGATGGTACCTCCCTTTCGGCTCCAACCCTTTAGCCTGGCTATTCCAGTTATCTCTTACAGGGTTTTAATTAGATAACTAAGTCATTTCAGTTCTTCTAGACAAGTCATCCAACAATTGCAGGGAAAATCATTATGAAATTTATCACATCTTTATGACTTATTGTACAGTTCAAGCAGATTTCTGACCTATTGGTTTCATTTTAGGTTGACTAATGATTATGTAACTGGCATCACATCTTTCTAACTGGCTGCAATGTCACCAGGATGTTATGGGTTGGAGACGTGGAAACAGCCTCCTGCAGGAATGCAGGGTAGGGCTGCGTGCAATAGACCTTTGTGGTCCGGCCCTTTCTCGGACCCCGTGCATAGGGGAAGCTTAGTGCACCGTGCTGCCTTTTTAACAATTATCTACTACCGATACTGCTTAACCCTGCCAGCCGAATGCCTTTGTCTTGGATTTTATGAAATAACATGTCTACCTTTCAAAAAGAGAATTTTATAGCAGTCTGTGAAGTTACTTCTCATTTGTATAAACTATATGCCATGGTATGATTTGCCTAATCCACGTTTTCCACTTCAGAATTGCTTTTTCATCTTTATTGCTAGATACTGGAAGTTTTGCTTACCGATCAGGCACAAAAATGTAGAGACAGTTAGAGTTCCAGTTAGTATCAAGGAGTTGTATATGGGGATCGGGTTGTGTGTCTCAGATTGTAGTTTAGGTCCCAGTTTGAATTCCAGTTAGTATCAAGGAGTTGTATAAGGGGTTCGCGTTGTGTGTATCAGATTGTAGTTTAGGTCCTATTCTCACTCTTCTTTTTGGCTTTCTAATTGCTAAATTATCAGATCAAAGCAGTTAAATTTCCAGGTAATTACTGTGGGTGAATGGGTTTGTCATGTAGCAGACATAAGTTCATGGCTGTATTGTTGGCTTATCATGCTGATTCTTTGTGTTGCTTGGTGCTAGTTTCCACTTACCACTACGTCTCAGGCAGTGTTGTCAAAGGCGTGCTTAAGCCCTAAAGTGAGGCTCAAAACACGTTGAGCGCTTTGCCTCGCTTTGCTGGCGCTTTAGTGCCGCTTCAAAGCTCTAAGGCATACTTTTCCTTGTCAATGAGTGTAATGCTGAAAAGGCGACGTTAAATAATTGATATTTCACTTTATCGTGATTTTTTTTTTCAATTTCTTTTTTCATAACTTGTTATTCATGCTTATAATGATTAGTCTTGGATTACATGCATATTTTCATATTGTTACTTTTTCTTCTGTTGGGCCTTTTTTCATTAAAGATTTATTTGCGCTTTGCGCTTAAAGCCCCAATGGACATTAGAATTTTTTTGCGCTTTCCGCCTTTGATAACACTGGTCTCAGGTCATCTGAGAACATATGCTTTATACACTTGTAAGTTTCTGTGGTTGAATATCATCTGTTTTGGATTATAGTTTAGGGAAAATTGATGCTATCATCAACTTATGACTACCTGTCTAATCAGTGGAAGTTTAAGTATATCATTGCCATTTTGCTCTAGTTAAAAATTGAAAGGCTTCCAGTAAATTGATTTTTCATTGGCTGTTACCTCAATGTGTCTACGCCACTTGGTAGCACCTGAGTTAGAAACTAGTTTCTAAATCATCTCACAAGAAAAAGAATATGGATAAGGTTATGGATAAGGAGTAAATTAAATTTCTCTGCGGAGAGTTCTATTGCATATCCGACAAGTGTCTTAATCGTATTTTCCCCACCTCTTTGCTTGTTTTTGTGCTTATTAAGGTTTTGAAATAGGAGAGACAGGTAAGCAGCTTTTTAATCAGTTTGTAATTTTCAAGTCAGCAGAGAGAGATTGACGGTTGAGCTAGTATATTTTATTTTACAATGTTCCCAGCAAGCAGTGGAGTCTGTGAATCTTGTTGCTGATCAATTGGCTGTATCAATTTGCTATATCTGTGGACAATTGCGTCCATCTAGACTTCAATGTCATACATACTGGGTGTTTCAAGATCATTGTTTCCTCTTACTGATGTGGTTGTTATTTTGCAGTGATGAAGAACCCTGCTAATTTGGCCAAGCATCAGGCAAATCCTAAAGTTGCTCCAATTATTGCGAAAATGATGAGCAAATTTGCTGGAAGTAACTGAGAGTTTTTGGGCTTCTGTCAATGAGAGTTCCTAGATTTTGGTACGGAGGTGTGATTTTGTTGTAAACTTGGTTTCATCGAGTACGCAGAGGGTCATGCCTCTAGATTGTGTTTACTGCAAGTTTAGGTTCCCAATAGATCTTGTGTATTATTTTGATAGAAAGAAATTGATATGCTTTTATAGGCTCAGAATTGCTAACTTTAGTCACTTGACTTGTTGCTAACGGTGAACTTCAATTTTTCATGCTGGTGTGTGGTATTTTGCTAGACAATATCTCAGATGTTTTCAATATGGATCTTTTGTTGTGTAATTGTTGCTAGTACAGTAGTTGCTGATGTAACGGTCAGCTGTCGGAATGAAACTTCTTGATCAAGTAGTGATGGAGAATAGTGTAAGTGATACTTGATGAACGCTTTAGTATGTGGTCTCGTGGAAAAGCATGCATGAGAGTTTTCTTCCATCGTTGGTCCGGTATGGTCTCTGGTGTTTACCGAGAAAGACTTGGTTATCAAATGAGCATCGTATGAGAGAACTTGTGCATGATTTAGTTTGTATTTGGATGGTATACATCTACAGCAGTGTGAATGTAAGGTTTTAGTGGGGTTTGTTCAGAGCAGTGTCGTCTACTTTATGTTGCATTGCTTGTGGTTCCCATTTTAACTCCAGAAATTGTAATGCATGCATTAATGTGTATATATATGTATTATTGTCTCTTGCAAAGTTTTCATTTTTAGTTATTCTTTTTTTGTGTTTGGGGGTGGAGGGTGGTGGATATACAGTGTGGTGGGGGCCTATGGAATACTTTTAAGGGCAATGTGGGGGTTCTATTTGTTTTTGAGTTTTAACAATGGAAGCTAGCTAGTGGCTGTGTTATTGATGACTTTGCGGGAAGAAAGAAGATGGATCGTTCAATGCGTCCCCTTCCCCTTTTTGATTTTGAGGTTGGGGGTGGCCTAGGTGGTGGTGATGGTTGTTGGCCATGGCTAATAAAATTGGTGAAAGCCTAGTAATTTAAATGGAAACGAGTAGAGGGACAGGTTGATTATCCGCCGTGTTTCAAATCGTGCACTACTAGCTAGTGCACTGTCGAGGTTTTGTGGATTATAAAAAAGCAAGCATAGGTGAAATAAGGGTGAGGAACCATTAGCTGTGGTGTTCCCAATTGGTGGGTTCTGGAAACACCAGTTTGGCTTTTGAATAAGTTAAAATCTCATATGTGCATTTCTGCAATCCCTACTAGCCAGATGTAGCTTGGTCTGGTCATTTTCGAGGGCAACCAAATCAGAAATATATGGACGGAGGACCTTAGGAAGATCAAGAGCACCTAAAACATACAAAAAAATATTAGGAAGATGAGAAGAAATATTGAGAAGAAGCTAAGGGCCGATGTCTAGGAAATTGGTTGAAAAATAAATATATATTTAGCTTTGCTAAAGGAGGATTCAGCTTTACACATTCGAAGCTTCACTGCAGGATTTACTGCTCGGCTATATGAATGAGATTTTCTCTATGGAACCATTATATATATTTGATAAAAGGAAAAAATAAATATTTTCCCTCTGAACTTAGGTTGGCAAAACGGACTTTTCTTTTCCGCATCTGTCTCTCGATAAAATGGTATTTATATATATCTCTTTTTTACTCTTAAATTTAAGTTTTTTTGTTTCTTTTATTTTCTAATATTTCATAAGAACATCAAACCAACAAGGAAATATTTCAAAAGAACATCAAATCAACGTATCTAAGTGGTCTTAAAAGGCATCTTAAGTTCAACATAGAACCCAAAAAAAATCAAGAAAAAACTCAAATGACACATTCAAATCGGCCCGTATCTCGAAGTAGTTCACTTTCTGGATAGTAAGTATTTGATTGGAAGAGGATGAAAATGAAATTAATGGAGGATGAATAAAACAATGAGGAAGACAAAGAAAAACAGAAAAGTCTGAAAAGAGACAACAATAAACTCAGTATAATTTCCTAGGTGAGATCTGGAGAAGATAGTATGTACGCAGATCTTACCCATACCTAAATAGGTATAGATGATGTTTTCGATAGACCCTTGGCTCAAGAAAAAGTGAAAAAACTCTGTAAAGAGACATGTCTCATATAAGAAAATATCATGTTATCGAGGTCCAATTACGATTCTGAGTCTGGGAATAGTTCTGTATGGTGATTTATGACTTGCACGGAAAGTTTGGCATCATTCCGAGTAGTTTAAGTATATTTCGGCGCATTGGGAGTGAGTTAGAAGAACTTGAAGTTTATATTTTTGAGTCAATTGGTTTGGGGTTTGGTTCTTAGTTTTGATGTTGTTTCGTTTCGAGAGTTCGAGTGAATCCGTTTTATGATTTCAAACTTGTTGGCATGTTCGGGTGCGGCCCCGGGAGCCTCGGGTGTTAATCGGACGAGGCTCAGACCAAGTTTGGACTTGGGAGCATCAGCTGAAGCTTTCAGCTTCTGGTGCAATCGCACCTGCGGAGGTCCAACTGCAGGTGCGAACTCGCAGAAGCGAGCAAGGACACACAGAAGCGGCCCGGGAAGGGAAGCCCAGAAACTGCAGATGCACCCCACCCTCCGCAGAAGCGGGATCCCGTCCGCAGAAGCAAGAGCTAGCTAGCCATGGCTAGGATTGCATCTGCGATGGTTTTTCGCAGGTGCGGCGCCGCAGATGCGACCCCAGATCTGCAGAAGCGGAAATCGCTGGAGCAGGCCCTTTATTAATATGGGATTTAGGCATCTTTGGCTCATTTCTTACACTTCTTAAGGCGATTTTGGAGCTGGTTAGAGAGGGGTTTTCGCCAGCTAAGTGAGGTAGGTAATTTCTATCTAATGTGAGTTAAATGCATAGTTTATGGGCAGATTATAAGATGTAAATTGATAGAAATCATGAGTTTAGATGAAAAATCTAGGGTTTTGGTAAAAATGAGATTTAACCACGAAAAAGGATAGGGAATTTAGTGAAAATCATATATTTGAGTTCATGAGGTTATGGGTAACATTTATCTTCGAAAATTTCTGGAATCCCGGCATGTAGGCCCGGGGGTAAATTTTAGGAATTCTTCAATCAGGGTTGGGTAATCACTTTAATAATTATGATATGAACTTTTGAACATGAATTGACTATTTTATATAATATTTGACTAGTTTTGAGTCGTCTGGCACCGAATTGAGGGTTTAAAGCATTGTGGACCGGGAAGTAAACTTTGAGACGAGGCAAGTCTCTTTTCTAACCTTGTAAGAGAGAATTAACCCCATAGGTGAATTGATTTAATATGTGCTCCTATTTGTGGGGGGCTACGCGCGCACGAGGTGACAAGAGTCCGTACGTAGCTAATAATTATGCTTATGTCCATGTAGTTTACGACACAAATCATGTGATATTTGTGATAATTGCACTCTACTTGCTAATTTAAATACTTAAATCATATCAGAACTTGTTAAAGAAATTGTGAAAGGTCGAATTTCATTTACTTGAGTTGTGGACAGGCTACTTGATCGTTAATGTGAATTGATGTTTACTTGAATTGTAGCATTTTAATAATTCTTGAATTGGTTATTTATAAATTATTTTATCTTGTTATGGAGCGGGACGAATGCTTCGGTCATAGAATAGATGCATTTATGGTTCGTGGCGTTCGACCATCGGTAGTGCAAAGATGAAGATATAATAACAAATCATATAAATATGACCGAACCAGACAGCCTAGAAAATAGAAAAGGATATTATACAAATTTAGCAACAGGAAGAGATAAAGGCTATAAAAAAAGAAGTTATTATGAAAAAACAGATTATTCAAAACAACAAAGGAACGATAAAATATGGGGATCAAGATTAATAAGAGGAATAGCAGAAATGGTAAAAACATCTACAGGAGAAAATACTAACTCTTTTTTAGACTTAGACTGCTCTGAAGATATAACTAAAGAAATACAAAAATGGTCAGCAAAAACAAAGAAAACGATTTTAGAAACAAAATTACCCATAGATAAAGTAGGACAATATATTGTAACCACCTTAGTAGAAAATGTTAAAGAATGGTATGAAAATTTAGGAGAAGAAATGATAAAAGCATAACATGCAGCTGCAGATGCTAATGCACAGCCTACAACAGATGTGAGTAAAATACTTCAAAAATTTGTAATATCAATTACAGCCGAATTTAGTACGCCAGGAGCAGAAAATTCAATGATTTGTAAAAATATAGAAAAAGCAAGAAATAACCTATTAAATTTAGTTATTTGTGATTTATGCTACTATGAAGAATACGTATGTGAATTTAGTAATTATTTTCATAAAGGAAGATTTAATAATAATGAGAAACCTATGATCTTAGACTTATTCCTACATAAACTACCATATCCAACTAATTTATTAGCATTTAAAGATTATAAAATAGAAGCTAAATCAATAGATACCTTAGGAACTAGGATAGAATATGTAAGAAATTGGATAAATGATAGATGTACTCAAGCAACAAATCTTAGAAATTTATTACAATCAGGTATACAATTATGTTGTGCAAAAGATAAACCAAGTAAATACGGATGTAGTAAAAAATACCCTAACCAAATAAGAAAACACTACAAGAAAAGAAATAAGAAATACATTAGAAGAAATTACAATTTAAAGAATTTTACAAATAATAACAAAAAACGAAGATATATAAATAAAAGAAAATATAGAAATTACTTCAAAAAGAATCTAAAAAATATAAATGTTATAATTGTGAAAAAATAGGACACATATCCACAGAATGCAAAGAACCTAGACAAAAACAAATAAAAGAAATTCAGTTAGATAATGATGAATTTATAGATATAGATATAGTTAAGCAATAAATAGATACAAATAACTTTTCTAGTGAAGATGAAATAATTGAATCAGATATAACAAGTGAAGACGAAAATGAATCAGACTAAAATAGGAGAAACAAGCGATAAAGATATAATAATAAACTATACACAAGACATAGATTATGAGAAACAACAGATAATATTTGATGAAAAAATTTATGAGAAAATTAGGAAAGAAGAATTATACCTTACACCAGACTTAGTTTTTAAAAATCAATTTTGGAATGAAACCTTAAAAATTAAAAAATAAAATTATTATATAATCACTAAAAAGGAATTTGTATTAGACATAAAACATTTAAATGGAAAAACAATGATACCTTTAGTATCTAAACATCAAATTGAAGAAGAAACTAAAAGTATTAAAAATAAACATAATCTAAGATATTGCTATTTTGGAGAAATACAGATTATGTTATATGCACATTTTAAAGAAGGTATAGATACACCAATAGAAATATATTTAGCAGATGATAGAATAACTCATCCTATAGAACAATCTATATTAACACAATTAACCGGAAATCTAATATACCAAAAAGCTAAATTCTTATTTAAACCTGATTTTAATATAAGTATGACAGAACAAAATATAGACAAAGCATTAACGATTTATTGGAAAATTAATGGAATAGAAATGCTACCAGGAAGTAAAGTACTAACTATCAAAGCAAAACAATTATACGTATTAAGCAATAAACCAGGAATAAATAAAAATAAAAGAAAAGGATTAACACATATAAGTAAAATCTTTGAACCTATCCTAAAAGAAATACCTAGGAAAGAACAATTATATATACTACCTAATCAAAACCAAGACTGATACCATTGCAAATATTATACAAAAGTAAGATCAGGCCCTACGACCTCGACATAATTGTGCGTACTAATTCTTGAAGCCCAACTATAATTAATATTGTTTAATTGGCTTGAGAGATGATACCACACACGCTCTACTTTCACTATTACAAGCAAGTGTTACTACCTTTTCGCTCCGATACTTTTGTAGTCGTACTTAAACTCTTTCAGTGAAATTTCTAGCTTCGCGCAAGAAAGCGAAACAACATGAGGAAGGTACTAGTACCAAAGAGAAAAAATATTTGTCGCATAGAAAAAAAGCTATTGTGACAAAAAAATATTCATAAAAAAGACTTTGCATATAAAAGTTAAGCAGCATGGGGAAGATACTATACCAAAGAGAAAAAAGCCATTGAATGAAATGTAAAACAAAAAATCATGAAAAGCCTTTGCATTGCATTGAAAGGACAATAAAAAACTTTTACCTCGATTTGGGGGCAAAGGTCCATACAGAAATGGATGCCTAATATTGGTAAACAGTACGAGGCAAGCCAATCCAACATTTATAGCATCGAGTTTTTTTGTAGTTTATTTTTCTAAAA
The DNA here is from genome assembly GCA_034376525.1 of Nicotiana benthamiana. Lineage (NCBI taxonomy): Eukaryota > Viridiplantae > Streptophyta > Magnoliopsida > Solanales > Solanaceae > Nicotiana > Nicotiana benthamiana. The sequence goes on from CM067339.1 coordinate 171,062,578, forward strand.
CATATTAAATTCTCATATCTTTCATGTGTAACATACAAATCAACAGAAATATGTGGAAAACCAGTACAATAATACACTAACATAGTCCGAATCTGGTGTCACTAGTCATGAGCCTCTAAGTACAATCAAAACATTGTCCGAATAATACAAAATTAGTTTGAAATACACAATACTAAGATAGGAAGGAGGAAGGCAGTGCTGCGAACGCCATGCAGCTACCTTGAGATCTCCGGATAAAACTCTGAGAGTGCTCGAAGCTCTTACTCTAATGCTCGGGCACTTGGATCTACACACAAGGTGCATGGAGTAAGGTGAGTATACCAACTCAGTAAGTAACTAAAGTGAGTAAAGTCTGAGTGCCGTGACCAACGTTTAAATCATATATGAAATCTCAACAGAAATATCAAGTCAAAATCTACAGCTCAATAGCCAGTTATCTCGTAAAACTCCAGTTTCAATTAAAAATCCTTTGGAAATATTTATTCAATATTTTCAACTGAGGCTCAGTATAAAAAAAAGAGTGAAAGCAGCAAAATATCATAAACAAGCCCCTCGGGCAAGGTATCACTCATAAGTATAGCCTCTCGGGCAAGCCTCTCAGTCATTCGTGACCTCAATTCTCGTCAGTCGGTACTCACACTCAGCACTCCGACTCAATTGATATCTCAGAATAATAATAATAATAATCGCTGCGGCGTGCATCCCAATCCATAGTTTATAGTCGACTACACTCACTGGGGGTGTACAGACTCCGGAGGGGCCCATACAACCCAAACATCATATCGTTGCGTCGCACAAACCGATTATATATATATATATATATATATGTATATATATATATCGTTGCGGCGTGCAATCCGATTTATAGTTTATATATAATATTGCTGCGGCGTGCAACTCGATCCATAATTTATATATAATATCGCTGCGTTGTGCAGCCCGATCCATAATATATATAATCCTCACCATTAGGTCCTCAACCTCATGACCACTCGGGTATATCAGTGAAAGATCAAGGAAACTCAAGACAAATAGTTTTCATATATTAATAAGTAGGGTAATGAAACCGGATTAAACAATAATAGGTAAAACATGACTAAGGGTATGCTTTCAAACCAAAACAGTGTGAGGAAAATATTGAAATACCCCTAAGGGTCTAAACAGTTCGGCACAAGGCCCCAAATATGACATTTAGCCCAAGTTAACAAACTAATTGCTAATATAATATGACATATCATATATAATATGTCAAAATATGCAACAATACAGTCGCCACGGGACATACCAAGTCACAATCCCTGCAGGTGCACGCCCACACGCTCATCACCTCATTTATCGAAACAGGACAAAATTTCGGGAGTTTTCTACCCCCAGGTCTAGGTTTACAATGGTTACTTACCTCAAAACGGATGAAATCCTACGAGGCGCCATATTTTCCTCTCGACTCGGCCTCAACTCGGATCGAATCTATCCAAAATCAGAATCATAATATCAATATATGCTAAGGGAACGAAATCCATGCGAAAATAATCAAACTACATCAAGAATCCGAAATTGATCAAACCCAACCCCCGGGCTCACGTCTCAGAATTCGATAAAAATCACATCAATAGAATCCTTATTCTCCCACGACTTTATTCTTACTAAAAGCATCAAAATCGGACCTCAAATGACCCCTCAAATCCCCACTCAAAACTCTTAAATTTCAAAATATGGTCATAAACATAAGTAATGAAGATTAAGTGGCATACCCAACTGATAACCTTCGATTTCTCTTGAAATATCACTGCCCTATCTCACTTCCCGTCTTCAAAAATGGAGAACTTAGCAAAAATTCGTGAAGACAACCTTGTATACTTTCTGACCCAGCGATTCCGCACCTGCGGTCCTTTTCCCACTTCTGCAGTCTATCCAACCGCACATGCGGTTTCCACTTAAAGTCTTGGCACCGCACCTGCACTCATGCACCCGCAACTACGATCTCGCAGGTGTATTACAACTCCCTCACTTGCGACTTCTAGCTTTCTCTCATATGGCCGCATCTGTGGCTGATCTCCCGCTTCTGTTATCTCACACATGCGATCCCCAATCTGCAGGTGCGGTTATGACAGGAACTCAGCAACTTCAGCTGAAAACTATAACTTTCAACTCTTCGATAACCATTCGAAATCACCTCGAGGCCCCCCGGACCTCAACCAATAGGACGAACAAGTAATATACCACTATTCAAACTTATACCAATCTTCAGAACACTTAAAAACAACATCGAATCATCAAAACACCCTCGGATTCAAGCCTAAGGTTTCCAAAACTTTCAAATTCCGCTTTCGATCGAAAAGTCTACCAATCGAAAAATGCCAAATTCCAATTTCGCCAATTCAAGCCTAAATCTACCACGGACCTCCAAAATACATTACGATCACGCTCCTAAGTCCCAAATCACCTCAGAAGCTATCCGAATTCAACTTCCCATTGAATTTTCCAATTAAATGGCCAACTTAAAAGACTAAGTGTCTCATTCCTCAACAAAACCATTCCGATCCCAAACTAACCAATACAATACCACATAATACAGCTGAACAAGACACAAAGAAGCAAAAATGAGAAAACATAGCGGTAACTCATGAAACGACCGGCAGGATCGTTACAGTTTTCCAATTTGTCTTGTTGACAAGCAATTTTCAAATGTTTTTTTTTCTTATTTCTTTGTATTTATTTGTTCTCTTTCCAGGTTCCGACTCTTTCGATTTTAATTATGCCACTTCTTTGGCCTTATATTAATATATGCATTTTGTCAAACACTGAACTTGTGTATATGTCATCATCTGTAACTACTATAATTGTAAAACATCGTTATTTTAAATTAGATATAATAATTTAAGGATCACTCACTAATTTTATCTTTTTTTGCTATAAAGTTCCAGTAGTATGAGAATTATGAGCGAATGTGGATGACCTCAAATATAAATTAAGAGAATATTCATTTCATAAAAAGTTTTAAAATAAGAGTATTCATACATAGAGGCCAATAATAAGAAGTAATTAGACATGGTGTTGCCTTCACATTAGTATTAACTAGTTATTACAAGACTTATAGATGGTCTTACGCATAATCATAGTCTAATTTGGAGATTAGCTTTGTGACACCCATATCATTCAAGTATTTATGGCCACCAAAGTCCAGAGGTTAGCTTCGTCTAATATATGCATCTTCGAAGCTATGAGTGAAGGTATCATACTGGATCGTAGATGGGCAAATACACTAAGACGAGCCCTACACCAACACTCCGTGATCTTCATACTCATCTCACGGAACTATTAGCTCTGATACCAGTTGTTTTACTAAGCTGCCCAAACAATACTAGTATGATATTGTCCTCTTTGGGCTAAGTCACACAAATTTCTCCAAAAAAATCATATCATTAACATTATTAGATACGTTATAATTTTTTTCTACTCTTCATGTGTAATCTTTTTACACATCCAACAAGAAGATCTACTATTGTGGATTTATAGTCCTGGCATAGTGATTCTTGAATAAGTATTGCCAAATAGACATGATTGAGAAGCATCCAATCTGCCAAGTTAATCTTATCATTTTTTTGTAAAAGGTAAACTGATAATAATAATAATAACAGTAATTTTTTGTCATATTCTTCAAAATAAGCTCTATCAAATTAAAGCATCTTATCATATAAGCAAAATAGATTTTTTTTAGAGTTGGGCTCCAGACTATGAGAGTTTGCTTGTTATCTTTGAAAAGGCCGGATAAAAAAAGCGATTATGCTAATCATGATATTTTCATATTCAAAGAAACTAAGATGCCATACAATTAATAAAAAGGTACTATAATAAAAAGCTCACCATAGAACAGAGACGTTTGAACTTATTCGCTTTGAAATTTATTTCCTGGTTAAGGGAGAAGATCCGTGACTCGAAGGTCCGCCTATAACAACCAAATGGAAGATTTTGAAAAAATTATTTGTCAAGATGCTGTAACACGTTAGTGTAGCTCGAGCTTCATGACCCCTGTTGCTGACCAAGGGATATACCGGCATGTGTTGCCTTTATAGTTTCTACGTTTATTAGTGCTTGATTAGCATTACAAATCTCTCTGGTAGGGTTGTAGCCAATTCAAAATATTACATCTGATTTTTTGAAAAAGTAAAACTACCTTCCTATTCAGAACTGTGGGTCCACATTTGATGATGTTTATAACTATATATCAAGTAATTGCATCTTGTGAAATACTATACCTATGTGGATCAACGTGGTGAGTGTAGGAATAATCAATATGTAGGACCTAAAGCTACTAATATGGGTTGGACACGTCTAGGTGCTTTAAGTTGGGATCCCATTACCGCGATCATTTTTCATATCAAAGCTTCATTGATCGTCAGAATACAATAGACGTGTATAAACATGAGTTATTTATAAATGAGTTGGCAGACTGATATCTTTGAATTATACATATTTTATGCTCCTTCTTACCTGAGCTTTGTGCATAAACTGCTTCAACTTAGTCTTAAATTTCTTACAAAGTGCGTTGGATTGCAGGTTTGAGCGACGAGATGATATATATAACAAATCGACTCAAAAGAGGAGTGAAACCTGCCAAGCGCTAGAAGATAACTCAAGTGGGAAGAAGGTCACCTGTGCGGACCGCACTGTTCTGATATGCGCCCGTACAGAATAGTTCTGCAAGAAGCCAAGGTTGACATGTGCGGACCGTCCTATTTTGCCATGCGGCCGCGCTTGATAGTTCAGAGAGTGACCAAAACAGAGGAAATCCCACGCGCATCGCATCCATTTCCACGCGGTCCGCATTGACAAAAGATCAGAGGTTCAGAAACTCAAGGCAAAAGGCCCACGCGGCGGAACACCAAACAGTGCAGTCCGCGTGGCAGAAGTTCAGTAAACCAGCAATCTGGGAAAACCTTCTGTGCGGCCGCATGCCATTTCCCCGCGATTCGCATCACTGTAGCTGTGCGGCCGCGCGCCATTTCTACGCGGTCCGCATAACTTGACCTATGCGTCCATGTGTCATTCCTACGCGGTCTGTGTCCTCAAGCTCAGAAGCCAGACCTGAAGACCACATGCCCTACGCGGTCGCATGACATTCCTATGCGGTCCGCAACAGACTCTCAGGGGCATTTTTGTCCGATTTTTCTTGTGTAGTATAAATAGAACACTTTACCTTTTTAGGTCAAGTTTTATCATTCTCTATAGCAGCTGAGCTCGTGACTCTTGATATTCGCCTACTTTAGGCAATTTTCTATTGTAATTAGAGTGGACTCAAGTAAATTAATCTCGTAATTAATGATTATGTTAATTTGTTCTAGTATTTCTTCTTTTTTCTGCATGTTCCATGTCTAGCTAAACCCATTAGCTACGGTTGTGGCTCAATCCTATTGTGGGTAATTAATGAGTGTTCTTGATTAATGCTTGGATGATATTGAATGTTTGGTATTTAGGTTGTTTCTATGATTTTACTTAGATTTGGTGGTTGCAAACACTAAGTCAAGCTTAATGGGTTTTGACTCCTATTGAGAAAGAGAGTCTATAACCTCACATTCAACCCAACAAGGATTTGGGATGGACCCATGAGAATGGTAGTCCCAAGTAACGGGTTAAACCTCGAGAGAGTAATCACCCTACTTGAACTTTACGTTTCTTGGGAAAATTAGCCTAACCAATTGGTCTCGAGAAAGTCAATTGGGCAAAATTACTCTCTCTACCGAGAGGTATGAGAGTGAGTACTAAAGTGCAACGGTTATCCATATTCCCCATAATTATCTTCCTTGTGTTAGAATTTTATACCTGTTAATTAGCCACCTAGGTGAGTGACATGACCCTAGTGCCTTTCTCTTATTGCATACAACTAGCATCATAACTTAGCATAATTTAGCTTATAATAGTAGTTGGTAAATTTAGTTGATAATAAAAGAAAAACCAAAAATGATAAAGAGATCAATTAGAAGCCAAAACGCATTTCTAGGCTAGCGAATACATCAACTCCAATTTGAAGCTCTATGTGGAATTATCGACCCCGATACACTATTGGGTTATTAGTAGTTGCGGCCACTCTTTCTTAGGATTGAGTCTGCACCGATCAGTTTTTGGTGCCGTTGCTAGGGAGCTTTACGGTGTTTGACTATTTGTTGGCTAGTTTTGTGTTTTTGATTCTCTTTCCTTATTTTTTACTTATTTTGTTTGTTCATTTCACTCAGATACCAATGGATTTAAACGTGAATGATCCTATTAATGTTGGAGTGGAGGAGGTGGAAGATGTGGAACAAGATGAGATTTTACCCCAAGCACAAAGGAGGGGTAGAAATGCTAATGCTAATGACAACATAACAGACCCTCCTCCACATCCACCAAGAGTTTCTCCACGAGTTCTACCCAATCAAGGGTACGCAAGTGAAATAGTTCCTCCCCGAATCCAGGCGGGGAACTTGCAAATCACCGATGTCATGCTCACTTTGCTCGAACAACGAGGGTATTTCAACGGCGCTTCGGATCGAAAAGCCTACAAGCATTTGAAAGGGTTTGGGGATACTTGTTGGGGGAGCAAGCAGACGAATGTTTCGGAAGATGCACTGAGGCTAAGGCTTTTCCGCTTCTCACTTCGGGGGAAAGCATTGGATTGGTTGGAGAGATTGACAAATCATTCCATCACTACTTGGGATGAATTCGCGGATAAATTCATTGCGAAGTTCTTCTCACCTAGTCACATGGCGGCTCTTAGAGATGAGATCCTAGCTTTCACGCAAGAGCTGACGGAGCCTTAACATGAAATATGGGAGAGATTTCGTACAATGGTGAAAGAGTGTCCCAACAACGATATGAATGATGTTATGATCCAATAGACGTTCTATCGGGGTATAAACATAACAAACCAATACATTGTTAATCAGTTGGCCGGTGGTAAGTTTATGAAGCTTCCTTACAATGAAGCTTGTGATGTTCTTGATGAAATGGCCGATACTTCTTCTGCATGGAAAAGCCTGGCTAATGTTCCTCAAAGTGATCCGAATGTTATACACTTACATATGGAGTTGCATGATCAAGATAAAGCCATCTCCAAACTCACAACAACAATGAACCAGTTGGCTAAGGCACAACATCAACAAGTTCAAAATCCGCGCCAAGTCAATGCCATGAAAGGAGTGAGTATGATGAAAAGAAGGCAAAGAGGGCAACAACAACCTCCAGAAAATTTTGACAACTTTGATGATGGGAATGGTGGTTATTCGAATGAATGTTATGATGACCAAAGTATAGAGGTCCAATATGTAAATAACTACCAAGTTAATAGAGGAAATCAACGGAATCAACAATGGCGTTCCCAAGGCAATTGGGGGAACCAACATAATAGTGGAAATTGGAACAATAATTGGGGTAATCAAGGCAATCAAGGTAGCAGTTGGGGTAATCAAGGCAATCAAGGTAACAATTGGGGTAATCAAGGCAATCAAGGCAATTGGCGCGGAAACAACAATTATTGGAACAACAACAACAATGGTAGGTGGAACAATAATCAAGGAGGTCATCAAGGCAATCAGGGGCAAGGCTTTAAAAGGCCCCCAATGTACCAACAACCAAACAACCCACCCCCGTTGTAATCTCAAGGGTCGAGTTCTTCGGGTCAAGATATGGGTAGAATTGAGAACATGTTCGAACAAATGATGAAGAAGAATTACGACTCGGATGCCCAATTAGCCTCCCACAACACTTCAATCCGGAACTTAGAGGTGCAACTTGGACAAATATCACAATCTCTCAACACTCGCTCGAAGGGTGCACTACCAAGTGATACGGTAGTATACCCCAAGGGTGGACACAATAACCATGTCATGGCGATAAAAACACGTAGCGGAGAGGGGGTGATGTGCAAAAAAGTCAAGTTAGGGTCGATGATGATGAGTTGAGGGAAGATGATGTCCCATTAGTGGTTGAAGATATTGTTGAACCAAGTGTGAGGAATGAAGTGAGAATAGATATTGAAAAGGGTGAGGAGGAGACCCAAGAGGATGTGAACCCGTCTAGGGAACACATCATTGACATGCCGGAACCTACGGTGCCAAAAGCCAAGGCACCTCTACCTAGGCCTCCTCTGCCATTTCCTCAAAGATTGGCCAAGAAAAAGGGTGACAACCAGTTTAAAAAGTTTATTGAGATGATGAAGAGTTTAACCATTAATGTGCCTTTGGTGGAGGAACTTGAACAAATGCCCCGATATGCAAAGTTCATGAAGGACTTGGTTACTAAGAAGAGATCTAATGAGTGCGAGACAATGAAGATGGCGCATCAAGTGAGTTCCATTGTGCGCTCCATGGCTCCGAAGCTAGAGGATCCCGGTGCATTCATGATACCGTGCACCATTGGAAGCGCAGATTTTGCAAAGGCCCTATATCACTTGGGGGCAAGTATCAATCTCATGCCTTATTCGGTGTTCAAAACTTTGAGGGATTGGGCTCGCCCGTCTTCCATGAGGCTTCAAATGGAGGACTGATCTATGAAGCGGCCTTTGGAAATTATTGATGATGTCCTCGTTCGTGTTGATAAGTTCATATTCCCGGCAGACTTCGTGATCTTGGATTGCGAGGTGGATTTCGAGGTGCTATTATTCTTGGAAGGCCTTTCCTAGCTACGGGTAAGGCCTTGGTTGATGTAGAGGCAGGAGAATTGACTTTTCGCATTGGTGATGAAAAAGTGGTTTTCCATGTATGCAAGTCTATCCGCCAACCAAATAGCACCGAAGTGTGTTCATTTGTTAACATTGTCACGGCGGTGATAGTGGATGACACAAGCGCAATGGAAAATGTTGAGGACCCACTCGAGGCCGTGATCTTGAACATGGAGGTTGATGATATTCCGGAAAGGGTGGAGTGTGTGAATGCACTTTATGTCATGGGCTCATATTCCTATGAGCCGAGGAAGCTTTCTCTTGATCTTGAAAATTGCAAAACTCCACCCACCAAACCATCCATTGAGGAGCCACCGGTGTTGGAGTTGACACCACTTCCTCCTCACCTCAGGTATGAGTTTCTTAGTCCTAATTTCACTTTTTCGGTTATTCTTTCTTCTTGCTTTACTAAAGTGTAGGTGGACGCCACTTTTGCGGTTCTTCAAAAGTGCAAGCGGGCGATTGGATGGACCTTGCTGGATATTCGGGGTATTAGCCCCGTGTTTTTCATGCACAAGATAATATTGGATGAGGATGCGAGACCGTCTCTTGAACATCAAAGGAGACTCAATGAGGCCATGCAAGAGGTGGTTAAGAAGGAAATCATCAAGTGGCTTGACGTCGGTGTGGTATATTCAATTTCTGATAATTCATGGACCTCTCTAGTTCAGTGTATGCCAAAAAAGGGAGGAATGACAATAGTGACCAATGATAATAATGAGCTAATTCCGACTCGTACTGTGGATGGTTGGAGGGTATGCATGGACTACCAATAACTGAACAAGGTTTCAAGAAAAGACCATTTTCCCTTGCCATTCTTGGATCAGATGCTTGATTGTTTGGCGGGTCGGGTGTTCTATTGTTTTCTAGATGGGTATTCCAGCTATAACCAGATTATCATTGCCCCAGAGGACAAGGAATAGACAACCTTCACATGTCCGTGTGACACATTCGCATTCTCGCGTATGCCATTTGGACTATGTAGTGCTCCAGCGACTTTTCAAACATGTATGAAGGCGATCTTCACCGTTATGGTGGAGGACATATCGGAGATCTTCATGGATGACTTTAGTATGGTCAGGGATTCATTTGGTGAATGTTTGAAAAATCTTGATCGTGTATTGGCCCGTTGTGAAGACACAAATTTGGTGCTCAATTGGGAGAAATGCCACTTTATGGCGGAAGAAGGAATTGTGTTGGGTCATAAAATTCCGAAAAGGGGGATCGAGGTCGACAAAGATAAAATCGAGGTGATATCAAGGCTTCTTTCCCCTAACTCTGTCAAAGGGGTGAGGAGTTTTCTAGGACACGGTGGTTTCTACCGGAGATTCATTAAGGACTTTTCTAAGGTGGTGAATCCGTTGTGTAAGTTGTTGGAGAAGGATGCAAAATATATGTTTGATGGCAAGTGTATGGAGGCCTTCGCGCTTCTAAAAAAAAAGTTGATGACTACCTCCATCATAACCGCACTCAATTGGAGCTTACCCTTTGAGCTCATGTGTGATGTTAGTGATGTTGCGGTAGGGCCGGTCTTGGGCTAGAAATATCAACAAATTATTCCATCTGGTGTATTATGCTAGTAAGACGATGAATGAGGCGCAACGAAATTACACAGTCACTGAGAAGGAATTGCTTGCCATTGTATTTTCCATGGAGAAGTTTCGCCCGTACCATATGGGGGCCAAAGTGATTATTCATACCGATCACACCGCCCTTAGGTACTTGATGAGTAAGAAGGACTCAAAAGCAAGCTTGATGAGATGGGTGCTTCTTCTACAAGAATTTGATTTGGATATCATTGATAGAAAAGGAAGTGAGAACCAAGTGGCGGACCACTTGTCTAGATTGGAGGAGGAAGGGAGGCCTTCCGATAGCCTTGAGATAAATGATTCTTTCCCGGACGAACAACTCCGCTCAGTTTCTATGCTTGACATGCCATGGTTTGCCGGCATTGCAAATTATTTGGTTAGGGATCCATGAACTAACAAACATTCAAAGGTAGACCAAAACCTAAGGCGGCATAAGGGAAGATAATATTTTTTCCTTTAGAGAATTTTATAATATTATTTTCACTTAAATAATATTAAAGTTTGTAGGAATAACATGCAAGTTTTTTTAACGAAACAAAACCTACTTTTAACATCTGATAATTTTAAAATTTTAAATTAAACTAAATGTTTTATACTAGTAACAGAGATTTTTATAACAAGATTTAAGGTGTATTGCAAAACACATGGTAACATCTTATTAATTTGAATTGACTCATACCAATATAAAAATATATATTAATATGTGAAGTTATGTACGAACAAAAAAGTAAGGCAACAATAATTTTGTAGAATACGAGATTGGATACCTTTATCAGCAATAATAATATCTTTATAAGTAAGAAGGAATGATGTTGCAAATAATAATACCTTTATCAGTAAGAAGGAATGATGTTGCAAAAGATAGAAAACGGCGCATGACACTTTGTAGAATACGAGATTGGATGTCAAATCAGAAATTATCAAACAGAAGTCAACCAAAACAAGACATATTAAAAACGCGGAAGAGACGACACTACAAGCACTTTATTTTCACTGCTACAAGCAATTGTTATATCCTACAAAGAACTTCAATTACCACAATACGTGTAATATGGAAGATAGTAAAGCAATGATCCATAAACTGCCAAGCACACAAAAGTAGTCAAAGCTAATTGTCAATAGTAGTTTTCCAGTTCTACCACCTTCTCTGAATAACCTTACTGGATCGACAATATTGGGTCTAGCTCCTCATCCACAATAACCTGTCCAGGCTGTGTTGCATCTTTTCGATACATTTCTGACTTCTAAATTAATCTTGCCCTTGCTATTATAGCTCTTTTCTTGCTGTCCAAATCATTAATGCAAGGCTTCATTCTATTGAGTCTAATATGCATTACCCAAAACACAATACCAATTGCCAAATGAAGGCACCAATGATCATCCAGGTGAATACTTTAATAGTTTAATAGCCAAATGTCCAATTTTTCATTGTTGAGTTGTGGTGACTCTGACTCCAATATGAGCTTCGCCTTCACTCCTATGGCTCTTTTTTAACTGCCCAAATCAGTGATATGAGGCTGCATTGTTTCTATGTTGATATACAATAGATAACAGGCAGTAGAAGTTGTCAACCCAATAGTTACAGGTACATCATCACAAAGGATCACTGGGTTCTGGAGAAGCATTCCTCCTTCACATAACATAAATGCAAAGCCAACTTGACTTCTAAATGAGCCCAACATTTCACTTAGTTTCTAGATTTGCTTGTGATAAATTTACATTATTATTTTGGATTCTATGTTATCTCTATATTAGGTGATCCTACTTCTACAAGTCTTAAAGCCCTCAGTGCAAGTGTTACTGCTTTGGTTGTTCTTTAAAAAGAACGGACCGATCTACATCTGTCTATAATGGAGTTGCTGAAATACACTGATAAAATTATGAGTCGTTCCGCTATTTTTCGAGAGCAACCAAAGCAGTAACACTTGCTTTGAGTGCTTTAAGACTTGTAGAAGTAGGAAAATCTAACACATAAAAAAACAAATATAATACATAGAGTCCAAAAAATTTATGCAAATTTATCACAAACGAATCTACATCTATACATGTACTTAAAGAAATACAAAGTCTGTTAATTTTCATTTGGAAGACACTAAGTGGGTTTTTCATGAATCAAAATTTCTTAAATAATATTGTGAAAATCCAGAATTGCAATATAGAAAAAAGAAAAAAAAAGTATTTCATATGCCAAACAATATAAGAGTTGAGCTAAAAAATTTTCTTCTCATCTGTTTTTGGTAATTAAGACAAAAAAATATATGTGTAACAAAACGATAAGGCTAAAAGAGAAGAGGACAACAGTTTGTGTCTTGATTAACAAAGAGAAAGGTGAAAGGAATAGTTGCTTGTCCAACTTTAATCATGTTAGCAAGTCAAACGAATATATTATTGTACACGTGGCTTCCATCTAATAATTTATGGTGATGTAGGAGATTTAATTTTTTTTAATGTAGCTTGAACCCTATGATTTAACTAGTATTTATAAGCTAAAAAGACATAAGTTGAGGGTGACCAACTTATGACTTATGACTTATTTTACTTTATAAGCACTTTGGATATTTACCATGCAGGTAGATAAATCAAAAAATATTTATAGCCAGTTTGATCAACTTATAAGCTTAGCCAAATATCCTCCTCTAGCATTAATGTTATACTTACCGCAAGTAATAAATTAATAAAAATACATTGGATAAAGGCTAAGTACGGTACTAGTAGTACCCAAGAGAAAGAAGCTATTGAACCAAAAAATATGAACAGACATTGCAAAAAAAGAATACAAATAAAAAATATTAGATCTAGCATTAATGATGTAAGTTAATAAATAATGAAAAGACATGCATAAAGATAAATAGTGAAAATACTATACATAAAAAACAGCTAAGCATGATTGTACACCTAAGAGTAAGAAGTTTTTGAATGAAATTTTTTTCACTGATTCGAAAAGACTTTGCATTGAAAGAAACAATACAGGTCTAGCATTAATGCAAAAAAAAAAATAATAATAAGAGAAAGAAGCTATCGAACCAAAAAATATGAACAGACTTTGCCAAAAAAAAGAAACAATACAAATAAAAGAATATTAGATCTAGCATTAATGTTGTAAGTTAATAAACAATAAAAAGACATGCATAAAGATAAATAGTGAAAAGACTATACATAAATAACAGCTAAGCATGATTGTACTAGTACCTAAGAGTAAGAAACTTTTGAATGAATTTCTTTTTTACTGATTCGAAAAGACTTTGCATTGAAGGAAGCAATGATATTAGATGATTATATGCACCGTATATATAGTATATATTTATTATATCATCTGATATACAATAGCATGGACTGTGATGATTATGTGTTGTTGGGCCATTTGTGTATACCGAGTCCAATCCGTGTCTGAGCCCCATTCCATTTTCTTTCTTTGGGTCATTTGACCTGACCCACGTGTATATGTATATATATGGGGTCCCCAGATATTTTGGGACCCCCGGACTTCATTTCTTCATTTTACTCTGTAATAATATTTCTCTCATCTTCCAGAGAGTTCCAAAACGCTCTGCGTTCTCTCTACTTTCTCTCTCTAGATTTTCTATGATTTCTCGGTCTAATATCAATATTTTTTAACATCACACCTTTAACTCTGCCATATCTTGTCACTCTTCCTAATGGCTATAAAGTGAAAGTGACATGCACAGGCTCCTTTGCATTGACCCATTCCATTACTCTTCACAATGTACTGCTAGTTCCTTCTTTTAAACACAACTTGATTTTTGTTCACAAGTTAGTGAAGCAGTTGCATTGTATAGTTATGTTCACTGAACATTCCTGCTTACTACACATGATACAGGACCCTTCTCTGAGGAGGCCTCTGGATCTTGGTAGAGAAGCAGCTGGCTTATATAAACTGGCTTGGGTCCCTCCTTCCTCTTCTTCCTCTGTTAGTTGTTCCTCTACTTCTGTTTGTCCTGTATCTGTTTCTTGTAATAAAAGCAAAGTTGTTGCATTGCCTCCTGTGTCTGTTTCTTGTAATGATGACATCTTGTCTGATAACAAGGCTATTCCTTTGCATTCTCATGTGAATAATTCCATCTGTAATAATGATTTTACATCTGATATGAATTACATTTGGCATTTAACGCTTGCACATACTCCTTTTGCAAAAATGAAATGTATTTCTGGTCTGTCTTTTCCTTTTGCTTCCAAACAACCCTTTCCCTGTTCAGTCTGTCCTATGGCCAGACAGACTAGGCTTCCATTTCCTGATAGTTCAATTAAGACTTCTAGACCTTTTCAACTGATTCATGTGGACACCTGGGGACCTTATCATACTCCTACCTCTTCTGGTTGTAAATATTTCCTTACAATTGTTGATGACTTTTCAAGGGCAACTTGGACACACCTACTGGGATCCAAAAGCAATGCTTTTTCTATGCTCAAGTCATTTCTTTCTCTGGTCGGAACCCAATTTAATGCTGTGGTTCAGACTGTTAGAAGTGACAATGCCTTAGAATTAGGCTCTAGCAATGAGGGTATTTACTTTTTTAGCAGCCAGGGGATCATACATCAAACCTCCTGCCCTCATACCCCTCAACAAAATGGTATTGTTGAGAGGAAGCATAGAACTCTACTTGACACCTGTAGGGCTTTGCTCTTTCAATCTGGCTTGCCTGTATCTTTCTGGGGGATTGTTTATTGACTGCTACCTATCTACTTAACAGAATACCCACCAGATTACTTCATAATGAATCTCTTCATGAAATCTTGTATGGGAAAACTCCATCCTATACTCACTTGAGGATATTTGGTTGCCTTGCCTATGCCACTGTCCCCATCCCTCAAAGGGACAAGTTAACACCAAGAGCCATTCCCTGTGTTTTCATGGGCTATCTTTTTGGCAAAAAGGGTTATAGACTATATGATCTTGCTTCAAAGTTTCCAGGGATGTCATCTTTCATGAATCATGTTTTCCCTTTAAATCCGTGTCTCCTTCTGCTCATCCTCCTGCTTCTTCTTTTCCCTTTGTTCCTTTTGGAGAACATGATGATGAATCTGATTCTCCCATTCACCTCTCTCCTCCCTCTTCTCCCACATCTGTGCAGCTCTCTTTTCCTGTCACTGTCCCAATTGATTCAGCCTTCCCTTCTGCCAGCTCACCTCCTGCTTTGGCTTCTTCTCCTTCTCTTCCTGCTCCCAGAAAATCTCAAAGACAGCATAGTTCTCCTTCCTATCTCAAGGATTATGTATGTCAACTACCTGCCTTCTCTGGTTCATCTTCCTCCTCTTTGGAATCTGAGCCTCTGTATTACTCTCAGGCAGCATCTGTTCCAGCATGGCAAGCTGCCATGAGACATGAGTTTGAAGCTCTGGACATTAACCATACTTGGGATGTTGTCCCTCTTCCTCCTGGTAAGAAACCCATTGGTTGTAAATGGGTTTATAAAATCAAATACAAGGCTGATGGCTGTGTTGAAAGGTATAAAGCAAGGTTGGTTATTAGGGGTGATACACAGGTTGAGGGATTGATTTCACAGACACTTTCTCTCCAGTGGTTAAAATGACTTCTGTGAAATGCCTTATTGCTATGGCTGTTAAGAATCATTGGCTTCTTTTTCAGCTTGATGTCAATAATGCCTTTCCTCATGGTGATTTGGATGAGGATGTTTACATGAAACTTCCTCCAGGTTTGACTGTCTCTGCTTCTACTTCTGATTCTGCTTCTACTCCTTCTTCTCCTTCTCCTCCTCTGGTCTGTAAACTCAAGAAATCTTTATATGGGCTGAGACAAGCATCCAGACAGTGGTATGTCAAATTGTCTTCTGCTCTTTATTCCAGAGGGTATAAACATTCTATAAATGACTACTCCCTGTTCATCAAAGGTAAGTCTGGGTCCCTTGTGGTGGTAGCAGTCTATGTGGATGACATCATCATTACTGGGAATGACAGTGATGAAATTACTGCCCTAAAACTGTTTCTGGATGATCAGTTTAAAATCAAAGATTTAGGATCTTTGCATTATTTTTTGGGCCTTGAGATGTCAGTTGTCCCTGGTGGGATGCTCCTTAATCAGCATAAGTATATTTCTGATTTGCTGCACCAGTTTGACTGTGTCAATGTCTCTTCTGTTGTGTCCCCTTTGGACATCAATGTCAAACTCCATGCTGATTCTGGTGACATCTTGCCCTCTCCTGACCAGTACAGGAGCCTAGTTGGCAAGATGTTGTTCCTCACTCATACCAGACCTGACATTTGTTTTGCAATCCAGCATCTGAGTCAATTCCTCAAATGCCCCAGGCTTCCCCATATGACTGCTGCCCTGCATGTTCTGAGATATCTTAAGGGCACTCCCTCCTTGGGTTTGTTTTATTCTGCTCATGATGATTTTTCTGTTACTGGGTATTCTGATAGTGACTGGGCTGCTTGCCCAGATACTAGGCATTCTGTTACTGGTTTTTGTGTGCTTTTGGGTGGTTGTTTGATCAGTTGGAAATCAAAGAAACAGCCTGTTGTCTCTCTGTCCTCTGCTGAGGCAGAATATAGAGCCCTTAGCAAGGTTGTTGCTGAGTTGACTTGGATTTCTCGTTTGCTGGTTGACCTTGGGGTATCTGTTCCTTCTCCTATTTCTGTTTATTGTGATAGCCAGGCTGCTGTTCACATTGCTAACAATCCTGTTTTTCATGAACGTACCAAACATATCGAGGTGGACTGCCATTTTGTTCGGGACTTGTTACGATCTGGTTTTCTCCAGCTACTTCATGTGCCTACTTCTCGTCAGCTAGCAGACCTGCTCACTAAGCCACTACCTGGCACTTTGCTTGTTCCGCTGCTCACCAAGTTGAAGGTGGTTTCCCCCTCCAACTTGGGGGGGGGGGTGTTGAGATGAATGACATTACATGATTATATGCAGTGTATATACAATATATATTTATTGTATCATCTGGTATACAATAGCATGGGCTGTGATGATTATGTGGTGTTGGGCCATTTGTGTATACCGAGCCCAATCCGTGTCTGAGCCCCATTCCATTTTCTTTCTTTGGGTCATTTGACCCGACCCACTTGTATATGTATATATATGGGGTCCCCAGATATTTTGGGACCCCCGGATTTCTTTATTTTACTCTGTAATAATATTTCTCTCATCTTCCAGAGAGTTCCAAAACGCTCTGCCTTCCCTCTACTTTCTCTCTCTAGATTTTCTATGATTTCTCGGTCTAATATCAATGTTTCCATATAGATCTAGCATTAATGTTGTTAGCTACTATAAAAAAATGATAATATCTTAATCGAGCAATGGTTTCAACTTGAACGGATTACGCCTCATAAATTGTAAAAAAAATATTCTCTTTCGCAAACAAATCTACCATACATATTTACTTTGTTGAAAAGACTACATAAATGTTCTCTATTTTCAGATGGAGAAGACAATGCGTATATTCTGAAGTAATAAAGTTAAAACCCTTTTGCATGTGGAGATTTGAAGAGAAGTAAGAATTTGTTTTCATATTTTTAGTTGAAATAAGTTTCATATTATTATAAATAGGGTTATCAATAGCTTATTTTACGTGTGGAGATTTGAGAAGAATTGTAGAGACCTTTCAGAGATTTTATAATAACATATTTTCCTTCATATTATTATCGGAGCTTCTATGAAAGAAAATATCGTAAAAGCTCTGATACCAATATGAAGGAAAATATTTTATTATAAAATACAAACTGCATCTATATTTTCTATGTATTTTCTCGCTTTAGATCCCCTTTAAACTCCAGTACTTAATGCTATGAGTATATACTATATTTTTTGTCATATTTTTCTAGATGATTATATACAAATATTAATGATGATCTATATATTTAAAAACAAGTTGATCTTTAATCTTTTTCGCTTAATTTTGTTTTACGGTATCTAATTAATCAAGTGTAGTTTAAATTTTTTTGATAATAGAAAAGAATGGACCTTTGGCCTAACTCAACCCCAAAAGCTAGCTTATGAGGTGAGGATTGCCCAAGCCATATAAGGAGACCAAGGACCTCAAATCCCTCCGATGTGGGACAACTCAACACCCCCCATCACGCCCAGATCTCTGGAGCGTGGACAACATAAATGGGGGCCCAACATCGGTAACAATAATTGGGATGAGCCTGACTCTGATACCAAGAAAAGAATGGACCTTGGGCCTAACTCAACCCCAAAAGCTAGCTTATGAGGTGAGGATTGCCCAAACCATATAATGAGGCCTAGGACCTCAAATCCCTCCGATGTGGGACAACTCAACAATAATATATTATAAATCATGCTTATCAAACTTCGGGTGTAATTGCATGCATCTTTTAACGTGAAAACTGTAAATTATGCTCATCGAATTGTATCCAAGAATATTACTTATAAATAGTGATGATTGAAAAGGCCATGGTTAATCAATAATTTAATAGGAGTAATTAAATTTAAAACATATAACTTTGCTACTGTAAAAGAATGTACACGCACTTACTTCCAAATTTTTTTACATATGCTATTTAAAAAGGTAACACAATGTCATAAATTACGGATTAATAAGTACCACATTACACATGGTAACTAGTCTTTAAAACTAATTAAAAATACTCAAGTAAACAAGCTCACCAGACTAAGTTGAAGTGTTACCTTTTAATGTTTAAAACCCAAAAATAGTAAACCATATCCATTATATAAGACTCCTTCCATGCGCTTACACTTGCACCCATTGATACAATCTGTACACAAATAGGAAAAACCAATTAGAAAGCTTTAATTTCCCAACAAAGCGCACATCCTAATACAACAACAATAACAATAATACCTACCCAGTAAAATCTCAAAAAGTGGGGTCTGGAGAAGGTAATTTGTACGCAAACTTTACCCCTACCCTGATAGGGCAGAGAGGTTGTTTCCTATAGTCCCTCGGCTCAGGAAAAAAAGAAGAAGAAGACAATTCATTAGTAACACCAGTAGAAATCGTAGTACACATGAATTTTAAAAGGTATGAAAGATATTACTTACATTATGTAGTAGGCCAATTAACAGATCACGATTCCATAAGTTATCACACTTCATATGGTAGAGAGAAATAAAATAACATAGTTTCTCCTCAGTTTTAATCCAGCTCTAGATTCCACAATGGTTCTGAACCAGTCTATCACAGAAGTTGCAAAACTTCAAGGTCCAAGATGACTTTGACTTAATAAGTAATCTCCTAAGACATGTTGCTTCTCGTCTTGTCTCCGATTCAAAAATTACTGATGCCTTACTAGATATAGCCATTTTCTAATTGTCCAAATCATTGACGCAAGGATGCATTGTGTTAAAGTTGATATGCATTACATAAGTGGTTGAACAGAAGGGAGCAACATTTGACACGACAAATTCAATGAGTTCTGAAAATATATTCCTCCTCCAGAAAACACCAATTTAGCTTCTAAATGAGCTAAAAATTTCATCTGTGCGTTTCTACAAATCCGTAATATCCAATATAGCTTGGTATGGTCTCTTTTGAGAGAAACCAAATCAGAAACATTTGATGGAGGGCTTTAGAAAGATAAGGAGTACCTAAAATATAAAAGGAAGATGAGAAGAAGTATCAAACTCACTAGTGGTATACAGAAGAAGCTAATGGTCGAGCTCTAAGAAATTAGTTGAAAATCAAATAGATATTTACCTTGCTAAAGGAAGGTTCAACTTTACACATTCGAAGCACTTTAGGATTAACCGCTTTGCTATATGAATGAGATGTTCTCTATGGGGACATTATATTTATTTGATAAAAGAAAAGTTATATAATTTCCTTATTTTTCTTTCCACATCTGTTGTCACGATCCAAAAATCCCTCCAAAGGAGTCGTGATGGCACCTAGTCTCTAAACTAGGTAAGCCTAACATTAACAGAAATAACATCGATATTTATCAATTTCAAAACAAAAAAAAAAAAATTCTTTAAACGATTTAAAATTCCGAAAACCGGTAGTAGAATTCACAAGCCTTTCTAAGAATAGTTATACAGTATAAGTACATTATTGTTCCGAAAAAAAGGGAACAAATGAAAATAAGTATCATTGAATGTGACTCCGAGGACTGCGAACGCTATAGCAGGTTTACCTTGAGTCTCCACCTCCATGAATAGCTACCATCGATCAAATTCCTGGATCTGTACATAAAAATGTATAGAAGTGTAGTATCAGCACAACCGACCCCATGTGTTGGTAAGTGTTTAGCCTACCCCAACGAAGTAGTGACAAGGCTAGGACCAGACACTCACATAAACCCGTGCAATTTATAACGTACAAAATAATAGGAAGCAAATAACAGTAATGGCAACAATGATCAACCAATGATATAAATAGCAGGCAACAAGAACACCAACAACATTCTTCTCAACAAATAATAAATACAAGTGCAATCAATTAATCAAGTCCTTCAAATATAAATCTGTCGCCTATAAATCCTTCAAAGTAATAATCTCTAAGATAATATATTTTTCAATAGATATATTTCCTTCAAATAAGAATCTTTCGAATATAATTCTTTTGAGTAAAAGTCACCTTGTGACACCTCATTTACTAATCATAATAATATAGGTCTCTGCCTACTTTTGTAATTTTACGATATCTCGTACCCATAATCATATTACAACTGCACGGACAACTCACGTGTAATTAAATAAAACTATAATATTTTTTCCGGCACCTTGTGCCAACATATTTGTATTTCACATTTCACAATAATATTCTCATATTACTCAGTTCAGAGGGTCCATAACCCAATACAATTAAGAATGTTTAAAGAGCCTCATTTACTTAACATAAAGTAGAGTACAACTTCCAATCCAATTAGGAAATCAACAAGAAAAGATGAAATTATTTTTAGTAATCATTTGATAAAGAAAATACCCTTTTTCAATTAAAGTACAATTATTGAATAAATCACTACCTTTAATACGAGAAATTAATAAATCAAAAACATAGTAGAAATTTTCTTTTTAAGTAAAGTACAACCGCAAAAGGTTTAAAGGAAAATTTAGTTGAGAAATCCCTTTAGTTAAAAATGTAACAATTGTTGAAATTTGAAGTATTGAAAGCTATATATAAATGGGGCGAGGTATTGAAAACAATACGGATTTCCAACACAAAGAATCATAGAAATAAGGAAAATTCTGAACCGTTAAAATTCTTAAATTGATAACAACAATTAAACACATCAAACAAGAAGTGCGCGACACCAGTCTTCGTGCTTTAATTAATGTCCTCACCATAATAATAAAAATTCACTTTTAATCGTTTCTGTTGCGGCGTGCAACCCGATCCAAATTCATAATATATATAATGGACGGCGTGTCACACGATCACATTTCAAAAAAAAAATATATGTGTGTGTGCCACATGATACCAATTCATAATATTTATAGTGGTCGGCGTGCCACACGATCCCATTTCAAAATATATAAGTGTCGGCGTGCCACACAATCCCAATTCATAATATTTATAGTGGTCGGCATGCCACTCAATTCCATTTCATAATATATAAGTGGACGGAGTGCTACACGTTCCCATTTCATAATATATAAGTGGACGGCGTGACACAGATCCCACGTTATATTTCATAATATCAGATCTTGTAAAGAAGGCCCCATTGGTGAAATTCAACAACATAACACTTTAACCGGCAAGGGTACAATAATATCAAGACAATAACATCCCGACAAGAGAACAATGATATTTCTATAATATCTCGGCAAGGGAGAACCATCTATAACCAAACTTACGAAATTTCTGCTTAACACAATTGATACAATTACTCAGTCATAACAAATACTTGATCTGCTTCAAAGATCTTCAACCAAGTTCTCATAAGCATCAAATAAAAATACAAAAATTTAGCTATTTAGGACTCACGGTCATGCTCGACCCACAACATATAGATACTCGTCACCATGCTATACATTGGACACAACACATAACAAGTAGCAATTATACTCAACTCCTATTCCCTCAAGCTAGGGTTGACCAAACACTTACCTCACTTTGCTACCAATTCAAAATTCCAACAAGCCTCTGTCTTGCAAATTCGTTCGAGCTTCAAATATAGTCATAATAATTCAATATACTCAATATAAATTGTACAAATATGTGACGACCCGACCCGTTGTCTTTTGTATTTTAGCCCCGTTATCCCCATATTATGCTTTCTCATATGTTGATATATACGTTTGGTGAGTTTGAAGTATGTTAGGTTAAATTTGGTTAGAAATGAGACTAATAGTCTCTTCAAAAAAATCTTAAGTTGGAAAAGTTAACCGGACATTGACTTGTGAGTTAGAGGGCTTGAAATGGATTTCCGATGATTCGACTAGTTTTGGGGGATGATTTGTGACTTGGGAGAGAAAACAGAATTGAATTTGGAGGCCTGGTGTAGAATTTGACTTGAATTGACTAAGTTGAATTTTAGTGAATTCCGGTTGATAGGTGAGAATTTGATCCGAGGGTCGGAATGTAATTCCGAGAGTTGCAGTAGCTTCTTTAGGTGAATTTGATATGTGTGCAAAATTTCAGGTCATTCAGACCTCGTTTGGTTGGTTTCGGCATCGAATGTGATTTTGGAAAACTCTAAGTTATCTTAGGCTTTGAATTGAGGAAAATAATGATTTTTGGTGTTAATGTTGGTGTTTTCAGGGCTCAGGCAAGTTTAACTGAGGTATTTGGTCATATTTGTGTTTTTGGTTTGGACCCTGGGGGCCTCGGGGTGATTCCGGATGGTTAAACGAGAATTTTTGGAGTTTTCTTTAGATTTGGGAGTCCGTCTTCTGGTATTTCCACGTTTGCAGACAAT
The DNA here is from genome assembly GCA_034376525.1 of Nicotiana benthamiana. Classification (NCBI taxonomy): domain Eukaryota; kingdom Viridiplantae; phylum Streptophyta; class Magnoliopsida; order Solanales; family Solanaceae; genus Nicotiana; species Nicotiana benthamiana. The sequence continues at coordinate 171,085,684 of CM067339.1, forward strand.
GGACCGCGTAGGCGGTGTCCGTTAAAGAGGAAGATGGGCCACAGAAGTAGCCAAGGGTGAATGGGACCGCAGTGCGGAAGCGGTCAAGGACCGCAGAAGCGGTCAATGGGATTATAAGTTGGACCGCAGAAGCGGTCAAATTGTCACGTATGCAGAAGCCGCTTAAGCAGAAGAGTGACCGCAGAAGCGAAAGTCGGCTGGGTTTAATGAAATAGTGTTTTCGCGATTTTGAAAAGAGATGGATATTTGGACCTTAAACTAAGGCGATTGTGGGCGATTCTTGGAGGGACTTTTGAGGGAATTCATCAGAAAGAACTCTTGGACCTAGAGTATCATTATAGTGTAAAATCATGGATTAGACACAAAGAATTCAAGGTATTTAATGTCAAAAATGGTGGTTAGGGCTTGAAACCTTAGTGGGCTTAAAGTGTTGATTTGAGGGTCAAATGGATTCCGATTCTTGTAAATTTGATATGTACGGACTCGTGGCGAGTCAAGGATTCTGAAAATGTGAATTTCGTAATTTTCTGAGAAGTGGGACAGGGGCTCGAGTTTTGCCAACTTCGTGTTTTTGGGTGTATTTTGAGTTATTTCGTTTGGATTATGTTCCATTAGCCTATTTTGAAGTACTCCTATTGGTTTTGATCATATTTGGCATCCGCGGAGGTTGATTCTAGAGGGAAAGACATTTCAAGCTAGTTTGCGGCCGGCTTGAGGTGAGTAATGGGTGTAGATGATGACCTGAGGGTTTGAAACCCCGGTGTATCACTTTGTGACTCTATTATGAGGCTAGACACGCACTCAATGGTTAGTGTGAGGTTGTATGTGTTGGAAATTTTGACTCGGTCCAATCCGAGGGATAAATTGTGCTATGTTGGCGATTGCTTCACATACTATATTGATGCAATCTGGGCTTGACGCTATGTTTGAGGCCCGGCTCCATCACGACCAGGTTTGGGGTCGTGACAAGTTGGTATCAGAGCTAGGTTGCTAGGCCTCACGAGTTGTGAGCCGGGTTGGTAAAGTCTCGCTGATCGGCACATAGACGTTCGTATCTATCCTCGGGAGGCTGCAGAACCTTTAGAAAACACTTCATATTCTTGAACTCATTTCATGCGGTTTTGTTGTTCCGAGAACTAAACTTCCATATTCTATTCTCTCGCAGACAGCGAGAACTCGTGCCACCGGACGAGGTGGACGACCACCATTGCCACTAGCTAGAGGCCGTGGACGCGGTCGTGGTCGTGGTCGTGGTAGAGCAGCAGGAGCAGTACCAGTAGACACACTTGTTGCCCCTATTCAGGATCAGCCCCCAGTTGTTGAGGCTCCAGCAGCACCCGCTCAGGCACCTTCAGTGCTTATTGTTATTCCTGGCCTTCAGGAGGCATTAGCCCCGATTTTATCAGCCTGTAGTGTTTTGGCCCTGGCAGTCTCAGCTATAGCTGCCGCAACAATATCTCAGATCGAGGGCGGTCATCTGACCCCAGTTGACACACCTGTTTCCCCTATTCAGGATCAACCCCCAGCTGTTGAGGCTTCAACAGCACCCGCTCAGGCACCGGCAGTGCCTATTGTTATTCCTGGCCTTCAGGAGGCATTAGCCCAGATTTTATCAGTCTGTACTGGTTTGGCCCTGGCAATTTCAGCTATAGCTGCTGCAGCGACATCTCAAACCTGGGGCGGTCATCAGACCCCCGCAGCTCGCACACCAGAGCAGGTTGTATAGGTACTTCAGACGTCAGAGGTAGCCCCAGCTCAGGAAGTGGAACTGGCTGTTCCAGTTGCGCCAGCCCTAGGGCATGTTGTTCCGGTGATGCCTAACGATGAGCAGCATCGGTTAAAGAGGTTTGGTAGACTTCAACCTACTACATTTAGCGGTACTAAGGGTGAGGACGCCTAGGGATTTTTGGATAAGTGTCAGAGAATGCTTCGTACAGTGAGGATTCTAGAGTCCAGTGGGGGTATCTTTCACTACTTTTCAGTTTTGGGGCCAGCATTCACATGCTAGGAGGAGTTTGAGCGGCGTAGGCCTGCAGGAGCAGTACCCCTTACATGGCAGAAGTTTTCCACTCTCTTTTTAGAGAAGTATGTGCTGAAGTCCCGCAGAGATGAGCTGCGCCACCAGTTTGAGTGGCTAGTTCAGGGGGAGATGTTAGTGACTCAGTACGAGTTGAGGTTTACTCAGTTGGCCATACATGCTATTTGGATGATCCCGATAAATCGGAAGAGGATCAGGAGGTTCATTGATGGCCTCAACTATTCTATTCATATCTTGATGACCAGGGAGAGAGTGATAGCAGCATCCTTCGAGGAGGTAGCGGACATGGCTTGCCAGATTGAGGCGGATCGTCGCCGAGAGCGATAGGAGAGGGAGGTTATGAGGCCTCGAGGTTTGGGCAGTTATGATGGTGCTCCATCTAGGGGCCAGTTTCATCAGGGCAGAGGTCGTTCTTTTAGACCTCCGCAGTCAGGCCGCCCAGAGCACAGCGGAGCTTCTTCCGGTCGTGGCTATCAGGGTCACCAGCAAGGCCAGTCTTCACTTAGCGCCCTCCCAGCTCAGAGTTTTTCACTTGCTTCGTTAGCCCATGGTTCATCTGCGGCGAGGGTTCCCTTTAGTCCCCATTCTCCAGCTCCAGGCAGTTGTTTCAAGTATGGGGAGTTTTGTCATTTGAAGAGGCATTGCCCTCGACTTCGTGGTGGTAGGTATCAGCAGAGCGATCAGCCCTCCTCTTCTTCTCCATATGCTTCAGCACCATCCAGTCTAGTAAGGGTGGGGGTCAGTCATCTAGAGGCCTCCCCAGGAGGGATGAGCGATCGAGCGGTGTTCAGGCTTGTTTTTATGCACTTTCAGATAGGAGAGATGTTGTTGCTTCATACGTAGTGATCACAGGTATTATCCCAGGTTGCCACAGGGATGCCTCAGTTTTATTTGATCCCAGATCCACTTATTCTTTTGTAACTGCTTACCTTGCTCATCATTTGGGGACTACCTGAGGGTGCCTAGCGTTGCCTGTGCATGTATCTACCCCGGTGGGTGATACTATTATTGTGGACCACGTGTATCGGTCCTGTCTTGTTACTATTAAGGGTTTGGAGACCCGAGCCGACTTGCTGCTATTGAGCATGGTGGATTTTGATGTTATTCTGGGCATGGATTGGCTATCACCATGCCATGCTATTCTGGACTGTCACGCGAAGACAGTCACTTTGGCTATGTCGGGTATCCCCAGGATTGTGTGGAGTGGTTCGACAGATTATGTACCCAGCAGGGTAATCTCTTTCTTGAAGGCCCAGCGGATGGTTGGGAATGGATGTTTATCATATCTAGCATTCGTGAGGGATGTGGGAGCTGAGACTCCTAGTCTTGATTCGGTTCCCGTGGTAAGGGAGTTTCCTGATATATTTCCAGCAGACCTGTCGGGCATGCCGCCAAACAGGGATATTGACTTCGGTATTGATTTGGTGCCGGGCACTTAGCCCATTTCTATTCCTCCCTATCGTATGGAACCAGCAGAGCTAAAACAGTTGAAGGAGCAGTTGCAGGAACGCCTAGATAAGGGGTTCATTTGTCTGAGTGTGCCGCCGTGGGGCGCACCAGTGTTATTTGTCAAGAAGAAGGATGGCACAATGAGAATGTGCATTGATTACAGTCAGTTAAACAAAGTGACAGTAAAGAACAAGTATCCACTGGCCCGTATTGAGGATTTGTTTGACCAGCTTCAGGGAGCAAAGTTATTCTCTAAGATTGATCTCCGTTCAGGCTATCACCAGCTGAAGATTAGGGATTCAGATATCATGAAGACAACTTTCAGGACGAGATATGGGCATTAGGAGTTTCTGGTTATGTCATTTGAGCTTACTAATGCCCCAGCAACATTCTTGCACATGATGAACTGTGCATTTCGGCCATATCTGGATTCTTTTGTGATTGTGTTTATTGATGATATTCTTGTTTACTCGCGTAGCCAGGAGGAGCACGCGTAACATTTGAGGATGGTATTGCAGAGGTTGACAGAGAAGAAGTTGTATGCAAAGTTCTTCAAGTGTGAGTTCTGGCTCAGCTCCGTGGCTTTTCGGGGACACGTGGTGTCTAGTGATGGTATTCAGGTTGACCCAAAGAAGATCGAGGCGGTATATAGTTGGCCCAGACCGTCCTCAGGTTTTGATATTCCGAGTTTCCTCGGTTTGACGGGTTATTACCGCAGGTTCGTTTAGGGGTTTTCATCTATCTCTTCGCCTTTGACGAAGTTGACGCAGAAGAATGCACCATTTGTGTGGTCTGATGAGTGCGAGTAGAGCTTCCAAAAGCTCAAGTCATTGTTGACTACGGCTCCAATGTTAGTATTTCCAGCAGCTTCAGGTTCTCATAAGGTATATTGCGATGCTTCAAGGATTGGTATTGGATGTGTTCAGATGCATGAGGGTAGAGTGATTGCATATTCTTCTCGGCAATTGAAGCCCTATAAGAAGAACTACCCTGTTCATGACTTGGAGTTGGCTGCTATAGTTCATGCCTTGAAGATTTGGAGGAACTATCTATACGGAGTATATTATGAGGTGCATACAGATCATCCCAGCCTTTAGCATTTGTTTAAGCAGAAAGATCTGAATTTGAGACAGCGGAGGTGGCCTGAGTTACTCAAGGATTATGATATTACCATATTTTACCACCCGGGGAAGGCCAATGTAGTGGCCGATGCTTTGAGCCGGGAGACGGTGGGTATGAGTAGCTTGGCGTACATTCCAGTTGGGGAGAGGCCCCTTGCAGTTGATGTTCAGGCCTTGGCCAATTGGATGGTAAGGTTAGATATTTCAGAGCCCAGCCGGGAGTTGGCTTTTTTAGTTTCCCGGTCGTCTTTGTATGAGCGCATCAGAGAGTGCCAGTATGATGACCCGCATTTGCTTGTCCTGAAGGATAGGGTCCAACATGATGATGCCAGAGATATGACTATTGGTAGTGATGGTGTGCTGCGGATGCATGGCCGGATTTGCGTGCCCAATGTGGATGGGCTCCGAGAGATGATATTAGAGGAGGCCCACAGCTCGAGATATTCTATTCATCCGGGTGCCGCGAAGATGTACCGGGACTTGTGGCAACATTATTGGTGGAGGAGAATGAAAAAGGACATTGTGAGTTATGTGGCTAGGTGTCTCAATTGTCAGCAGGTCAAATATGAGCATCAGAGACCCGGTGGGGTACTTCAACAGATGGATATTCCGGAGTGGAAATGGGAGAAGATTACTATGGACTTTGTGAGTGGTCTCCCTCGTACCTCGAGGAAATTTGATTCTATTTGGGTAATTATGGATAGGCTGACCAATTATGCGCATTTCATTCCGATCTGTACCACCTACTCTTCGGAGCGGTTGGCAGAGATTTTCATCCGTGAGATTGTGGGGTTGCATGGGGTTCCAGTTTCTGTTGTCTTAGACAGGGGTACTCAGTTTTCTTTCCAGTCCTGGAAGACCTTTTATCGGGAGTTGGGCACTCAGATTCAGATGAGCACAACTTTTCATCCTCAGACGGACGGACAATCCGAGCGTACTATTCAGATATTGGAGGACATGTTGCATGCTTGTGTTATTGATTTCGGAGGTTCTTGCCACTTGAAGAGTTTTCTTATAACAATAGTTATCAGTCCAGCATTCAGATGGCGCCGTATGAGGCTGTATATGGGAGACGGTGTAGATCTCCGATCGGTTGGTTTGAGCCTAGCGAGGCTAGACTATTAGGGGCAGAGTTAGTTCAGGATGCCTTAGAGAAAGTGAAAGTTATTCAGGAGACACTTCATATGGCTCAGTCTCGTCAGAAGAGTTATGCAGACCGGAAGGTTCGGCATGTATCTTATATGGTGGGCGAGAAGGTTCTGTTGAAGGTCTCGCCTATGAAAGGCGTGATGAGGTTTGGAAAGAAAGGGAAGCTGAGTCCGCGATTTATTGGACCTTTTGAGATACTCAGGAGTATTGGGGAGGTGGCCTGTATGCTCGCTTTGCCACCGGGTTTGTCGGTGGTTCACCCGGTGTTTCACGTTTCTATGCTCAGGAAGTATGTCGGGGACCTGTCTCATGTATTGGAATTCAGCACGATCCAGCTGGATGAGGATTTGACCTATGATGTGGAGCCAGTGGCTATTTTAGGTCGTCAGGTTCAGAAGTTGAGATCTAAGGACATAGCTTCGGTGAAGGTGCAATGGAGAGGTCAGCCCGTGGAGGAGTCCACTTGGGAGACCGAGCAGGGGATGGAGAGCAGATATCCTCATTTGTTTGAGGCCCCTGGTATGTTTCTTGACCTGCTCGGGGATAAGAGTTTGTGTTAGTTAGGAGGATGTGACGACCTGACCCGTCGTCTTTTGTATTTCAGCTCCGTTATCCCCCTATTATGCTTCCCCGTATGTTGATATATGTGTTTGGAAAGTTCGAAGTGTGTTAGGTTGAATTTGGTTAGAAATGAGACCAATAGTCTCTTTAAGGAAAGCTTAAGTTGGAAAAGTCAACCGGACGTTGACTTGTGAATTAGAGGGCTCGGAACGGATTTTCGATGATTCGACTAGTTTTAGGGGAGGATTTGTGACTTGGGAGAGAAAACGGAATTGAATTTGGAGGCCTGGAGTAGAATTTGACTTGAATTGACTAAGTTGAATTTCGGTGAATTGCGATTGATAGGTGAGAATTTGATCCGAGGGTCGGAATGGAATTCCGAGAGTTGCAGTAGCTTCTTTAGGTGAATTTGATGTGTGTGTAAAATTTCAGGTCATTCGGACCTCGTTTGGTTAGTTTCGGCATCGAATGTGATTTTGGAAAAGTCTAAGTTATCTTAGGCTTTGAATTGAGGAACATAATGATTTTTGGTGTTAATGTTGGTGTTTTCAGGGCTCGAGTAAGTTTGAATGAGGTATTTGGTCATATTTGTGCTTTTGGTTTGGACCCCGGGGGCCTCGGGGTGATTCTAGATTGTTAGACGAGAATTTTTGGAGTTTGCTTCAGATTTTGGAGTCTGTCTTCTGGTATTTCCGCGTTTGCAGACAATGAACCGCGTAGGCGGTGTCCGTTGAAGCGGAAGATGGGCCGCAGAAGTGGCCAAGGGTGAATGGCTGGGACCGCAGGAGCGGTTTGGAAACCGCTGAAGCGGTCAATGTGGAAACGGTCAAGGACCGCATAAGCGGTCGATGGAAATTTAAGTTGGACCGCAAAAGCGGTCGAATTGTCGCGTAGGCGGAAGTCGCTTAAGAGTGAGAGTGTTCGCAGAAGCGAAAGTCGGCTGGGTTTAAACAATGTTTTCGCGATTTTGAAAAGAGATGGACATTTGGACCTCAGACTAAGGCGATTGTGGGCGATTCTTGGACAGATTTTTGATTGATTTTATCAGGTAAGAACTCTTGGACCTAGAGTATGTCATTATAGTGTAAAATCATGGATTAAACACGAAGAATTCAAGGTATTTAATGTCAAAAATGGTGGTTAGGGCTTGAAACCCAAGTGAGCTTAAAGTATTGATTTGAGGGGTCAAATGGACTCCGATTCTTGTAAATTTGATATGTATGGACTCGTGGCGAGTCGATGATTCTGAAAATGTGAAATTTTTAATTTTTTGAGAAATAGGCCCGGGGCTTTGGTTTGGCCAACTTCGTATTTTTGGGTGTATTTCGAGTTATTTCGATTGGGTTATGTTCCATTAGCCTATTTTGATGTATTCCTATTGATTTTGATCAGATTTGGCATCCGCGAAGGTTGATTCTATAGGGAAAGGTATTTCGAGCTAGTTTGTGTCTAGCTTGAGGTGAGTAATGGGTGTAGATGATGATCTGAGGGTTTGAAACCCCAGTGTATCACATTGTGATGCTATTATGAGGCTAGACACGCACTCTATGGTTAGTGCGGGGTTGTATGTGTTGGAAATTGTGACTCGGTCCAGTTCGAGGGATAAATTGTGCTATGTTGGCGATTGCTTCGCATACTACATTGATGCTATCTGGGCTTGATGCTATGTTTGGGGCCTTTTGCCGACTTGTAGAATCCTTCAAAGATCAATATTTCAGGATTTCATGATTTGCATGTTATTTGAATTTAGTCCAGGGTTTCAAACACTATTTTGCAAACTTAGCCACATTTATACGTTTTGAAAACTCAAATGATTCTTAAATGATATTTCGGGCTGACGATTACTATCTTACTATTTTTTGGACTGTATATTATTATTGGAATGGTGGTAACTATTGGCACCGTATATTCTCATCGAAACAGTGGTAACTATTGGCACTGTATGATATGGCGCTTGGGCTATAGGAGCCCCTCCGGAGTCTGAACCCCCACAGTGAGCGTGGGTACCCAAATGGATCGTGCTGCACGTTCCGCACTATTCATGCATTGCATTGCATCTCATGCATTTATTTACTATTGGTTTATCTGTATATCTCTAAGGCTTGTACTGTATATAACTTCTAGATAGCTTGATCTTGTGTTATTTCGTGTTTTCTTATCTTCGGGTTTTTATACATGCTTACTACTCACTGAGTTGGTAGACTCACCCCATACTCCCTGCACCTTGTGTGCAGATCCAGGTGCTCCAGAGATCTAGTGCTGCGCCGTTGCATTCCGAGCTATCAGAGTATTGAGGTAGCTGCCCAGCGTCGCAGGACCGCTTACTCTGTCTCTGTCAGTCTGTCCTTTGTTGTTTTTTTCAGACATTGGCATCATTTCTATTCACTATTATATTCGGTATTGTTAGAGTCTCTATACTCGTGACCCCATGGTTTTGGGAGTATTGTTGGCTCATCTGTGTTTCCGTTCGTATTGCTTTTCCCTGGCTGGGAGTTTATATTTCAAATTTGCTGTTTAACCTTAAATATGTATCTCTTTGGGCTGAAATGTCATTCTTCGGGAGATGTTGGTCGGGCTTGCCTAGCCTTGCGGCCGGGTGCCATCACGATCGGGTTTGGGGCCGTGACAGAATTAATTCCATATGAATTTACACATTTTTTAAAATAAAAATTGAAATATACTTAAAAATTTCCCATGGGACCCACGTCTCAGAATCTGACGAAACTCGTAAAATCCAACAACCCATTCTGATACGAGTTCAACCATACAACAATTATCAAATTCTGATGACAACTCGACCTTCAAATCTAAAATTTTTATTTTTGGAAGATTTTGCAAAAATCTTGATTTCTTCCATCTAAATCTGAATTAAACGATGAAAATAACCATGGATTTATGTAATATAAACACTTTCGAGTATAGAACACTTACTTGAGCTGAAATCTTGAAAAACACCTCAAAATCGCCCAATGACCGAGCTCCAAAAACCCCAAAACAAAATGAAGAAATGAGCATTTTTGGTCCTTTAGTTTGTGCCCGCCCGTCACTAAAAGTCCATGTTCGTCACTAAAAGTCGTCACTAAAAGCCCACCAAGAAACAACTTTACTAATCATATTCAATCGACCATAACAATCTTTACATATGTCCAAATGATGAATAGATTAACTTTCTGGAAAATAGAATACAAGTTCAGTCACTCCCCAAACCCGGCCGTGATGGCACGAGGGGTGTTCAAAACCGATCCAAAACCGAAAACCGATCCAAACCGAAGCTTAACGGCTTATTGGTAACGGCTCAACGGCTTAATGGATGGGGAACGGACTGAATTTTTTTTATTAACGGGCTTATCGTTTTGGGGATGGATTATTCAATTTTCTTAACGGCTAATCCGTTAACCCGTTAAGAATATATATATATATATATATATATATATATATATATATATATATATATAAAATTTAGTGATAGAATTGAGTTGTCTAATACATATATGGTTCTATGTGTGTCATGAAAAAGAAGAATTGAAAGGTTGGTTATGACTAGAGGAACGACACCCCATGAAATAAATTTGTGCATTTTGGATGATTTCTTGTGGAAAATGGAGAACGAAGTTATTTATAGAAGAGGAGTGTAGAGAGTAGAATTTACCAGAGCACTTCAGTTTTTAAAAGTTCATTGTGGGAGCTGAATGGAAATTTGCGCGACAGATTTTTTTGGTTATATCCGAAGCTTATGAGTACACATGTAGTGTGGCCTCTAACAGAAGATAAGTTCTGTTTTATTTTTCTCGATACTGAACTAGTAGTGAATTTATCTATTTTATAATCTACATGCTGATGGCGATTGTTTCATTAGCTACATCATATTGCCTCAAAAATATTATTTTTTATGGCAATTCATTATTTCTAAGACGAGGAGAATAAGAGATATTTAGTGAACATGTATGTTAGGCCGATAAACCGCCCATTAACCGCCCTATAAGAGCTAACCCGATACCAATCCGCCCGATATCTTATCGGGTGGCTAACGGATTAATACATTTAAAAGCCGATAATCGTTAAGCCAAACCGTTAAGAGTAAAAGCCGCCCAATCCGCCCGATGAACACCCCTAGATGGCACCCAGCCCTAAAGCTAGGTAAGTCTGACCAACAATCGCGTTGATTTAACATTTAAGTCTCAAATAAAAAATTTAACAAAAATAATAATCCAAGAACATTAATAATGTATATAGATAAGTATGAAAACCGAAAACACACCCATAAGATCTGGGGTCACGAGTCTAGAGCCTCTAAACAAAACTTAGCAATAAAAATAGTATCCGAGTATCGATATAAAAATCTGGGAAAGTATATAATAATAATGAACTGAGAAAGTAATGAAGAGCAGCCAGATCATGCGAACGTCATGTAGCTGCCTCAATGACTCTGGAAATCTCTATGGAGACTATGAGAATCAGCTAAGCCTCCGGTGTACCTGAATCTGCACACAAGGTGCAGGGAGTAGGGGTGAGTACTACCGACTTAGTGAATAATAAGTATTGAAAATTACTGAAAGTAAGAAATCCACGAAATGCCACAAAGCAAAGCTATAACTAACAGTCCTATTACTTAGCTACAGGCTAACACCATAACAGTATCACAACAACCATCAAGTATCAGATAAAGATGCAATGCAATGCACATGAATATGCTGCGGCGTGCAACCCGAGCCAACCATATTTGTTTAACGTCGACGGCGCTCACTGGGGGTGTGTACAGACTCTGGAGGGTCTCCTTCACCCCAAGCACAGCATCAATATATAACCGATGTGGTGTGCAGCCCGAGCCATCCTCAGTCCATAGTATGCATGTAAGTCGCATAACAGATTCAATCTGATTCTTTGCCAGTTTCCAATTTATTAAAGTGAATGCAATTTAAATAGTCAATTTCAAAATTACGCTGACTTAGCATTTATTAAGAGTGAATAACACAGGACTGAGATCAATGAATATGTAAATCATGTTATCACTCAAATATTCACTTTAGACGGGTATTACAGATCGGCACAAGGCCCCAAACATGGCATCAAGCTTAATTATCACCAACACAATGTGCGTATCAGAAGCCAATAATTCATACTTTGCTCTCGGGATGGACCAAGTCAAAATCCTCAATCATTTACAATCCCGCACCTGCCATGGGGTGCGAGTCACGCTCTAACATAGCGTTACGATATGATAAACCGGGGTTTCAAACCCTAAGGCCATCATCTATACAAACTACTCACCTCTAGCCGGTCGTAGACTGGTCCGCAATGCCTTTCCTTCTTGTATCAATCTCCTCGCATGTCGAATCTGCCCAAAAATCACACAAACATCGATAAAGTTTGATTTCTAAAAGACGGGGTTGTAACCCATATATATATATATATATATACATACATTCAATAGGACCAATATCGGTAATAAACTCCATAACTTATGCCATTTAGGCATATTATCAAACCTCTTGCAGGCATAGATATTTATACCTCCTAACTTTATTGTTGGTTCATCCAACTATCACCAATTAACCAACAAATTCACTCCACCATCATTCCTATCCAATTTATAACTTCCAACAACATAATGTATGGCCATTCATTCATACCCAACCATCAACCTCCTTATTTAAACCATTTTCACAATCTCTACAACCAACACAACCTAGGTTAGGCAATTATGGTTTTCCATCACCATCCCATGAGTTCTAATGTATATATCATACATAAATAATCACCATAGAGTAGTTAGAGATGATAGATATACCTCTTGTAGTAAGAATCTTGAGAATCCAATTTGGAGGTTCTTGAATCAATTAGGGATTAGAATGAAATCTAAGGATTTTCAAGATCAATCCATGTTAATAAAAATATTTTGGAGTAGTAATCAACTTAAAGGACTCCAAAAATCTTATCTTGTACCATAGGGATGAAGTTTGGGACGAAATCCTCTTGAGAGAGCAAGCCTTAACCCCAACAATAACTTGGGAACACTCTAGACTGGTCTTGGGGAATTTATAGTCCCGTAACTAGCGCGGACGCACACCTGGGCGCGCATTTGGACACGCTAGCCACTAGCGCGTCCCCCCATCTGGGCGCGCTAGTGACATATGCCCAAAAAAATGGTCATAACTTTCTCTATGAACCTCCAAATGATGCATGGTTTATTGCGTTGAACACTAGACTCAACGAGATTTAATTTGATAGGTGTAGCTCACACAAATCCTTATACAACGGGAGATATGATCGTCCAAAGTGAGGTCTTGTGCACACTCATTTACAATTCTGTCTATTATGAAATTTTCCAACTTCGAAAGTTTCCGTTAGCCATCTGAATCACCTGAGGCCCCCAAAACCTCAATCAACCACTCCAAAATATCTTAAAACATTATTGAAACTTGTTTCCAATCATTAAATACCTCAACAACAACAAAACCATCAAGTTACATCGAATTCACAGCTAAGTTCTTCCAATACTTCCAAAATACGCATTTGATAAAAAACCCGACCAAATCACCTCCGAATCAACTAAAATTTTGCACACAAGTTCAAAATCACTTAAAAACTCTACAACAACTCTCGAAATCTCATTCCGACCCTTGGATCGAAATCTCGCCTACCAACCGAATTTCGCTAAAATACTAATTTTGCCAAAAGAGGCTAACTTCTTTACCGGGTCTCCAAGATTAATTCCGATTGCGCTCCTAAGCCTTACATCATCCCCTGAAACTAACCGAATTATCGAAGTTCAATTCCGAGCCCTCTACCTTACAAGTCAACATCCGGTTGACTTTTCAAATAATTCTTTATTAAAGAGACTAATTGTCCCATTTCCTACCAAACTCGATCCGAATTGACTCAAATTCACCGATTACACATATTATTACATGGATAAGCATATAACGGAGAAAACAGGGTGATAATTCACGGGACGACGGGTCAGGTTGTTACATCCTCCCAAACTTAAACAAACGCTCGTCCTCGAGCGTGCTCAGAGTTGTACTAGGGGCCAACCAATACCTGAATGACCTTACCAACAATATACCCGGGGTGATCCCACGTCGCCCTAACTCACATAGGCCCGATAATGCAACACAGCTAAAATTTCACAGTGTATCTAGACCATAACCGTAGAACCACATTGCACTTCTGCAACCATACACATGATCAGAACCTCACCTTTATACTCAGAATAAGCCCGATCCAGCTATAATAACCCCTACCTGCATCCTCAGGTGAACTCATGCAACAAACCACACAATTCGACACTCGACACGATGTTCTCTATTCAAAATAGTTGCCCAAAATACTCAATTATCGATGGGAACCTCTTATTAGCTAAGGTCTTATTCCAACGCTGCTATACTCTATCAATGATAAATAACACGTTGTAAACCAGAGCCATTTTCTCACATCAACCATTCACGAAGACATTGCTTCCCCTCTGACTAATACCACAACAGATCTCCGAGCAGAAACTCGATATTAACCTTCCAACAAGCTGAAACCAAATCCGTTCGTACCCATTAATGACTCCAAAGGTCTCTTCTGACCAAACACACCATCCTGGTGAAATGACACTTCAATACGGCCTAAGCCCCAACTTATATAATGCACACACCAATAAGAAACGGTCTGAACATACTCAAGTCATGAAAATGACTCAAATGAAAGAGCTGTACCTTAAGCTCATCAATACCATTACGACACAAGGCTGAGACCCCGTCTCACATCGTAGGAATAGAATACCTTAACCTTTACCGAAGGTTCTAATCTCCACGTAGCCTTTCTATTATGCACGATCTCATCCTACACCATTCCACATGAATCGCCTCGAGTCGATACACTAGAACTTGACAACCACGTACAAATTGATGTCTGAATCCAAACAATCCATCACACTCACGGTGAAGCGAGTTATACACACCATTGAATCCTGAAAGAACCCAGTCGATGCGCTATTCACCGAGCAACTCCCAATATGGACTTTCATCAGAAACCAGTAAACAAGGCATACAAAGTAACACACGGAAACTCTCCTCAACGTCACACTGTTGCGGCGCGCAACCCGATCCAGATAACATACCCTGTGGCGGCGTGCCACCCGATCCACTAAGCTATATCACATAGGGAGATGCACATCGAGCCGATTTCACACATAATTAGAGGGTACCGAGTATCGGTCGCAAGCACACTGAATGCTTAATCATATCTAGTTATGGCCATGTAAGCTACAAAACTCCACTTCCACTATGAATCTTGACAGCGCCGCACCATATGTGCCCATAGTCCATAAATCATAACGTCTCAAAATGTAGAAAACAACTCATAGATCTCTCCAGATCGCTGATAAGCTCAGCAATGGTCGAGTCAACTTATCCTTCGACAATACTTTTCGAAGCCAACCGAGTTGACTCAGTCTGGAACACGCATCCGAAAAGACCGTTAATGCCGGAACTGAATCACTGGTAGAAACCTCTACACTGCATCTCACCTCAAAAGCCAAATTAATGAAAGCAACTCCTACCAGCAGTCTGCTGGTCCTTAGAACACAACCATTTTGCTAGAACATAGTCCGATGCACCTCGACACGCAACCTATGGCATCTTCCGATATGACCCATAGCACAACGGTCTAAAATAATCCAACACAGAGACAACCAGTCTATACACCAATATCATGTCCAAATCTAACATACCGAGCAAGGAAAAATCCACTCGGGCTTCCAAATCCCAATAGCCACTTACGCTGCCAATGCACAAGACCCACAACCACTACATAGACTGCATCGGAGAACTCCTAGTATCTAGATCCATATAACATACAAATCACTATACCTAGTCCTACATTCCGCCGTATGAATAATTATTACACATCAAGTACCCATTCATTCCACGGAAGATATTCTAAGATTTCCCTATGCCATCGACATACCCAATTGCCAATAGTCGGTCCAATAGGAAGCTGCCGCTATCCCACCGAATTGTTATGATTTTTCATCACCTTCCCCTCTTACTGAACGTATACCCCCGTCAAATTACAAGAATAGTAATACCATTTTCCTTAATTATCTCAGGGTCTATTCTTATATCACATGCAGCTGCCCGTGCTGCTTAAGAATTTAATGACGTCCCATTTGGAACTGAACCGTACCTTACACACACGAATCCCAATCCTCCACAATAGACCGTGCATACCATACCATACTAGGATAACCTGAGAACTCTATATTCTTTTTCCTAACCACAAGCTAAACTGCCAAGACTAAATCTTTTCTATCCACACCAGTCTAGGCAAGCTAAACAAACTCAAAAGCTCTGCCGCCCAATACCGTAAGGGCTCATTACCTAGAACATAACAAGGAATTGATCATATCTTTACCATACCGATTCGGTCCACTAACAAGCTACTTCATTTCTCTAGATTTCCTTCTGATTCATTTTCAACTTGATATACTCTCTCAAACGCTTCCAAAAATACTAGCTTCCAAAAGACCCTACTTTGAAGAACTCCTTTTGAATCTAAGTCCGCTACCTTTACTTCCAGATAGTGATGCATAGAATCCTGTAATTAACATAAAAATACCACAAGTCTTGACTTGTTCTAATGAAGACACTGACTTGGTCACATACTCAATCTTAAAACACCTGAGTACCACATACAGAATCTTGAACACATCAAAACCATCCTCAAGGGCCATCCACTCTTATACACACTATAAATTACTTGACTTAACGAATCGAACCACTTGTGCCTTATTAGCACTCTAACACCGTAGGACATGATCTCATTCCGATACAACCAAAAAACTTTCTTCCCTTTACACTAAGTATTACATATCCACAACTCAAAACATCTTATCATCTTCTCACTTCCACGAAGCACCATGTAACCTTTGATAAAATTTTGGCTTCACTCGAGCCACCATCGGCTCAATTCTTGTAACCCGGACTGATTCACCCGCAGGCATCAAATCGGAATTAACATAGTACATAGCCATACAATCAGCTAAATAACATCAACCTCCCCAACTTAGCTCGAAGCCATATATACTACAAAACATATACTCTATTGTTGTCGTAATATCATGATGAGATTAAACTGACTCTTTCATAAGCTTGTGGAAACACGAATCATCAGAAATTGTTAACCCTTATGCAATTTTTGCATTCATTTACACAACTGTTAAGCCCACTCTGTAGGCGACAATTCTTTTCTAAGTCTCAATTGTTTCAAAAATTTCGGCAGAGTTCCCTTTGTAATTAAGCCTATCCACCTGCCAGAGAATCACCAAAACCATCCTAACAACACGTCCACAACATGACAAAGCATCACAATGTATATCAACAACATTAATATCAATACTACATGTATTCTATTACCAAAATTGACATATGGACATGCGTTGCACCTGCTCGAATCATAACACATAGAGAATACCTTTCAATTACACATGAAATCTTCTCACGATATACACAAGAATCGCATCACTTCAGAACACTCCGCAGGAGATAACCCACCTGCTTCACCTAAATATAACATCTCTACATACCCTCCATCGTCAGACACATTACAAAACTACTTAGTCTTCCTGAGTCTGATCTCATATCGTATCATGCAATTTACTTCACTCAACTAGGAGACTTGAAAAGATTCTTCATGCACCTATATTCGGGCTACACATTGAACCACAATAGGAAACGGATCGATTAACAGTTCATCCATCATCTAGCAGACGTCTTCATCACTACCAAGTCATATAATTGCATCTCGCAGCACTAGCATACTCATCGCACGGATACCAAACTACCATTACGGCTAATAGCAATAATACCGAACATCTAAGTTTAAAAACTTGCTCACACGATAAGCACCTCAGTGCTCAAGCCCTTGGGAATATCTAGCCTCAAGTCCTCCAGACTGGCCCAACATCATCCTCATGAAGATTACATATCTCCCCTCGTTCGGGGAATCGCAAGCCATCAAAGCACATATAGTACCGAGATCTCATCGTGCATACAGGCATGGATGGAATTTTAAGAGATACTCTTTCAAGCTGAATCAAGGACGCACGATAAGATTTCAAGAAAATGAGGTGTTTCCTAAATGTTATGTAGCCTCCTGCTTATAAGTGTGGTGCACAACACACCCATAAACAAGACTCTACTAAACCGGCTCATGACTCGTGAGGCCTAGTAACCTAGCACTGATACCATCTTGTCACGCCCCAAACCCGACCGTGATGGCACCCAGCCCTAAAGCCAGGTAAGCTTTACCAACAATCGCTTTGATTTAACATTTAAGTCTCAAACCGAAAATTTAAAAAAAATAATAATCCAAGAACATTAAATTGTAATATAGATAAGTACGAAAACCGAAAACACACCCATAAGATCTGGGGTCACGAGTCTAGAGCCTCTAAACAAAACTTAGTAATAAAAATAGTATCTGATCGATATAAAAATCTTGAAAAGTATATAATAATAATGAGCTGAGAAAGTAATGAAGAGCATCCAGGTCCTGCGAACGTCATGCAACTACCTCACCGACTCTTGAAATCTCTCTGGAGACTACGAGAATCAACTAAGCCTCCGGTGTACCTGAATCAGCACACAAGGTGCAGGAAGTAGAGGTGAGTACTACCGACTCAGTGAATAATAAGTATAGAAAATGACTAAAAGCAAGAAATCCACGAAATTCCACAAAGCAAAGCTATAACTAACAATCTTATAACTTAGCTACAGGATAACAACATAACAGTATCATAATAGCCATCAAGTATCAGATAAAGATGCAATGCAATGCACATGAGTACGCTGCGGCGTGCAGCCCGAGCCAACCATATTTGCTTAACGTCGACGGCGCTTACTGGGGGTGTGTACAGACTCCGGAGGGGATCCTTCAGCCCAAGCACAATATCAATATATAATGGCTGCGGCATGCAGCCCGAGCCATCCTCAGTCCACCGTATGCATGTAAGTCACATAACAGATTTAATCTGATTCTTTGCGAGTTTCCAATTTATTAAAGTGAATGCAATTTAATTAGTCAATTTCAGAAATACGGTGACTTAGCATTTATTAACAGTGAATAACACAGGACTGAGATCAATGATTATGCAAATCATGTTATCATACAAATATTCACCCTAGACGGATACTACAGATCGGCACACGGCCCCAAACATGGCATCAAGCCCAATTATCAGCAACACAATGTGCGTATCAGACGCCAATAATTCATACTCAGCTCTCGGGATGGACCAAGTCACAATCCCCAATCATTTACAATCCCGCACCTGCCATTGGATGCGAGTCACGCCCTAACATAGCGTCACGATGTGATAAACCGGGGTTTCAAACCCTCAGGCCATCTTCTAAACAAACTACTCACCTCTAGCCGGCCGTAGACTGGTCCGCAATGCATTTTACTCTTATATCAACCTCTTCGCGTGTCGAATCTGCCAAAAAATCACACAAACATCGATAAAGTTTGATTTGTA
The DNA here is from genome assembly GCA_034376525.1 of Nicotiana benthamiana. Taxonomy (NCBI): domain Eukaryota; kingdom Viridiplantae; phylum Streptophyta; class Magnoliopsida; order Solanales; family Solanaceae; genus Nicotiana; species Nicotiana benthamiana. The sequence continues at coordinate 171,104,525 of CM067339.1, forward strand.
AAAGACGGGGTTGTAACCCATATATATATATATATATATATCTGAAATTCGTCCCTTAATGCTACTACAATGACCCAATACAGTTAGGTAACTCCAATCTACAATACAACATTCAATAGGACCAATATCGGTAATAAACTCCATAACTTATGCCATTTAGGCATATTATCAAACATCTTGCAGGCATAGATATTTACACCTTCTAACAACATATATATGACCATTCATTTATACCCAAACATCAACCTCCTTATTTAAACCATTTTCACATTCTCTACAACATACACAACCTAGGTTAGGCAATTATGGTTTTCCATCATCATCCCATGAGTTATAATGTATATATCATACATATATAATCACCATAGAGTAGTTAGATATATAGATATACCTCTTGTAGTAAGAATCATGAGAATCCTATTTGGAGGTTCTTTAATCAATTAGGGATTAGAATGAAATAGAAGGATTTTCAAGATCAATCCATGTTAATAAGAGTATTTAGGAGTAGTAATCAACTTAAAGTACTCCAAAAATCTTACCTTGTACCATAGGGATGAAGTTTGGGACGAAATCCTCTTGAGAGAGCAAGCCTTAACCCCAAAAATGACTTGGGAACACTCTAGACCGGTCTTGGGGCATTTATAGGCCCGTTACTAGCACGTCCGCGCACCTGGGCGCGCATTTGGCGCGCTAGTTGGCCTAGTTCTATCTTGGGCGCGCTAGCCACTAGCGCGGCCGCGCATCTAAGCGCTCTAGTGACATATGCCCAGAAAAATGGTCATAACATTCTCTATGCTCCTCCAAATGATGCACGGTTTGTTGCATTGGAAACTATACTCAAAGAGCTTTAATATGATAGGTGCTAGCTCACACAACTTCTTATATAACGGGAGATATGATCGTCCAAAGTGAGGTCTTGTGCACACTCATTTACAATTCTGTCTATTATGAAATTTTCTAGCTTCGAAAGTTCCCGTTAGCCATCCAAAATCACCCCTCAGCCCCAGGGACCTCAATCAACCACTCCAAAATATCTTAAAACATTATTGAAACTTGTTTCCAATCATTAAAATACCTCAACAACATCAAAACTATCAAGTTACATCGAATTCACACCTAAGTTCTTCCAAAACTTCCAAAATACGCATTTGATCAAAAACCCGACCAAATCAACTTCGAATCAACTGAAATTTTGCACACAAGTTAAAAATCACCTAACAAAGCTACATCAACTCTCGGAATCCCATTCCGACCCTCGGATCAAAATCTCGCGTACCAATTACCGGGACTGCAAGACTAATTTCGATTTCGCTCCTAAGCCTTAAATCATCCCCCAAAACTAACCGAATCATTGGAATTCATGTTTGAGTCCTCTAACTTACAAGTCAACGTCCGACTGACTTTTCAAACTAATTCTTTATTAAAGAGACTAATTGTCCCATTTCCTACCGAACTCGATCCGAATTGACTCAAATTCACCAAGTACACATATTGAAACATGGATAAGCATATAACGGGGAAAACGGGGCGATAATTCACGGGACGACGGGTCAGGTCGTTATAAGTTCTACAACTTTCATGTTTTGCATATTTTCTAATTCCATGTATACTATGATATATAAGCTTCCAAATTAGCCTCGTCGCATCAGAATTTCTGGAAAATTTCAAAACAGGTTTATCGCCCCTTATTCAATAGATCATAACTCTCTTTACAAATATCCAAATGATGAATGGTTTAATTATCTGAAATCTAGAATGCAAGGCCTACAACTTTCATGTTTTGTATATTTTCAGATACCTTATATTTTGCTAGATATAAGCTTCTACATTATTCTCCTTGCATCAGAACTTTCGAACCTTGCTGTCAAAATCCCCTCGGGACTCTAACCAAATGTGCCAATATAATTCATAACATCATTCAAACTTTTTACAATCAACAAAACACCTCAAACAATATCAAAACCATCAATTCACATCGAATTCGAGCCCAAGTTTTTCAAAAACATCCAAAACACGCACTTGATAAAAAACGCGACCAAACGATGTCCGAATGACCTGAAACTTTTCACACATATAAAAAATGAGACAATGAAGCTATAGAAACTCTCTAAATTTCATTCCGACACCCGGATCAAATCTCACATATCAACCGGTATTTGCCAAAATACTAACTACACCAATTCAAGCCTAATTCTACACCGGTCATCACAAAAATATTTCAGACACATTACTAAGTCCCAAATCATCTCTCGGAGCTAACCAAGCCGTCAAAATTTATATTTGATCCCTCTAACTCATAAGTCAATGCTCGGTTGACTGTTCCAACTTAAGCCTTCTTAAAGAGACTAAGTGTCTCATTTCTTATCAAAACCTCTCCAAACCAACTCCATCACATAAGATACAGATAATGAAGCATAAAGAAGTTAAAAATGGGTAAAATGAAGTGGTAACTCATGAGACGACGGGTCGGGCCGTTACATTATGTCTATCAATAAAATGGTGTTCATATATCTCATCATTATCTTTTAAATTTAAGTTTTTGGCGTAATATCTTCCTGACCGCTTAAACTTGTAGGACTTTTAAAAGTCGATTCATGATCTTGTGTTTCCTATTTGGACATTCCAACTTGATGCAATAAATACTAATAAACACATTTGACCGTTGACTATGCCTATATGGAAGCGACGCACCTGACATGGCTAAATAGTGTGCAATCATGCTATAAATGCACGTGGATAGTATTATTTTTATTAAAAAAGAAAAAAAGGAGACCATTACCTTTCCCATTCTCTTTTCCCCTCGTCCTCCCTACCAAACTCCCACCTCTTCTTTCCCCTTCCCTTCTATTCTACCATAGCCACTTCTAGCAAAACTGTCACGACCCCAATCTCGGTCGTGATGGAGCCCAACATAATTGCTAGGCAAGCCCGACCAATAATGCTCAGAACTCCACCACACAACCCATTTCTAATTAAATAAGTTAAGTTTCTAGATAGTTCAACTTCCATCAGAAAGATAAATAGGAATAATACTAATAAAACTCCCAATAGACCTGGGGTTATGAGTCTAGAGCCTCTAAGATAAAAAAATGATAATTACTCGGAAATACTGAAGTTCAAAATGCGGAAAATATAAAAGAATAGGGGAGGAGTCGGGTCCTGCGAACGTGAGGCAAGTACCTCGATAACTCCTGAGAAACTCTGAAGCATCAAATAACTCAACTATGCTTCGCGGAACCTGAATCTGCACACATAATGTAGGGAGTAAAGTGAGTACTTCTAACTCAGCAGTAATAGACATGCATAGTGACTGAAAGTAAGAAATCCCAAAATACCACAATGTAAAGCTGAAACTTACCACATAGCTCATTTAACGATGAAACAACAGTAAATCAATGATAGATAGATATCAATGTATGAATGCAATGCAATGCACATGACCACTGCGGCATACAACCCTATCTATTGGGTACCCGCGCTCACTGTGGGGGTTCAGACTCCGGAGGGGCTCCTACAGCCAAGCGCAATGACATAGTAGCATTCGCTGCGGCATGCAGCCCGGTACACAATCAGTCTAATTATATGCATGCAAGCAACTCGGGCACAATAAATTTTTACCATTTTCTGTTCTATTTAGCATGTATCATAGTTTAAGTGACTAAAACCATAGAAAATTACTACTCATTTCTAGTCGGTATTTAACTCAGAAATGATATCAGGGAAACATGCTCAATATCATGAAAATAGTGACAATAATTCCTAAGGGATCTAAACAGTTGGCACGTAGCCCAAATATGCTCATAACAATCCAAGTAGGATGTTTACTAGCCAATTACTAGTTCTTCACAATTTTAACCCACTTTCCTGAATTTGATGTTAATTCTACAATAAAATGATGTTTCCAAGTCAAGATACTTACCTCCAATCAATACCCTTCGAAAACCCTCTTAAAATTGGTTAAAAAAGTCTCTCGGCGAAGTAAAAATGGTGCAATAATAAATGGGTCGCGGATGAAATAACATATAAAAATCCTCCTGTCGCCTAGATTTAACCTTACGCAAACAAGGTCCAAGCCACGTGTTCGCGATGAACAAATTCTGCAAAGTATATTTCATATCTATACTGGTTTATCTGGTAGCTGGGTCTAGCCTCGTCACTACTATGCGGCGTTAGGCCAGGTACTTACCAGCATATGGGGTTGGTTCTGGTGATGCTACACTTTTGTGATTTTTGCACAAATCACGATACCGGAGCAACTTTTGGACCACAACAGTAGTGTATGGATGGGGAGCTAACTTCAGTCCAGGGACTTACGATGTATCCTAGCTGGCGTTCGCAGGCCGAAGCCCATTTCAATATTTTCATTATGTTTTCATTTTACCAAGACAGACATTATGTATTTTCTATTCAAACTTATTTGCAGCACTCTTTAGCAGTCCGTGAGCTAGTGACACTAGACTCTGGGTAGAAATGTGTTTCAATTTCTGCATTTTGATTTCAGGTATAAAACTTTAAATGCCTCCCACTTTTATTTAATTGCTTCCATTTATTTATATTGTAAAATGTCATTAGAAAAATGTTTGAATGTTTGGCTTGCCTAGCTCCGATAGTAGGAGCCATCACGACTCCCGGTGGTGGAAAATCTGGATCGTGACAAGTTGGTATCAGATCACTAGGTTACATAAGTCTCATAACTCATGGACAAACTTGGTAGAGTCTGAGGGATCGGTACAGAGACGTCTATATTTATCCCAGAGCCTACAGAGTTAAAAAATTTCACTTTGTTCTTTCTTGTCATGCAATTCTGTTTCTTAATACTGATTGTCTTTCTACTATATCCTTTCGCAGATGGCGAGAACACGTGCTTCTTCTTCTACCGCGCAGCAGTCCGAGCCCCCAGTAGCAGCTCCTATGAGGGGCAGAGGGTGAGGCGAAGGCCGTGCCTTAGGCCGAGGTCAGGTCAGAGCTCAGCCCGAGCAGTAGTCCTAGAGGTGGATGAGAAGGTTCCAGCTCCAGCAGCTCTAGTGGGCCCAGCTCAGGTCCTAGAGGGTTTCATAGCCACTCCAGTACTTCAGGACGCTTTGGTATGACTTGTAGGCTTTATGAAGAGCGTATCTAGAACAGGTTTGCTTCATGTAGCACCAGCCACATCTCAGGCTGGGGGAGGAGTTCAAACTCCCGCTACGCGTACTCCAGAACATGTAGCTCGCAGACCCAGGTTCCAGCAGTTCAGCCAGGTGTGGCAGCCCAGTCGGGTATTCTAGCTCATACCGACGATGGTGCAGTGATGTCCGCGGATTCTTTGTGGAGTCTTGATAGGTTCACCAAGATCTTCACCACTACCTTCAGTGGTGCTCCTACATAGGACCTCAAAGACTTCTTATTCAGTTGCCATGGGGTTCTTCGGACTATGGGTATTGTTGTTTATCTAGGCCAACAGGATCTCCATCATTGACTTGGGACCGGTTTACAGAGTTGTTCTTGGAGAAGTTTCTCCCAGTGATTGAGTGAGAGGTTCTACGCAGGCAGTTTGAGCGTATCCATCAGAGTTCTATGACAATCACCCAGTATGATGTCACGACCCATTTGCACAACAGGTCGTGATGGCACCCAACTACCTTGCCGGGCAAGCCAATTACAGAAAACATTTCTAAGTTTAACACCAACAACATTTTTAAAAAGGGAATTAGTATCCCAAAGGGGTTTCCAAAACCCCAAACAACAATCAAGTGGAGATATAATATTACAACCAAAAACTGGTCTACTGAAGTGTGTGACGGAACCTGGTAATACAGCTACGGGAAACTAGTAGAGAATATACAAAAATGAATAATACACTATCATACTGTCTGAATCTGGATAGACAGAAAAGCAAAAGTACAGAGATGACTTCTTCGGCTGCAGATCGTCAATTAAAGGAGGTAGCTCACCGTTGAAGTCCAAGGTATCTCACTGGTGCGCGCCCGAATAATGACCAGATCCACTTGCCTTAAATCCTGTACATATAAGTACAGAAGTGTAGCATGAGTACATAAACATCATGTACCCAGTAAGTATCCCGCCTAACCTCGAAGGAGTAAAGACGAGAGGTCGACTTGATACTTACTAAGGTCAAATAATATGTGAGTTTAATTATAAGCATGGAAGCTACTAGTACTAACAAGTTCAAGGCAAGAGAGATAAGTACTATATTTTAAGGTATCATGATTTTTAGAATTTCATGCTCAATATCTAATAACAAGTAATGTGAATACAAGCTTCCACATAAGAATCATGCGCACATTATACTGAGGCGAAGGTCTGAGCCAACATAATGAAATGAGCAGTTGCCGAGGGTCAACGACGCGCCTATAGAGCATCTATATATACCGAGGTGATCAGCCCGATCCACAAATAACAAGAAAGCATCCAGAATGTATACGAAGGCAATACATGTTAAGTTATGTCATACAAGCATTCAACTAGTGTACCAATTCACTTTTATTTTTCCTTCTAGCGTTTAATATATACTAGGCTATCACTTAGCATGATGACGTGTGAATATTCATAGATATAGCATGATGTGGGCCTAAACTACCTGGACAATCAATATAGTGATAGCTACGCACAGACTCTCGTCACCTTGTGCATACGCAGCCCCCGCATTTAGCAATAATTATACATTTTATTAATCATATGGGGACATTTCCCCCTCACAAAGTTAGAAAGGAGACTCACCTCGCTCCGTAGCGTTCCTTCAATAACAAGAGTGGGCTCCAACCTTAATTTGAAGTTGAACGAGAACCAACTACTTAAATAAAGTAAGAGCTAGTCAATACATGCTCACAAAGTGGAATTCCAACTAATTAAATAATTTTCCAACCCTTCCCGCAAGTTTTTTAAGTTCTGGCCCAGGGCCCACGTGTCCGACTTAAGATATTTGTCAAAGGAAAATATTCTCCATAACCTAAGGATTACTAAAATGTAAATTTTATTTCATTACATGGCTAATTAGGTGGTTAAATTATAATTTTATCAAAACCCTAGGTGTAGCTCTAACCCTTGATTTTATTTGATTTTTGGTGTTAAATCTATGTAATGTTCATGTATTTAAGCTAAGAGTGAGTGGGAAGTACTTACCTTGTGATGTTATGTTGAAACCATCTCTTTGGAAGCTCAAAAATTGCCCAAGTATGGAGGAAATAGGAGATAAATGCACTTGAGCCCGTATTAAATGAGCTCACTGCCCCTGTGATTTTCGCTTCTGTGGTTTGGTGACCGCTTTTGCGGTCCCGCGCCTGCGAACAAAAGGCCGCATCTGCGGTTTTGGGCAAAGAGAGGTCGACCGCTTGGTCTGGGGGCCGCATAAGCGAATCCGCTTCTGCGGTTCCTTGGCCGCTTTTGCGGTTTTCCCCTGGGCCAGCATGGCCGCTTCTGCAATAAAAGGACCGCTTCTGTGGTCCAAGAGCCGCAGAGGCGGTTTTGTCAGAAGCAACAGATGTTGTTCCCTTAAAAATTCCAACTTTGCTCGAACCTCGATCATTTGACGCTCCTGGCTCTCGAGCCCTGCCCGAATATACGGACAAGTCTGAAATCACGAGACGGACCTAGTCGCAACCCCAAAAAACCCAAAACAACACTAAATAAAGGAATCAGACCCCAAAACAAATTTATCAAGCTTAATGAACTTCAAGTTCTTATCTTCCTATCAACGGGTCAAATTTTACGGGTAGGTCTTATGTGATATTTCAGCGTCGTTCCAAGTTTTGGAACAGGAATCCAAACCTGATACCTAGGTTTTTAACAATTACTTAGATACTTTAATTCCTTAAAACTTCGATTTAACAATTTTACATAAAAATTCCGTACTCGGGCTAGGGATCTCGGAATTCGATTTCGAGCATATGCCCAGGTCTTATATTTTCCCACAAACCTCCCAGGACTGTCGAATCATGAATTTGGGTCTGTTTTCCAAGAAAGTTGACCGATGTCAAACTTGGCTTTTTAAGAAAACCTTAAGGGAATGTTTGGTTTTATTTTCATGCAAAACTCTTCCAACTTCTGAACCAATCGCCCCTGCAAGTTGTAATTTAGCTAAGGAAGGCATGGGAAGTTTTTTTTAAGGGAGTGGGGTTCAAAATAGTAAACGACCAGGTGGGTCGTTATATCTAAGACTCATTTTATTGATCTGGCATGCCATGATATTATTATACTCCCCACCGAGAGAAAGAGAGAGATAGCGGAGGTTTATTGACGGGTTGATCCAACCAATCCGTCTCCAGATGGATATAGGAGCCGGGAGTGAGATTTCTTTTCAGGACGCGGCGAATGAGGCCTGTAGAGTGGAGATTGCTCTTGCACAAGGAGGTGGTCAGGGGTCAGATAAGAGGCCTCCTCATTCTGGTAGGTTCAGTGGTACCTCATATGGAGGTAGGGATTCATATGGTAGAGGCTATCCTCCGAGGCTTTTTCAGTCAGCACTCTAGGTCTCTCATGGTACTTCAGGCGGTAGTGGTTCTCAGCAGCACTATTCTGATCAGCAGCCTATCAGTGAACCGGCGCTTCAGAGCTTTCAAGGAGGTCATTCAGGTCGACAAGGTCAATATCAGCCCTCTCGATTGCAGCATTCAGGTGGGTGCTATGTGATGTAAGTATGGTCACATTAGGAGAGCTTTCCCAAGATTGAGGGGTACACAGCTGCAACAGCAGGGTTCTCGAGCTATGATCCATGCACTAGATGCTCCACAAGCCGCCCAACCAACTTAGGGGGGGTAGAGGTCATAGAGGTGGAGGTAGGGAGAATAGAGGTGGAGCTCAGACCGGAAGAGGCAAGGGTCAGCCAGTAGTCGATCATCCCAGAGACATAGTTCAGGGAGGTGGGGCCTAGCCCCAGTGTTATGCTTTACCGGCCAGGCCAGAGGCTGAGTTATTAGATGCTGTGATTACAAGTACTATTTTGGTCTGTGATAGAGGTGCTTCAGTGCTATTTGATCATGGATCTACGTATTCATATGTGTCATACTATTTTCCCCCCTACTTGGTTATGCCTTGTAATGCCTTGAGTTTTCCTGTTTATGTATCTACACCGGTGTGTGATTCTATAATGGTCGACTGAGTGCATCGTTCTTATGTGGTAGTATTTGAGGATCTTGAGACCCGAGTTGACTTATTGCTCTTAGAAATTGTGGACTTTGTCGTTATATTTTAAATGGATTGGTTGTCCCTGTATCATGCTATCTTGGATTTTCATACCAAGACCGTGACCTTGGATTTGCCAGACTTTCCCCGACTAGTGTAGAGAGGGACCCAGGTCATGCCACCCGCAGTATTATTTCATATGTTAAGGCTCAACGTATGGTCAGGAAGGGGTGTCTAGCTTATCTGATGTATGTTCGCGCCTCCAGCGCAGAGGTCCCATCTGTTGATTTTGTTCCTATCATGGATTTTGATTTCTGTATCGATCAGGCTCCGGGCACTCAGCCCATTTCCATTTCGATGAATCGCATGGCCCCCCATAGTTGAAAGAGTGAAAGGAGCAGCTACATGATTTTCTTGATAAGGGTTTCAGTAGACCCGGTGTATCGCCTTGGGGTGTGCCAGTATTCTTTGTGAAGAAAAATGATAGGTCGATGAGGATGTGCATTGATTACCAGCAATTGAACAAGGTGACAGTAAAGAACAAGTATCCATTACCAAGGATCGACAATTTATTCGACCAACTTCAGAGTGCGAGGGTGTTTTTGAAGATAGATTTGAGGTCTGTGTACCATCAGTTAAGGATTAAGACGCCTGATGTCCCAAAGACAACATTTTGCACTCGGTGTGGACATTATAAGTTTTTGGTCATTTCATTTGGGTTGACCAATGCCCCAGCAACATTTATAGAGTTGATGAATCGAGTGTTCAGGCCCTATTTGTATTTTTTCATGATTTTTTTCATTAACTATATTCTAATATACTCCCGCAGTCATGAGTGGCATGAGCAGCACCTCAGAGTGGTTTTTCAGACTCTAAAGATAGTCAGTTATATGCCAAGTTTTCGAAGTGCGAGTTCTAGTTGAGTTATATTGCTTTTTTGGGTCACGTTGTTTCAGCAGAGGGTATTCAGGTGGACCCGAAGAAGATTGAGGCGGACAAGAACTAACCTTGACCAGCATCAGCTACAGAGAACCGGAGTTTCTTGGGGATAGCAGGTTACTACCGTCGATTTGTAGAGGGGTTATCTATTGCATCCTGATGACCAGATTAACCCAGAAGGTGCCCAGTTTAGGTGGTCATATGAGTGCGAGGCGAGCTTCTAAAGGCTCAATACAGCTCTGACTACGGCACTGGTATTGGTTTTGCCCACGGGATCAGGGCCTTATACCATTTATTATGATGCTTCTCTTATTGGGCTTGGCATAGTATTGATGTAGGATGGTAGAGTCATAGCCTATTCTTCAAGGCAGCTAAAGATCCACGAGAAGAATTATCCAGTTCATGATCTAGAGTTGGCAGCCATTGTTCATATTTTGAAGATTTATAGACATTATTTATATGGTGTGACGTGCGAGGTGTACACGGATCACAAGAGCCTTCAATACTTGTTCAAGCAAATGGAGTTGAATTTGAGACAGAGGAGGTGGTTGGAGTTGTTGAAAGACTATGACATTACTATCTTATACCAACCGGGGAAGGCCAATGTGGTGGCCGATGCATTGAGTAGGAAGTACGCCAGTATGGGTAACCTTGCTTATATTTTGGCCATCCAGAGACTGCTTGCTTTGGATGTTAAGGCCTTGGCCAATCGATTTGTGAGGTTGGATATTTCTGAGCCTAGCAGGATCTTAGCTTGCACGGTCACTCGTTCGTCGTTGTTGGAGCATATCCGTGAGCGTCAGATTGATGATCCCCATTTGTGTGTCCTGAGAGACACGGTGCAACATGGAGGTGCCAAGAAAATGACCTTGGGAGATGATGGTGTGTTGAGATTGTAGGGGCAAGTTTTTGTCCCAATGTTGATGGTATTCGGGAGTTGATCTTAGCGGAGGCCCATAGTTCTCGGTATTCTATTCATCGGGTGCCGTGAAGATGTATCAGGATTAAAGGCAGCACTATTGGTGGTGCAGAATGAAGAAAGATATTGTTGCATATGTGGCTTGTATTTTGAACTATCAGCAGGTTAAGTACGAGCATCAGAGGCCCGGTGGTTTATTTAAGAGGATTGAACTTCCCGAGTGGAAGGAGGAGAGGATTACTATGGATTTTTTACTGGAATTTCGATGACTCGGAACAAGTTTGATGCTATACGGGTCAATGTTGATAGGCTGACCAAGTCAGTGCATTTTATTCCTACTGCAACTACTTATTCTTTAGAAAGGTTAGCCGAGCTCTACATCAGAGAGATTGTTCCCCTTCATGGGGTGCCGATATCTATCATCACGGACCGGGCTACTCAGTTTACCTCGCGCTTCTGGAGAGCAGTCCAGTAGAAGTTGGGCACCCAGGATAAATTAAGCACAACATTTCATCCCTAGACGAACGGTCAGTCCAAGCGGACGATTCAGATATTGGAGGATATGCTCCGAGCCTGTGTCATCGATTTCTGAGGCTTGTGGGACCAAATCTTGCCTTTAGCAGAGTTTGCCTACAACAATAGTTACCAGTCCAGCATTCAGATAGCCCCATATGAGGCGTTGTATGGTAGGCGATATCAGTCTCCAATGGGATGGTTTGATCCGGGAGAGGCTTGGTTATTGGGTACAGATCTAGTTCAGGAGGCCTTGGATAAGGTCAAGATCATTCAGGATAGACTTCAGACAGCTCAGTCTAGGAAGAAGAGTTATGCAGACCTCATGGTCCGAGATATTGCTTTCATGGTTGGTGAACGAGTGTTGCTCCGTGTATCATTTATGAAAGGCGTGAAGAGATTCAGGAAGAAGAGCAAGATTACCCCTAGATTCATCCTTCCATTTGAGATTCTTGAGCGTATGGGAGATGTGGCTTATAAACTTGCCTTGCCGCCTAGCTTGTCAATCGTGTATCCAATTTTTCAAGTATCCATGCTTCGGAGGTATCATGGTGATCTAGCCCACGTGTTAGATTTCAGCACTGTCCAATTGGAAAAGGATCTGTCTTATACGGAGGAGCCGATGGCTATTTTCTACCGGCAGGTTTGACTGTTGAGGTCGATGAGTTTTCCTTCAGTGCGTGTTCAATGGAGAGGTTAGCCTCCTAAGTCATCGACGTGGGAAGTCCATTCTGATATGCAGAGCCTTTATCCTCATCTATTTCCCGACTCAGGTACTTCTTTCTTTTGTCTGTGCGAGGACGAACGATTGTTTTAGAGGTGGAGAATGTGACAACCTAAAGGGTCATCACCATATTTCTCCCGTTTTCGTACTTTTGAGGCCTCAAATATCTTAATTTGAGTCGCCTAAATTTGTGTGCGCACTCCGGGCGCGTAACCAGAAAGCTTTTATGTTGAAAAATATGAATTCTGTGATAAATTTGATGGATTTTGATATTAATATTGTTAACGTTGACTTTGGTCAATATTTTGGGTAAGCGAACCTGGACTCGTGATGTGACGGTCCTGGAAGGTCCGTAGGAAAATATGGGACTCGAGCGTATTCCCGAAATCGAAATCCGAGGTCCCGAGCTCCAGAAATAAGTTTTTAAAAGAATATTTTTTGCGAAAATGATATGGCATTTTGAAAAGAAAATGAGTTTGAAAATATAGGTATTGGGCCCGTATTTTTGTTCTGGCGCTCGGTACAAGTCTTAAATATGCGTTAAGCGCTTTCTCTGAAGTTTGATCGAAATCGGACGTCATTTGATGTATTTCGGACGTAATTATCTAAAGTTGAAAGTTTATGAACTTAGAATGAAAATAATGAATTTGAGGTTTGATTCTTTGATTTTGATGTTAATTTAGAGATTTGATCGTTCGAGTAAGTACGTAGGGTGTTATTCAGTTAGTGTGTGCATTTGGTTAGGATCCCCGAATGCTCGGGAGAGTTTGGAAGGTGGTTCGGGGTATTTTTGGCCTTAGAGAGTGGTGCAGATTTGCTGCAATAGGCTGCCCAGTTATCCCTTATATGCGATCGCATAGGCTTCCTGCGATCACATAGTGTGAGCTTCTAAGGGTCCCCATTTGTTCAATGCGATCGCCTAGTCTCCTTCGCGATTGCATAGCTTGCCCAGTTTCCTCAGAGCGAACGCACTCTCCTTTCTGCGTTCGCACAACACAAAACCTAGCCTGGGATTTTCAGCCTCATTTCTTTTATGCGTTCGCATGACTACTTCTGCGATTGCAACAGTCAATTTTCCTACCCCTATGCGATCGCAAGCCTCCTTCAGCGATCGCATATAGCAAATACACCTAGTGATTTTAATGTTTAAAAACGGAACAGTACCCCCGGGATTTCCTTCACTTTTCTCACGAGCTCCCTTCTCCTTCAATCCTTAGGACACCATTGAAGCCCCCCTTCGTCAAGGTCACTTGGGTAGGTAATTCCCCACCTAATTCCTTTATTTTTCTTCATTAATTAGTAAATTCCTAACCCTAAATCATTAATAAGTAGAAATTGGGGATTTTGGTAATATTTGTTAGATAATACGCTTAACGCTAGAGGGGGGGGGGGTGAATAGCGTTATAATAAAAAATAGCGTAAACTTGCGGAATTTGAAAATTGCAGGAAATAAATAAGTGCGATAAGTAAATAAACAAGAATGTACGCACCGATGTATCCTGGTTCACCACAACCCGTGGCTAGTCCAGTCCCCGAGAGACTCTCTCGAGATTTACACTAACTTCGTTAAGCTTACGGGTGCTTAACAAACCGTTACACTTGCTCAAGGATACCACACCTTAAGACTTCACTTGCTCGAGGATACCTCACCCCAAGACTTCACTGTTAAGCTTACGGGTGCCTAACAAACCTTTACAACCTGAGGACACAAGCCTCAACACCTTTGCTCGGAGATACAACACTCCAAGACTTCAACCAAGGAAACACCAGTTCCTTCTTACAACAAGAGAATAACAATTCTCTTCAAGTGTACAATACACTAAGCACTCACTTAAACAAGACTCTCTTAATAGAGTGGATATGAGTAAACAAATACGCTCAAGAACACAACAATAAATTCAAGACCTTGGCTTTCAAAATATGATAAAAATGATCAATAAATGATATTGGAAATGTATGAAAGCTTAAGAATGTTTTTGGTCAGAAGTTGTGTGTTTAATGAGTGATTTTGAGGTGTATTTATAGCTCCAAAATCACTCCTAGCCGTTGCTAAGATCATAAATACAGATTCTGAAAATCTGTTAGATAGTCGACTATCCGATATGGTTATTCGACTATCTTGGCAACGGTCAGAAGGATAGTCGACTATCTGATATGGATATTCGACTATCTTGGCAACGGTCATCAGGATAGTCGACTATCCAATATCAGATATTCGACTATCTGACCCTGCGGAAATGGTCCGTTTTTAAAACGACTAACTTATTGAAAATAAGTTATAAAATGTTTTTCAAAGCTTTGTTTGAAGATATAAATATCTTAAACATGAAAAACAATTGTAATGACCATTCTGAATCAATAAAAACATTTAAAATCATTTTGTTTTAAATGTATTGAAAATATTTATTATATAACATTTGAAACCAATAAAAATATTTTTATCACAAATAAGAATATTTATGATATGCATATATTGTAAAACCATTTATGATATGCGTATATTGTAAAATCATTTATGATATGCAAATATTGTAAAACCATTTATGATATGCATATATTGTAAAATCATTTATGATATGCATATATTGTAAAACCATTTGTGATATGCATATATTGTAAAACCATTTATGATATGCATATGTTGTAAAATTATTTTATGAGAGAAGCCAAGACTCAAACTTAAAGTCGGATCAAGATCACAATAAAGACAATATAAATAAGACTCAACAAAAGGTCTTCATTTATTTTCATTGCTTCTCTCGATCTTGTCTTGAACTTCTTGGACTCCAATTCTTGTCCGGTCAAATAACGTTGCATAGCCTTTTCTTCCTCTATGCTCATTGTAATTTTGCATATCAATTATTTATCTTCCTTTTGCATATCTACAAATGAATAGCACTTTTTATAAATTAAAGTGTATTCAATAATAACTCACATTTATTTGGCATATATTATTTTTCATTAAATTGGTTTGTCAATTATCAAAACATATAAGTATGAACATATACATATGTTCCAACAATTTTCCCCTTTTTGATAATGGCAAACCTTCATGGGAATATGCATATACCTTTTATAAAAGACTATGCCAAATATAAGACAAGTTATTATTGAGTTCCCCCTCAATTTATGCAATAAATATTTAAAACAAATAAATATGCATATAAATAAATAAGTATGCATATACCCTTATCTTTCCCAATTTAATGGAAAATAAATATACCCTTAATCTTTCCCCTTTTGACATTAACAAAAAGATAATTTCATTAATGAAGAAGGAAAATTACAATAAGAGTAATTGAAAATATATTACAATAAATGAAAATACATTTCAAATAATGAAAATACAAATCAAGAACTTTCATCGTCGTCGAAATCATTGCATCGCTAGAAGTACTTGCGGAATAGACGTGAGAATACGAATAATTGACATGGTCAAAATATCCGTGGATTTCGTCACTAAGCCTACGCACATTTCTTTCCGTGCGAGACACATTACTATCGATTCGATTAATTGAGGTCGATAGAGAGGCAAGTTGATCCAAGATGGCTTGAGACACATCCGGTTGGGCACAAGGACAACGAGCTTGAATTGGAGGAGGAGGATTTGGAATTTGATCATGTGGTTGGTCATGGCCATGAAAAGAGGTCTCTTGAATTTCCCAATGTTTGGTGCGAGTTTTCTTGATACCAACATTGGTGTTGACTTGAGATGCTTCAAGAAGATGCATTATAAGTAATGCATAAGGAAGGGGTTTGTCACTTCCTATTGAGTCAAACATATGTGTAAGAACAAATTTACACCAATTTATGCGTGCTTTGGA
Source organism: Nicotiana benthamiana (assembly GCA_034376525.1). Lineage (NCBI taxonomy): Eukaryota > Viridiplantae > Streptophyta > Magnoliopsida > Solanales > Solanaceae > Nicotiana > Nicotiana benthamiana. Next base: position 171,120,561 of record CM067339.1, read on the forward strand.
AATAATAGCACGCATGATTTTTGCATCTTCACGGCCAATTGTCGTGTGATTGCTTTTTCTCGGTTTAAGAATCCGAGTGACAACATAAAGAATCAAACGAAATTCCGGAAAAATTCCTTTAATAGGAGCTCTCTTTTGCTCTTGAGAGAATTCAAATTGTCCAATTCCAATAAGGTTGAAGAGGACATTTTCATCATAGAGTATTCCTTCGACACCGGTATATTGTTCGATGTCTTGGCCATCACGAGGAAGATTTGTGATAGCTTGAATATTTTCTTCACTTAAAAGGATAGGAATGCCATTGACTTTGGTAGAGAGAACTCCATCTTCATCTTTCTTAAGGTTCGAATAGAAGGCTTGAATCAAAAGAGGATGAATGAAATCATACTTCAAATAAACAAAGTCAAGGATTGAACTTTGTAGAAGTATATTTGAATGATTTGAATCCGCTAGATATCTTGCGGTTGCGAGGTGGAAGAATATCTCGATTTTCAAAGTTTCTAATAAATCGTTGAAGCTCATTTTCTTGTTCAAACCAAAGAACGGATCCATCATCATAACAATGTAGAGATGGAGGAGGATTTGAAGAAGAAAGGATATTCTTTCCGGCACGAGAGCGTTTAGAGCTTCTATTTGCCATTGAAATTTGTAGGCAAGAAGAACTTTTGGAAGAAGTTTGGAATAGAATTTTTGAAGAGAATTTCTTGAACAAGAATGATTTTGGTGTGAAACAAAGAGTGCACACTAATCCTATTTATAGAGCTCAAGAAAACATAGCATTGAATGACAAAAATTAGATTTTTTGACTGATTGGAACGGCTATAAAACGGTCAGATTTTTGAAATTTGACTGAGGATAGTCGAATAACTTATTGAATAGTCGACTATCTGGGAACGATATTCGAATATCTTCTGGGATAGTCGAATATCTGGAAACAGATATACTCGAATAACTTCTGGTTAGTCGAATATCTGGAGAAATAGCTTGATTTTCTGGATAATCAAGTTATTCGAATAACTTCTAGTTAGTCGATTAACTTCGACGACTTTGAAAAATCGTTTAAGCAGAAAATATTGGAAAAATAATTTTCATTTTATGGAATTCGTTTATTAAAAATAAACTATATTTTTGGTAAAAGTATATATCATAATTTTATGAACATAATTTTATCAAATCAAATATGCTATTTCTAAATTCACAAGTCAAGTAAGAAAAATAATATTGACTTGAATTGAAACTTTATCTTGGTTCCCCATGAATTTAGGGCGATACCTGCAAAAGAAAATACGCGTCTTCCACGCTCAAGTCAGTAATATTCAAAATATAAATGCAACAAAAAAATGTATGCATTTAGATCAACGTTTAACCGCATTAGGACGTGACTCCTTTGAACATGATTTATGTCTTAGCACATCAATAAACGCTAAATATTATATCAATTCTGCTAGCAATAAGGTAAGGTGAGGAACGATCATACCTTTATAATACTTGGTATTGCTTTCCTTACCTTTCACATTTCTGTCAAGACGGTCATATGAATTCATTGAATTGGCCATTGCTTTAGTGTTGCTTATTTCAAAGCGATTTAGCAACTCATTGCAATATTGAGCATGACAAATGAGAGTTCCCTCTTTCATTTGTTTCACTTGCACCCTCAAGTTGAAATTTAGTTCGTCCATCATGATATTTCAAGAATTTGCTAGTCATGAGTTTTAAACTCCTTGCACACAAATTTATTAGTTGCTCCAAATATAATATCATCAATAAAAAATTATTTTTAAAGTACAAGAAATATCATCAATAACATTCATGCAATTTCCTTAATGAAAAAATTCCCCTTCAATTAAGGCAAACTAGAATGTAAAGATATTCCCTCTTACTTGAGGCATATCGCCTAAACACTTCTTCTTTTTTTTGGCATTTAGCAAGAAGGGAGTATATTAAAGAAAGACTATGAGAAGTATGCAATATGAAGATTTATAGAAATTTATCAAGACATACCAACAAAACATAGATCTACCAATTGTTATAAAACAATGATAAAACCATTTGTTGAAGAACATACACAATAGTTGCCTAATTGCCAATTAAGAATTGCTGATTTTGCTCTATGACAATCGATTGTCAAGTTACCACAATCGATTGTCTGCCAGTCATTCCAAAAATCATTCCCGGATTTTACGCTTAACAATCGATTATCTAAGATCAACAATCGATTACTGGCAACGTTCAAAAAATCTTTTCCACATTTTAATTAAAACAATCGATTGTTACAACTCTACAATCGATTACCTGACGGTATTTGAAAACTTTTTGGCAACGGTCAGTTATACAGTCGATTATGCAATGTTGACAATCGATTATATATCAGTCTTGAAAAATCAATTTAGACACTGCCTCTTGACAATCGATTGTCATAAACTCACAATCGATTGTATAATAACTTTGAAAAAGTCTGGAAGACACTGCCTCAACACAATCGATTGTCATAAGTTCATAATCGATTATTTTGTGACTTTGAAAAATCTGATGGACACTGTCTCTTCACAATCGATTGTCATTAGCTTCACAATCGATTATTTTGAGCTTTGAAAAACTTTGATGGACACTGCCTCATCACAATCGATTGTCATAAGGTTCACAATCGATTGTCATGCAGATTTGAAAACTCTGATGCTCACTGCCTTAACACAATCGATTGTCATTAGTTCACAATCGATTGTCAAGCAGCTGACTTAAACATAATCGATTATCATAAGTACATAACCGATTATCTTAGTCCAGATTTTAGAGGCGTGTCTAAAAATCATTTTGGCTAAAACGAATATGCATGATTTAAAATCAATTGTTATTGGAAAACATAACAGATGTATCAATTGTTATTTAACAACTATTACGATTAAGCATATCAGAAATTTCAACAGTATAAGAAATAAATTAATGACAAATATGTTAACATCGATTGCTTGCACATATCAACAATTCGGTTTTTATAAAAAAGGATAACTAACCGAAATTCCCCCTTGATGCAATGAGGTTCCGTGCTTGGTGCATCTACTACAATATTGTAGTCTTCAAGCACACCTGCAAAAGTACCTAAACATAGTTTTTTGGTACCCAAACACTTTTGGGTCCTTGGGGGTTAGGCAAATAATAATTATAGCCACAAGATAAATCCCTATGTTTTGCAAAGCATGTGGGTGCTATGTGTCCTACCCGGTTGCAGTAGTGACATACAACATTCGGGTTGTGCATATGCCTAGGTTGTGCCAAATACGTTCTAGGTAATCTAAAATCAACATTCCTAGGAGCGTTGAAATTCCTAGAGTTATTTCTAGGCGGTCTAGAATAATTATTTCTAGATTCATTTGCACAATTCCTAAAATCGTTTCTAGGTGGTCTAAAATTATTAATTCTAGACTCATTAAAAATCTTAGAATTATTTCTAGGTGGTGCATCACAATTTCTAGCATGATTCTTATTCTTTTTACGCCTTCTATTTTTCTTGGGCTTTTTCTTCTTAATCACTTCAATAGTTTTAGGAGCATCTACACTATATTTTTCTAGTGTGTTCCTAAGTTCAATGTTTTCTGGTTTCAAAGAATCACAAGATAGACAAATAGAACTTTTATCAATTGAAGAAGATTCATTCATTGCTTTAATCTTATTTCTAAGATCAAAAATGTCATTTTTCAAGAAATCATTTTCTTTTTCTAAAGCATCAATTTTATTTTTGAGAACACCATTTTCTTCTTTCAGCTTCTCATTTTCACAAGTCAATTTTTCAAACTCTTTTTCTTGCAAAGAAAGTGTTTTCTGAAAATCTATTTCTTGCAAAGAAAGTGTTTTCTGCAAATCTTTAAGAGTTTTGGAAATTAACAAACTCACCATACAGTTCATTATAGGCGCTTTGTAATTCTCCAAAAGAGTGAGAGTTAGATGTACTTACCTCTTCTCCTTCGTCGGCCATGAGGCATTTGGCAGTTGGTTCATCACATGAACTGTCTGCTTCTTGAGCCGCATTTTCATATGTGTCCTCAAGCTTGTCCCACATCTCTTTAGCAGTTTTGTATCGGGAAATTTTCCGATAGTCCTCCTGTTTCAAGGAATTATACAACATATTGATAGCCTTGGTATTGTATTCACTTACCATGGCTTTTCCAACTTGTTTCGTCATTTGTTCACCATACTTGATGATTTGCCATAGACGAAAGTTGTTTGATTTGATGAAGATTGTCATCCGATCTTTCCAATGTGTGTAATTGCTTCCATCAAATATTGGAGGCAAAATAATAGAGTGACCTTCACCTATTCCTGCAAAAGCACTACTAGTAGAAGCCATAGAAGGATTCTCTCAAATTGTTAAGTCTTTCAGAGAGTTAGGCTTTGATACCAATTGTTAGATAATACGCTTAATGCTAGAGGTGGGGGGGGGGGGGGGTGAATAGCGTTATAATAAAAAATAGCGTAAACTTGCGGAATTTGAAAATTGCAGGAAATAAATAAGTGCGATAAGTAAATAAACAAGATGTACGCACCGATGTATCCTGGTTCACCACAACCCGTGGCTAGTCTAGTCCCCGAGAGACTCTCTCGAGATTTCCACTAACTTCGTTAAGCTTACGGGTGCTTAACAAACCGTTACACTTGCTCAAGGATACCACACCTTAAGACTTCACTTGCTCGAGGATACCTCACCCCAAGACTTCACTGTTAAGCTTACGGGTGCCTAACAAACCTTTACAACCTGAGGACACAAGCCTCAACACCTTTGCTCGGAGATACAACACTCCAAGACTTCAACCAAGGAAACACAAGTTCCTTCTTACAACAAGAGAATAACAATTCTCTTCAAGTGTACAATACACTAAGCACTCACTTAAACAAGACTCTCTTATAGAGTGGATATGAGTAAACAAATACGCTCAAGAACACAACAATAAATTCAAGACCTTGGCTTTCAAAATACGATAAAAATGATCAATAAATGATATTGGAAATGTATGAAAGCTTAAGAATGTTTTTGGTCAGAAGTTGTGTGTTTAATGAGTGATTTTGAGGTGTATTTATAGCTCCAAAATCACTCCTAGCCGTTGCTAAGATCATAAATACAGATTCTGAAAATCTGTTAGATAGTCGACTATCCGATATGGTTATTCGACTATCTTGGCAACGGTCAGAAGGATAGTCGACTATCTGATATGGATATTCGACTATCTTGGCAACGGTCATCAGGATAGTCGACTATCCAATATCAGATATTCGACTATCTGACCCTGCGGAAATGGTCCGTTTTTAAAACAACTAACTTATTGAAAATAAGTTATAAAATATTTTTCAAAGCTTTGTTTGAAGATATAAATATCTTAATCATGAAAAACAATTGTAATGACCATTCCGAATCAATAAAAACATTTAAAATCATTTTGTTTTAAATGTATTGAAAATATTTATTATATAACATTTAAAACCAATAAAAATATTTTTATCACAAATAAGAATATTTATGATATGCATATATTGTAATACCATTTATGATATGCATATATTGTAAAATCATTTATGATATGCATATATTGTAAAACCATTTATGATATGCATATATTGTAAAATCATTTATGATATGCATATATTGTAAAACCATTTGTGATATGCATATATTGTAAAACCATTTATGATATGCATATGTTGTAAAATTATTTTATGAGAGAAGCCAAGACTCAAACTTAAAGTCGGATCAAGATCACAATAAAGACAACATAAATAAGACTCAACAAAAGGTCTTCATTTATTTTCATTGCTTCTCTCGATCTTGTCTTGAACTTCTTGGACTCCAATTCTTGCCCACTCAAATAACGTTGCATAGCCTTTTCTTCCTCTATGCTCATTGTAATTTTGCATATCAATTCTTTATCTTCCTTTTGCATATCTACAAAATGAATAGCACTTTTTATAAATTAAAGTGTATTCAATAATAACTCACATTTATTTGGCATATATTATTTTTCATTAAATTGGTTTGTCAATTATCAAAACATATAAGTATGAACATATACATATGTTCCAACAATATTGAAATAAATTATATATTTAAACTCGAGAGATTATGGGTGAACGAGTTTTGGTCCGAGCCTCGAGTTTGGACCATGTGGACCCTGAGTTAGATTTTGGTATTTTTGGCAGAATGCTAGGGACTTCATTTCTAGGCTATGTGATTTTGTTTTTGAGCCTTTATTGATATTATTGAATTGATTATGCCTAGATATCATTATTTCGGAGTTGGATTATAGATGAAAGGCGGTATTAGAGAGTTGATTGCTATTCTTGGACATAGGTAAGTGCTTGTTCTAACTTTGGCTTGAGGGAATAGGATTAGGATATTATTTGCTAATTGCTAAATATGGAGTATGGTGTATAGGCATGATGACGAATATCTATACACTGGTGTCAAGCATGACCATGGATCCTTACTTGTACTTATTCTGATATTGTTCTGACTCTTCCATGTCCAATCGACGATCTTTATATAATGTGAAGAGTATGAGAAATAATTATCAACTGTAAAACATTGGGAGCGTTGTCTTGAATGATAAAAGAACTAATGAATAAGAAATGAAAGAAATAGAAAGAGATGTGATAGATCCCTTGCCGGGATGGGAAGGTTATTGTTTTTGCTCCCTTGTCGGCATACCTCTACTGGTTATTCTTCTCTTGCTCCGTAGTCGTGACTGATGTTTGGATGAGAAAGTATGGTCTTAGTGGATCGGGTTGCACGCCGCAACAAGGATAAATAATATCCATACGGATCGGGCTGCACTCCGAAACACTACCATAAGTATGTGGATCGGGTTGTACGCCGCAACAGTGTTACAAAGTATGGGATAAATATGTTATTTTCGGACTTGAGTTTTGTTTGTTGATTTAAATTTATTTAGACTCCTGGTTTATAACCGTTGTTCCCCCAGCATGATTCCCCTCTCCTTTTATAAACTGCTTATCTCTAGTTTATTTTTCCGCAAAGTATATTTCATATATGTACAGGTTTATCTGGTAGCCGGGTCTAGCCTCATCACTACTTCGTCAGGGTTAGGCCAGGCACTTATCAGCACATGGGATCGGTTGTGCTGATGATATACTTTTGTGCTTTTTGCACATGTCATGATATCGGAGCAGTAGTGTATTGATCGGGAGCTCACTTCAGTCCAGAGACTTATAAGGTAGCCCAGCTGGCGTTCGTAGGCCGACGCCCCTTTCCATATTTTCAGGTTGCTTTCATTGTACCGAGACAAATATTATGTATTTTACATTAGACTTGTTTGTAGCACTCTTTAGCAGTCTGTGAGCTAGTGGCACCAGACTCTGGGTAGAAATGTGTTTCAAATTCCGCATTTTAATTTCAGCTATACAAGTTTAAATGTCTCCCGCTTTTATTTAATCGCTTATGTTTATTTTTATTGTAAAATATAATTAGAAAATATTTTGAATGTTTGGCTTGCCTAGCTCCGATAGTAGGCGCCATGACGACTCCCGATGGTGGAAAATCCGGGTCGTGACTGTTGCAGACTTAAGAATTCCTATGTTTTACTTTCAATGAAAATGAAAACCTTTCTACTTGATTGCGATTGATTTTTTATATAGGAATTTATGGAGTATCAGAATTTTGATAAAGTCTTGCATATATCAGAATTCGATTGAACTTCAGTCTCCATTATCGGAGCTTATGTTTATAGTCTCCATTATCGGAGCTTTTGTATACAGTTCGTGCCTAGGAGATGAAGAATAAAATAAGGGAAAGAGAAGGAAAAAATAGAAATTTAATAAATTAATTTTGGAAAAGGACAGGGCCCACAAATTGGAACCTTGAACATACGGATGTCAACAAACAATGAATTAATTGATGATGTGACTACATAAAATATTAAATTAAATCCATGTTTATAGTAATTGAACAACACACACTATCCCAAATTTTTATTAATATCCAATTTTTTCAAGTAAATGTGTTCAAATGGAAAACTCAAGAGTTCATATATCGGCTTTACAAAAGGATGCAAGTTGAAGCGGCCAGGAAGCCATTTTGCCTAAGTTTTTCTTTCTTTTGTTTTCTAATATTTTAAAAGAACATCAAATCAACAAGGCAATATTTTGAGAAAAATATCAAATCAACACGAATAAGTGGTCTTAAAAGGAATCTTAATGTCACGACCCGGATTTACCCGCCATCGGGAGTCGTGATGGCGCCTACAGTTGAAGCTAGGAAAGCCAACCTTTATAATCATTTTCACAACTTAAATCTAAATCAAGTCAAATACTAGAATAATTAATTAAACATGTGGAAGTATTCTAATAAAAATAATGAAAAAACAATATGCGGAAAGCTAAAAGCATGCCTCTACCCAGTATCTGGTATCACTGCTCACGGACAACTAAAGAGTACTAAAAATAATAGTCTGAAGGAAATGCATAGCATGTCTGTTTGATACAATTTAACAAACTAAAAGAAATAGATAGAGGAGATTCGGGGCCCACGAATGCTAGCGAACTACCTCAGAGCCTCTGGACTGAAGGATCACTACCGATCTAAAGCTGCGGTCCGTAGACTGGGTCCTGACCTGTGCATAAAAAGGCACAGAAGCATAGTATCAGCACAACCGACCCCATGTGCTGGTAAGTGCCCGGCCTAACCTCGGCGAGGTAGTGACGAGGCTAAACCAGACCTATCACAACCAACATGTGCAGATATATGCAATAACAGAAAGAGAGCAAGAATTTAAGCAAATAAAAGGGGAAATGGACATGCTGGGGAGTAGCAGTTCAATTATAACTTCTACAATCAAAAGATGAAACTGAATAAATAATAATTAAACAAGAAAGCCAATGAATCAACAGTTGCACGGCATCACCCTTCGTGCTTTTACTCTCATTCCTCACCAAGGTAATCAAATATAATGCACGACATCACCCTTCGTGCTTTTACTCTCACTTCTCACCAGAAATATCAAATACAAGGCACGACATCACCCTTCGTGCTTTTACTCTCGATAAACAGTACACGACATCACCCTTCATGCTTTTACACTCATTAGACAGTGAACGACATTACCCTTCGTGCTTTTACTCTCTCTTCCTCTCCCATTCAATGGTCACAGCCAAAGGGGAACACGGAAACGTGTATGTATCAAGACAAAACATCCCGGCAAGGGAGAACAATTCAACAAATGGTCCCGGTAAGGGAAAATACAACTCAACACTATGTCCCGGCAAGGGAATACAACTCAATAAATGGTCACGGCAAGGGAAAAGTACCAAAAATACCTCTTTAGTTCATTTAATTCTCAACTTTCACTTCATAGTTTTTGTAACAAGTAATTATCACAATTGTTCACTTACTTCCCAAATTAATATCAAAATATGACATCACGGTCATGCTTGATTCAGGCGCATAGGTAACCGTCACCATAACTATATACCGACCCCGCATAACACATAGCAATTAACAACCTGATCCTATTCCCTCAAGCTAAAGTTAGATCGAACACTTACCTCTAATCGGAAAATGGCAACTCAAAGCTCAACAATCGTCTTTCCTCTAGAATTCGATCACGGGCCAACAATATCTAACATAATCAGGTTCAATATTATCTATAAGAATCCAAAAACACAATCCCATAGCCTAGAAATGCATTTCCTAGATTACTTTCAAAAATACTAAAATCCGACCCCGGGCTCACGTGGTCCAAGCTCGAGGCTCGGACCAAAATCCAATCCCCCATAACGCCACGAGTTCAAATATATGATTAGATTTTAAATTCGACCTCAAATTGAGGTTGAAATACCCAAAATCTCATAAACCCTAACTAAACCCAAAAACCCTAAATTCTACTTTGATTTCATGTTTTAGAGCTAGGAATTTAATGATTTGATGAAGGAATAGTGAGAAAATAATGTTAGAATTACTTACCCAAGGAGTTGTGATGAATTAGGAGCTTGAAGTTCGTCAATGGAGGGTGTAGGAGGTGAGTTTGTGTGAGAGTTTGAACGAAATCCCGTAATGAACAGTGCTGGAATTAATAAAAATCACTAAAGCATTTTGTGCTTCGCAATCGCGACACCTCCGCCGCGTCCGCGATGAAGGAATATGCTAAGGCATCGCGTTCGCGATATGACCTACGCGAACAAGAAGAAGGAAAGGGGGGGGGGGGGGGTCCTGGGTAGCTCTACAGGAACGCGGAAACAGACACGCAAACGCGGTGAAGGATGAGGCTAAGCTACGCGAACGCGTGGAATTGGACGCGATCGCGAAGAAGAAATGGCTCTGCAACAGCTGTTGGAAAAATCTATTATTTTCTAAGTTTCAAAACATTCCAAAATCACCCCCGAGCCCTCGGGGCTCCCAACCAAACACACACGCTAACTCAATACTACGAACTTGCTCGAGCGATCAAATCGCTAAAATAACATCAAAATTACAAAATCAACCCACAAAACTCATGTTTTCATTTCTAAGTTCTAAACTTTCAAAATTTTTCACTTTTAGTCCGAAACACGTCAAACGACGTTCGTTTTCAATCAAACTTTACAGATAGCGCTTAACGCTCATTTAAGACTTGTACCGGACGTCGGAACCAAAATACGAGCCCGATACCATCATTTTTGATCAAATTTTCATTTACATTTTTTCCTTAAGCATTTTCAAAAATAATTTCACAGAAAAGTTTCATACTCGGTCCTGGGACCTCGGATTTCGATTCCGGGAATACTCCAGGGTCCCAAATTTCATTACGGACCCTCACGGGACCGTCACATCATGGGTCCGGGTCCGTTTACCCAAAACGTTGACCAAAATCATTTCTAACAATATTAGTATCAAAATTTATAGTTTTTAACACAGAAAAAATCTTTAAAGACTCATAGGACACATTCAGATCGACCCATTTCTCAAAGTAAAATTAATGGAAGATGAATAAAACAAGGAGGAAGATAAAGAAAAAAAGATAAAAGTCTGAAAAGAGACATATCTCATATAAGAAAATACTGAGTTAATAATATATTCTAAACAATGGAAAGATGGCTTTTTTTTATGCTTCCCCATAGTTAAAAAATAATGAAAAGACTTACATAAAGAGAAACAATGAAAAGACTTTGCATAAAAAAGCTAAGCACGGAAAGGTAATAGTACCGAAGAGAAAGACATTTGTATATAGCATGAAATTGCAAATTTATTGTACGTAGTAGGCGAAGTAACAGATCGCGAATCACACTTCCTATGGTAGAGACAAACAAACTACATAGTTTCTCCAATATTTTAATGAGCTCTAGATTCCACAATGGCTCTGGACCGGTCTATCACAGAAGTTGCAGAAGCTTCAACGTCCAAGATGACGTTGACTTTATTAAGAATCTTCCTAAGACTTGCTCTTTTTCGTCTTGTCTACGATTCAAAAATGACTCATTCCTTAACAGAAATAGCCCTTTTAAGATCGTCCATATTATTGTGAGGTTGTGTATGTGTTAAGAAGGTTTACCATGTATCATTGAAGGTAAACATAGATAACATATCAACCTAGTACATCACACAACAATAACAATTCAGTATAATCCCACTTAGTGGGGTTTGGGGAGGGTAGTATGTACGCAGACCTTACCCCTACCCTGGGACTAAAGAGGCTGTTTCCAAATAGACCCCCGGCATCATTCCCTCCAAAAATTTCCCACCTTGCTCTTGGGGAGACTTGAACTCACAACCTTTCGGTTGAAAGTGGGAGTTGCTTACCATCAGAGCAACCCCTCTTGTCGAATCTAGTACATCAGACCTTTTCCCAAATTTCCTTGATTGTGCAATAATTTTATTTGGGTCAAAATTTGAGCTTGAAAAGCAACTTGTTAAAAAAAATCATCAAATAGCTTGATCTGCATTGACAATTACAAGTCACAACTATGTTAGTGAGAGGTAGCAGATATCTATAAAATTAGTCAAGGTATGCACAAGCTGATCCGGACACCACAATTATCAAAAAAAAATTAATTATGCTTGAGATAGTGCCAAATAAGTTAACAATGCCACATCATTAACACTTACAACAAGAACTCAGAATGCTGATCTTATGTTCTCAAGAGAGTGGATCAGAGAAAATTGGGTACAGAGTATATAAATCGGTCATGATCAACTGGGATAGGGCATAACATCGTATAGCATTTAACATTATCTAAAGATTAAGAATTTATCGAATTCCAGCTCAAAAAATCTAGTAAAACATCGAACCTCCACTCATTACGGCTTAACCTTGTATTCATGTATATTATAGCGTCTGTAAATATAAAGGGATATTAGGGATACATCATGCATATTTGAAAATACTTTATGTAGAATACTACCAACTCAACTAAAAACATCACTGATTTAAAAAAGAAAAAATACTAAAATTGAAAAGATAAAGTGTAAAAATAAAAAAGCTTAAGCTATTGCCAGTCTATGTGAGGTATTGAAGTGCCATGACCTAGAGCCCTTTTGGATTGGCTTGAAAAAAATGATTTTTAAGCACAAGTGTTTAAAAACACTTTTTAAGTGCTTGAACTTTCTTGATTTACCCCAAAATTTGAAATAATACCAGGTGTTCAAAAAAAAAAAAAAAATTGCATCTGTAACGTACAAACGCAGATGCAAGGTTGAAAACACAAAGCCTGAAAAATAGAAGTATTCCTATATATATATATATATATATATATATATTTTGATCAATATATATAACATAAGTGTGATTCCTATATATATAAGCGGGGAATAGGAAAGTGAGGTGACACTTCTCTTAAGCCAAGAAACATATTTATTTTTTTTCTCTTTTTTTTTTGTTTTTTCATCCTTATTCAATTTATTTTATAGTAAAAATTCTATCTTAATAATTCCCACCTCTTATCTTCATAGCCTATATCTTTAATTATCTCAATAATTCTCATGCCTTTCAAATTCATGACCTCTAAATATTTTATGTGTAAATTTATGACAATTTACTATATGTTCTTTAATATGTACCTATATAAGGACTTTTATGTTTTAAACAATTATGGTCGATACTAACTTTATATTCTGCATATAATGGTTGAGCTATCTCTATGTCAAAGGCTATAGAGTGGAAAAGAAAAATTATTCTAAGGTATGGTTTAAATTCTGTTCTTTACTTTTTGTTTAAGGGAATTGACGAAGACATTGCATACAAGTGTGAGTTTAAAGAAGAATGTTTAAGATAAAGTGTGAAATAATAAGGTGAAGATAGAAGTAAAGCCTATTTATAATTCTTATTAATAGTCTTTGATTTTGTCATCTTAGATTTATGTTGTATAAGTTGAAGTAATGATTTTTGTTCAAATAATACATAGAGATTTTGTTGTATATATTTATACTTCACAATACAATAACTTTGAGTCGTGATTTTCTCCTACGTCCAAGTCATGACATTCTAATGTGCTTTTAAATATACATTTATTATTTTTATAAATATATTTGGCTATATGTTCTTAATTCTTTTTGTCTTTATTTCTTTTCTTCAATGAACTTTTTTGAATTGTTTTTCCTTGTCTAAAGTTGTTTCTCTTCTAACACTCATCACTCCTTAAATTTCCTTCAAGTGAGTTTTGTAAATTTATAACGTATTTACTCTAACATTCTTTTTCAAAATTCTCAGTTTCTCTCCATATTTTCATAATACTCAAATATTATTTCTTTTGCTGTTCAAAAGAAATTGGAACAAACCAAAACAAGTAAGGATGAGATCAAAAGAAGAATGGCCCCTACAAAGAAAAAGTTTAGCGTTCTGACCTTTCTTGAGGAACAAAGATTATTCTACTACCAACATCGTAAAGTTTTGCTTGTATTATGAAGGTTGTGCCAAGAAATTCAAACGTTCAATTCGCTGGGCATTAATCTATGATATTAATAATTTGTAAATAATTTAAGTTAACATATAATGTAATCTAATTAATTAAGAAAATCACATATTTTAATAGGTTATTGTCGATCAAAATTTTTAACACTATGAATGGATAGACTTTCAGTAGTTTAAAAATTACTAGACAACAGAGTTAATAACTTTATGAATTTTTTGCTATAGTTAGAACTATCAGTTGTGCCAAACATTGCTCATCCAATAGGATATTTTGTTTTAGGTTCAATTGTCGAGTATATCATTAAATAAATTACTATCAACCTGATTGTGGACGCTTTGGACTATGAAGATTTCAAGCTGGAGGTAATCTAATGATCTTAGATTTCCAAGTCGAGGATTGGTCTACGATTATTCTTTATCATGAAATTTATTTTGAAAATTTAAGACATCAACTATATAAAATAACATTGAAAAATATAAGGCGAAACATCAGGAGGATCAACTGTCGTGGCCAACAAAAGTCATCTGATTTCAAAGATTTTGGTGTACTTTCTTTCAACTGCCAAATTTCAAGGAAAGAGTGAGACTGATCAACCAATCCACAAAGGTAAAGTTAGTGCCTGTTTGGACATGGAAGATTTATTTTTAAAAAAAATTACTTTATTCCAAAATCATAGTTTGTTCGTAAAATTTTCAAGTTTAACTTGAAGATGCATTTTGAAAAGTTTCGAAAATTTGAAAACTGCAAAAAGCTGTTTTTCAAAATTTTTACTCAAATCATTCACAAAACTTCAAAAATAATCCAAACTAAAATTTATATCCAAACACAACTCTAAATTTCAAATTCCATTTTCACTTAAAACAAATATTTTGTTATGAAATAATATAAGAACAAGAACAATAGAGAGAAAAGTAGAGAGAGGATTATTCTTATTGATACTTTGGGATGGTTTACAATGGAATAGAACCCCTTTATTTATAGGGAGGTGGTGACTTAGCCACCAAGAAGTAAACCCTAGAATCTCTCTAAATATGGACATTCACCTAAAATAGAATATTTTATAACACTCCCCCTTGAATGTCTATTCAATAATGTGCCTCGTTAAAACCTTAACTAAAACAAAACCCAATGAGAAAAAATTAAAGAAAAGGAAAAAGAGTACACATGTTTGAATATGCGCCTATTGGTTGCCTCGTTAAAAACCTTGCAAGAAAAACCCATTGGGACAAAACCTTGTAAGGGAAGAGTGCAACGCGCATTAACTCCCCCTGAAAAGGGCATCAATTCATATCCTTGAGTCTTCGCATTCCGATCTTGTGAACCAGCTTCTTGAAGGTTGACGTTGGTAGAGATTTTGTGAACAAATCAGCCATATTATCGCTTGAACGAATCTGTTGCACATTGATATCACCATTCTTTAGAAGATCATCTGTGAAAAATAACTTTGGTGAAATATGCTTTGTTCTATCTCCTTTTATAAATCCTCCCTTCAATTGAGCTATACATGCTGCATTGTCTTTATACAAAGTCGTGGGTAGTTTGTTACACTTCAAACCACATTTGTCTTGAATATGATGTATTATAGACCTCAACCACACACACTCCCGACTTGCTTCACGAATAGCGATTATCTCGGCATGATTAGATGAAGTAGCCACAATTGATTGCTTAGTCGATCGCCAAGATATGGTGGTGCCTCCACAGGTAAACACATAACCCGTTTGAGATCGAACCTTGTGTGGGTCGGATAAATATCCAGCATCAGCATAACCAACAAGATCAGGACTGCAATTATTGCTATAAAATAAGCCCATATCGGTAGTTCCTTTTAGGTACTGCAATATATGTTTGATCCCATTCCAATGTCTCCTTGTGGGAGCCGAGCTATACCTTGCTAAGACATTAACTGAAAAGGTTATGTCAGGCCTTGTAGTATTTGCAAGATACATTAGTGCGCCAATTGCACTAAGATATGGTACTTCAGGACCAAGTAGCTCTTCATTCCTTTCTTGCGGTCGGAATGGATCTTTATTCACATCAAGTGATCGAACAACCATCGGAGTACTTAAAGGATATGCTCCATCCATGTAAAACCGTTTCAGTAACTTTTCTATATAGGTAGATTGATGAACAAAAATTCCGTTTGCCAAAAATTCAATTTGCAAACCAAGACATAATTTTGTCTTTCCGAGATCTTTCATCTCGAATTCATTCTTTAGATAATCAATTGCCTTTTGGAGTTCTATGGGGGTTCCAATAAGGTTTATGTCATCGACATATACGGCAAGTACAACAAATTCCAATGTTGTTTTCTTTATAAAAACACACGGGCAAATGACATCATTTATTTAGCCTTCTTTTAATAAATACTCACTAAGACGATTATACCACATTCGTCCTGATTGCTTTAGACCATACAAGGATCTTTGCAATTTGATTGAAAACATTTCCCGGGACTTTGAATTATGAGCGTTTGGCATTTTGAGTCCATCGGGAGTTTTCATGTATATCTCATTATCCAGTGAGCCACAAAGATAGGCAGTAACCACATCCATTAAATGCATGTCAAGCTTTTCAAGGACAGCAAAACTAATGAGATAACGAAAAGTTATGGCATCCATTACAGGCGAATATGTCTCTTCATAATCGACACCAGGCCTTTGAGAAAATCCTTATGCAACAAGGCGTGCCTTATATCTTTGTACCTCGTTTTTCTCATTTCTCTTGCGTACAAAGAGCCATTTATAGCCAACAGGCTTAACACCATTAGGTGTTTCAACTATAGGGCCAAAAACTTCACGTTTTGCCAGTGAATTCAATTCTGATTGGATTGCTTCTTGCCATTTTGGCCAATCATGTCTTTTTCGACATTCTCCAACAGATTGAGGTTCAAGATCCTCACTTTCTTGCATAATGCTAGATGCGACATTAAAAGCAAAGACATAATCCACCACTATATCCACTCGATTAAAATTTGCCTCAATATCGATTGGATTTATTGATAGTTCCTTATTTTCTTGAGTGTCGGGCTCAATGGATTCTTCATGAATCTCAGAATTTATTAAATCATGAATTTCCTCATGAGATTCTTTCGTAGTGTCATTTTGATCGTTTGCTTTCCTCTTTCTAGGATTTCGATCTTTGGAACCTAATGGCCTGCCACGCTTCAGGCGTACATTCGACTCATTGGATATGACTCTAGATGATTGTCCAACAGGGACATCAATACGGATTGGAACATTCTCTGCGGGGATGTGGGATTTTGTTATCCTTTTCAAGTCCGTAAATGCGTCAGGCATTTGATTTGCTATTCTTTGCAAATGGATAATCTTTTGCACCTCTTTTTCACAAATAGAGGTATGTGGATCAAGATGAGGTAATGATGCATTTTTCCACAAAATTTCCCGTTTGGTTTCACCAACTTCTCCCCCTAATTTTGGGAAAAGTGTCTCATCAAATTGACAGTCAGCAAATCGTGCAGTGAACAAATCCCCTGTCAATGTTTCGAGGTAGCGAATAATGGAGGGCGATTCAAACCCAACATATATTCCTAACCTTCTTTGCGGACCCATTTTGGTGCGGTATGGTGGTGCTATAGGCACATATACTGCGCATCCAAAGATTCTTAAATGGGATATATTGGGTTCATGACCCAAAACCAATTGCAACGGGGAATATTTGTGATAATTCGTCGGTCTGAGATGAATTAGCATTGCTGCATGCAAAATGGCGTGACCCCATACCGAAGTGGGCAGCCTCGTTTTCATGAGTAATGGTCTTGCAATCAACTGCATGCGTTTAATTAAAGTTTCTGCAAGACCGTTTTGAGTGTGAACATGAGCTACAGAATGTTCCACTTTTATCCCAATTGATAAGCAATAATCATTAAGTGCTTGGGATGAAAACTCAGCAGCATTATCCAGTCTAATAGACTTGATTGGATTATCAGGAAATTGTGCTCGTAGTCGAATTATTTGTGCCATTAGTTTTGCAAACGCAAGGTTGCGTGATGACAACAGGCACACATGAGACCATCTACAGGATGCGTCTATTAAGACCATAAAATATCTAAAGGACCCACTAGGTGGGTGAATAGGTCCACAAATGTCCCCTTGTATACGTTCCAAAAACGTAGGTGACTCAGTCCCAACCTTTGTTGGTGATGGTCTAATAATTAACTTGCCTTGATAACAAGAAGTGCAAGAAAATTCATTATTTAAAAGAATCTTGAAATTCTTTAACGGATGCCCATATGAGCTTTCTATAATCCGTCTCATCATGATTGATCCAGGGTGTCCCAATCGATCATGCCAAAGTACAAAAGTATTGGAATCAGTAACCTTTTGGTTTACTGTTGAATGTGCCTCAATTGCACTAATTTTTGTCCAATACAGGCCACAAGATAAAGACGGGAATTTCTCAATATTGGCCAGAGACATTCTTTGTAATGATGAGATATTCAAGATTATTCTCATCTATTGTCTCAATATGATAGCCATTCCGGCGTATATCTTTAAAACTCAACAAGTTTCTCTTAGACTTGGAGGAGAACATTGCATTCTCTATGATAAACATTGTTCCTCTAGGCAGAGTTATAGTTGCTCTTCCGGAGCCTTCAATCAATTTACTACTACCAGAGATTGTAGTAACATCTGCCTTACACATACTTAGTTGAGAGAAATATTTCTTTTCTTTGAGTATCCTATGTGTAGTACATGAATCAACTAAACAAATATTTTTACAGTTGGACGTTGATCCAAGCTTGCTTTGTGAGATATCCATATTTGCTTTCCCATGATTTGACATACAAAAGAAATACACGAACATGAGAATAAACAAATTCAATCCGTTTGTTTCACATTTAAACAATATTTTCAAAATCTGCTGAGGTTAGTCGATTAACTTAGTTGATAGTCGACTATCTTGGGAAGCAGTCATTAGGTTAGTCGACTAACTAAATCAGATAGTCGACTATTTTGCCTTACGGAAAAATTCAGTTTTAATGCGAAATATTAATTAGTCGACTAACTAAGTTGATAGTGCACTATTTTTTCGAACTTTACAATTTTTATGACGAATTGATAAAGTTCCAGTGGCTTTGAATAACGGGTGAAACCTGACTAACACAAGTCACTTCCTAATTCCATGATTCCTTCACCAACTATCAACATTTTCAGTGTCTCGTCATTGGTTCACTAATTATAAACTTGACTTTTCAGAAAGCTTGTATTTACTCCAATTTGACATTTAATTGAAAACTCTCGAAGTGGGCTAAAACTCCCCAAAAAGAAAAAAAACCAAAAGGAAAAAAAAAACACACACACATAATTTTTAGCATATGTTATTACGTTGTTAAGACCTAATGAGTGTTTTATTTGGTTTAATGACGTATGCATTACATATAAATGACATCATTAACTTTAATTGTTAATATTACTTTTGCTTGATTGTTCCAATCGTCCAACAATAGTGGAATTCCAATATAATTGGAAATAAATATTTACACCCACGTTTTACATTTGCAATGTGTTAGCCAATGTGTCGCTTTAATTAAGATGGTGCTTAAACCATAATGATGTAATTGTTTCCTGTACATTACTTGCATTAATAACACTAATCACGGTCCTAATTTGTTTTCCGTTTTTCCCTTTGCTGGAGGGTATGTGAATAACATGAATTTCAAGACTAAGGAATAGTGAAATCTGAACAGAAAACAATTGTTTGGAGTTTGGACTATGTCATTATGCTGATCATGAACTCACAACTTATACAGTAATGACAGCACTTAGAACTGGAAATCTTTTGAACTAGAAAGCTCCAACTTTTTAAGCAATTCCACTTTTGTGCATTTTCCTTTTCTTCTCTGAGTGGCAAACTCAATCCAGCCAAAATTTAAACAGGTAGATTCATATTCTATTTGTTGGCTTGATCCGATGGATTGAACTCAAAGTTACCTATTAAATTATTTGAGTCATACCGGGCAATAGTGTAACCTAGGAGTGTGAAATGGGCGGCTAGGCTGATTTTAGGCAGGTCATAATGGACTAAATAAATAGGTAGGTCATTAACTCACACAAAAATCACTTATATTGAGATGGGTCAAAATAGGTTTAAATTTGGATTATAACTCAATTCGCCTAACTCTTATCAAACTTTAATTAATGTATATTATTTTCTTATGAATTATTTAATTATCAAATAATTTTTTTTAATTTTGGTCATATGTAATATATCAAATAAAAAATAATTATTTTAAAGATATTTTAACAAAGTTACGCATGGATCATTTTGGGCTAAAGATCAGCCTAACTTTAAATGGAATGAGATGAGCTGGATCAAAATGAGTTGAGTTCATCAAATGAGGGGGGTAATAATCGGCCCAACCTTGGGCGGGTTGGACGGATTAATGAGTTTGGGCTCAAATTGCCACCCAAATATAAGAAAATTTACCTCCTATAGCAAACTATTACATCTTATTTATTACAAACCAAAATAGATATTTATTTATAACCTACCATTGATGTGTGAAATACGCTAGTTATGTTCTTTCTCCCTCTCTCTCTATTAGGAAGGTTCTCAATCCTCTCCCTTCTCCCTCAAATCTCTCTCTATTAGGAAGGTTCTCAATCCTCTCCCTTCTCCCTCAAATCTATCTCTTTTACATTAAGGCAATCGTCGTAGCAGCAATCATTATTGGTGGCGATGGTGGACTTTCTGAAGCGAATAAAATAGCTCTGAAGCGAAGAGGGAGTAGGCGAACAGATCTGGCCATGGCTACGGATTGAACTTTTGGAAATCTGAAGCAGAGTTGCCGGAAAAGATTTCAGGGTCGAGTTTTTGTCCGTCCCCATCTTTAGTTTTAATACAATGTATACAGTATTTTGCTTGGCCGAAAAACGGCACCTCCGGTGAAATTTCTTCTCTTCGTTGCGGTGGAGTCACACACAATGATACAAATATATTATTCTATACAAATACACTTAAATACATTGTATTTTGTATAAATATATTATTTTTTTGCATGTATATATGTATTCTGAAAGCCTGTATTTCTCTAATACAGTCGAATATCACTATTTTTGTGTTTTTTGTTGCTTGAATACAATCGAATCGAATACAATGTATAATAGTTGTAATGACCCAAAATGTCATCTCTTCTTTTAGAAGTCAAACCCATATTTCGAGGTCTTTAAAACCCCATTATCATTCTCCTCAATTTGCTTGCTCAATCCGGGCGTATATCCGAAAATCCTTTATGTAAAAATTTGAGAAAAATGCTAAAAATTTGCCTTTAAAGTTGAATTAAGTTGACTTCGATCAATATTTTAGGTAAACGGTCCCGTACCCATGATTTAACGGTCTCGGAGGGTCCGTAGTAAAATATGGGACTTGGGCATATGCACGGAATCGAATTCTGAGATCCCTAGCCCGAGAGATGAATTTTGAAGAAAAATATTTGCTGGAAAAAATAAGGAGTTTTAGAAATTTGATAATGTTTGAACTTAACGGTATCAAACCCGTATTTTATTTCCGGAGGCAGGTACAGGTAGGTTATAATATTTAAATCTTATCTGTAAAATTTGGTGAGCAATGGAAGTAATTTGACGTGATTCGGACCTTTGGTTGAGAAAATAGAAAATTTCAGCTATCATGAAAATTTCATGAGTTTTGGTGTTAAATTCATTGTTTATGATTTTATTTTATCGATTTGATAGCACAAACAAGTTTGTATGATTTTTAGACTTGTATGTATATTTGGTTTCGAGCCCCGAGGGCTCGGGTGAGTTTTGGATAGGCCACATAGTGTTTTGAACCTTAAGGAAAATTGTTGGTATTGCAGGTCTGCAGACTTCACATTTGCCAAGTCTGGCTCGCAAATGCGAGCACTACAATTGAGAAGGCCCATCACATTTGTAATGACTGGGCTGGGCAGGAGACCTTCACATTTGCGAAGTTCTTAGTCGAAAATGCGACAAGAGTAGAGGCTGAATTGCGAATATTTGTTCGCATTTGCGAAGGCAACATGTTAGGCCAAGTTTAGCATTTGCAAGTTCGCAATTTCGAACCTATGATCGCAAATGCAATACCTACAACTGTTCAAAAATAGGTTTTGTCGGGATTTTCACTTCACTTCTCAAATTTTCAAACCCTAAGTCCATAGACGATTTACTAAAGGAGAGTTCTTCCCCAAATCATAAGTAGATAACTTCTAACTCATTTTCTTCAATCTAATTCATCTTATCAGATGTATTCACAAAATCTAGGGATTTGCATAGGGGAATTGGGTATTTTTGGGTAGAATTTAAGAATTTTGAAATTGGGGGATTTAGACCTCAAATTGAGGTCGAATTCTAAAACCAATAGTATATCCAAGCACGGGGGTGGATGAATAATTGTATTTTGGTCCGAACATCAAGTTTTGACCAAGCGGGCTCGAGGTCGAGTTTTGAATTCTTAGGAAAAATATTGGGAAACCTATAATTAAGAATTGGAGTTGAATTTTTTAGCAATTATTGATGTTTTAAGGTTACTTATGACTAGATACAAGTGGATTGTAGGTGGAATCTAGAGGAAAACGATAGTTGAGGCTTGATTTTGGCTATGGAATCAAGGTAAGTGTTTGGTCTAACCTTAGCTCAAGGGAATAGGTGTTGTTGTATTACTTGCTACGTGTTTAATATTTGAGTACGGCGTATAGGTCTGGTGATGAGTATATATACGTTGTTTGCGGGTCATAGCATACAAATGAGCCTTATACTTGTAACCATTGCGTCTTTTATCACGTATCATTCATGTTGAACAAGTTTGGTTACTCTTAATATTGAACAAGTTTGGTTATATTTTCTTGTTATTAGGTAATTGTCGAGGGTTGACTCAAGTTGAGACTTTCATTGTGAATTTAATTGTTGAAACGAAATTGGTTATATCTGATTTCCTTTCTGGGATGTTATTGTTTCTGTTGTTTTTTAGGTGAGTTAAAAGTGATAAAGCACGAAGGGTGATGCTGTACACATTCATACTTATGCGTATGGTGAGGAAGAGCGATAAAGTACGAAGGGTGATGTGTACAGATTTAAATTTATATTAATGTATATTGCGAGTAAGAGAGATAAAACACCAAGGGTGATGTCGTGCACATTTCTATTATTCATATGGTTAGAAAGAGTGATGTCACGACCCGTATTTCCCACCGCCGGGAGTCGTGATGGCGCTACTAATAGGAGCTAGGCAAGACAATTAATTTAATACTTCTCCTAACAACATTAACCATATAATGAAAGATGAGACAATTAATATAAAAGCGGAAGCCTTAAAACATATATGACTAAAAACAAGTGCGGAAGTTCAATGGCATATCTACCCAGATCTGGTGTCACTAACTCACGAACTCTACAGAATGCTAAACAAAAAATCTGAATAAATATACAATACTATCTGTTCCGATACAAAGGAAATCAAATGAGAAACAAGGATAGGAGAGACTCTGCACCATGCGGACGTCAGCAAGGCTACCTCAGAAATCTCTAGACTGAAGGATGGCTCCCCCGCTACTGTCGCTCCTGAAAAGAAATCCCAATCCCGGCTCCCATGGCCATCTAGAGATGGATCGGCTGAATCAACCCATCAATAAACCTCTGCACCCTCTCTATCTCGGTGGGGAGTATAACAATAGCATGGCGTGGCAGATAAATAAACCGGGTCTCATACTGTGTGACTATCATAGAGCCCTGCTGGAGGCGCTCGAACTTCCTATAGAGATCCTCTCGTTGAGTACTTGGAGAAACTTCTCCAAAAATAACTCTTCAAACTGATCCCCAGTCAATGATGGTGACCCTGATGGCCTGGATAAACAATAGTCCCTCCACCAAGTCTTGGCGGATCCTACTAGGCGAAATATGGGGAAGTCCACCCCATTGGTCTCCACAATACCTATAGTCCGGAGAACCTTTCCTGGGGGCCTCTATTGAAGCACCACTGAATGTGGTGGTGAAGATCTTGGTGAACCTATTAAGCCTCCAGAAAGCACCCACGGACATAGTCGTTCCATCACTGGTCTGAGCTACAATACCCAGCTAAACTGCCACAACTGGCTGAATCGCTGGAACCTGAGCCTGATGAGCTACCTGCTCCAGAGTACGTGTAGCGGGAGTCTGGACTCCTCTCCCAGCATGAGAAGTGGCTAGAGCTACTGGAAGCAAACCCGCTCTAGTGACGCACTCCATAAGGCCTACAAATCTGACCAAAGCATCCCGAAGAACATGGATGGCTCTAGAACTACTACTCGGAGCTGAGCTCTGCTTCTGTCTCGGCCTCTGGCAGGGCCTCGGCCTCGCCCTCTACCCTTCGTAGGAGCTGCTGCTGGGGGCTCAGGCTGCTGTGCGGTAGAAGAGAAAGCCCGCGTTCTCTCCATTAGCGAAAGAACAGAGTAAAAAGATAATTAGTATTTGAGAAACAGAATCGCATGATAAGAAAGAACAAAAGTGAAATATTCCTAACTCTGCAACCACTGGGGGATAAATACAGACGTCTCTGTACCGGTCCCTCAGACTCTACCGAGTTATGCGTGAGTTGTGAGACCTATGTAACCTAGTGCTCTGATACCAACTTGTCACGACATGGATTTTCCACCAATAGGAGTTAGGCAAGCCAATTAATTTAATACTTCTCCTAACAACATTAACCATATATCAAAAGACGAAACAATATAGAAGCGGAAGTTTTAAAACATATATAACTAAAGACAAGTGCGGAAGTTCAATAACATCTCTACCCAAATCTGGTGTCACTAACTCACGAACTTTATAGAATGCTAAACATAAAGTCTGAATAAATATACAATATTATTTGTTCCGATACAAAGGAAATCAAATGAGAAACAAGTATAGGAGAGACTCCAGGCAATGCGGGCGCTAGCAAGGCTACCTCGAAAATCACTGGATTGAAGGATGGCGCCCCGGCTACTGCTGCGCTCGTAAGTTGCTTCGGTTTCTGCACATAAGTGCATAGTATAGCATTAGCACAAGCGACCCCATGTACTGGTAAGTGCCTGGACTAACCTCGACAAAGTAGTGACGAACTAGAATGGACTACCAAACAAGCCTGTGCAGTTCAATATATACATATGCAATAGAAGAAGAATACTGAATTTAAACAGTAAGAGGGAGGAGAGTATGCAATGGGGAGGTACAGAACGAATATAAAGTCAGCAATTAAAGCAAGAATTGTACAATAACAATAATTAATGAGAGCCGAAAAATTAACTGTTGCACGGAACTGACATTCGTGCTTTTACTGTCATTCTCACCTTCATGCTAGACACCAGTGAATAGATACTCGTCACCATGTCTATATACCGTACTCAACATTTAGCAATTAGCAAAGAATACTCTAATCCTTGTCACACCCCTTTGTTAAAAACAAACTTTACTTAACCCTCTTAATTAATAAAAGGATTTTAGTAAAAGCTTGAAAAGGATTTTTCAATTGAAAAGTGATAAAAATTGTATTCAAAAGGAAAATAACTCAGAGTCGCTACCTGACATTTGATTTCGGTATGTCAAGTCACTGTTATTTTAAAAAAAAAATTCCTTTTAAAACACATGAATTGAAAACTAAGTCTACACCAGAGATTCAGGTAAGGAGGTTCATTTGACTCGGGGGGAGGGGGGGGAGGGAGGTGTTAGGCACTCCCCAAGTTCGCTGATGGTCAGGGTTGCATACTCGATCTAGTTGCCTTTTAAAATATTCGAATTGAGGTAAAAAAACACATAAAAATAAACACACAAAAAGGCTTGTGGCCGTCCCCACCTAATAAAAGGAAAAAATAAGGGTAAAATACTACACTATGCTTCCTTCACAAACGCGTCACGGCCTCCAAAATATTTACAAAGTACTCCGGGGCATACCCCGGATAATAATATTTACAAACTTCACGGGATATTCCCCGTGATAAATTTAACTACGGGAACGATCTCTTACCTTTAAACTAACAAAATCCTAAAGCTTGCCTACCCGAGTATTATCGGCCTAAGCATGCTACTAGCGATTCATTTAATAAATAAGTAAAGTAAACTAAACAAATTTAATTAAGACAAAGAACATGCCCCAAGATAATGCATAGGTTTACTCTATATACCAACAGTACTTTGATTGGATAAATCCCAAATTACTTCACCCAATACAAATTAATTATCTATCCCAGTGTAATTTCTAAATACCAAGTTAACAATTTATCAACTTCTAAAGCTAGATTTGATGATAGATTTTAGAAGTTAATTTGATCGACTATGACAATTAATCCTTAAATAGACTTAAGAAAACTATCTTGCTATTTACCACTTATGATTTTAAAAAGAAGAAACATAATATCTTGAACTAGGAACCAGCACAGCTTGCTAACTTGAATCAAAACAAGCAAGAAGATAAGCTATCTGCATTTTTTAACAATAAAATATATCATAGCAACATTACAAATAACAGAGAGGAGAGGAAAGATGAACCTGTAAGACTTTCAAATATATTTGAATCTTCAACGATTACAAGAATTTTGACTAAAGGAAGATGAAAGGCAGAAGCAACATAACCGCGCATGAACCGCGAACAAATTGTAGCGACGAACTGACCTCAAACGACACCAATAAGCTCAACTGGATCGAACTCACAATCCAACGTCGAACCTCATACGATCTTCGTTTTTATAAACGAAACTTGATGGACAACCAGCAGATCTTAAGAAATAAATTTGAAGCTTAGTACCAGGCGACAATGGCATTTGAATCTTACGTAACTTTCTGAAAATAGACGGCAAGAGAGAGATGCAAACGAGGCAAATGTGTGTGCTTGGTTGGAAAAGATTGGTCGTTGGGCCTGGAGTGTTTGGTTCAGTAAAAAATGGCAGCCATGGGAGTTCTAGGTTCTCGATGGCTTGGGGTATACGACTGGTGGTCGTTGGCCGTTTTCCGCTGAGTTTCTGTGGCGGGGGGCGGCAGCTGAAGGTGTTCGATGGGGTGGTCGACGAAGGCTGTTTCGCTGGTGAGGGAGCTGGTGGAGAGGGGGGGGGGGTGGTTGGCGAGTCCTTAGGTCCTAGGGTTTGTCTTGTATCTTGTTAAAGAAGAAGGGAAGACGGGTCCTAGGTCTTTGGGATTTTGTATATGAGCCCTACTTTCCTACAAACATTGGCTAAAATAAAAGCTAAAAGTTTATTTTACATGCCTACAAAAATACAAAACTTTGAATTTAAATTGATAAAGTATAAATATTAAAAATAAAATCTAAAAATGAAAGTTGAAACTATTTTTTTGTATTGTCAAGGATTATATAAAAATAATATGTGTAGAAAAATAATATTCTTCTAAAAATACTTAATAACTTAATTAAATAGAGAAAAAATGAAACTATCATTTGTATTTTTTATTTTATGATAAAAATAATGCAAATGATTTAAAATTAGTTTAAATAACTATATTAAACCTAAATTAAATATTTTACGCTAATATTGGGAGAAATTTCGGGGACGGAAAAATCACGTGTCTACAGCTGCCCTTCTTTGACTGAAAATACAAAGTATTTTCAGACAAAGAACGACTGTACATGTTTTTTGACCCGACCCTTATGGAGAGACTAAACATAAGAGAAAAGAGAATGTGACCGAGCCCTGGTATCTGATTTGCCTACATATCCTTTGTTGTAAAGGAATCAGGCTACGTGTAGTTTAGAAGTGAATGAGATGATGGAGATACCGAGGTCGAGAGCCGGTCGAGATGCCGTCAAGGTTCCAGTCCGCAGTTCCTGCCATTACATCAGAAATAAAAGGAAAAATTACAACAAAATTAAAAGAAAAATACAAGATCCTATCTACTTCTTGTCTGGAATCTTCCTTGAACCTCTACTTGATATTCAATATGTAATGAAAAAATGGACCCTGCTATTCAAGCGGGCTCCTGATGCTTCATGAATTTGTGGGTTGAAGTAACTCTGAAATTAATTCCCTCGTTCTCGAGGTGGCCGCCTGCCAATAACTTGGCTTTGGTATAAAATTAATTCCCCCGTTATCCAGGTGGGCACATGATTGCCAAAACATGAAATATATTCCCTCGTTATCCAGGTGGGTGCCTGATTGCCAAAGCATGAAATGTATTCCCTCGTTATCCAGGAGGACGCCTGATTGCAAAAACTTGAAATATATTCCCTCGTTATCCAGGTGGGCGCCTGATTGCTAAAACTTGAAATGTATTCCCTCGTTATCCAGGTGGACGCCTGATTGCTAAAACATATAGTATATTCCCTCATTATCCATGGGCACCTGATTGCTAAAACATGAAATGTATTCCCTCATTATCCAGGTGGGCGCCTAATTGCTAAAACTTGAAATGTATTCCCTCATTATCCAGGTGGGCGCCTGATTGCTAGAACATGAAATATATTCCCTCGTTACCCAGGTGGGCGCCTGATTGCTAAAACATGAAATGTATTCCCTCATTATTTAGGTGGGCGCCTGATTTCCAAAACATGAAATGTATTCGCTCGTTATCCAAGTGGACGCCTGATTACTAAAAGATGAAATGTATTCCCTCGTTATCCTGGTGGGCGCCTGATTGCGAAAACTTAAAATGTATTCCCTCGTTATCCAGGTAGGCGCCTGATTGCTAAAACTTGAAATGTATTCCCTCGTTATTCAGGTGGGCGCCTAACTGCCAAAACGTGAAATGTATTCCCTCGTTTTCCAGGTGGGCGCTTGATTGCCAAAACTTGAAATGTATTCCCTCATTATCCACGTTGGAGCCTGATTGCCAAAATATAAAATGTATACCCTTATATCCAGGTGGGCGCCTGATTGCTAAAACTTGAAATGTATTTCCTCGTCATCCAGGTGGGCGGCTGATTGCCAAAACTTTAAATGACTCTGAAATGAACTCTGAAATGTCTTCCCTCATTTTTCAGGTGGATGCCTGTAATCAATAATAAAACAAACAAAATATTTTGCCCCGGCTTGCAATAGGAAGATCGGTGAGTTGTTATCAAAACTGTGAACTACTTATGCTCTGATGCAATAATGAGAGTAAAACTAAAGACTTCACTAGGAAGTGCGTCTCCTGTGAACTAAACAAAGAGCATTTGACTAGCAAATTGAACAGACTAGGTCTTCTATCTTAGGAGAAAGATTTATCAGACTAAGATTTTGATCCAATTAGAAAATTCATCAGACTAGGTCTCTTATCTTTTGTTACCTTAGGATAAAGATTCATCAGACTAAGATTTTGATCCTAGGAAAAATTCATCAGACTAGGTCCCTTTTTTCTATCTTAGGAGAAAGATTCATCATACTAAGATTTTGATCCTAGGAGAAATTTCATAAGAATATGTCTTCTATCTTAGGAGAAAAAATTACAAACTAAGATTTTTATCCTAGGAGAAATTTTTTCTCATCAGACTAGGTATTTTTGTTATCTTAGGAGAGAATTTCATCAGACGAAGATTTTGATCCTAGGAGAAAGTTCAACAGACTAGGTCTTCTATCTTAGGAGAAAGATTATCACACTAAGATTTTGATCCTAGGAGATAGTTCATCAGACTATGTCTTTTATCTTAGGAGAAAGATTCATCAGACTAAGATTTTGATTCTAGGAGAAAGTTCATCAGACTATGTCTTTTTGTTATCTTAGGAGAAAATTTCATCAAACTAAGATTTTGATCATAGGAAAAAGTTTATTAGACTAGGTCTTCTATCTTAGAAGAAAAATTGATCAGACTACGTATTTTATCTTAGGAGAAAGATTTATTAGACAAAAATTTTGATCCTAGGATAAAGTTCATGAGACTAGGTCTTTTTGTTAACTTAGGAGAAAATTTCACCAGGCTAAGATTTTGATCCTAGGAGAAATTTCATCAAGCTAGCTCTTCTATCTTAGGAGAAAGATTCATCAGACTAAGATTTTGATCCTATGAGAAAGTTCATCAGACTAGGTCTTTTATCTTAGGAGAAAGATTCATCAAACTAAGATTTTGATCCTAGGAGAAAGTTTATCAGACTAGGTCTTTTTGTTATCTTAGGAGAAAGTTTCATCAGGCTAATATTTTGATACTAGGAGACAGTTCATCAAACCAGGTCTTCTATCTTAGAAGAAAGATTCATCAGACTAAGATTTTGATCCTAGGAGAAAGTTCATCAGACTAAGTACCTTTTTTGTTATCTTAGGAGAAAGATTTATCAGACTAAGCTTTCTGTCCTAAGAGAAAATTTCATCAGACTTGATCTTCTATCTTAGGAGAAAAATTCATCAGACTAAGATTTTGATTCTAGGAGAAAATTCATCAGACTAGGTCTCTTATCTTAGGAGAAAAATTCATCAGACTAAGATTTATATGTAGAGGAAAATCCATCAGACTAGGACTTTTATCTTAGGAGGAAAAATGTGAAGAGCAATAGCAACATTTATGCACACTACCAAGACAGGTAAGGCAAAGATTTGGGAAACTTCCTTTTTCTATTCTTCTCTTTTTTTTCCTTTCTTTCTTTCTTTTCTTCTTTTCTTTTTTTTCTTCTTGTTTTTGAACCCATTTGCTTGCACTGCATTGTTCCTATTTCAAACAAAGGAAACTCGTGAGTTTAAATGTGGTGGTTAGTATATGGCCTTGATTTTGAAGGCAGCTGCTTCTGCACTTGCTATGATCACTTTAATTCAACTTGGCAGACATTGCCTGTTATCGACTACCCATTTCCTTTCAAACTTATCTTAGAAAACATCTCATCTACATTCAATCCCAATATCCTTTATTTGTTCCATTTTGCTCATGAGTTAACTTTTACCAAACCCTTGCATTTTACATGAATCTCAAAGCATGTTGATTGTTACCAATCCGGTGCATACCACTTTTCCATGACTTATGCCACTTTGATGTGCCAGCCAAATTTGTTTTGTGCAATTGGAAAGCTGGTAGTAAATTTTGAAGTCATTTCTCACTTGACTAAATAGACTCAAGAAGGGATTGAAACAAAACTATTGGAACAAAATAAGGGACAAGAGAAAAAGATGATACCTAACAAGAAAATTACAAAGTAGAAACTTATCAGATTTGGATACCAACTCTAATGACCATGACATGCACCTTTGGATTAAGTAGCCTAATATCTCAAGCGAGTCTAATATTCTAATCTATTTGTACCTCTTCGCTGTGAAACTAGGTTTCAGCGCTTCGATTGTCCTATTTGATCCACAATCCTCAGTTGACTTGTAGTGCCCTGAAGGGTTTTCACCAATCGAGGCTCTCTCATTTTGTTCTTTTCTCAACTCACCGTCGCCTTACGGAGCCCCTGAGGGTTTTCATCGATAAATCTCTCTCATTTTAATATTTTCTTTCTTTATACTGAGAATAAAGGTATTGCCCATGATGCAGGAAGATCATGCTTTCGCCACACACTTGATTTGGCATTCTCAAAGATTGGTCAGAAGGTTTTTTTTTGGACCGTAATGTAGGCTTTTGGACAGGGTTGGAAAGAAAGGGTTGTATGAAGGTTCAAAATAATTTTAGATGAAGATGGTTCAATATTACAACTTTTGGAATCAGGCCTTTTAACAAAATTAATACTTTTACCCCAGTTTCTTGGAGTTTGGGGAATTTATTTTAAAATTTTTATTTTGATGGTATTTCTACGAGAAATGCCCCACTCTTGTCATCTAGGGATTATGCAACATTTTATTTGGTGCGACCGAACCCTAATGCTGCCTACGTATCTTGTGGTGACAAGAATCAGGTCGAACGTAGTTCAAAAGACAAAGTTATTTTTTTCTTTTTCTTTTGTCTTTTTTTTTTCCTTTTTTCTCTCTTTTTTTTTTCTTTCTTTTTCTTCTTTTTCTCTTTTATTTTTTCCTTTTTCTTTTCTCCTTCTTTTTTTTCCTTTTTTTCTTTTTCATTTCTAATTCCTTACTCTATTTCTGATTCCAAAAAAAGGGTATGAAATAAAAAATTAGGCTCAAGATGGGTATCAAAGGATAAAGTATTTTGGTAGCAGAATAAAATGCCTCCGTCATACCAAACTTAAAAATGCCAAGTACAAAACATGTAATTGAAGATAAGCAAACAAATCACACATAGTAACTATCGTTGGCATCAACACAAAGAGTAGCAATGGGCAATACATTTGTCTCAATGAATGACCCTGGCCAGTTCGAAGTAGACTTGACTTAATCTTATCTTAACATAGAAGAATGCATTTCAACGCTGTGTGATTTACCTCAAACTTCTTGAGAGGCATTTTCTTGTTGTATGCTCTTATCAACCTCTCGATTTTCTAGACTAACTTCCTCAGTTTCACTCAATTCAGGCTTTAAGTTATCTCAGAATGTGTGATCTTTTCTTGTTTCCTCAAATGCATCCTTTTATCACGTTGAAAATGGTTCCATTGCTTCATGATTAGACTAACTTTCAAGATCGGGATGAGAATTATGCATGCATGTCATAGTCACTAGATTCAACATGAAAAGAACTATAAAAGGAAAAGTGACCTAAACAAAAGACTGACTAGAACTAACCGAATATAAAAGATTTCCTTAGAAAGTTGGTGAACAGGGTTAGAACAAAATAAGTAAAATAGACATGAGTTACAACCCTGGAACAATCCTAGATAACACTAGATGAGTTACTATAATAAAAATAACTAAGAAAAAAGAAGAAGAGTTTGAACCACAAGACAATGTCCGGATTACAACCCTGAAATAACCCGGACAAATAGAAATGGCAATAAAATAAACCGCCAAAACTCCTCCTTGGCTAGCCAAGAAAGGAGTGTATTTCCAATCAGCAAGCTCGACATCTTAGTCACTGGACTGCACATCAAAATTATTGGGACCTTCACCAGTTTCAATATCATTAACTTCAGTCAGCATGTTCCCAAGACGATTCTCATACTCCGTGTTACCATGCATTAATAAGCTCCTGCACTACTCTTTTCAGATGCCAACACTTTTCTATGTCATGCCCCAGGGCATTAGAGCAATATGAAGATCTTTGAGAAAAATTAAAATTCTTTGGAAGGAGCTTCGGCATTTTTATCTGAATCGGCTTCAACATGTCCAATTGCCTCAGCCTTTGCAACAAACTTGCATATGATTCTCCAATAGGAGAGAATGAATTTTCTCTTTGCTGCTACCTTTTCATCATGTACTCCGGCCTTGGTTGGAACCACTTTCGGATAGGGGGTTGATATGCGTGTAGAAGTGGGTAAGCTATTTGTGGAGGCGATGCAAGCCGTTGTGGGTTTTATGGATGTGGAGCATGTGGCGGTGCATTGTGAAAAGAGTACTGGGTAGGTGAGGTGTGACTTTGGGAATTTTGTGGAGGAAAGTAGCATTGGGGAGGGTTATCTGGAGCACGAGGATGTTCATGAGGTCGATATTGAGGTTGAAAGAATTTCATAGGAATTCCCACTGGATTTTTTCGTTGACTGGGTTCGACAACATCTTTTCTATTAATCGGAGGACTGATCCCACCAACTTGTTCGTTCCATCTGAACCAAAACTCCCTAATACTTTCCTTGGGCCTCTTATCTTGGGCATCAGGGATTTTGAACACAGTCTCGCTAGAGGATCGAGGAAGAGTAGTTGGTAAAGGAACTACAAAAATAGGAGCAGATGTCGGAGCAGTGTATGAGGTTGTTTTGTTTGGTGGAGCATAAAAAGTTTGGGCATAAGTGTTAGGGTAATTGTGAAGAGGGGTAAAGTTTGGTGCATGTTGAGGGGAAAGATCAACGTTATTGGGCATCTGGACTTGGGACAATGGTGGAATAAATGCATGGTTTTCTGTATATTGTAGGGAATGAGGGTGGAGGGTGCCCCTTAATCTAGGCATGATATATTTCCGCCATATGATATTTCAACCTTCGGACCTCCTCTTTTAATTCAGACTCTGATTCAACAATCTCCTCCGACGGGTCAACAATCTAGTGTCAGTTTCTTTGCTAGCCATGGCTGCCTTGTGCGTTCTGGTGTTATATGGACGAATCACCAAAGTGCCACAAACTAACCATCCTCTGTTATAATAATGATGGAAGTAACAAAGAGGAACAAAACAAAGCCAACATGTTAGCGTTAGAGCATTTATCAAATATAAATATCACATTGTGTGCAATGCCCTCTATTTACAGTTAACGGTTCTAGCATGGCTTCGAGAGTTACAAGGTAATTTGGAATAATCACAATTTCACTATTCTTGCCCCTTTTCCTCTTCATTTTTCTCTTTAACCCTCCTTGGTTTTTTATTTTCTTTCCTCCCTTTTCTTTTGATTACCATTCATTCCTTTCCACTAATTTCTTAAATCCCACAATTTCATTCTTTTTTTGCCTTTCTTTTTCTTTTTCTTTTTTTCTTTTTAATGTTTCAATCGAACCCTATGTAGGTTGCCTACATATCATGTCCCTCATGAATCAGATCAAGCGTAGTTCTAGAAAGAGTATTGGACAAATAAACTAAAAATAAAAATCTTTTTGGATTTTTCATTTATGACTATTTTCATATACAAATGGGAAGTACGATGACAAAAAACTCGGTAAACTCTTATGCTAGCTAAAAGGCTCAAAACTAATATACAATACAAGACAGTAAAAGAAAACATGAAAACAAACACAAATATTAAAGGTCTCTTCAAATAAATTCCCAAATGCGATGGTCCTGAGGTATTTGTCATGCTCGAGCTCTGGTAAATGAATCCATACCTAATGAGAAAAATAAGACCAAATTGATTAAATGACTCAAGACACTATGAGGTACCACAACACCTCCTATTGGACACATGGAAGACACGATGAGCTATTTTTTTGAAAATTAACCTACGTGGCCATGAATGACTATAGGTGCAAACTCAACAAAGGTGAAATCAAAGTCATGAAAATACCTCACTAAGTCTTATATGGATTCAAATACTCAATAATCATGACCCAAAATTAATTTGCGTAAATGATCCATTTTGCAAAAATGGCCTATGTGGCTGAAAGCGGCTAAAATATAAAATAAAAAAAGGACGGATCTTAAAGTTATATGACACCTAGTTATGGACTCAAGATCCTAAGACATGGGTTATTGAACCACTTTTGCAAAAATGACCCCATTTTGAAAGAATGGCCGATGTGGCCGCAAGTGGCTAAACATGAAAGATATGGCTAAGACCTTGCAAAGCCAAGAACCTAAAGTTCACTAGAAAGACTGGACACTATGTGGGCTACCTACATATCTCGCCCTGAAAGAAGAGAATCAGGTTCGCGTAGTTCGGGAAGATTGGACATGGGAGAAAGCCTAAAACAATGCAACTAATTCGAAAAAATTGTATTTTTATCTTTTTGAAAAATGATGAAAAATGTAAAATCTTTTTGAGTTTTCTTTTTATCCTTTTTTTTAATTTTGGAAAGTGATGAAAAATGCAAATCTTTTTGGATTTTTTTTAATTTTTGGAAAAATGATGAAAAATATAAAATCTTTTTGGATTTTTTTTCTCTTTTTGTTTTTTGAATTTTTAGAAAATGATGAAAAATGTAAAATCTTTTTGGATTTTTTTTTTTTTGAATTTTAGAAAACTATGAAAGAAAAATGCGAGAGGGCCCTAGTTGCCTACTTTTCCACCCTTCTTTCCCAAGCATCGGTCCGCCAAATGACCTTTTTACCCTAAAAATGCATCATGTATTACATTGGGATGATTGAATGTCTTTTTGGGCGATGTACCTATTTTGACAAAATTTGGACATGCTTCCTACAAAGGGACACGGTACTTGGGATCGAGCCCTACTAGGTGTAAATGACATGATGCAAATAAAAATGACCTAAGGATGACCTAAGTTTGGGGTTCACTAACAAGGCAATTCGGGGGAGCGTATGGTCGATAATGGCTGCTCAAGATTTCCACTCACTCCATATGTCCGACGGCCCCCCTCCTAAATTAAGGGTGATTCAACAAAGAGTTCGTGCACGCGACGGGTGCTCCGAGACTTGTTGTAGAAAGAAGACACATGGTTATGCAAATGATGACAATTATAAAGCAGTAACACATAAAGAAAAAACTGTAAACAAATAAGTAATTAGCAAATAATATAATGATGTAAGCAAAATAAAAAGCAAACAAAGAAAACAAAACACATAAAAATCTCAACTGAATATCCTAAAAAACCATAAGATCAAGTACTAGCTCGAACCCGCAACTCCCCAGCAGAGTCGTCAGAGATGTCACACCCATTTTTTAAAACAAACTTTACTTAACCCTCTAAAATTAATAAAAGGATTTTAGTAAAAGCTTGAAAAAGGGTTTTCA
This sequence comes from Nicotiana benthamiana, assembly GCA_034376525.1. Classification (NCBI taxonomy): domain Eukaryota; kingdom Viridiplantae; phylum Streptophyta; class Magnoliopsida; order Solanales; family Solanaceae; genus Nicotiana; species Nicotiana benthamiana. Next base: position 171,156,733 of record CM067339.1, read on the forward strand.
ATTAAAAAGTGACAAAAATTGTATTCAAAAGGAAAATAACTCAGAGTCGTCACCTGACATTTGATTTCGGCGTGTCAGGTCACCGTTTTTTCCAAAAAAAAAAATAATTTTCCTTTTAAAACACTTGAACTCAAAACTAAGTCCGCACCAGAGATTCAAGTAAGGAGGTTCATTTGACTCGGGGAGAAGATGTTAGGCACTCCCAAGTCCTGTGAAGGTCACGTTTGCGTACTCGATCTAGTTGGCTTTTAAAATGTTCGAATTGAGGTGAAAAACACATAAAAATAAACACACAATAGGCTAGAGGTCGTTCCCACCTAATAAAAGAGAAAGTAAAAGTAAAATACTACACTATGCTTCCTTCACAAACGCGTCACGACCTCCAAAATATTTACAAAGTACTTCGGGGTATACTCCGGATAATAATATTTACAAACTTCACGGGGTATTCTCCGGATAAATTTAACTACGGGAACAACCTCTTATCTTCAAACTAACACAATCCTAAAGCTTGCCTACCCGAGTGTTGTCGGCCTAAGCAAGCTACTAGCTATTCATTTAATAAATAAGAGAAGTAAACTAAACAAATTTAATTAAGACAAAGAACATGCCCCAAGATAATGCATAGGTTTACTCTATATACCAACAGTACTTTGATTGGATAAATCCCAAATTACTTCACCCAATACAAATTAATTATCTATCCCAGTGTAATTTCTAAATACCAAGTTAACAGTTTATCAACTTCTAAAGCTAGATTTGATGATAGATTTTAGAAGTTAATTTGATCGACTATGACAATTAATCCTTAAATAGACTTAAGAAAACTATCTTGCTATTTACCACTTATGATTTTAAAAAGAAGAAACATAATATCTTGAACTAGGAACCAGCACAGCTTGCTAACTTGAATCAAAACAAGCAAGAAGATAAGCTATCTGCATTTTTTAACAATAAAATATATCATAGCAACATTGCAAATAACAGAGAGGAGAGGAAAGATGAACCTGTAAGACTTTCAAATATATTTGAATCTTCAACGATTACAAGAATTCTGACTAAACTGGATCGTAGCAACATAACTGCACAGGAACCGCGAACAAATTGTAGCGACGAACTGACCTCAAACGACACCAGTAAGCTCAACTGGATCGAACTCACAATCCAACGTCGAACCTCATACGATCTCCATTTTTATAAACGAAACTTGATGGACAAACAGCAGATCTTAAGAAATAAATCTGAAGCTTAGTACCAGGCGACAATGGCATTTGAATCTTACTTAATTTTCTGATAATAGGCGGCAAGAGAGAGATGCAAACGAGGCAAACGTGTGTGCTTGGTTGGAAAAGATTGGTCGTTGGGCCTGGAGTGTTTGGTTCAGTCGAAAATGGCAGCCATGAGAGTTCTAGGTTCTCGATGGCTTGGGGTATACGGCTGGTGGTCGTTGGCCATTTTTCGGCGAGTTTCTGTGGCTGGTGGGCGGCAGCTGAAGGTGTTCGATGGGGGTAGTTGACGAAGGCTGTTTCGCTGGTGAGGGAGCTGGTGGAGATAGGGAGGGGGGTTGGCGGCTGCTATGGAGTCTTTAGGTCCTAGGGTTTGTATTGTGTCTTGTTAAAAAAAGGGAAGATGGGTCCTAGGTCTTGGCCTTTGTATTTGCGCCCTAGTTTCCTCTAAAAATTGGACTAAAATAAAAGCTGAAATTTATTTTAAATGCCTACAAAAATACAAAAACTTTGAATTGGAATTTATAAAGTATTAATATTAAAAATAAAAATCTAAAAGTGAAAGTTGAAACTATTTTTTTTTTGTATTTTCAAGGATTATATAAAAATAATATGTGTAGAATAATAATATTCTTCTAAATATACTCAATAATTTAATTAAATAGAGAAAAAATGAAACTATTTTTTTGTATTTTAATTTTATGATAAAAATAATGTAAATGATTTAAAATTCGTTGAAATAACTATATTGAACCTAAATTAAATATTTTACGCTAAAATTGGGTGAAATTTCGGGGAGGGTCAAAAATCACGTGTCTACAATCCTATTCCCTCAAGACGAAGTTAGATCAAACACTTACGTCGAATGCTCCAAACTCAACTGAAGCCTCTAGTATAGCTTTACCCCTCGAATTCGGCTCCAACTCTGTCAAATCTATGAAATAATGACTTCACAACATTAATAATAGCTAAACAAACCAAACCCAAAGTCTAAATATGGATTTCTAAGCTTTCTTCCCAAAATTCCAAATATCGACCCCGGGCCTACTTGGTCAAAACCCGAGGTTCGAACCAATTCATCGTCACCCATTCTCCCACGAGCCCGGATATATAATTTGTTCTCAAATTCGACCCCAAAACGAGGGCTAAATCAAAGAAAATCGTAAATTCCTAATTATATCCATTTTTTCCAATTCTTTCCGTAAACTACATGATTTAGGTCTAGTAATTTAATAAATAATGATAGAAAATGAAGAAAACGAGATAGATAATACTTACCCAAGAAGCTTTGGTGAAGAAGAGCTCTAAGAATCGCCTATGGGCTGTGGAGAAGAAGAGCTCGTGTGAAATTTGTAGTGAAGCTCGTATCAACCATTTTGATTTTTTTTTAAAAAAATCAATGAACGTTTTTACATATTCGTTCATGACACAAGGGTCGCGGTCGCGATGAAGAGAAAGTTGGAAGCATTGCGTTCGTGATGGGTAGTATGCGAACGCGAAGAAGGAAACTTGGGGGGGGGGGGGGGGTCGAGGGATTGACCTATGCGAACGCGTTGGGTGTGATGCGAACACACAGAAGTGGTTGTTGTAGCTTTGCGAATGCAGGAAGGGGACCGAGAACGCAAAGGAGGGGAGGACACAAGGCAGTGGAATGCAAGCCTGAGGCCGCGATCGTGTAGAACAAAATGTCTGTGTAAAAATGCAGAAAAATCTGATACTTTTCCTAAGTTCAAAACACCTCGAACCACATCCGAATCACTCCCGAGCCCTCGGGGCTCCTAATGAGACACACGTACTAACTCAACAATATCCTATTAACTTAACCATGCGATCAAATTGCCAAAATAACGTCATTAACGAGGAATCAAACCTCAAATCAACATTTTTCATTCAAACTTCTAAAATTTCCAACTTTCAATATTTAGGTCCGAAACACATCAAACGACGTCTGATTTCGATCAAAGTACTTAGAAACATCTTAAACCATATATAAGACCTGTATCGATCATCGAAACAGAAATACGGGCATGATACCAATGCTTGCTAATCTGTTTTAATTTCAGATTTTCATATTCATTTCAGAAAAATAATTTCTTTTAAAAATTCTTTTCTCGGGTTCGGGACCTTGGATTTCGATTTCGGGCATATGCCCGAGTCCCATATTTTTTTACGGACCCTTCGAGATCGCCGAATCATGTGTCGGGGTCCACTTAACCAAAAAGTTGACCAAAGTGAACTTTAATCATTTTAAAGCTACAATTTAGAAAATTTTATATAATTTAACATATAAGCCTTCTAACTACGCACAAGGACTGCGCACGCAATTTAATGCAATTAAAAGTGAGGTTTTCAAGGCCTTGAAAGCATGAAAAAAGGGAAAAACTGGTTATGACCTTTTGGACTGTCACAAGTTATAAAGCACAAAGGGTGATGCCACATTTCTATTATTGATTGCATGGTGAGGATTGAGAATAAAAACATGAAGGGTGATGCGGTGCATTTAACAGTTCAATTGTTTTAACTATTTAATTTTCGTTATTAATGTGATTCCTTATTCTGGGACCCCCATGGCATGTTGCCCCTTCCCGTTAATTTTTGTTTAGCTTCTATTATTGTTACTCTGTTATTATATTATTTGACTGCACATATTTATATTAGTTGTCGTGTCCTAGCCTCGTCACTACTTCACCGAGATTAGGCTTGACACTTATCAATTCATGGGGTCGGTTGTACTAAAACTGTACTCTGCGCTTTCTGTATAGATCTCGGTGCCGGACCTTGTGGGCAGAGTTGGGTGGCTGCCTTTAGTCCATTGGAGACCCAAGGTAGTCCTGTAGGCGTCCGCAAGCCCTGGTATGCCCTTCTATCCTATTTCTTTTCTGTTTTCTATTGTATCTACTTTCGAAACAAACGTATATTTCTTTGTTTAGACCGTTGCTTGTAGTATTCGTAGACTATTCGTGGGTTGTGACACCGGTTTGGGGTGGAGTTTTATTACGGCTTCATTATTATTATTAAGATACTCTGTTAAATTTTTTTCTTCCGCATCTATTCCACTGATTTACGTTTATTAATTTGTAAATTGTTAAAAGATAAAGAAAGGTGAAATATTCTATAGCGTTGGCTTGCCTAGCGAGTACAATGTTAGGCGCCATCACAGTCCCGAGGGTGGAAAAATTCAGGTCGTGACAATAGTGAATAGTGTATATCGGTGCATTGAATACAATGTATATAGTCGAATTGAATAGAACATTATGCACCCTATTTTTTGATTTTTTGTTATTCGAGTATAAGTGAATTCAATATAGTGAGATTGAATACAATTCAATATTGCCCCTTTCCTTGATCGAACACCCGTAATCACTATTTTTAGGTGGATTACCTTACTGTATTTATAAATACAATCGCACGAATACATGAAATATATAATTAAACAACTATAATCCCTATTTTTTAGGTGGACTGTCTCTATGCATTTATAAATACAAAAGCGTGAAGAGACGGAATGTATTTATAAATGTATTTTGTAGAATTGATTGTGTTGAGTTAATTTAGGTATGATATACATTAATTGATCCTCTTTAATTTCCGCTATTAAACAGCTGGACTCCCTACTTATTAGGCGAATTTCGTGATTATATTCATAAATACAGTAGCGAAAGTACAGTCTAATATATAGCAACAAAATATTTGCTATTGAAAGTGAATATGTATATGATAGCGTTAGGAAATTAATAGCCACTAAATTATGATAGTTTCTAAAAATTCCTCATAATATAACCTAATTGGTCAAAATGCAGCCTAAACCCAGACATTCGATATCAAGTTTGGAGATTGAGAATTAAAGTAGAATGTAATCTTGTAAGAACTTAAATTTATAATTTAGAAAAGTACATTAATTTTCACATTCTCTTTCTCAAAAAGCAAAAATAAAAAAAGGAAATTAAGGTTGGATCATGTTGCGTAGAGGGTGGATGGTAACTCGCTATCTGACTCATTCTGATCCAAATAAACTTTAAGTTGGTCTGATCACAACACCGTTTAATCTAATAATTTGATCCGTTTTGACCCACTTAAGTTTGACTTTACCTGCCCATGCCACCTCTTGTCGCCAAATGGGGTCATCAGTTAAGTTATTTGAGTCCTAAGTTCAAATAAATTTTGCTTAATGGTTCACCTTTGTGCTCATGATCTATATATTACAACATCCAAAAACTTCCTACGTGTTTGATCTTTAGTACACTTGAATATTGTATTATAATGCAAGACATAAAGTAGGTGTATATGATGGTGACTTTCATGTATATAATACAAGAATGAAATATCCATGAGTTAACCTTCATTACGGGGAAAGTATAGATGACAAATTACCAGGTGCATGTACGTCTGACATCCATATCAAAAAACATCAAAAACCAAGAAACAACGCATACAACAATTTCTAAATTTAGAGTTCTGTAAGTTATCTACGATGTTTTTTTGTTTTTTTTTGGATTTCTTAATGTTCAAGAAGAGCTCTTCTTTGGCCATCTGTCTTCAACATGGCCTCACTTGAAGTCTCAATCTTGTTGATTTCAGAAGGCAGAAGCTGCTGCAACTTTGAGTGGACATGCTAAAGACATTATTATAATACTTTTTTTTTTCCTTCCTTAAAATTATTTGATATTCAAAATTTATAATTGTTCGGCTAATTTGAATTTTCCACCACGTAAGACTTATCAAAAGAGAATGCATTTTCTACGAGAAAATCGTGAATTAACAAGATATATGAAAAGAATGTCGGCGGTTAATCAATTACTCCCTATATTTTGTAGAATTTTATAACTTTCAAAAAATTTAAAATTTAAACTTTGCTATAATGTATTCCTATCAAACAATTTTTTCAATTATAAGTTGTTAAAGTGTTTGTTCTGATTTTTTTTACTACACAAAGTTTTCTTTTTCCCCGAAGAGAAGTCTACATATTTATTATAATTGAATTTTTTCCTAGAAGTAAATTATAAATTTAACATATTTGACTAGTACTTTTTCTTGAAGAAAAATTTATACTTCTATAAATTGAGAATCCTTTTTTCTCATTTGGTGACATCCACAACATAGTCATAAAAGGGTTTTAAGTTGAGAGTCTTGTTTTTTTTTTTTCTGTTGGGAGGGGTGAGGGGGGGGGGAGGGGGGGTGGAGGGAGAAATTTTTGAGACAAGTATTAGTCTACTACTTGTGCGTGTCTTTTCGTGCTGTTGTTCTATCAATGATTTATATACTCTCTTTTAAATAATGGATTGCTCATTTCCATTTATGAATGTAGGTCTTCACTCAACCCCGTTAAATTTTTATGTATTTTTTAGTATATTTATCTTTTATTGTCTGATTTATTATTGTTGAAGCTATACTTTATTAGCTTTTACATAACATATGATTTTTTCGTCATAACATGAGCTTCGAACACCTTATATGAATTAAAGTAACATCTAATTAAAATCAAACACTGTTCATACAAAATGGAGAAAATGAAACATTATTTAGCTAATTAATCATGGAGTAACGAATGAGCATATAGTTGAAATGACGTCCACAGCTTGACATTAGTCACCTTATCCAAGAGCTGCAAGTCAAAGAGCAAGAATTTGGGCTTTTATTACTGTTATTTTATTGTATTAAATTTGTACCCAAATGACAATATTATATGTTACACGTACACGTACACGTACACGTACAACACAAATTGAAGAGAATGTACCTTTGCTCAAGAAATCTCTCCTTTACGACACGCACTATAGTCTATAGTATCCAGAACTAAAGATTTATATATATACTATATGTAACAACATAATGGATAAGATCTCTTGAACCAAAGTTTTTATGGTTCAAAACCATCTGTATTTTCAATCCAATTCTAACCTTTAGATTAATTAATTGCAAACAGAATAATCTAGAACTGATCGCTATTCGGGAAACAAGATTTGAGACTAACTAACGTCATTGCTTGTAAAAATTATTACTAATAGTTTATGTAGAAAAGAATATGCCCGTGAACTATTTGAAATAGGACAAATATGCCTGTCGTTAATAGTTTGGCCCAAATATGCACAAACCGTCCAATAATTGTGCAAATTTATCCTTTTGTAATGAAAATATTTTTTCTTTTTCTTTTTTAATTAATTAAAATTATAATATTTTTTCTAAAGCAATTTTTCTAAAAGTTTTTACTAAAACCTGAACAAAAAAAAAACGGAAATATATTTTTCTAGTTTTTACAAAAGAACTCAAAAGTATTTTCTAAAACAATATTTTTGTAAAAACGGAAAAAAAAATCAATTTTCTAAAAAAATATTTTGTAAAAACTAAAAAAAATGAATTTGTTTTTACTAAAAACTGAAAAAATGAAAAAAAATTGCTTTAAAAAAGCTGAAAATTTATTTTCTAAAACAATGTTTTTTTTTGAAAACAGAAATAAATCTAAAAATCAATCTTCTAAAGCAATATTTTGTAAAACTGAAAAAAAATTCAATTTATTTTTTCTAAAAACTGAAAAAATAAAAAAAATAGCTTTAAAAAATAGAAAAATTATTTTCTAAAACAATGAATTTTTTAAAATCTAGAAAAAAAACTGAAAAGCAATTTCTAAAGCAGTAAAAACTAAAGAAACTGATTTTTTTTAAAACTAAAACTTGATAAAAAGAAAATATTTGTTTTTTTCCCAGTTTTTACAAAAACATTGCTTTAGAAAATTACTAGTCAATTTTTTTTTAGTTTTTACAAAAACAGTTGTTTTAGATATTAGTTTTTAGTTTTTTTAAAATGATATATTTCTAAAAACTGGAATAAAAATATTTTGATTTTAATTAATTGAAAAAACACTGTTTTCGTTAAATAAGGGCAAATTTGTACAACTATTGAATAATTTAGGTATATTTGGGCCAAACTATTAACGACAGATATATTTGTCCTATTTCAAATAATTCACAGGTATATTTGGACATTTTCCGTTGTTTATTTAAGACATGCACGCGTACGTATAAATGTTGTCTTTTTTGGTGAAGTAAACAACAATTTTAGTGGTGTCAGTCTCTCTACTAGGACACCGTTGCATGTGGTTACTGTTAATTATTTAAAATACTATATTGTTATTATGATTGAGGTGTTCTATGTTTTGTTCCCCAATATTAAGAAAACTCGAAGTTTTCTCATTTTCAACCATCTGTCACGAGTTATTAGCTAAGAAGATTAATTGGAGACAAGTTTAATTTGTAGCGGTGATTAGACAGATGGCTAATTGTATGGCTTGTAAGCATGGATTAAGTGACACTTCAAAGATAATAACCAATACGTAGGAATTAAGACAACCTTATAAAAATAAAAATGGTCAATTTTCTGGTGTATTATGTTCAAAAAGAAATTAAAATTATTACATGGCTAGATGTTAAGAAGAAGGAACTTTCTGGCGAAAGATACGAATGGTTCGGAAAAAAAGGGAAGAAGAAAGAAAAAATATATATTTTGGACCGATTCGTAATTTGAAGTTTATGAGTTTTTATTATAATATAAAATAAAATACAATAATAACTACAGCAGGGTTATATGGCCTAAGCTACATTTAATATGAGGCCTGATTTTTTTAAAAGATAATAATATATATTTTTATTTGAAATATATTCTTCTAGCTTTTTGAGATGCAAAGCTGTTAATAATTAGAAAATACTTTCATACTACTCACTTTTAAGTAAGCCAAGCGATTACTTTATTTACATATTAGAAAATTTTCTTTCGTTTTATATAAAACTTGTATGCTAAAAACTCTAAAAAAAATTTAAATTATTATATACCAATTATTTCTAAAAAAATGGAGCCCCACAAATTTGGGGGGCCTAAGGCACACACCTTATTAGACAAGGCATTAGAGCCGGCCCTGGTTTACAGTCAAGTATTTTATATATATTTAATAAATTTTTATAAATATTAAAATAAAATTTGGACAAAAGTTATTGCATTCACGTGAACCTTAAATGACACACTAAATCCGCCTTGCTTGTTTAGAGAAAGGAAGAACTGAAGAAACTTGTAAACTAGGACAAAAATGTGTAATAAGTTCTAAAACACTATGCTTGTATTGGGGTTTAATTAGCTTATATAAACAGGCAGTATGAATAATATTTACTTATTTATTGGAGCAAGCAGAAAGAACTTATTAATTCACTAGAACTCCTAGTTTTCCATGTGATTTAATTTTCTTTAATTTTGTTTTCATGGTTCCTATTATATATGGTTATTTCCTTCCCCTAAAATACTTGAAAACTACTTCAAAACTGGGTTCAAACCACAAAATCATATCTGGGGGACAAGATATTGACATTCCACCAGCTTTATAATTATGTGTGACTAAAATAGTTTCCTAGTACGCCAAAGGCCTTATCAATATGTCATGTTTTAATAAATAAACTGTAGAATTTAGAGAAGGAAGAATAATGGCAAAAAATACAGGTAACTAAAATATGTTTCTTGCCTTGTACATGAGACTCTGGCCCACTGTCTTACTGTGTTGAGCAGAGAAAAAGAAATAGGAAAAATCTAAAGATTTTTTGTTAAAAACTTTCAGTGACTATGTTCATAATGAATTAAGGATTTTAACAAATGTTTGAAGAAAAGAATGAAGAATGATCTCATATTTATTTGTAAACTATGTGTGATATATACAATAACTCTCTCTTCAAAGTTACTACATAGCTAAACATTCTTTTCCACAATTGTAAGACACTAGTCAACTTAATCGCGCTACGCGCGGTCATAAAAAATACATTAAATTTATGAACTAATCCTTTTTTCTAATATTCGATCCAAGTCAAAATAGATTATATCTTAAATATAATTCATCTTATTATTCGTATTTAATTTTATATATTTTTTTAATTTTGCATCACATGAAAAAATTAAAGCACGCAATGACTATGAAAATTGTAAGTAAATTTTTTAACCCTTATGAGAATATTTAAACTAAAGCCACCGATGATTCTGAAAATTGTAAGTACCAGCACAATAAATCATTTGTCGAATATTATAGTGTGTATGATTCCATACAACTCTGGAGTCACCATTTTCAAGCTGAAGAAATATTTTTTCAATTAGAGAACATAAAATATAAAAATCACATAATATTATTACTTGGAAAAGTTTTTCAATATTATCATATACGACTCGTGGCCTTAGAGGGTATCACGTCTTTTTAATTATGACCAACTTTATATAATATATAAATATAGATATAGAATAGTAAATGAAAAATAAGAAAGTACTACTTTCAAAATATTGAACACAAATATTCACTACAACTTTTGTTCTCTATGTATTTTAATAAAAAAAATTCAGTTTTTATGATATTATAATAGTTTCAAGAATAGCAAATATTGAAAATCCAACAATTCTTTTTATTTATTCTTATTTAAGATATCTATTTCGTTCTCTACTTCCTTCTTATTTAGAGAAATATAACATCTTTGCCTGTTAGCTAGTTGGTAGTCAAAAACCTTGAATTTGGTATTCTCAACACTTTTAGTTTTTTTATGCACTTTCATAATACTTGTCTATTTTTTCTAGAATTATACTAATTCAAATTTAATAAAAAATCATCACAAGATATGTATATTTTAAGAATTTGAAGTCTCAAGCATATTAATACTCTTATTATCCTCGGTAAATTTGCATAATAGTAATAGCTATGATACTTGATCTGAATATAGATGGTGCTATATAAATCTAACGAAATCTTATTCATAAATAATATCCTGAATTAAGAAATTTAATGCCATCTATATATAATAGTAATAAACATTAACATTTCATACAACTGAATAAAAGAAAAAATTTAGTAAATTAAAGTACATGACACCATTCTTGTGAAACTTAAAGCATATTCTAGTTACTAAACATTGAAATAGATTATTGTACCATGGTAACTAAGAAAAGAAAGCAACAAATACTTCATCTGAAATGAAATACATACGAGAAAGGATGTAACACAAGTAAATTGCTGAAGACTTCAACGTCTAAAACATAGCAGCCGGCATTGCTACGGAGAAGTGATTATATTATTGCATTCTTTGGGGAGACAGTAGAATTGGTCGAAGATGAATATGACCTCCAGAACCAAATTGTCAAGCATAACATCATTTGAGAACGATATAGAATCTATATGATGATATATTTTCATATTTTACAGGAGAAATTATTAAATGTACAATACATTGTCAGTAATAAATAAAAGTATTCTCCCACTTGACACAGCAAGAGAAATCCATTGACCCAATCATATATACCTCCTCATGCAAATAGTAAATTGAAAATAACACTTTAACAATGTAACACATCTGTGTAATCTAAATAGCATCATATATATAAGTTGTAACAAAAAAAAGGGTCTCATATATTTACACAAATAGAGATAATGAGCTCAACTTTATGAGAAGAAATCAAAAAAATATAATAGATCCCTATAGATTGCGGTTGCTTGCCGGTACCGCACTCTTTGAAATAGTCCCTGCAGTAATATTCTTAAAATCCTCAAATCAGACATGCAGATAAGTTTCAACCATTTGTCACAAACAAATATTATGTAACACAAAATATTAATTTGTTTTTAAAGAAGGCACAACCCATTCCAGGATATGTCCAAATATTGCTCTGAAAAGAAATGTTGCAAGGTGAGACAAATATAAGCTTTGAAGGATAGCAAAAGTAGCAAAGCAAAAATACTTAATATTAACGTAAGAATACCTTGAATTGGTGAAGAGGATAGTAAAAATTTAACAAATAATGATCCCTGATTTTATACTCGAAATCCGAATTGAAAGTCTGCCTCTAAATTTGGCTTGTCTTATATTTGATGAAGAGACTGTTATTTTATCTTGGGCTTCCAAAAAACGATTGGACTCTCCAATAAATGACCCAAGAAACGTTTCAAACAACTGCTGCTTCTTGTTTAATAAAATTTTTTTTATTTATTGAATTGAATGTGAAGGAAAAAGATAAAAATACTAAAAAAAAAAAGAAAATAAGGGATAAATACAATTGCTGGACATAAAGAGAGGCCACATCACTTTCTTAATGCCCAGATTTATTAATATATATGGAATGAAAAATCATCGGCATATCCTCCTCTAGTTCTTTCATAAATTCTTTTGGCTAACATTAAATGAGGAGAATGTTATTATTGCACATTGAACAAGTAAAAGAAATTGAAAGAAGCACTGACAAGAAAGTGGGATACAGAATTTTGACGACATTCGACAATTTTTGTGTACTTTATAGAAAAGTTCAAGCATAAATGAAATTAAGATAACCACATAATTGACGAAAATTAAATTAAATTTTGTGGTCATCTTAAAACTTCAAATATTATTAGAGAAAGAATATTTTAATTACTTAATTACTTAATTACTTTATGTGTCAGTGCGTGTGAGTCTCATTCTTTTTCACAATTCAAACACGTGAAAATACATATTTTTTCTGGAGATGGTGGTAAAATTAAATTACTTTGAACTTTAGATCACTTGTCTATTCCAATATCAGTGTTTTAAAAGGTGTTATCGAGGCATGCCCTGGGTCGAGGCGCACCAAAAATGCCTCGAGGCGGTGGTGTGGAGCAAAAGTCTCAAGGGCATGAAAGAAAGAAAGACTGATTTTGTAAAATTTTCTCTAATTGTATTCACCGTACACTGCCCTATTTATACAAGTATTTCTATATCTAAGATAAATGAAAAATGAAAATATGAAAAGAATATTCCTATGCGCTTGTACTATTCTTATTACTTACATGTATAACCTCCTAACAGATTTTATTCTCCTACATGTGCTCATCATGTGTAGAAAGCTTCTGTTATTTACCAACTCAGCAAAAACTAACGGTTGAGATCTACTCTTCATTAATTCATCTTCAGCTGTGAAATGCTGACACGTGTAGAAATTTATCTACACATTTAGAGACATAAGGGCGAGGACATTACATTACATAGTAATGCTCGAAGTCCCTAAATCGAACCCAGGCTTTCACACTTTGACTTCTTCACCCTTTCTTCTTCTTCTTCATCCTTCTTCTGTAAATCATTCTTCTGTGAGTTGGTGAACTTAGTATCCTCAACATCCCCCCCTCAAGTTGGAGGGGAGAGAATGGACCCCCAACTTGGTCAAAATGTGGCGGTGGGAAGCCCCAGATAATGGTTTGGTGAATAGATCTGCGAGCTGATGCGCCGATGGAAGAAAAGAGAAAGAGATTAGCTCATAAAGGAACTGCTGACAGACAAAATGACAGTCCAGCTCGGCATGCTTAGTCCATTCATGGAAAACAGGGTTGCAAGCAATGTGAATAGCGGCTTGGCTATCCGAGTGAACATGCAATGGTAAAGTGGGTGGTGCTGATAGATCGGCAAGAAAACGGACTAACCAAGTGATTTCTGCGGTCACCCTTCTCATAGACCTGTATTTCGCTTCTGTGGAGGACAAAGAGATGGTGATTTGTTTCTTCGATTTCCAAGAGATTGGAGCACCACCAAGAGTGATAAAAAACCCGTTTACTGAACGACGGCAATCTCTACATGTCGCCCAATCAACATCACAAAAAGAAACTAAATCATAGGAAGGATCAGCAGATAAGAAGATGCCTTGGGAATGATCTGTTCTCAGATATCTCAAGGTACGCAAAGCCGCTGAAAATGTGAAGAACATGGTCTTTGCATGTACTAACTTAAATACAAGACAGCAAAACAAAGGTATGGTCTTGTGTTGGTAAGATAGTTCAATTTTCCTACTAAATGTCGATAAACAGCTGGACCTTCTAATGGTGATCCCTTGGTCTGCCTGCAGTTTGCAATATGGATCCAAAGGAGAAGATACTTCTGTTCCTTAACAATCAAACTCTTGCAGCAATTTTGAGGTAAATTGACTGATGATGAAACCCTACTTTTCCCTTAAAATTTCCATCCCTTAAAAGTAGTGTATATCACCTAAATGCTTGACTTTGAATTACGTAATGAGAAAAGTGCAAATGTGATCAATTTTCTCTGTGTCATTGCCTGTAAGTAGTATATCATCAACATAAGCAAAAATAATGGAAATTAGCCCATCTTTCTGTTTGTAGAACATGGAATAATCATTGAGAGAACTGGAGTAGCCTTTGAAACTGAGAGCACCAACAAGCCTAGAATACCATTGTTGTGATGCTTGCTTCAAACCATAAAGAGACTTCCTTAATAAACAGACTTGATTAGGCGTAGGGGAGAAGAAGGACTGCAAGAAATCTAATGTACACTTATTCCTGTAAGTCCCCATGTAAGAAAGCATTATTAGCATCTGATTGAGAGACTGCCCAACCTTTCTTTACTGCCACTGTTAAAAGACATCAAATGGTAGTCATTTTCACCACTGGTGAAAATGTCCCAAAATAGTTTATGCTTTCCCTTTGAATTACCCCCCTCACTACTAACCTTGCTTTTCTCTCCACTGTTCCATCAGGATTGTGTTTTACTTTATATACCCATTTGCAAGGCAAGGCTCTCTTTCCCTATGGCAAGTCCACAATGTCCCAAGTGCAGTTAAGCTCAAGTGCCTCAATTTCTGCTTCCATAGCTTTCTTCCAACCTGGATATGCAGATGCTTGAGCATAACTATTTGGTTCTAAAACAGTAGAAATGTTTGAAGAACCTTTTGGTTGTTGAGTGAAAGAGAACCGAAAGAAAACACACTATGCTTGGAAGGTTGAATGAAACAAGAAAAGGTAAGGTCAAAAAGAATGATATTGTTGCAGTCATGGTCATTCAAATATGCAGGCTTCTGAGTGATCCTTTCTGACTTTCTGATAGGAGGAGGTGGAATGGGAATAGGACTTTTAGACAAACTTGGAACTAAAGAATGGAGAGGAGAGTGTCTATCAGTAGAAGGTGGAAAAGTGTGTGAATTGGTTCTGGACATAGTGAGGAGTAGCAAGGGACTCTGAGTGATTTGTATTGGGTTACTGAGTGAAAGGAGTAGATGGTTTTGCTGTGGAATCAACATACACATTGTCTGTTGATTCTGCTTAAGAAGCAGGGGCAGGATAGAAAGGAAAATCAGATGGTGAAACTGATGTGATGAAAGGAAAGCAATGCTCATAGAACTTTACATCTCTGGAAACAAAAACTTTCGTGCTGTTCATATCCAAAAGCTTGTACCCCTTTTGATTGTGAGGGTAACCTAGAAACACACAACTCTTAGCTCTTGATTCAAACTTCCCTCTATTTTGAGCTAGAGTTGAGGAATAATATAAGCATCTAAAAGATTTTAAACAGTCATACTTGGGTGCCTTCTTAAACAGTACTTCATAAGGTATCTTCCCTTTCAGAACCTTTGAAGGGAATCTATTTATTAGATATGTGGCAGTCATTATACACTCTCCCCAATATTGAATAGGGACCCTTGATTGAAATAATAAGCCCCTTGCAATTTCCAAAAGATGCCTATGTTTTCTCTCCACAACACCCTTTTTTTGTGGAGTAGCTACACAAGATGTCTCATGTTGTATCCCATGTGAATGCACAAATATAGATTCTTGTGTCCCCTTTCCCAATTCCAAAGCATTTCAGATCTTAGCTACTTTACCTTCTTCTTAAATTGTCTTTCCACCATAATAAGAAAACACTTCAAAATTGAAAATGCATTACTTTTAGTGCTCAAAAGAAAGGTCTAGGTTGCTCCACTGAAATCATCAACTATGGTTAGGAAGTACTTGTATCCATTGTACGTACTAGCCTTAAAAGGTTCCCAAGTGTTTATATGAATGAGATAAAAAATGCTTGAAGATCTTATTTGACTAATTGGGAAAGGTAGCCTAGTTTGCCTGGCTTGATGACATACATCACACACATAATCAAAATTTGAAGGAAAATGAATGAAAATAAGATTTTTTCATTGCTGCAAAGGGCAAATGCCCTAATCTGACATGTCATTCTCTTACATTAGATATAGCATTAGCAAACATAGGTGTTGAAAAAGGAACACTAGAGGAAAACAGACTGAATTATTTCCTTTTGGAATTGAAATTACATTTTGTTTGAACAAAAAGGAATACTAGGCTGGAGCAAGAATAGACCATCCCTCACTTCTCCAAAAGCTTGTCCTCTCCTAATTAAAGGGACATGCAACAGACATTTGTTGGAAGTAAGATTAATAGAGCAAGAGAATTGGCTACATAACTTATGGACTGATAATAAGTTATATTTGAAAGAAGGGACGTATATAACCCTTTCCAGAATCATATCTGGATGAATGCTTACCCTTCCTATATGTGTAACAAACAGTTGAAATGAGTTAGGCAAACTTATGTGCAAAGGTATAGGTAAAGGATAGAGCTCTAAGAAAGATTTTGAGTCAAAACACATGTGCTCAGAGGCTCATGAGTCATTAATCTAGATATTAGTGTTAAAACCAGCTAAGCATGTTCCAGAGTATTTAAGAATGGTACCAGCTACTGCATTAACATTGATTTCTAGTCCTGCATTTCCTCCATTTCCAATCTGCACCTCCTTGATTATGTTTACCAGCTCAGAGACTTGTTCCTTGCTGAAAAACTGATTCTGATTGCTTGAATTTCCTTTAGTGCATCCATTTGTTTGTCCATCAGTTTCTGTTGTTGGAACCAGTTCATTGGCCTTCATTGCTCCTTGATAGAGGTGTGACTTGGTAAATTGAAAATCATCTAGAAACCCATTAAACCTGTAGCAGTCTGCCCTAGCATGGCCTGTCTCCAGGCAGTGAGAACAGGTAACATTTGGGTTGTACCTAGTCTTCTTTTCCTTGAGATTTTATTGTGTGTTGCCTTGATTCTGATGTGGATTCCAAGTTTTTTGAATTTGATTGTTTCTCTATGGGGTTTTGTTCTGTGTCCCCACCATGATGATGCAATATCAGTTGAGTAAGAGGGATTCATGTATATTTTCCTTTGGCTCTCATCCTGCAACAATAGAGAATGGGATTGATCAGTCCCTGGGAGTGGACTCATCATGAGTATATTTTCTCTTGCTTGAGCATAAACATCATTCAACCCCATAAGAAATTGAATGACTCTTTCATTTTTCATGAACTTTGCAATTTTCTTCTTTCCATCACATTTACAATCACAAGTGCATCCCAGGTGTGAGTTTAGAGAATCCAACTTATCCCAAAACCTTTTTAGACTTATGAAATTGCATGCTATGCTACTATTTCCTTGAGCGAACTTTGAGATCTCCTTCTACAGGTGATAGAGCTTTGCTCCACTCGATTGGCCAAACCTGTGTTCAAGGCTA
This sequence comes from Nicotiana benthamiana, assembly GCA_034376525.1. Taxonomy (NCBI): domain Eukaryota; kingdom Viridiplantae; phylum Streptophyta; class Magnoliopsida; order Solanales; family Solanaceae; genus Nicotiana; species Nicotiana benthamiana. Next base: position 171,174,263 of record CM067339.1, read on the forward strand.
CTCCACAGATCCTTTGCAGTTCTAGAATAAATCACACTGTCTCCTATCTCCTTGATGAGTAAATTTAGCAACCAAGAGGTCACCATGCCGTTGCACCTGCTCCATTGTGAGTGCTCTGTAGCATTCAAAGCTCGTTCATTACAAATTCCTTTGATAAAGCCAAGCTTGTTCTTGGCTGAAATTGTAATTAGTACAGATCTTCTCCAGCATGGAAAACCTCTTCCATAAAATGGTGAGCTAACTAGAGACATCCCTGGAGCATCAGAAGAATATAGATAGTATAGGTGATTGGAATCAAGGGTGTTCCCACTACTGGTGGATCCAGTGACAGTGAGAGTAGATATTGTTTATGTTCCTGTCATGGCTGAAGACCAGATATGAAGAAGAGAAGAATTTTGAGAAGAAATTATTATGGATCGAGCTATTGATGCTCTGATACCATAAAGAAGAAAAATTGATTTTGTGAAAATTTTCTCTGATTGTATTCAGTGTACACTGCCCTATTTATACAAGTATTTCTATATCTAAGATAAATGAAAAAATGAAAATATGAAAAGAATATTCATATACACTTGTATACTTTTATTGCTTACATGTATAACCTCCTAACATATTTTATTCGCATGCATGTGCTCATCATGTGTAGGAAGCTTCTATTATTTACCAACTCAGCAAAACCAATGATTGAGATCTATTTCATAATTCATCTTCAGCTGTGTGATGCTGACACGTGTAGGAGTTTATCTACATATTTTGAGACATAAGGGTGAGGACATTACAATATATAGTAATGTCTGAAGTCTCTAAATTGAACCCAGGCTTCCACACTTTGACTTCTTCACCCTTTCTTCTTCTTCTTCTTCTTCTTCTTCTCCCTTTCTTCTTCTTCTTCTTCTTCTTCTTCTTCTTCTTCTTCTTCTTCTTCTTCTTCTTCTTCTTCTTCTTCTTTATCCTTCTTCTGTAAATCATTCTTCTGTGAATTGGTGAACTTAGTATCTTCAACAAGGCATACGCCGACCAATTCGGGGTGTACGCCCGACGTTTGAGGCGCATTTTTAATTGAGATATAAGCCCCAGAGACTTTTTCAAGTTAAAATAAAATTTATTGAATACGTCCTTCATATAATACCCAAATTCTCAAAAGTCAACTTGTACTTACTCAAAAATTTAAGAAAGGAATTGAAATGTATTAAATTTAAAAGTCAAGACCTTTTTTATTGATTGAAGCCTAATTTATGGTCTTTCCCAATTCTTTATCTTGTCCGCTAGGCTGCTAATATCTTTCAAAAGCAATGAATATTCAATTTTTTTTGTACAAACACAAACAGAACTCCATTCTCCGTCATAATAGAAAGTTCAAAGTTCAAATTACAGGCTTGTCATCCATGTAGAAAACTTTATTCTTTTCGACTCAAGTTACTTGTGCTTGTTAGTAGCATATAATAGATTGTTTTGACTAATTTTTGTTGGGATGGAGCAAATCTATATATGTTTTTCTTCAATTTTTATGCAATTTATTTATTTATAAATGTTTATTGTAATTATATTACTTTATAAAATATTAAAAATTAAATTTCATGGGGCTTACGGTCTGTGTCTCGAGGCATATGTAAAATGCCACGCCTTTCAAAATACTGTTTAACACTATATTGAATTGTGTAATTATTCATCTATTAATTTAACTTAAGTTTTTAGTTGAGATAGTCAGATGTAAATGTTCACATGATTTGACAAACTCATCAAAAGTAAACAGATCAAACGATTCGGCTATAGATAATCTGAAAATTAACGTTATCATGGTAAACATAGTACGAGATTACTTCCCATGTTTGAAAGGTCCCGTAAACGTGGTGATGACGAAATGGTTGAGTAAGCGTGCAATCACAGAGAGTACATAGTGTATGAATATGGGAAGGAAAAAATAAGAAAAAGAACAGACCATATGTCTTTCGGAGTGTGGGGCAAAGGTTAAAGAGTAATAAGAATACCACTAGAGGCGTAATAGAATGGATGATATCCTTGATTAAGGGTTTCAAGTTCGAGCCCTTTGAACGAAGACCTGAGCAAATTTATGGAGCAGAAGGGGTTAACTCAAACTCCATTTATTAGAAAATTAAATTGTACCTCTAGTTTATACCTTTATGTTTTATATTTTGAATTCACTTGACACAATCTAAATTAAAATATTGTTTAGTGGTCAAGATGGTTCAAAACTTTTATAAGGTCGCTGGTTTAATTCTCACTGACCAGAGTCTTTTTAAATTTCTGAACTTTTTTTTTTGAACACCATTTGCAGAAAACCTGTCTTTCGCCACTGAAGGGAGAAATTCCTTATACAAAGAGCATTTTTTGTTTAATGAGTCATATATAGCGGGTCTCTAAATTAGTCGAGCCAGTAAATATCATATATCAAATGACTAAGAAAAAAGGAAAGAGGAATAGTGGATTCAATTTCTTGAGTTTTAGCTTGGTGTTAGGGTCATCTATCATTCACTATCACTCTCTCTTGGGTGGAGCTGATAACACCGGAAAAGGAATTGTAGTTCAAGAGTTGCTTTCACAAACCATAGGTGGGCCATGGAATCTTACATTCTCTCTCACTATATATATATATATATAGGCATACCATTCCATAAATCATAATATATATGTTTAAACAAAATTTCAAAGAGAAAAGTGAGAACTTTTCAAGAAAAGTTGAAGTTGGTGGATTATATATAAAGGTGGGTAGAAGGGCAAATTAATCAAACACTTTGTAAAAAATATTTCAACTTGTTTGTTTGGTGGTAGTTGAGAGTACTAGTAATAATGGGAAGACAACCTTGTTGTGACAAACTTGGAGTTAAGAAAGGTCCATGGACAGCTGATGAAGACAAGAAACTCATCAATTTTATTCTTACAAATGGCCAATGTTGTTGGCGTGCTGTCCCTAAACTCGCCGGTCTTAGACGCTGCGGTAAGAGTTGTCGTCTCCGATGGACTAATTACCTTCGACCCGATTTGAAACGAGGACTTCTCAGTGATACTGAGGAGAAATTGGTAATTGATCTCCATGCTCGTCTTGGAAATAGGTAATAATCTTTTTCTCTTTTTCTAACTTGTTTGGGACTGAAGCGTCGTTACTGTTGGAAGAGAAACTTGTTTATTGTTGATATAAGAACCAGGAACTTAAGATGGTTAATTAATTTACTAATTACCAACTAAGCTAATAAACGGCTTATATCCATGTATTATGTGGTGATTTTTTTATCAGAAGTTCTATTGAAATCGCCATGTTTGTGTTAGGGTTGTTTATTTATTGTTTGTAAGCATTACTGAGGATGAGTTTAGTTTCGGCCTTTTTATCCTTTTGTCTTCCCTTTGTCTTAGGTTGCATGTTTTTTTTCCCTCTATGTGCATTTTCATGCCACAGAAAGAAAGGCTAAAGGGAAAGTTTCTCTGCCACGAGTTATGATTGTGTTGACATCGAAATAACATGGTGCATGCGAAAGCTAACAATATAAAAATTGATATACGATAAATCAGACAAGAAAGAAAATATACTAAAAACATATTATATTAATATGATTTGGTCAAATGGCCTACATAAATCTTCTACTATTAAAAGAAAGAAAAAAACTAATTGAGAGAATAAATTCTTCCTTAAATAATTAAGAATCCTTTAGTAACTACATTGTGGATATTGTTGTTAGTGTTATGAGTAGCAGAAATCCTTAATTTACAAAAGTGTAAATTTTTTCCTCCAGGAAATTTATTCTCTCTTTTTTTCAAGAAAGAGAGTCACTCGCCAATGGATTAAAAATTGAGGGCAAAATCCTAACATATTAAACTCACAAAGCTAGTATTTTGAAAGCTTTTGTTGCTCTTTAAAGTGCATGGCTTTTGTGTATAAAGAAAAAAAAAGTTAACAGCATATCATGTACTATGATTTCTGATTGAATGTTTATTTCTGGTTTAATATAATGAAGCTTCTTGATAACTACTTTTACTTTATTGTTCATGATTTTCTGTATTGTCAAGTAATATACTAAGTTAATATTAAAATATTCTGGCTTCAAAAGGAAGTGCTCTATTTATCTTATCAATCTATTACATGTCTTCTTGAAGTGGACTTGAAACAGTAGTTCTTTTCCCTTATCTTGCTTTATTAGTTTGTCTTCATTCTGATTTTCAAACAATTTATAACAATAATTGTATGGTACTAAATACTTAATTTGTTTTAATAAGGTGGTCCAAGATTGCTGCAAGATTACCAGGAAGGACAGATAATGAGATTAAAAATCATTGGAACACTCATATTAAGAAAAAGCTACTCAAAATGGGGATTGATCCTGTTACACATGAACCACTCAAAAAAGAAGCAAATCTTATTGATCAACCTATCCCAAAATCTGATCAAAACAAAAGTAATGGTCATCAGCATGTACAAGTTGTACCCGAGTGTACAAGTGTCACTGCGGCAGCCACCTCCTCAGAGTTAGATAACTCCTCTTACTCCGCTTCTTCTACTTCTTCGTCTGAAAACTCTGCAAGCATCACCAATGAATCCAAGTTGATTCTCCACACACTCGATGAAAATGATCCGCTGCTAAGCTCCCTACTGGAAGTTGATGCTCCTCTTGTCGATTCGCTATGGGAACTTCCAGTATCTTCTGAAGAACAAAAAAAATTCGATAACATGACATCTTGGGACGACAGTTTTAATTGGCTATTGGATTGTCAAGATTTTGGTATTCACGACTTTGGTTTTGATAATTTCTTTAATGATGTTGAATTAGAGGTGTTTAACACCATAAATGACATGGAAAACAAGCAGTGATCATTTACCAGTATTAATCCCAAATGAAAAATATAATGAATGGCCAAAGGGACATAATTAACCAAGGAACTAAGTCTAGCATTTCACAACGTTAGCTTTGTTTATGTGCATGTTTACAAATGTATCATGTCTACAGTACTAGGATATTAGATTTGGTGGAGTTGTATTTTGTTTTTTTTCTATTTGTACAAATTTTCGTAGAATAATCGCGAAGAGTCCAAGGTGAAACCTTTGCTTCTAATTTAGAGGTTTCGGACAATCTAGACAACCTACCAACCAACCGGTCAATTAAACCAATCATGTTAGAAGAAAAAAATCCAAAGAGATAAAAAGAAATTGTAGTAGTGATTTAGTGTTATCCCTGTGCCAAGGATGGGGACATGTACACTTAGGCAAAATTATTAGAGGGGTTCATATGTATATTAAGAAAACCTTTTGTATATTATGTAAAGATCATAAATTATAATGACACTTTGTTGTTTTTATTTGTCTTCTCTTTATTTTCTTCCTTTTCTCTACATCTCTTCGAGTATTTTTTCATTCATATATATATATATATATATATATATATATATATATACGAACGAAAAAGTTAGGTCGCAAAAATATGACTCGCTCAATTTGCTCATTTTGACTTGACGGGTTAACTTGGGCACTACAGTCAACCCATCAAAAAGTTAGACTAACTGGGATAGATTATATTTATGTATGATATAACTATAAAGGAATACATTTTTCCTTCCATTGGTTTCGTTTGTAATTAAGCAAATTATAAGAAAACAAACAAAGAAATTAAAACTTAGTTAGGTTGTCAAATTCTACCGGACTACCGGCTATAACTCATTGTTTTGCTAGCTCATCTCAGCTCAAGTAATATTCGAACGACTTTAATATTTTTATTTATTGATTCAATCTATTTTAATCCGTCTAAATTCTGCCCAACTTGTCCATTTTTACAATCCTAATTCATAGTTAATACTATATATAAATACCTTTGAAGGTGGCTCCTTCGTACTGGAATGAACCTTTCTATAATTTTTTTTTGCCCTAAGTAACGTCTAACTTGCTGAAATTACACATTAAATTTCTGGTAGTAGATTCATAGTTGTGTAGATATTCATTCTCGCAAGAATCTTAGAAATATTGAAATTTTTTGAAGTTCTTGAAAGTGAGTGATATAATTTGGGAGTTGAACGTTCAAAAAGAAAAATTAACACTTGTAGTTTTAGAGTTCGTCACGATTTTATTTTTTCTGAAAACGGACATATACAGGAACTACTCCACTATCAAAATAGGGCAAATATCATTAAATCAAAAGTGCAAATATTGTGACAACTTTTTTGTCTGCCAAAAATATTGTTTCTTATCGCCCAAGGTTGTAAAAATGCTGTCTTACGCCAGAAAATTAGGGTGCAAAAGTTCAAAACTTATTTATCTTATTAATAATTTTCTTTTTAACGTTATCAGCTAAATCATTAGCTCTCTCAACATACTTAACCAGTAAAAAGTACTTTTATAATATTATATTCCAGACAACATATAGAAATTATAATAATAATGTATACGTTTTAACATTTTTACGTTAAGCTGACACGTTAAAAGTAGTGCAAAAAATATATCACAAATTTGAGCACTAACCAGCTGAAGTTTGTCGGCAGATGACGATTGAGTTATAAGATTATTAGGAAAAAATAAAATATGATGCCCACTAATAGAGCTACTAAAATAAGGCACTACACTAGAAGTCTAGAACCATGATCTAGTGATAAAGTTAATTATGTCATCTTTCGACAAAACATGATGAGTTCACATTACCCATTTGCACAATAATTTAAGAGAAATTTAGCAGAAAAACAAACAATATTTTAAGAGATTTAACATATTTATATTGATAGTGTAAGGAATAAATTTATACTCTGTAACTTGAAAAATATTATTTCTAATCTTGAAAATAAAGCAAATTAATTGCTACAACAAATAAATATAACATGATAGTATTTTCTTCACACACTATCGGTGTATATAAGTTAAATTTTTTAGGAACATCTTTTAGTATTCTGTTTAAAGAAAAAACAAATTTGCTCGATAAAGGTATCTTGGATAGTTAATTAGTGTCTTCTTTTTATTAAAAAAAATTAGTGTCTTTTAGAAGTTTTCTTCCTTTTCCAAAAATGATTTTGAAAATGATGTCCAAAGACAGTTTTTAACCACGAAAACCCTTTTTAAAAACGGTGAGCCAGATAAAACTATGTGCAAATTAAATTTACTTCTGAAAACAGTTTAAAGAATTATACAGCAACAACAACAACAAAAAAAAATGAAAAAAAAAAAAAGAAAAGTTTTGCTGCTTACCTATAGTAGTAATTAAGTACTAGTAACAAGCATGAAGCGGGCACATGAATTTATTCAAATCTTTATTCTGACATTTTTAAGATCTAAATATCTCCTTTTCAATCGTTTGAACTCAATGTATCTTATTTAAGTATAATGTTACTAGGTTTATGAAACTTGGACTATATAAAGGAGTACATACAACATAGTAGTATATGATTAATACCAAATTTTGACTTAATTTGTATTTAAAAGTTTTTTCAAGTCACTTCTTATCAAATACAACCAATACTCTATAATAGTCTTGTTTGTTCCGATATTTTTTGGCTACTTCAGTGAAGTGTTGTTATAAAAAATACGTATTATACTCTTTCCGTTCACTTTTACTTATCATGTTTTACTTTTCGAGAGTCAATTTAACTAATTTTTTAAGCTAAATTTCATTACAATTTAAAAATATTTAAAATTAAATTTAGATATTCGGAAATTATACGAAAAGTACTACAATTTGTGAATTTTTTTCATGTCAATATGGTGACTTAAAACGTTATCCAAAGTTCATGTAATTTGACTCTCGAAAAGCTAAATATGACAAGTAAAAATAAACGAAGAGAGTAACATAATGTTAAAATCAATTCCGATAAAATTTGTTATAATGAATGCTTGTTATATAAGCGTGATGTTATAAAAAGATCTGACTGTATAATCCAAATGGTGTCTACATAAAATGACTTCATCATACAAAAGGGAAAGACCACTTTTAGTAGCATAATTTACATGTTAAAGTCAATTAAGGGAGTAATATAATGTAGCTAAAGACTTGTTAGGACAAAATTAGTGGAAGTAAAGTATACTCACCTTTATCTGCAACAAAAGATATTGAGAGGAAAACTAAGAGAATGATCACCTTTGTTACGAGGAAGGTAAGAATTATGTTTGCCCATTATTACACACGCCCCTCAAGAAAAATTAATTAGGATGGTATTTTGATTACTTTACCCTTATTCTGTGAGTAAATTTTGGTTACCTTATCGTGGAAAAATAGTTATTAGACGTATGTAATATAGTGGATGACAAGAAGTTTAGTTAATTTAATAAGACAATGTAGTTTTGTGGCTGTATTGTTGCAGTGAGTAAAGTTAAAATTATTATTTTAGTGTTTGAATTTAGTTTACTGTTATAGTCGATCGATAAAGTTCAATGATCATACATGATAGTTGAAACAAACCCCTTCTTTAATCCTTATTATATACAGCACCAGCGTTCCTAATCTATTTCATTTTCAACTTAAGCTTTAAGCTTGATTCAAGGATCAGATATGTTTTCAAGAAGACATTGATTAAGGGAAAAGATTAGTGGCTGTTGAAATGATTTTTAATTAATTAATGTATTACTCCCTTCGATTCAAAATAGGTAATTTGTGTTGGGAATAAAAAATAATATTCCGTCCAGGAATAATATTTACGATAAATTCACAATAACAGAAGAAAGTAACAAAGACACCAAATCTTATAACGAGGTAAAATATAATATCCGAGCGAAGCAATATTACCAGTATAATATTATAACTTAGTAGCGTCAAGAGACTATTACAACTTTGAAAGAAATAACACTCTTTATTTTAAACTGCTCACTACAATATTACTCCCACTCACGGTCTTTCGTTTCCAAAGAATGTGGATTCGGCATTCTGAATTTCACATTGATCTCAACCATGCTCGGGAAATCCTTTTCAAGTCTTCTCCAAGAAGATTGGCAACAATCACTGGATTACTCTCTCTATGTTCTATTCGCTCTCTAATTTTGGTGTGTCTGAAATGAAGACCAAAAGTTTCTATTTATAGGAAACGTTTTTCGATTTGGCTTTCTGAAATCATATATGCATCTTTCCAAATTAGATTTGTCTTTTGCAAAATCTGATTTGCAAATTGCACGTTTGAGCAAATTGTTGTCTTCTTTTTCTTTGTCTTTTTATTTTATTTAAGTGGGTCCCATAAATCTCTCCCTTAATTTTTATTTTTCTTCTTCATTCCAAGTCTTGGTCTAAATCTCTCAAAATCTTGGCTTGGTAAAATATCCGCAACTTGATCATAAGATTTCACATACTTGAGCTCGACTTTCTTTTTGGCACTACACAGCCTTTGCTTGCAACCTTTAGCCACAAGTCGTGTTTTGTATCTCTTCAATTCTCCATCAGCATTCTTCTTTGTCTTGTATGTTGATTCTACTTCAATTGTTCGATCACTATTGGGAAGAGTTGTTAACTCCCAAGTGTTATTCCTCTCTGTTGACTCGATCTTCTCCTCTATGGTCTGTCTCCACCTTTTGTCTGTAGCAGCTTCATCAAAGTTCATTGGTTCATTGTCAGCAAAACGATAATATAAGAAATCAAAATTAGTAACTTCTTCTGTATCATCATAGAGCTCTTGAATGCTCCTTGTCCTTTGCGGCTATTCATTTGAACTTTCTTGAGAAGAAGGAGATGCAACATTGGTTGGAAAAGGAGGTGGAGTTGTATCCTGCATAGGTTCCACGTTCTCTGGTTCTTCTTCATCACCAAAGCATGGAAGAAAATCATATGAAGTTTCTTCTTAAACTTCCCTATCCCATGTCAATTCTTCATCAAATTCAACATCGCGACTTACCACCACCTTGCCGCTGCTTGGGTTGTATTGCTTGTAGCCTTTGAAGTCGTATCATAGCCAACAAACACATGCTTGACACTTCGATCGTCAAGATTTTCTCTCCCTTGATGTGGCACATGAGCATATGATATGCTCCCAAAGATTCTCAAGTGTTTGACACTTGTCTTTCTTCCACTCCATGCTCCTTGAGGCATTTGATCTCTAACATTTCTTGTTGGAGACCTGTTATTCAAATAAACTGCACAAGAAATAGCTTCGGTCCAAAATTACTTGGGCATATTTTTATCTTTCAACATACATCTAGTCATATTAAGAATCGTTCAATTCTTTCTCTCTGCAACACCATTTTGTTGAGGTGAATAACGTACCGTTAGAGGGTGATGAATTCCATGAAGTTGACACAAGTCATTAAATTCGTTTGAGGTGAATTCGCCTCCTCTATCGGACCTTAGAGGTTTAGTTTCATAGCCACTTTCTTTCTCCAGAAATACTTTGAAATTTTTAAAAATAGCAAAAGCTTTAGATTTTTGGTTCAAGAAATAAACCCAAGTCTTTCTACTAAAGTCATCAATGATAAGCAGAAAGTATTTTCTATTACCAAAAGAATGTGGATTTATTGGTCCATACACATCAGTGTGGACAAGCTGGAGCGGTTTGGTTGATCTTAACATGGCCTTCTTTAGAAAACTCTTCCTTGCATGTTTCTACGAAGAAAAGCTTCACACAATTGATGTGGATGGTTTATTGATGGTATCACATGCACCATGTTCCTTTCTCCCATTTATTTGAGGGCTTCAAAATTTAAGTGCCTAAATCGTATGTGCCAACACCATGATTCGTCTTGCACATTAGCCTTCAAACACTTTGCATCAATTTTTTTAAGATTCAGAGAAAATAATCTATTCTTTTCCATATGCACTTTAGTAATTAGAATTCCATTTTAATCTCTAAAACAAAGATGCATATTTTTCATGTGGATGTCATATTCCTTTTCAAGAAGTTGGCCCAAACATAAAATATTACTTTTTAATTTTAGCACACAATAAAAATTTTGAATTAACTTGTAACTACCATCTTTACAAGAGATCAGAATCGTACATATCCCCTCGATTTGAACCTTTTAGGTATATCCAAAGGACAAGTTACCTCTTACTGTTTTATTGATCTCCACAAACTTCTCTTTCATCAACACATATGATTGTTTGCTCCATTGTTAAAATACCACGAGCTGCAATTATCCATGTCTTCTTCCTTAAGTGCCATCAACAATGTTGACTCATTTCCTTCTTTCTTTTCGTCAACAAGGTTAGCCTTTTCTTCATCATTGCTACGACATTCCCAAGAGTAATGGCTAAATTTATGACAATTGTAACACTCAATTTTTGATTTGTCATACCTTTGTCCATTATTTTCTTGGTAGTAGCCACGTCCTCTTTCTCCTATTTGTCCACGAGCACGACCTCTGAATGCTTAGTGGATTTTAACTTCATTGTTGAAGTTGTTACTGTTACTTCTTCCTCGTCCATAACCGCCATGACCTCGTCCTCGTTTATTTCCTTGATCGCATTTTTCACCTCCATAATTCTTGAAAAATGCTTGAGTTTTAAGAAGTTTCTCCAATGGCACTTCTTGTCTCCTTTTGATCTTGGGCCTGTAAGGACCCCTCCAATTGCTCCACCGTCATTGAGTCTAAATCTTTAGACTCCTGAATAGAACATACCACAAAATCAAATCTAGGTGTTAAAGTGCGAATGGTCTTTTCTACCACACGGACATCTTCTATGTCCTCCCCGTATCTTCTTAGTTAATTGACAACAACCTTCACTTTAAACAATAATCCGAAATGCATTGGGATTCTTTCTTTTTTAAAACTTCAAAATTAGTCCTTAGAGTTTGAAGTTTTACCTTCCTCACCTTGTCAACTCCTTGGAGAGAATTTTGTAAAATCTCCCAAGCTTCCTTTGAGGTGGTATTATCAGCCACCTTCTCAAATATGGCATCATCCAAACATTGGTGGATGAGCATGAGGGCTTGTTGATCCTTCTTCCTTCTCTTTTCCAAGATATCTTTTTCATTTTGAGGCGGAGTTTCCTCATTATCGGGTTTTGCATACCCTCTGTGTCACGACCCCAACCCGGTCGCGATGGCGCCCAGCACATTGCTAGGCAAGGCCGACTAATCACACTCACGTTCTGAGCTACGAACTCACATCCTTAATTCACAATCATTAATAACGAGAAAAATCTGAAATTTTAGCAGTTATATATAGAAAACATCCCAACAACTAGTGATAGCAACCTCTCACAGATCTGGGGGTCATGAGACAAGAACCTCTACCAGAATAAAGTAATAACACTAAAAATATCATAATCTGAGTACACGGAAATATCAAAATACAAAAGTAGTGGAGGAGTCGGGTCCTGCGAACGCCAGGCAGCTACCTCGACAAGCTCCGGAGAAATACTCAGAAATTCACCTGAAAGGTCAACTCTGCCCTGAGGTACCTGGATCTGCACACAAGATGCAGGGAGTAGAGTGAGTACTTCCAACTCAGTGAATAATAACAATAAATAACAACTGGATGAAAGAAAGCCGGTAAAATCACTATGCAGTTCTATTACCAACAGTAAAGAGAATATATAAGTACCCAATAGGGTAAAGAATCTGATAAATACTTCCCTTTCTGTCTGGCCATTTACTAACACTGCAGTGCGCAGCCCGATCCAACACCATATCAATGTATACCTATACTGCTGCGGCGCGCAACCCTACTCCAATATAATATATAAGATGCTTGGCGCGCATCCCGATCCAATATATATATAGTCGAGTGCGCTCACTGGGGGTATGTACAGACTCCGGAGGGGCTCCATCCGCCCAATCGCTATAATACTACGGCGTGCAGTCTGATCCGTATATCATTGTTGTATGCAGTCCGATCCATATAATGTATATCACTGCGGCGTGCAGTCTGATCCATATAATATACCACTGCGGCATGCAGTCCGATCCAATACATGGATATGTATATACTGATGCGGCATACAGCCCGACCTGATGTATATATATGTCAATTAGCCTCACTACGGTGTTCTCGACCCCTCTCAATAATCATAGACTTGGCCTTTTGGGCCCACTCAGCTAAGACACGGTATTTAACCATAGGTATTGCTCATTCAGGGTGCAAGTTTCAAAGTCCGGTTTATTTCATGATTTACAGTCAAAAGTCAGGACAGATGGTATGTGTCCAATAGGTAAAGTGAGGTCAATCAGCTCAACATACTCCTTAGGAGTTCTACAGATAGGCACAAGGCCCCATAAGACGCGTGTCTCATCTCAACATAGCACCGCATAATGCAAATACGAGGTTTCAACCCCTCAGTATATCATTCATAACCGTTACTCACCTCGAACCCGCCAAAATCCTAGCTCGCCTTGAGCTTTCCTCGCAAATCTACCTCCTCGAATGTGGAATCTGATCAAAACCAGAAGGAATACACTATAATAAGCTAATGGGACATAACCCAATAGAAGGAACTCGAAAAATACCCAAAAATACGAAGTTGGCAAAATTCGAGCCCGGGCCCACTTCTAAAAAAATTACAAAATTCACAGCATCGGAATCATCGTCTCGCCATGAATCCACACATATCAAACTTACAAGAATCGGAGTCCATTTGACCCCTCAAATCAATAATTAAGCTTACTTGGGTTTCAAGACCTAACCGCCATTTTTAACATCAAAAACCTTGTATTCTTTGTTTTTAATCCAAGGATTTACACTATAATGACATATTCTAGGTCCAAGAATCCATACCTGATGTTTTCCCCCAAAATCCTCTTCAAAATCGCTCCCAAATTTGCATGTCTCCAAATGTTCTTCTCTTTTTCAAACTTGCAAAATCACTGTTCATAAAACCTTGCTCGATTTCTGCGTACGCGGTCAACTGACCGCTCCTGCGGTCTCTGCTTTTGTGGCCACACGACCGGCTACGCAGTCCAACTTAAATCACATAGCCCGCTTATGCCGTCAAACTACCGCCTTAATGGTAATCGCCTATGCGGTCTACTTTCCGCTTCCGCGATCCAAGCCTTTCCTCAAGTTTCGCTTTTTCTGCTCATCCGTCGCTTCTGCGATCACCGCTTTAGCGGCTTCCCTTCAGCAAAAGCGGAAGTACCTGAAGCCATCTACTGTTTTCATGCAACAAACTCCCAAAACCTCCGATCAAACATCTGGAAATACCCCGAGGCCCCAGGGACCCCAACCAAAACCACCAACCTATTCCAAAGCATCATAAAAACATGTTACAATCATATAAACACAACCAATAACCCAAAAATCATCAATTCACGATGGATTCAAGCCTAAGTTCAACTATAACTTCCGAAACTCACATTCGATCAAAAACCCGACCAAACGACGTCCGATTGACCTGAAAATTTGCAGACATATCCAAAATAACCTAATAAAGCTACAAGAACTCTTGGAATTATATTCCGATCCCGGAATCAAAATCTCATCTATCAACCGGAATTCGTCGAAATTAAAACATAGACAATTCAAGCCTAATTCTACACCGGACCTCAAAATTCAGTTCCGATTTTCTCTAAAGTCATAAATCACCTCCAAAACTAGACGAATCATGGAAAATCCATTCCGAGCCCTATATCTTATAAGTCGACATTAGGTTAACTTTTCCAAACTAGCCTTCTCTTAAAGAGACTAATTGTCTCAATTCCAACCAAACTCTGACCGAATCACTTCAAACTCTACAAACATATATGATGAAACATAAAGAAGGTAACACACGTGACAACGGGCCCTGTCGTCACACTCTGTCTACGATTTTCCACACATCCTGGGAGCCAAGAATGACTTTAATGCATAGACACCATTTCTCATAATTATCTATTGTGAGTTAGGGGTACTGAAAAGACAGCGGGCCGTTATTCTCCGTGGATTTGATACCACGTTATTGGGAATAAAAAATTATATCCCGGCCAGGAATAATATCCACGTAAAATCACAATAACAGAAGAGAGTAACAAATATACCAAATCTTTTAATGGGGTAAATATAATACCCGAGCGAAGCAATATTACTACTATAATATTAAAACTTAGTAGAGTCAAGAGACTACTATAACTTTGAAGGAAATAACATTCTTTATATTAAACTCTTCACTAGAATATTACTGCTACTCACTATTTATCTCACGAACTACAATATGTGAATTACTCTCTATATACTCTATTTGCTCTCTGATTTTGGTGTGTCTGAAATGAAGAACAAAAGCTTCTATTTATAGTAAATGTTTCCCAATTTGGATTTCTAAAATCATATATGCATCTTTCCAAATCGGATTTGACTTTTGCAAAATCTGATTTGCAAATTGCACGTTTGAGCATATTGTTGTCTTCTTTTTCTTTTTCTTTTTCTTTTTCTTTTTCTTTTACTTAAGTGAGTCCCATAAATCTCTCCCTTAATTTATATTTTTCTTCTTCATTCCAAGTCTTGATCTCAATCTCTGAAAATCTTCAAACTTGAGTGGCTTGGTAAAAATATCCGCAACTTGATCATGAGATTTCACATACTTGAGCTCGACTTTCTTCTTGGCACTACACTGCCTTTGCTTGCAACCTTTAGCCACAAGTCGTGTTTTGTATCTCTCCAGTTCTCCATCAGCATTCTTCTTTGTCTTGTATGTCGATTCTACTTCAATTGTTCGATCACTCTTGGGAAGAGTTGTTAACTCCCAAGTGTTATTCTTCTCTGTTGACTCGATCTTCTCCTCTTGGTCTGTCTCCACATTTTGTCTGTAACAGCTTCATTAAAGTTCATTGGTTCATTGTCAGCAAAACGACAATATAAGAAATCAAATTTAGTAAATTCATATGTATCATCATAGAGCTCTTGAATGCTCCTTGTCCTTTGCGGCTATTCATTTGAACTTTCTTGAGAAGAAGGAGATGCAACATTGGTTGGAAAAGGAGGTGGAGTTGTATCCTGCATAGGTTCCACGTTCTCTGGTTCTTCTTCATCACCAAAGTATGGAAGAAAATCATATGAAGTTTCTTATTGAGCTTCCCTATCCCATGTCAATTCTTCATCAAATTCAACATCGCGACTTACCACTACCTTGCCGCTGCTTGGGTTGTATAGCTTGTAACCTTTTGAAGTCGTATCATAGCCAACAAACACATGCTTGACACTTAGATCGTCAAGCTTTTCTCTCCCTTGATGTGGTACATGAGCATATGATATGCTCCCAAAGATTCTCTAGTGTTTGACACTTGGCATTCTTCCACTCCATGCTCCTTGAGGCATTTGATCTCTAACATTTCTTGTTGGAGACCTGTTATTCAAATAAACTGCACAAGAAATAGCTTCGGCCCAAAATTACTTGGGCATATTTTAAGCTTTTAACATACATCTAGTCATATTTAGAATCGTTCAATTCTTTCTCTCTGCAACACCATTTTGTTGAGGTGAATAAGGTACCGTTAGAGGGCGACGAATTCCATGAAGTTGACACAAGTCATTAAATTCGTTTGAGGTGAACTCGCCTCCTCTACTGGACCTTAGAACTTTAGTTTCATAGCCACTTTCTTTCTCCACAAATACTTTGAAATTTTTAAAAATAGCAAAAGCTTTAGATTTTTGGTTCAAGAAATAAACCCAAGTCTTTCTATTAAAGTCATAAATGAAAAGCAGAAAATATTTTCTTTTACCAAAAGAAGGTGGATTTATTGGTCCACACACATCAGTGTGGACAAGCTGGAGCGGCTTGGTTGATCTTGACAGGGCCTTCTTTGGAAAACTCTTCCTTGCATGTTTTCAAGAAGACAAGCTTCACACTATTGAATTGGATGGTTTATTGATGGTATCACATGCACCATGTTCCTTTCTCCCATTGATTTGAGGGATTCAAAATATAAGTGCCTAAATCGCATGTGCCAACACCATGATTCATCTTGCACATTAGCCTTCAAACACTTTGCATCAATTTTTTGTAAGATTCAGAGAAAATAATCTATTCTTTGCTATATGCACTTTAGCAATTAGAATTCCACTTTAATCTCTCAGCCAATGATGCATATTTTTCATGTGGATGTCATATTCCTTTTCAAGAAGTTGTCCCAAACATCTTGAATTAACTTGTGACTACCATCTTTACAAGAGATCAGAATCGTACATATCCCTTCGATTTAAACCTTTGATTTATCTCCAAAGGACAAATTACCTCTCACCGTTTTATTGATCTCCACAAATTTCTCTTTGCATTCACACATATGATTTCTTGCTCCATTGTCCAAATACCACGAGCTACAATTATCCATGTTTTCTTCCTTAAGTGCCATTAACAATGTTGACTCATTTCCTTCTTTCTTGTCTTCAACAAGGTTAGCCTTTTCTGCAACATTTCTATGACATTCCCAAGAGTAATTGCTAAATTTATGACAATTGTAAACCTCAATTTTTGATTTGTCATACCTTTGTCGTCCTCTTCCTCCTATTTGTCCACGAGCACGACCTCTGAATGCTTGGCGGATCTTAACTTCATTGTTGAAGTTGTTACTGTTACTTCTTGCTCGTCTATAAGCGCCACGGCCTCGTCCTCGTCTATCCCTCGATAGCGTTTTTCACCTCCATAATCCTTGAAGAATGCTTGAGTTTTAAGAAGTTTCTCCAAAGGCACTTCTTGTCTCCTTTTGATCTTGGGCCTGTAAAGAACCCTCCGATTGCCTCCACTTTCATAGAGTCTAAATCTTTAGACTCCTCAATGGCACACACCACAATATCAAATTTAGGTGTTAAAGTGCGAATGATCTTTTCTACCATGCGGACATATTCTATGTCCTCCCTGTATCTTCTTAGTTGATTTACAACAACCTTCACTTTTGAACAATAATCCGAAAAGCATTCGGATTCTTTCATTTTTAAAACTTCAAAATCAGCCCTTAGAGTTTGATAATTTTACCTTCCTCACCTTGTCAACTCCTTGGAGAGAATTTTGTAAAATCTCCCAACCTTCATTTGAGGTGGTAGCATCGGCCACCTTCTCAAACATGGAATCATCCAAACATTGGTGGATGAGCGTGAGGGCTTGTTGATCCTTCTTCCTTGTCTTTATCAAGACATCTTTTTCATTTGGAGGCGGAGCTTCCTCATTATCGGGTTTCGCATAACCTCTGTCTATGATTTTCCATACATCCTGGGAACCAAGAATGACTTTCATGCGTAGATACTATTTCTCATAATTATCTTTTGTGAGTTGGGAGTATTGAAAAGACAGCAGGCCGTTATTCGCCATGGCTCTGATACCACATTGTTGAGAATAAAAATAATATCCCGCCCAAGAATAATATCCACGATAAATCACAATAACAGAAGAGAGTAACAAAGATAACAAATTTTAACGAGGTAAAATATTATACCCGAGCGGAGCTATATTACCAGTATAATATTACAACTTAGTAGCGTCAAGAGACTACTACAACTTCGAAAGAAATAACACTTTTTATTTTGAACTCCTCACTATTATTACTCCCACTCACTTTTTATCTCACAGACTACAATATGTGGATTACTCTCTCTATACTCTATTCGCTCTCTGATTTTGGTGTGTCTTAAATGAAGAATAAAAGCTTTTATTTATAGGAAACGTTTCCCGATTTGGCTTTCTAAAATCATATTTGCATCTTTCCAAATCATATTTGTCTTTTGCAAAATCTGATTTGCAAATTGCATGTTTGAGAAAATTGTTGTCTTCTTTTTCTTTGTCTTTTTCTTTTATTTAAGTGGGTCTCGCAATTTGTAAACTGTTTTCACGCAGATTAAGAAATTTACCTTTTAACATTAATTAGTCATAAAATTAATTATATAATTAACATTACTATCTCTTCACTTAAACACTCATAGCACCTACTCCAACATTATTTACTCCAAGGACAATGCAGGAAAAAAATTAATTAATTCTTAAAATTTAGAAAAATCACTTATTTTGAGCCAAAAAAAGACTAAAATATAAATTATTTTTGACCAATGGGAGTATCCTTTTGTACCATCATTTCAGTCAACTGTCTGCTAGGCAGGATATGCTTATGAAACTCCAACTCTACGGAGTGCTGCTATGTGGATTTATTTTGAGTCAACCTTGTAGTTTGGAGCTTGATAAATACAGTGATCTTGTTTTGTCACAATTTTTTGTCACAGGCAATTCTTGAAACTGATATGACAAAAAAAGTGAATTAATCAATTTTAATGACATAGATATTGCCATTAAATGGCCAATAGAAGTAGAAGCTGCGTACAATATATGACTTATGATCGGACAATCTAGCCTTTGAATGAAAAGGTAGTCTTTAATTCATGAGTTATCTGAGAGAAAGTAGATATTGATCCTTTGTTAATAATCTTAATTTTACTTAGTATTTTGCAGTATAAAGTATATAAAATTAAACAATGCATCTTCATTAGGGGCGGCTCATTAGGGGCGGCCCAAGCTAGGTGGGATCTAAGGTCAAAGTTTAATATAGGGCCTAAGTATTTATAAGAATGTTATAATATATATTTTTATTTAAAATTTATTCTTCTATCTTTTTGACATGCAAAGTTTTTAATATATATTTTTATTTAAAATCTATTTTTTCTAGTTTTCTACTAATTTTATTAAAGTATCTCTTATTTGTGGAGTCTGAAATCTTATTGTTTTAATTTAATACTTTCAATATGACTTTTCCAGTGATTCTACTATGGAGTTCAAATATGTACTTTATTAATATATTTAAAAAGTTTTCTTTCCTTTTATATGTAAATACAAAAGTACTTCGCATACACACCCACACACACACACACACACACACACACATATATATATATATATATATATTATAAAAGCATGAATATAATGTCGGTTTACAAAAATAATCTTATGATATCAAGCACAATAACTCATAATAAAAGAATATAACCGGAATTGTAGATATTAACTTTATAACCCTATTAGTTTTAGGACATAATACTATATGTTAGGAATCCTACATGATTATCTTTAGGAATTCTATTAGTATAATTATTTCCATACTGTCTATTTCATAATAAAATTGAACCAATAAATATCTTTAGTCATTTAATCATATTACTCTTAATATAATTTTATGTGCGGATAAAATTGTAATATTGAAAACATTTACTAACTAATACAAATTCGCATGGGGTTCATATACAAAACAAGATTCCTACCATTGTTATGTTCCATACTCATATATAAATTTCACGTGGACTAGAATAGATAATTTCCACCGCCGTCTCATACTACCCTATGAAAAGAAGTGCATTGCCTCATTCATCGGAGCACGCACAAATTTGATAAAATTAAAAAAGACTTCCAAATTTTGAGATTAAAAATTTTACGTTTCATGAAGGATAACATATAAATATTTTTTGGGTGATATGTAAATTGTTGTACACAATTCATGTATATGTTCAACTTCCTCTTTTACTTTATCAATTTTTTTCATTACATTTATTATTTTCCAATATGCGTTTCGAAATTTTTGTATCACATAAAAAGAATTATTTTGTATCTGATTAAGGAACTAATATTCACGAAGAAATAACAAACTGTTACAAAATTTAGCTCAAAGTAATAAATAAAAGATAGATATTACAAAACTTAGCCCAAAGTAATAAACAAAAAGATAGACAACAAAGTAGAGAGAAAGAGAGAAGAGAATATATTTCTTCCATGTATCCAAGTGTATTACAAAATGAGTTTTCATCCTCTATTTATAGTACAACATATAGGTATACCAAAAGAATTTCATAAGTATGTCATTAAGTATTTGAGATCATGGAGGAATATCATGGGTAAATTATGAAGGTATGGGAGTTACAACAATAATGGTGAGAAGTAGTGGGGATTATCTACATAATGGAGAAGAGTAGTGGGAGTAACTTCTTTAGGAGTTATAGACATCCACTACAAGGTATAATATTTCATAGAACTCCCCCTTGGATGTCTATAGATAATGTGCCTCGTTAAAACCTTAACTAAAATAAAACCCAATGGGAAAAATTCTAGAAAAGGAAAAAGAGTACACATATCTAACAAAATGCATTTTTGTTGCCTCGTTAAAAACCTTGCAAGGAAAACCCAATGGGACAAAACCTTGTAAAGGAAAAAGAGTGCAACGCCCATTAACTCCCCCTTAAAGAGCATCAATTCACATTCTTGAGCCTTCGCATTCCAATCTTGTGCACCATCTTCAAGAGATCGTTGGTAGAGATTTGATAAATAAATCAGCCATATTAACTATAATGAATATTTGCACCTTGAAATCATAACTCGTGGTAGATATATAATGTCTTCACAAATATCGTGGAATGGCTTTTCAATATCTCCATAAATGTATCATCGCTATCATATTATCATGCTTATAGTTATAGCAAGATACATTTGTGCATAAATTGCACTGAGGAAGTGGTACCTCAAGATCAAGAATTATAGATGCTTCAAGCAACTTAAATCCTTTATGGATTGTCATATAAGTTGAGTCATATAAGCCATATTGTAGACTTTAGATGCATATCAAGTTTTCATGTCATGCTAGACGTATAAGATATCGAAAAAGTGATTACACATACTATTGACTTTATACTTTTAAGTATTCGAACTACATGTCCAAAACTACATGTCTTTCATATTGAATCAATTCTACTTGAATTGTATCTCTTCCATTTGGCTAATATTTTGTTTGTATTCGACAAACTTAAGATCCTCATCGATGTTTAGCGCTATCATAGATGTCGTCGACGAACATTTTATATCGGTTCCAGTAAATTTTCATAAAGACATAACATGGAGATCTCTTCATTCATATATTCAGGTACCTGAATCTCTCATGAGATTTTATGAAGTGTTATGTCACGTGATCTTCTAGATCACTTGCCTCCTTATTATGATCACTTTGATCATTTGCTCATCTTCTTTATTAAGAAGTTCTTTTTGAAACCGATTTGTCTATACGCTTTAAGCGTATCAAAGACTTTGTCCTTCTAGGAGTTAATATAAGCATTTGCAGTGAGAATATAGTTACTTTCTTTGGGTCAACAAATGCGTATGGCATGCTTTGCAATATGTTGCAATTGAATTATCTTTTTTATGAACTTCAAGTTCATATTATGATATTCGAGGATCTATATATACAAATGGTAATTCGTTCCATGTAACTTTTTCTCAAGTGTTTATCATGTCTCCCCCTCATGTTAGAAAAACTAACTTGTTTCCTCAACTCTGGGAAATCATCTTTGTGCATTATCATGTTAATATACACTGCACATCAATAATAATAAGATGAAATTATTTGGTTCCTGACCCTGAACCACTTGTGAGGGGAGAATATAATATACTCTCGTGTATAACGTATATCAAATTGATATAGATAACTTTATTCTCATAAGCAATAATTTAGCTATTAAGTGGAGGCACTCAATAAATTATTTTGCTAAACCAACTATGATGTAAACCAACTTATCAAGATGAACTATCTTGAATAGAAAATCTGGAAATTATGCTCGAAATTAGATTACTGAGCAATTTACCTCGCAAGCACCGGCCAGGTTGCAGGTTAATAATAATCGCACATGTAACCATATCGTAGATGCATCATATGTGGTATACATGGCAGGCGAATGGGCCCATATTCGCCTTTGATATTTCCAGAATTTATGGGATTCAACCCCAACTTTAGTTGGTCAATTAATTAATGAGAATAAATAATATAAGAGAATTCGTAAAGAACTTTCTAGTTCTTTAATATTTACCCATGTGAATTCTCTATTATTGTTGCACATCATACTTAAATTGATATGGCTAACCCGAATGACAATTGAATAAATTATCAATATTGATAAAATTCAGGTTTACATCATGACATGTGCAATTATTGATAAACTCTAAGTTTATTATGATATGGGTTTTTATATCAATAAACATCCACTTTATTGTGGCATTCTTTTGTTTGTATAGTACAAATTGGAGAATAAAGCTGGTAGCTTTTCACATGCATATTATCATGCTACAAGTTGTAGTAATAGAAGATATCAAATCTTTCTTTTACTTATAGTCTCAATATAATCAATCGCTTCGCATATACTTTGGAAACTGAATAAGTTTCTTTGAGACTTACTATAATACAATACCTTATTGGTAATCAATTATGTTTCTCCAAAATAATATAATTGGCTCTTAAAGTTGTACCATTATGGTCATGTCAAAATTATATGCAATATATGTTTCTTGCATTATTATTGTCCTTTAATAATCATATTGCCAAAATATTTTGGCGTATAATAGGTACGTGACCAATGACCATTCATGCCATAATAATGACATTATTTTCTTATATCATCTCCACCCTCCTTCTAGAGGTGAGTGTGGTATATATGATACCAATAGCATGTTCATATTTTTCCAATAATGAATATGTATTCATAAATCATATGTTGTCACATTCACACCATGAATGGATCATAATCATCTATATGTGCTGTATAAAATCTCATGTCAAATCGATGACATATATTACTTTCACAGAGTGAAGGAATATTTTGAGAATCCTTATTATTCTCATTATCACAATGATGACGATTATAATTTCGTCTATTGCCACGTCCATATCCATTGATACCTCCACGGTAATAATTTTGTCTTCTTTCAGACTTATTACATAGTGCTATCATATTTTCTGCGGGGATATGTAATTTTGTTATCCTTTTCAAATCCGTAAATGCGTCTGGCATTTGATTTGCTATTCTTTGCAAATGAATAATCTTTTGCACCTCCTTTTCACAAATAGAGGCACGCAGATCAAGATGAGATAATGATGGATTTTTCCACAAAATTTCCCGTTTGGTTTCACCACCAACTTCTCCCCCTAATTTTGTGAAAAGTGTCTCATCGAATTGACAGTCTGCAAATCGTGCAGTGAACAAATCCCCTGTCAATGTTTCGAGGTAGCGAATAATGGAGGGCGATTCAAACCAAACATATATTCCTAACCTTCTTTGCTGACCCATTTTGGTGCGATATGACGGTGCTACAGGCACATATACTGCACATCCAAAAATTCTTAAATGGGATATAATAGGTTCATGACCCAAAACTAATTTCAAATGGGAATATTTGTGATAATTTATCAGTCTGAGACGAACTAGCATTGCTGCATGCAAAATGGCGTGACCCCAAACCGAAGTGGGCAGCCTCGTTTTCATGAGTAACGGTCTTGCTATCAATTGCAGACGTTTAATTAAAGACTCTCAAAGACCATTTTGAGTGTGAACATGAGCTACAGGATGTTCCACTTTTATCTCAATTGATAAGCAATAATCATTAAATGCTTGGGATGAAAACTCAGCAGCATTATCTAGTCTAATAAACTTAATTAAATTATCGGAAAATTGTGCCCGTAATCAAATTATTTGTGCCATTAATTTTGCAAACGCAAGGTTGCGAGATGACAATATGCACACATGAGACCATATTGAAGATGCGTCTATTAAGACCATAAAATATCTAAACGACCCACTAGGTGGGTGAATAGGTCCACAAATGTCCCCTTGTATACGTTTCAAAAACGCAGGTGACTCAATTCCAACCTTTGTTGGTGATGGTCTAATAATTAACTTGCCTTGATAACAAGAAGTGCAAGAAAATTCATTATTTAAAAGAATCTTTAAATTCTTTAATGGATGCCCATTTGAGTTTTCTATAATCCATCTCATCATAATTGATCCAGGATGTCCCATTCGATCATGCCAAAGTACGAAAGTATTGGAATCAGTAACCTTTTGGTTTACGGTAGAATGTGCCTCAATTGCACTAATTCTTGTACAATACAGGCCACAAGATAAAGATGGGAACTTCTCAATAACCCTGTTTTGGCCAGAGACATTCTTTGTAATGATGAGATATTCAAGATTATTCTCATCTATTGTCTCAATATGATATCCATTTTGAATGATATCTTAAAAACTCAACAAGTTCCTCTTAGACTTGGAGGAGAACATTGCATTCTCTATGATAAATATTGTTCCTTTAGGCAGAGTTATAGTTGCTCTTCCGGAGCCTTCAATCAATTTACTACTACCAGAAATTGTAGTAACATCTGCCTTACACATACTTAAATGAGAGAAATATTTCTTCTCTTTGAATATCGTATGTGTGGTACATGAATCAATTAAACAAATAAAATAATATACATAGTCATGCCTTAAGTACTGATTCACAGTGACAACTTGCAATACGTTCAAAGTTCAAAACGTGTTCATGTATTGTTAATTGACACCAAATATAGTTCTATACATGTATATGTCTAAATGTGTTAATAAGAAATTTTACAATATTGCATACAATTTTGCAAAGTTTTAAGACAAATATGATTTTAGTTACAGCTTAGACAGTGAAACAATTCCATGTGAAAAAAAAATGTGCCATAATGTAGACTACACAAATAAATGCCATGGGTACAAAAACTGTTGAATATACACAAGCACAATACTTATAATTGTAAGCAATATAGTAAAGAAACAATTTGTAGTATTATAGTACAATGTCTTTGAAGAATGCAAAAATGACTGTACTATACGTAGATAAGATTACGACACTAGTTACTCATTGTGTACAATATTTTGCTATATGTACTGTTTTTGTCTAACATTTAACAAAGTCTAATGTTTTGATAAACGAATAAATTCTAGCTAGCACAGAACATTGACTTATGAAATAATCACACTCAAGCATATAGATAGTATGTGTAATCTAAAGTTATATATTTTAAAACCATGATACAGATTATTTGTCAAGTTGATAAAACTCTTAAGGTACATATCGATATTTGATCATTGATTAAATTGTTTTAATATTAATTTTAAAACAAAAATTAGGAGGAGAAAAAATACCTTAATTTTCTCAAAGAAATTCTTGAGATAGTAGAGCTTCGTGCTGATAACGTGTTACAAAACTTAGCTCAAAGTAATAAACAAAAGATAGATATTACAAAACTTAGCTCAAAGTAATAAACAAAAAGATAGACAATAAAGTAGAGAGAAAGAGAGAAGAGAATATATTTCTTCCATGTATCCAAGTGTATTACAAAATGAGTTTTCATCCTCTATTTATAGTACAACATATAGGTATACCAAAAGAATTTCATAAGTATGTCATTAAGTATTTGAGATCATGGAGGAAGATCATGGGTAAATTATGAAGGTATGGGAGTTACAACAATAATGGTGAGAAGTAGTGGGGATTATCTACATAATGGAGAAGAGTAGTGAGAGTAACTTCTTTAGGAGTTATAGACATCCACTACAAAGTATAATATTTCATAACACAAACTACTTTATCAGTTTTGTCATTAAATCTGTTATCTTCTAATATAAGTGATTCAGATTGTATCATATAAAAAGAATTCTTTTGCATTTGGTTCATGAAACTAATATAAGGAGGAAATTATACAAAAGCATGGGCAAAATAATATTTTTATATCAGTCATTATTTGCAAATATCATATTAAGCATGACACTATTACCAATAATATCAAGTGGTGTACCAACAACGATTTTATTGTGAGGCCACCCACTTTAGATTTGATATACCTCTTCAAACAACTTAAGTAATAATCACAAATATATCATAGCAGAATAATGGTACTAAATTTATAAAGAGAGCAAAATTGATACATGGGATGAAGCACTTATGGCTAAGTATCAAACGATCGAAATAATTGCCCAAGTTCTTGAAATATATTGGATATTAATGAACCGTATGGTAAAAATTAATAATTTTTGAGGTAATTTGTTACATGTACTACCAGTAGTTCCAAAATCGACAAAAGCAGAGACTGTAAAAGCTAGCTTGCCAAAGTTATAATTCTAGCCTCAAATAAAAAGATTCAACTAACAAGAAATATAAAGAACAAATCAAGTATTCAATGTCTTCTTGCCTCATGTCAGAAATAAAGAAAAACATCTAATAAAAGATGATTTAATTCTTCCTGAACACTTAGTTATCAATCTCAATGGTAATAGTAGTACATTTAACTAGAGAAATATTTCTATCATTAGATTAAAATGCATTTTGTACAAATCTCATAATGCAATTAAAAAGATATCTTAGCTAGCATAAATGGATTTGTTGGTCAACTAATAAAATGTTGATTGCAAATGTTATAGTGAAAACAAAATATTTTTCTGTTTTGACTCGTAGAAAATGATACCGATAATTACTATCAAGAAGAATACCTAAATACTTTAATATCAAATGACATTTTACCATACATGTTTGTTGTTAAGTTTATTATTTCTTACCTATGTTAGTGTCACCGTGTATAGAATAAACTATGTTAAAATTGATCTTCCATTGTATATAAGTTGATTTTAAAGAAAAATATATTTGTCATGCTACTAAAAAACTTACATACACCGAATAGCATATATAATAGCACACATATGGTATATGAAAATTTTGACAATAACGTCATAAATGCAAAGATTATGATACTGCTTAATGTGCTTCTAAGTATATTCTTATCCCTGAAGTCAGCTTTCGTCTTTCGAAACTAAGGTTGTGTGAATATAATTTTTAGTATGTCTATGTTTTAAAAATATAATAAATAAAGCACAAGGACAAACATCATAAATATTGGACTATATTTACCGCAATATATTTTCTTGCACGAACAACTATTTGTTGCACTTTCAATAGGGATATCAAGATCGACAACAAGAGTTTTGGTTAAGGCAGAGCAACCAAAATATTAGGAGGAGACATATACAAAAGAGTTGTCCACAAAAAAAGTGTTCGTTAAGAAACATCACATTAAATTCTTTTAAACGATAATGCATAATTATCTAACTAACATGACAAAATTGACCATTTGTGTAAGTTTTGATACTGTCCATTTATTTTAAATTCATGTATTATGCTAATTTAATAATATTTTTCGGCATTTAGATAATTGTTGTATTATTATACATAAAATTTATCACATTAATTAAATTTTTTTATTCCTTCGTAAAAATAAATATTTAAATTATCACGTATCATTATTAACGTTCAACGTATATTCATATATATATATATATATATATATATATATATATATATATAGATATATATTAAAAAATTTATAAACCAATAAAATATATATTATTCCTACAAAATGGGGCCCCCAAAATTGGAGGCCTAACGCACTTGCCTTACTCCGTACACTGTTAGAGCCGGCCCTAAATTCTTCATCATCTTTACTTTGAGTTGTTTTATGTTGTTGGTATTATATACTATGAAGGGATATGATACCGAAAATAACAACAACAATAATAATACTACAATAGAATAATTTGTGATCAGAAATACACCAACTGGCTTGAGTCGTGCTGGGCACTTTCCTAAAAAATTATTTCAGGAATGTGAAATATTTCTCCAGGATTAAACAAGCGTACCTCTATTAGGGAGGATACAAGAATCAACAAAATTTAATATTACAAATCCAGCTAGAAGGAAAAGGAAGACCAACTAATGTGAAATACTAATTAAATATTATTGGAGAGGATTTGGAAGAAAGAGGAGAGAGGCGTATAATTTTTTGATGATTGCAATGGTCTTGTGGAAAGACCAATTTATAGGCAAAAATACTCAAGTTTTGTCTTTTCATTTGTCAAGGCAATTTGCCATTTGTCAAGGCGATATGCATGCATCTTGCCAAGTATCTTTTCTTCTAGAATGCGTAAATACTTGGCCAAAGAACCTTTAAAATATTGCCACAGTCCCCCACTATTTTAAAGACTTTCAAAAATAAACTTGTTGGATTTATATGGTCCAAATATAATAGGTTTGGTGTCTTCTGGACTATGAACCAAACTTAGACAAATAAAATTTAACACACAGAATTATTGGTGAAATATAATATTTCTATGAACCAATAATTGTTATTGTAAGTCGGAGATTTTATCAATTACATTTTGACCACAGATAATTTTGCTGTTCAACGCGGTTTTGCACAATAGGCCATGCACGTGCTTGGTTATTCATGAGAGCTCTAGAGACTAGGAAAAAATTTTATCGGAGCGGCTCACTCCACTCTCATATAGGTGAATTTATCAAGTGTATATTGCTTTTAAATACACCATCCATAAAAGACTATAAATTTCATTAAGAATTATAACTCAGCATCTCAATTAGTAGCAGTCAAGCACTCTCTTCTAGTGCATCAGTGCCAATATCGACTTGCTATTACCCATATGAACTTACTTCATGGGATCTCCAATCATATAGGTTGGGTTACCATCTTTATTGACAACATGTCGGCCTTAACCCCATCACTTTTGAGGTTTGAAGAATTAATTTTCTTCCCACAGGTTTAGTCATAGGATTGGACAAATTTATCTCTGACTTCACATATTCAATGGAAATTATTCAATCTTTCAACAGTTGTCTTATGACATCACTCTTAGTTTCATGTATCTACTTTTACAATTATAAGATTTATTATTAACTATAGCTATTGTCGCTTGAAAATCACAACGTATAGACATAGGAGGCAATATGTCCTTTATTAAAGGAATATTAGCTAAGAAAATTTTCAGCCTCAGAACCAGCTAACTCTAGAGCTACAAACTCGGATTCCATAGTCGATCTAGCAATGATCGTCTGTTTAGCCTATTTCTACAATATTGTACCACCACCAAGGGTGAATACATGCCCACTAGTGAATTTTGTTTCATTTGAATCAGAGATCCAATTTGCATCACTATACCCTTCTAAAGTAAAAGAAAATCCACTATATAGGATACCATAATTCATGGTTCCTCTCAGATATTTCATTATTCTATCTAATGCAGACCAATGCTCTCTGTTGGGATTAAGATACTCAGTCTACACACAGCATAGGCTATATCATGCCTTGTAAAATTCATTAAATGCACCAAACTCCCAATACTCTGAGCATATTTAGACTGAGCAACTAGGTCACCATTATTCTTTTTCAACTTAGAGTTAGCATTAAAAGGAGTACTCATAGATGTAATATTAAAATATTCAAACTTCTTATGAAGTCTCTCAACATAGTGTTCTTTAGACAACATTATTCCATCTTCATTCCATATAACTTTAACTTCCAATATTGTATTTACTTCACCCAAATATTTCATATAAAAATTAGCAGACAAAAATAATTTTGTACTTTGTACAATATTAAATTTGTACCAAATATAAGCATATCATCAAATTTCTCATACCACTGCTTATGAGCTTGTTTAAGGCCAACAACAACTACCCAATATATTCCCACAAAGTGGGGTCTGGGGAGAGTAATACATACACAGGCCTTACCCCTACCCCAAAGGGTAGAGAGGCTGTTTCCGACCGACCATCGGCTCAGAGAAAGGGAGAGAATATCAAACAAACAAAACAAAACAGCATTAAAAAATCTGGCATAAATCACGTTAATAGTTATCTAAACATAAAATCAAGAATAAAATGACATGCAATAATACCAATCCGTCACTACCATAAGAGGCACAGTACAAGACATAAATCAACTACAGAGATCCCTACTAAACCCCACGCAGCCCCGAATAGAAGGACTAAAAATTCTAGAAGCCCCTATCCTACAACCCTAATACTAGACCTCCAGACTTTCCTATCAAGGGCCATGTCCTCAAAAATCCTCATTCTAGCCATATCCTGCTTAATCACCTCAACCCAATACCTCTTAGGCCTCCCTCTACCTCGACTCGCGCCAACCACCGCTAGTCGCTCACAACTCCTCACCGGGGCATCAGGGCTTCTCCTCCTCACATGACCAAACAACCTAAGTCTCACTTCTCGTATCTTCCCATCCACTGGGGCCACCCCCACCTTCTCCCTAATAACTTCATTCTTAATCTTATCTAGCCTGGCGAGCCCGCACGTCCAGAAATGACAAAACTTTCAGGTTGAACCGTATAAATTTTTTCTTCTAAATCAACATTTAGAAAACAAGTTTTCACATCCATTTTGTGGATAAGTTGTTTACAGATTGAAGCTAAGGCAATTAAAACTCGAATGCAAGAAATTCTAGTCACTGGTGCAAATATATCTATAACGACCCAATCGGTCATTTTGAGCTGTAGCGCGTCGTTCTGCAGTTGGAAGTCATGAATAACTTCATCTCAGGTATATTGACTTGTGCGTATGGTCAGAGTTGAATTTCGAAAAATTCAGAGTCAAATTGGAAAGAAATTTTTTATTGCGACACCTTAAGTTGAAGAAAATGGCTAAGATTAGAATTTTAAGTAAACGGCATTGAAATCGGGATCTAAAAGTTCCAAGATGTTCGTATGATAATTTAGGACTTGGGGGTATGTTCATATTTGGTTTTGGATAACCCGTTAGCATTTCAGCGTATATTGTGGAAGTTAGTATTTTAGAAAAATTTCATAAATTTGGGTTGGAAGGCATTTCAGTATCATTGATGTCCGTTTGGGATTCCGAGTTTGGAAATAGTTTCGTATGGTGATTCTGGAGTTGGGAGCGCGATCAGAATTGAATTCGGATGTTCGGATGTCATTTTAAAGTCATTTGGCTAAATATAGAAATTTGAAGGTTTGTGAGAAAATTCGACCAGAAGTGAAAATTTTGATATCGGGGTAGGAATGCGATTTTGAAAGTTGGGGCAAGTCTGTATTGTGAACGTGGCTTGTGTGCAAAATTTGAAGTCATTCCGGAGTTGATATTGGTAAGTGTGATATACTTAGTCTCTTTTAAGGAAGCTTAAGTTGGAAAAGTCAACTGGATATTGACTTATGTGTTAGAGGGCTCGAAATGCGAATTTTATGGTTCAGATAAATTTGTTCGGTGATTTGGAACTTAGGAGTGTGTCTGAAATATTTTGTGATGACCGGTGTAGAATTAACCTTGAATTGAAAAAGTTAGTATTTTGGCGAATTCTGCTTGATAGGTGATATTTTGAACCGACGGTTGGAATGGAATTCTGAGAGTTTCTTTAGCTTCATTATTTCATTTTGGACTTGTCTGCAAAATTTGAGGACATTCAGACTAGTTTTGACGTGTTTCGGCATCGGATGTAGAACTTAGAAGTTTCAAAGTTCATAGGCTTGAATCCAAGGTGAATTTAGTATTTTTGCATTGTTTTTGGTGATTCGAAGGAACAACTAAGTTTGTTCATATTATGGGACTTGTTAGCGTACTTTTTTGAGATCCCATGAGGCTCAGATAAGTTTTGAAAGATTTTGGTGTTTTGAGCATAAGCATGTAATGATCCAAAGGTTAATTTTTAGTTGTACACATCGAAATTTGATTTCGAGACTTCCAAATTTAGATAATGAAGTATAGCAGTGATCTGGAAAGTTTGGTTTAATTTCATCAAGTCGCGATTGAGTTTTTGACGCGAAATATGACTTAATTGTTTAACGAGTGAAATGAGTATCGCACTGAGCAAATGAGCTCCAAATTGAGTTGCAATTGAAGGACTATGTTTGTATTATTATTTGTGACTCATAAGAACAAGAATCATCAAATTCCGAGTTCGTATGGTCGAGTTAGGGCCTTTTTAGTGAAAATAAATATTGTTGGTGCAACAGCATCTGGTGCGCACCTTTAGCGACCAGATTGGGCACTTTTAGCGACCACAATGGGTCCTTTTAATGGTGTTCAGTGCATTTTAGCGTTTTTGGGTGAAAGAACACAGCTTGGGGCGATTTTTGAGCAAGAAATCATGGCGAATCTTGAGGTATGTCACTTGTGATCATTTCTACTCCATAATATTAAATTATCATCGAATAATCCGACAAGATTACATGTTTTTGAAGTGTTTAATTGGAGAAAATCAGTAGAAAAATGTGAGTTTAGGGATTGTGATTTTGAGACCTTCTAGGGTCGATTTGAGGGGTCAAACGAGCTCCGATTTTGGTGTTCTTTATATGTACGGACTCGAGAGAGGACGAAGAATATATTTGTATAAAAAATTTCTAAGTTTCGAGACGTTGGTCCGGGGCTTGGGTTTTGTCAAATTCGTGAATTTTGATATATTTTGATTTTTTAGATTGGGTATTGTCTCTGTAGTATAATGCAACATATTTGTTGTGATTTTGGGCAGATTCGACGTACGCGGAGGCCAATTCGAGGGGAAAAGGCATCGCGAATTAAAGAAATAGCCGGTTCGAGGTGAGTAATGATTGTAAATAATATCCTGTGGGTTTGAAACCCAGGAATTTCATATCGTAATGCTATATTGAGGTGAGACACGCATTTTATGACGAGTGCGGGGTTGTTTGCTATTAGGGATTTGCGACTTGGTCCGTCCTGATTGATATTTTACCGCGTATTTGATAAATATTTGTTGTTTTTCATGATGACTTGGACTTATTGCCATACTTGGGCTTCGTGCCGACTAATTGGAGTCTTTTGTGAACTCCCATCACTGTTTCCTCACTAAATGGAATATCAGCTGAACTCAATCCTACTGAAATTACATTGTTTCGTGAACTCAGCGATACTTTTCTCAAATTGAGATTTAAATGATACTTGAACTGATGTTTGAGCTGAGCACTGTTGTTTTACTGTTTCCCAAGGGGCATATGATTATTTTCTAGACTGAGCATGGATTGGGTTGCACGCCGCATCAGTATTATATTGATATGAGCATGGTTCGGGCTGTGCACCACAACAGTATTATATTGATATTGAGGCCGAGAGCCTAGTTGATACTACGAGATGACTTGGTATTGCGCTTGGGCTGTAGGAGCCCCTCCGGTATCTGTACACACCCCCGGTGAGCGCCGTCGACATTAAATGGATCAGGCTGCACGCCGCATCGAAATTAGTACTATTTTGTGTGTTTAATTCATCTCACTTGTCTGCCATTATTTGTTGTTTATGCTATTTCTGAAAATCTTTACCTGTTTTTCTGGTATTATCTGATCACGAAGTATGGGCCCGAGGGGTTAATTTCTATGCTTACTGGCACTATTGCTACTGCATTCAATTGTGTAACTGTTGGAGAAGGCATTTTTCGAACGAGTTTTAAACTGAGTTAAGATAATTTCATAAAGAATTCACAACTTCGCTGCTTTACTCAAAAGGGGGTTCCTCTGCTTCTTTATAGCACGATGATATGTATTGCGTGATTTATTACTACTCAGCTTTTACTTACTTTTATTACTCACTCACTTGGAGTACTCACTTTACTCCCTGCACTTCGCGTTCAGATGCAAGTACTTGTTTATCCGGTAGTGGGTTTTGAGCTGATTGGAGACTTAGTTATCTAGCTGAGCATGGTGACCGCTAGCGTTCGCGGCACTTGATTTCTTCCTTCTGATTTTTAAATTCTATTATGTATATTTATGGGTGGGGCAGAAAAATAAAAAAAATTGAAAATTGAAAATACAAAAAAAAGTCAAAATTTTTTCAGGGTTTTGCGCTGAGGGGTGGGGTGGGGGTAGGGTGGGTGAGTGGTGTAGAGAAATAAAAGAACAAAAAATTATAAAAATAAAAAAAATAAAAAAATTAGGGCAGCTAAGTAAATTTCTAGATAAGTTGGGTTGATATTGTTTGTTTTGGGTGATTTTCATAGGTTGTATTTGGGCCGTTAAATGGGTTAGAATGGACTATAAAAAATAATGGTTTAATATGAGTTCAACCCAAATTGACCCATAAGCTAAAATGTTTGTAGCCCAGACCATTAATCTCTGAACTAATTGGGCGAGTTAGATGGGTTTGGGCTCAAATTACAACCCCTAATATATATATATATATATATATTCTAATTAGATTCTCGTTTTTATCCTCGTGACCTTTAGTTGTCTGTTTCATGCATGTTTCATTCTTACTTGAATTCCTAATCATAGATGAAAGATATGTAGCTCGTTTGCTTTTGTAGTGATTAAAACTATTATTCTCTTTTTCCTTTTCTGTTTAGTTGTTGTTTTTTGATAATAGAAGCTAGAGATGAAATTAATTTTAAGAATGGATGTACAAGGCTATTGTTGAGATGAAGGATTATGTGGCCTCCAAACGTAAGCATAAATGACTGTATATATTGAATATTTATTGTATGTTCCTGGTATACATTGTAATGTGGACTGTGATGAATGTATTGGTCTGAGCCCAAGATTAGATTGTAAGGCAGTGTATATGTGTATATACTGTTTTGGACAGATATTTTAGGGGGCAATTCATTTTTGGCTTCTCGGTTCCGCCAGAAGCTTCTCATTTCTCTCTCTCTGTCTCTTCCTGTTCATCTTCATCTTCTCTGGTTTTCATCTTCAAATCTCCATGTTTTCATGGTATCAGAGCCTTACAATCTAATCTTGGGTCGGGTCAGACGGCCCAAGAGTAAAAATAAGTTGGGCTCAGACCAATACATTTATCACAGCCCACATTATAATGTATACCAGGAATATACAATAAATATACAATGTATATAGTCATTTATGCTTAAGTTTGGAGGCCACATAATACTTCGTCTCAACAGCTATTGGTATTGCATGTCCGTTGTCTTGCGCTCTTCCAAAATAAGTTGCTCTATTGATGTGGACATGCAAGAATATTAGTAACAAATATCATGAGAATACAATAATACAGATAAAAAGCTCTCTTTTTTCCAGTTGAAACCAAGCTATGCAGTCAGAAGAAGTTACGTTATTGTCACAAATTATAGTATCCAATTAAACTTCTAGTGACGCTAGTTGAGTCCCCCAACTTCATCACAATGAATTTATCGAGTATTGGAATGAAACTGATCTTTATTCTTCCTCTTCAATGACGCTGCAAAAATTTGACGTACTGACACTCCCACTGAATATATATAGACTATGCAATATGACCATAATAAAGATGTGCTTTTGGTCACCCTTCTAATATTAATTTATTTTGAAAAGTACTTTTCTAAAATAGTTTATATCCAGCTAATCAATCTGAAAAGTACTTTTGAGCAGTGATTATTATTTGGCCCAACTTTTAAAAATATAAAAATAAGAGAAACACAAAAAAATGATGTGCTTGTTGAATCAAAGTAACCTTTAAATACAAGAGTGAAAAACTAATTCTCTAAACTAATTTTTCTAGAAGAGGAGGACTAAACTACTTGCTAAACAAACTCCTTGAATAAGGAAATTTTTTTGAGAAAATAAAGGACTAATAAAATCCTAACTACTAGCTAATGAATTGGTCAAAGTAGTAAAGTAACTAGAGGTTAACTTATGCTCTAATACGCCACCCTCAATTTAGGCAGTGTGTAACTACGCCTAGTTTGAATAAGTATCTGTCAAATGCTAGCTTTGGTGTTGCTTTGGTGAGAGTATCCGCAAACTGATATGCAATATGAATATGAAGGATGCGAACTTGATTCTATTGGACTTGCCTTCGAACAAAGTGAAAGTCCACCGCAATGTGTTTCACCTATGGAAGACTGTATTTTCGCACAAATAAGTTGCACCAACATTGCCACAGTAAGTGGTTGGTGCTTGTGGAAATGAAACATGTAGCTTATTTAGCATATTCATCACCTAATTTGTTTGAGCAAGTGCACTTGCAACCCCTCTATGATGACCCAAAATATCATCTCGTATTTTAGAACCCAATTTGGGGTTTCGAGGCCTTCAATATGTCATTTTCTTTCTTTTTAATTTGTGTGCGCGATCCGAGCGCGCTTCTAGAAAGCATTCATGTGAAAATTTGAGAAAATGCTGAATTTTACCTTTAAAAATAAATTAAGTTGACTTCGGTTAATATTTTTGGATAAACAGACCCAGCCCCGTAATTTGACGGTCCCGGAGGGTCTGAAGTAAAATACGGGACTTGGGAGTATGCCTAGAACCGAATTCCGAGGTCCCTAGCTGAGAAATAAACTTTGGAAGAAAATTATTTAACTGGAAATATAATGGTTTTTAGAAATTGAACAATATTTGATTTTTCTGTATCAGACCCATATGTTGGTTTCAAAGCCCGGTACAAGTTTAATATGGTATTAAGTCAGGCCTATAAAATTTGGTGAGTAACAGAGTTTGTATGACGTGATTTGCACCCTCGGTTGTGAAAATAGAAACTTCAAGAGTTCTTGAGATTTTTATAGATTTTGATACTAAATTCGTAGTTCTAGGTGTTATTTTGGCGATTTAATCGCGCGATCAAATTTGTATGATATTTTTTGACTTATATGCATGTTTGGTTTAGAACCACAAGGGCTCGGGTGAGTTTTGGATAGGCTACAATGTGATTTACACTTAGGAATTTCTGTTGTATTGGTTCTTCTGGTATTCTCCTACCTTGTGCTTTGCGTTCGCGAACGCGAAGTGCAACTTGGGCTGGGGAGGGAATTGTTCTTCGCGAACATGGAGCAGTAGGGGCTGCTCTTCGCGAAGGCGACCGGCATCTTGCGAACACGTAGAGTAGAAAGGAGGTGGGATGGGAATCTCTGAGTTATTCTTCGCGAACGCGGTCCAAGGCCCGCGAACGCAATGGTCAAGGGAGAAAGACCATCGTGAACGCGAACAGACCTTCGTGAATGCGAAGGCCTTCTGGCTGCAATTCTTCGAGAACGCGACAAGCCATTCGCGAATGCAAAGAAGGCTTGTCCAATGTTTTAAAAAACAGAATAAAAAACGGGAATTGACCATTCTTTCATATTTTCAAAACCAAGGAAGCTTAAAGGCAATTTTCAAGAGACAAGTTCTTCCTCAAAGTATTGGTATATGATTCTAAACCACTTTCTTTCAATTACCCATTGCATTTCATCAAATTTTATCCTAAAATCTAGGGTTTTCATGGTAGAAATTGGGGATTTAAGTAGAATTAGAGTTTTTTGTATAATTGGGATTTGGGTTCAAATTTCAACACTAATTACATATTTGGGCTCGTGGGTGAATGGGTACAAGAGTTTTGGTTCGAACCTCGAGTTTTGACCTAGAAGGCCCAGGGTCGGATTTTGAGCTTTTGGGGAAAAGCTTGGGAAAACTAAGTTTAATGCATTGTAGCTGATTCCCTTAGCAATAATTGTTGATATTGAGTTAATTGTTGCTATATACAAGTGGATTGGAGGTGAAATCTACAGGAAAAGCTGTATTTGAGGCTTGATTTTGGTTGTGGAATCGAGGTAAGTCTTGTGGCTAACCTTAGCTTGAGGGATTATGTATTGTTTGCCTTATTTGCTACTTGTTAGTTATGGAGTAGAACGTATAGGTATGATCACGAGTATCTATACGTTGTTGTCGGGTCATAGTATGCGAGTGAGTTCTTGACTTGTGACAGTTGTGTTACTTTATACGTATTATTCCTGCTTAAACTAGTTATTGTACATGTTAACAAGTTTTACTATGTTGTTCCTAGGTTTGCTATTGGGTGAGTATTGACTCAAGTTGTGATTTCTATTGTGAAATTAAATTATGAAACAAAGTTTTTTGGTTGTGATGCCCATGCTGGGTTATTATTGTTTCTGTTAGTGTTATGGTGAGGAAAGGTGATAAAGCACGAATGGTAATGTCGTGCACATTTATATTATTCATATGGTGAGGAATAGTGATAAAGCACTAAGGGCAATGTTGTGCACACTTATATTATTCATGTGGTGAGAAAGAGTGATAAAGCATGAAAGCTGATGCAGAGTACAATTTTTTCTATTCATATGGGGAGGAAGAGTAATAAAGTACGAAAGGTGATGCCATGTACGTTTCTATTATTGATTACATGGTCAAGATTAAGAGTAAAAGTATGAAGGGTGATGCCGTGCAAATTTCTGTTTGTTGTGTTTGTTGTTCTTATCGGTTTAAAGTGTTTTAGCTGTTTAAATTCCTTTACTATTGTGATTCTTTATGTTGGAATCCCCAAAGCATGTTGTCCCTTCCCGTTCATTTCTGCATAACTTTTATTATTGTTATTTTTGTTAGTATATTGATTAACTGCATGTTTATTATGTTTGTCGTGTCCTAGCTTCGTCACTACTTCGTCGAGGTTAGGCTTGGCACTTACCAGTACTTGGGGTCAGTTATACTGATACTGCACTCTGCACTTTCTATGCAAATTTTGGTGTTGGATCTTGTGAGTAGAGTTTAGGTTGCTGCCTTCAGTCCACAGGAGATCCATAGTAGATCTGCCAGCGTTCGCAGACCGTAGAGTCCCCTTCCCTCTATCCTAGATTCTCGTGTCTCTTTTCATTACGAGAACAAATATATTTCCTTTAAACCAGTATTTGTAGAAATTCTAAGATGTTCATGAAATTGTGACACCTGATCATTGGGATAGACTTATTTTAGATTTTTGGCTATGTTATAAAACTTCCGCACTTTATATCCGTTTAGATGTAGCTATAATTTTCTTACTGTTTGAGTTAATAATTAATGTATTACATTCATATCTATTGGCTTGCTTAGCTTTCAGGAGTAGGCGTCATCATGATGCCGACGGTGGAAATCGAGGTCGTGACAAGTTGGTATCAGAGCACTAGGTTGCCTAGGTCGCACAATTCACGAACAACCTAGGTAGAGTTTGAGGGATCGGTACGGAGATATTTGTGCTTATCCCCCAGAGGCTATAGAGGCTAGGAATAACTTCCCATCTATTCTTCCTTATTATGCTATTTTATTTCTCAATGAGAATTGAACTTATACTCTGTTCATCACTTGACCAGCAGCCCGAGCCCCAGTAGCAGCTCCTACGAGGGGAAGAGGATAAGGCCGAGGTCGTGCTAGAGGCTGAGGTCAGGGCAAAGGCAGGGCTCAACTGCGAGCAGCAGCACCAGTGGCGGAGCCTCAAGTAGAGTTTGATGATGAGGTTCTGGCCTAGACCATTCCAGCAGAGCCAGCTCAGGCTCCGGAGGGGTTCATCGCTACTCCGGTACTTCAGGATGCTTTGGTCCGTCTAGTGGACCTTATGGAAAGTGTTACTCATGCTAGCGTACTTCCTGTAGCACCAGTTGTCTCTTGGGTAAGGGGAGGAACACAGACTCCCACTACTCGTACTCCGTAGCAGATGGCTCCTCAGTTTCAAACTCCAGTAGCCCAGCCAATCGGGGCAGTTCCATTGGATGTTGTAGCTTAAACCGGTGATGGATCATCTATGTCTTCTGATGCTTTGCGGAGATTGGACTAGTTCACCAAGCGTTTCACTACTACCTATGGCGGTACATCCTTAGTAGTTTCCCAGGACTATTTGGACAGTTTTTATTAGGTTCTATAGAACATAGGATAATGGAGACCGATGGGGTCGACTTTACTGTTTTTCGTCTATCAGGTTCCGCGAAGAAATGGTTGAGATAGTATTGTTTGAACCCCTTCATTAAGAAGGAATTAGCCAATTGTGAGTTGGGCGCTTTAACCATTCAGCCATGGATGCAAAAAGACTCAGCGAGTGAAATAGGTTTTGGTATTCCTTCTCGAGCTTCTATTTCTTCCGTTTTCCAGACCAGCTAGGTAGCCTGCTTTGACTTGAGACTAGTTTTCTCATCTATTTCTCGAGAGGTTCCTTCCTGTCACTCAGATAGAGGAGTAGCATTGCTGGTTTAAGCGTATTCACCAGTGTTCTATGACTATCACTCTGTACGAGACGAGGTTTATTGATTTGGCCCATCATGCTCTTCTTATACTCCAAAACGAGAGAGAGAGAGAGAGAGAGAGAGAGAGATAGAGAGAGAGGGGAGGAGGGTGAGGATGTTTATTGAGGGACTCACTCAACCTATTAGATTGCAGATGGCTAAGGAGATCAGGACCGAGATATCTTTTCAGGATGCGGCCAATGTGGCCAGACGAGTTGAGACAGTGTTAGCTCAGGAGAGAGGTCAGGGGTATGACAAAAGGCCTCGTCTTTCTGGAAGGTTCAATGGTGTCTCGTCTGGAGGTAGGTATCCATATGGTAGAGGTGACCACGGCCAACTCCATACTACTATTGAGTAGAAGATAAGGTTGGAGCAGTGTTTACCCGATTTAGGGTCGGGATCTATTCCCACAGAGAGCTAGAAATTGGAATGGAGTATCTATCTAGTGTAGGGTTGAGTATTTGTTCCAAATTGCACTTCTAATAATTTTTGGGTTTTGTTTACTTCTACTTTTGTCAAATTACAAAGCTAAATTGAACTAGAATAAGCTAAGAGTAAAATAGTTGTTCAAATGGTTTAAAAGGCACTAGGGTAGTTACTTCTGCCTAGGTGGTCAATTGATGAGTACTTGAGTTTAAGGCACGATTGGCATATTTGGGGAGTATGATATATCTCTTGCACGACTTTACCCACTTTACACCTCGCAGTGGTTCGAACGATTTTGCCCAAATTGACTATTCCAAGACCAATTGGGCATACCAATTTGCACAAGCAATCAGGGTTCAGGTCGGGTATTACTCTATCGAGGTTTAACCCTTTAATTGGAGTTATCAATCTCTTGAGTTCGCCCCAATTCCTTGTTGGACCAATTTCGAAGACTTAGACTCTCTTTCTCAAGAAGAGCCCACGTCAACCAAACACAAAGTAGTATTTCTAACCACTAATTCAACAATTAAACATGAAATTGGCCCAAATATCAAACACACATAGTCAACCTAGCCCTAAAGTACAAGACCCATGAATTACCTATACTAGGGTTAAGCCACAATCCTAGCTTATGGGTCTAGCTACTCATAATTAAAGAATAAAAGCATGAAATAGATGAACAACAACTCATATTAATTAATTACTCAGATAAACAAGAAGATTCAATGTTGAAATGTGGATAAAATCTCCCAAAATGGCTAATATATTCGAACCCATGAGCGCAACTTACAGAGAAAACTATCTGAAACCCTTAAAATGGGAAAAGAAGCTATTTATACTAAACTGAAAAATCTGGAGAGAAATATCCCTGCAGGGCTAGTGCGAACCACACAAAATAGTGTCCATCTTTAAGTACCATATGCTTGCTCTTTATGTGAGTCACCATTAATGTAAGGTTCATTCAACTCAAGATCATATAGGGCTTTTGTGGAGATATTGTGAAGGATTTTGGTTCAAGGTAGGAAATGTTTGGTCTAAGTAGGTTCCATCTGCCCTTGAGCACTTCTTTTGTTTCATTTGGCACATATTCACTTGACTCTTTGAGTCTTTTCACTTCCTTCTAAGGGGTTAGAGAGACACACTATCACTCTTTCTTATACATTTCTAGCCTTTTCTCCTTTTTAACTTTCCACACCTTTCATTCTTTACTTTTCTTGAATCCCCTTTTTATTCTCATTCATATTGAACATTCTTTTTTGTCTTTTAGCTTTTTTTTCTTTTTCATTTCCTTTTCTTTTCTTTATTTTTTTTCCTTTTTATCACTTTGTTACAATCCTTGTCTCCCCCCAAACCTATATTTTGCCATGTGCTAAAGGGAAGATCGGGTACCAAGAGAGGGTATCTTTTAGAACGGGTAAGGGCTTGTATCATGGTTCTTGAAAGAAAAAGGTTTAAAGCTCAAAATGGTTGACTAAGGATCTTATCTTTGGTAGGTTATGGATGTGTTCAACTATCATTTGGACCAAGAGAGCCTATAATCATGTCTCAAGTCAAAATTCAGTTAGGATTTCACCCTCAACAAATATTTAATGCAAGTTCTAGACTAATTGCTCGGGACTTGGACTTGCAATGCGATTACTCGCCACACAAGCTATGGGATTGCTAAATACAGGGGGACCACAATGAACTTAGATAAGATTTGAGCATATAATGATCCCAAAAAAAATAACTTGATGATTATCGGTCAACACAAGAGTCTCAAGGTTACTACTTTCACCATCATAAACTCAACAATTTGTTTTTGACCATAAGATCAAAGGCAAATATGCTAGGCCAAAGGGAAGCTTTTCTTGAGGCATCCTTAACTACTAACTACTAAAAAAACAAAAAATAGAGTCAACCACTTAAGAACGTTCTCACACCATCCATCATTGGGAAAAGCCATCTGGTTAACACAAAACTTCGCATTTGGAAAGAACCTTGGTACTAAGAAAACCAAAGGCTTATTGAAAACATTCAAAATAACAAGCTACGAATCATAAATAAGAAGCTAAGAATGAAAAATTTGCGAAAAGTAGAATGAATATATACAGAAGGGGATTTGTCGAATATACTATAGATGGGATGAATATGTACAATGAGCATAACTTTATATACATACCCAAAGTAAAATAAAAGTGCGATGAATGTAACAAAATGTTAAAATTATATACAACCCAAAGATGAAAAGATAAAGAAAGCATAAAAAGTATCAAATATATATACAATCATCCGAATGAATACATAAAACTAGGGCTACCCCCTAAAATAAAAGTTGGCATTGTCCACAATACAAACTAATCTAAATAAGTACCAAAAAAGGGAAAATGGATATGGGGACTCCCTATGGCTTGTCTATCTGCATAGGCTCCTGAGTGGTCCATGGGTCCTCACTATACTAGGGAACCTCATATTGGTTCCATGTGGCCTACTGTTGTGCCATTGGGATCTGGGCCTGGACCTGGACAAGCTCATGAGGTGCATCTTGTGGCTGACTGGAGGAGGCCTCCGGTGGT
Source organism: Nicotiana benthamiana (assembly GCA_034376525.1). Taxonomy (NCBI): domain Eukaryota; kingdom Viridiplantae; phylum Streptophyta; class Magnoliopsida; order Solanales; family Solanaceae; genus Nicotiana; species Nicotiana benthamiana. The sequence continues at coordinate 171,217,630 of CM067339.1, forward strand.
TCTGCCATTTGGATGACTGCATTGTCCGCTCTGGGAATCATCCTCTTCCTTTTTGGAAGCCTCTATGACTGCTCTGGCAGGGGATCAGCTGGTGGTACTGGGTCCTAAAGCAGTAAATCTAAAGGCAGTTGATTTTCCTTCAGTCTATCAACATCAGGTCTCAGCTCCTTTACGGACTCCTTCGAAGCCTGTGTCTTCCTCAACTTTTTGTGCTCCATAGCAAGCTCCTTAAGAGCCTTGCTATGTGAATCAACTCCATCTGTGAGCACCTTCTAACTATTGAGGATTTTCTTTTAGTTGTCTAGAATCTCCTTGAGAGCATCCTTTATGGACTAGGGGACTGTGGAGGCGGAGGTGCCGACTGAGCCTCTACTGTGGTAGAGAGAGTAGACAACTTGGATGATGTCTGCATCCTGCATCCAGTTGTTGATACTGAGAAGAGTCTGGCTTAGCCGGTGGGCAGTTACTTGATAGGCACAGGAAGATGGTATCTCCGGGTCTGATGAGGTGGATGGGCCAGGAGGGATATTAGTGGAGGTGGAGGCAGGCTCAGCATGAGCCACTACAACAACTGGCGCTTCAGACTGGCCAGTTGGACCAGTTGTTGTTCCCTTGAAGTTCTTGCTCTTGGGGTTGTCATACCTCTGCAACTTGTACAAGAAAATGGGGACTTCACTTTGACCTTGATGTCGAATGGCCTCTTTTCAAATTTTAGGTCCCGGAAGTACATAGTCAAAAAGTTGGGGAAAGGGTAGTTTCTGTCATGCTCACTGTCCACTATTGTGATTATACTAGACATAACATTTCCCTAATTGATTGGGTCCCGGACAACGGTGCCAAAAAGTGATCACGACCTACTTCGCACTACTATTGAGTAGAGAGAGAGGGTCAGAGAAAATTTTACCCGATTTAAGGTCGGGATCAATTTCCACAGAGAGCTAGAAATTGAAATTATTTTTGGGTTTTTGTTTTACTTTTACTTTTGTCAAATACAAAGTTAAATTGAACAAGAACAAATTAAGAGTATAATAGTACGGGTTGTTCAAATGGTTTAAAAGGCACTAGGGTAGTGACTTCCACCTAGGTGGTCAATTGACGGGTACTTAAGTCAAAGGCACATTTAGCATACTTTTGGGAGTATGATATAACCGTTGCACGACTTTACCCACTCTACACCTCTCGGTGGTTCGAGTGATTTTTCCCGAATTGACATTGTCAAGACCAATTGGGTATACAAATTTGCATAAACAATCAAGGTTCAAGTCGGGTATTACTCTCTTGAAGATTAACCCTTTAATTGGGGCTATCAATCTCTTGAGTATGCCTTAATTCCTTGTTGTACCAATTTTAGAGACTTAGACTCTCTTTCTCAAAGAAGAGCCCAAGTCAACTAAATACAAACTAGTATTTGCTACCACTAATTAATTAAATATGAATTAGCCCAAATATCAAACCCATATTCATTCTAGCCCTAAAATACAAGACACATCAATTACCCACACTAGGGTTGAGCCACAACCCTAGCTTATGGGTCTAGCTACTCATAATTAAAATAGAAAAGCAAGAAATAGATGAAGAAAAACTCATATTAATTAATTACTACGATAAACAAGAAGATTCAATATTGAAATGTATAAAAAATTGCTCAAAAGGGATAAAATATTCAAACCCACGAGCGCAGCTTACAAAGAAAACTATATGATACCTTTAAAATAGAAAATGAAGCTATTTATACTAAGCTAATATCTTTATACTAAACTATATGATACCTGCAGGGCTGATGCGGACCGCACAAAATAGTGCGCGACCATACTAAGGCTCTGAACTTGAAAAGGCAGTGCGGACGGCAGAGAATAAACTGCGATCGCGGAGACTTCTAGTGCGGTCCGCATACAATGGAGCGTGGAACGCATTGGCTTGAAACTCAGAATTTGGAAACTCTCTAATCCTTCTTACTGAGGACCGCACTAAATTGAGTCCGGCCACATTGATCCTAGTGCGGGCTGCACAAAACCTAGTGCTGTTGCATTGCCCTTTTTGCTTGAATGCCACCTCTTTGAATCTCCTTGTACGGCCAAGGAAGTCATTTGTGGTTTTTCTATCAAAAAGCACCTTTAGGTTTCGCACCTTGGTCTCCTTGGTACCCTTTTTGATGTGGCTAACGTTGGTGTAGAGTTCTTTGACCAAGTGCTCATTGGCATTCACACATTCCCCCAAAATATGTTCCCAGCCAACTCTCTCCCTATACTGCCTCCTCATATTGGGGTTGTGAGGTAGTAGATCTCTATCAACAAAACTCAGCTCCGAAATTAATTTCCTTACCAGCCACCATTTCCTGAATTTGTGGTACGCTAGCTCACTAACAAACTGGTCTTGCCACACCTCCGATTTTCTAATTCTACATATACCCCCTACCTGAGGTTCACCCCCTTTCCCAACTACTTCTTCTCCTCCTACTTTCTCTTCATCCCCTACTGCACCCTCTCCGGATAATGAAGTTGTGGGAGAGGTGGAGTAATCCCCAATACCTGCACCTGAGCCCTCAGACGACCCAGAAGAAATATTCACTAACACTCTGGAAGTGGGGGATGCTGGAGGTGTGTCTCTTAGCATGTTTCTCTCATACTAGTCAGGGATGTGCATTGACACTGAGTCTGAAGATATCTCCCAGGAGGGATAGTATTCACTCCCCGACATGTCAATGACTCTATCACTCGCTCTAATCAGCTTCCTTGTATTTTTTATGTTTTGCCTTGCTTGAGAAGTGAGTTTTATCATTTTCTGTTTCCCTCCTCGGGAGGACTCTCCTCTACCTAGTTGTTTAGAGCCTTTACCTAGTTGTTTCACCATTATCTGCAAACACAATCCAATAGACTTTTTAGTATCAGTAGCATCAGTTAAGAAACAGATTTGCAAAAAAAAGTGCAGACAATGGCAGAAGGTATGCGCACAAAATGGCGTGCGGCCGCATTGGGCTTGTTTTGCTTGAGATTTGTCTTGTGTTGATACTTGTTCAAGTTTCACTCCTTTTTGAGCTGATCTTTGACATCTTATCACTTTATTAATCAACCTGCAATCAAGCACAATTTGTGAGTCTTTTGGGACTATTTTGTACGAATTTCTAATCACAACATAAGCGGGAAGGAGTATAAAATGTATCAAAACCCCTAGTTATCAAGAGGCCATCCTCCTAGGTCATTTCATTAATCACTTCAGGCTTCTCACGGTGCTCCAGGTGGTCGTGGCTCTCATATGCAGTATTTTGATCAGCTACCCTGAAGTGCACCGCCAGCTCCTATCAGTGCACCTCCGCTCCAAAGTTTTCAAGGTGGTTACTCCAGCCGTCAGGGTCAGCAGTCTCAACAGTCAAAGTCTTGCTATAATTGTAGTGATCCGAGGCACTTTGCTAGATTTTTCCCTCAAGCCTGGAGCAGTTCTCGGCATCAGGGTTCTTGTGCCATGGTTCCGGCACCCGTTGTTCCACCGCCCCCTCAGCCAGCTTGTTACGCCCTGCAATATTATGTTGATATTATGTCCTGGAGTAATATATTATGATGATGTTATGCCTTGCAGTATTAAATTACGGTGATGTCACACTTCCAGTATTAAGTTACGATAGTGTTGCACCCAGAAGTATTATGCATTGAATTTCTTGTAACGTAATTGACATTAGTCCGAGGAAAAGATTATTTAAAAATTATAAGGATTGTAAGTGATGAATAAATTCATAAAAGCGAGAGGGAAAGAAAGTCGAAGAAAATGAATTTCATTGAAATTTGGTATTTTGAGATAAAATACGGTCCGAACTAAAATACCTAGTACTTATGTACTAGTACCATACAAGGTACCACATGACCATGATAGTAAGGTGCATAAGGTCTATTTAAAGTGAGTAGTATCCTAAGTAATTTGAGATAATTTTTAATTATGTGAATAATTAATTAATTATAAAAATAATTATAATATTAAGTGGATAAGTGTCTTTTGGGGTTGCCACATGGCATAAACTAAGGCAAAGTGGCAAAATACAAAAAATCTTAATCATAAGACCAAATGGTATCTTGTTTACACTTACAAAAAAAAAATCTTAGTCATATGACCAAATGATATCTTATTTACAGATACAAAAGGCTTGGTCTATCTATTAGTATCTGGTACTGTTTGGACATTAATGTTGAGTATTAGTGCAGAACTTGCCAATTATGAAACTATACATGAATATGATTTATTCTGTCAAACCAATGTCCAACGTCAGATTTCTGAAATACTACGAAGTCCAACGTGAAATGCTAAGTCAAACAAGGTCCGGTATAATTTTTTTCAAGAATATTATACGGATATTTCTCTACTTCGATCCTTCGTTATACGTGTATTCGCAAAATAAAATTGGTTCAGGTATGTTAAGGTTATCCTTTTTTTCTTTTGGCATGATCCATACAATACGAACGAAACATGCAAATGCACAAAATCCATAAGTAACTCTATTCATAGAAGTATTAGAGATATCTATGTCCTTGAATTTCCATGTGTCATAATATTTTATAATCTGTTCATGGGTCTCAAAAAATTACGAAAGTTGAAAAAAGTATACTTTATAATATTACTCAACGGCAAAATGGTTTTAAGACATTTCGAAAGATTTTATTAACGTACGTTTCATGCATAGCATTTATGTACATTGACTCGTGATCAAATGGTATTATATACGCTTATATATATGTGTGTGTGTGATATGTATGTATGTATGTATGTATGTATATGGGATATGGAAAAGGTTATGGCATTATATACGCACCATCACCTGATCAGCTGGTGTACATTGAAAATTTTGCCCATAATGGCCGATATGATATGATGGGATGCCCTCAGACGCTAATGATATTATGAGATATGTACCTATGCACGACATGACATTCAGACGCATATACATGACATTAAAAGTATTTCATAATTTATAGATTTATTCAGACTTACAGGTTGAGTCAAGAACTCTATATTTCCTCCATGCCTGTTATGTACTTATTTATGTGCCTTAGAGGCTTGTAAAAATATGTAGTGTACGTGAAAGATTGTACGGCCTTGTCGACCTATGTTTTGAGTTTAAATAATAATGTTGGCATATTAGGCCCGTATGTCACGTGTATATAATAATGTAATAAGAAAGATATATTACGTCGGTACTCGGTTAAGTAAGGTACCAGGTGCCCGTCGCGGCCTATCGATTTGGGTTGTGATAAAAGTGGTATTAGAGCAATTCTGTCCAAGGAATGTCTTCAAGCCGTGTCTAATAGAGTTTTGTTTGTGAGTGTGTCATGCACCACACTTATAAGTAGGAGGCTACAGGGCATTTAAGACTGTCACTATTTCTTCTTACTCTAAATCGTGTGGTAGAGCTCACTTATAAGAATTCAAGTCCCTAACTACTATTTTTATTTGTAATAAGATGATGCCTACGTTCAGAAAGATAATTGAGAAGAGATATAGCTGTGGAAATGTTGAATTAGAGGAAATCGACTTTGTATCATGCTTATGATAAGTAAATGTGAGGTTTTCAATAGATCATGTGTGTACTGAAAAGTGTATGCCTCTTGATAAGAAGTCTTAAGGCAAGAATTCATATCCAAATTTATGGTGAAGGACAATGAGAGATTACGAAGATAAATACAAGTTTCAACAAGTAAAAGAAGCAAGATAAAGAAGGGCATGAGGCGCCTAGTTAACAAAGGTTAACAATGTTTATAATTCAGGCAGAGGAACATAAGCTTTTTGAGTTATATTGAACAGTAACATAGGAATATATTGGTCGCACCCATTTCAGATACGTCATATGGGGGTTAAAAGAAGTAGTATAAGAACATATGATGGATGAATTATTTGCGTCAATTGATATTTCCGAAGGATATTGCAAATATGCTAATAAATCTCTTTATGAGACACCCAAATGGTGCACTCCAAAATCGTACAGCTAGATATGAGTACTACAAAGATAGATACTGTAAGCCTTGAAGGGATAAATATTATTTTAGTATGTCTCTCGCCCCTAGTAGAGGGAAAAAAAAGTTAGTCAATTCGAAAAGCCAATGGATGAAGCAAGGGGAGGTAAAAGCAATCTTGTTGAATTTTTCGAATACAGTGACATACATAGATGTTAGCAGGAAATAAGAAAAGAGTTAGTGAAGCATTATAAGTAAGATGTGATACCTGGATGACAATGGTAGAAAAAAGGAAAGATGAAAATGATGACAGTATTATAGAGTCTGTAGTCAAGTGAAGGAAAAGACGAAAAGTGACCGGCCTTGAGACAACAAAAGTGTATAGGCCATAGAGTCATATCCTCATTTCAAGAAATAAGTTCACGACTCTAACATGATTATCAGAAGGAAAAGTTAGACCCCAAAGTAATAAGAAATCAGTATGGTCTAGTGAATAAGGCAAACTAAATATGAATTAGGTATTGAATGATTTGATAATAGTTGACATCATAAGAATTTCAGATTGCGTTCTGAGAATAAAAGAATGGACGACAGAAGAATAACCTTTAAAGGTCATTCAACAAGACGCTTTCCTAAAGCAAGCAATGTAAGTAAAGTTAAGCTTAAGGGACTAAGTGTTCTAGTTACACTAAGTGTCACCATCGCGAATGAGGAAATTTGTTATCCTTGGTACAGAAGGATTACTATAAGGCAAGTAAGGTTCGTTGATAATGTAAAAGGACACCAAATATGAAAAGGAAAAACATTTGTAGGCAGCTCGTCATAGCTCCAAGTCTTAGTACTCCCCTAAAGAGGGGAATATGGAATGATAAAGGAAGAAAGAGATAAAAATAAGAAAGAAATGAGATTGCACCTATCCATATGTCATAGATATGCTATGATTCCAGAACATTATGTAAGAATGATGTCAGGAAAAAAAAGAATTAAGGGTTCCTACCCGAGATGTTATTGATAGATAAGGAGCTAGTACATGAGGTAAGTTAAGACATAGGAAGTAACCCAAGAAAGATTATGCGTAATATGGATATGAGAATGGGTCGACGAGTAATTAGTAGTTGATTCAGGAAGATCCTAATCATGACTAGACATGAAATTACAGATAAATCAGCAGATCATAGAAGATAAATGTCGTAAGCCTCAACATGGAGAAAATAGTCTCGAAGTAATGTCATTATAATACTTGAGATGTATTCAAATAATAGCTGGGGTAGTTAAAGGTACCGTATAACTGTTACAAGGATAAAATAAAGTGCCACTAGAAACGCAGTCAAAATATCAGTTCAGAAGAAACCCTACAAGAACAAAGGCATGGAGGTAAATAACTACGGATAAGTATAGGCAAGGAAAGACATCAGGAGGTTCGTCAAGTATACAAAGTAATAAGCCCAAAGCTTTACAAGAGTCAAAGGGTCCTTCCTAAGTACTACAATGGAAGACTAACTGTAGAAATAAGGAAGAAGGCTTCAATCTAAACATAGTAACACGAAGGAGAAATGGTCATGTAAAATCAGTCTTACAACAAAAATTGTATGCCCTCCAAAAGAAAGTGGCACCTACCATAGCTAATGAATGGGGAGAAAGATGGAAGGTAAATATTCAAGACTATATGAGTTACACAAAAATTCTAACATGTGTGGGAACTAGGATGAGTTAAGTATGCACGCAACAAGGGAAAGAAAGACCAAAAAAAGTAATTGCACACGTTTAAAGAAAGCTGATATGGAACAAAAGGAAATATTTTATTAATGATCCAGAGTTAGTGTGTTATGGATACACTCAAGATTTTGGAGCATTATCCATGCATCATATTTGTTGATAATGATACAGCCATATAAGACTTCGTTATAAGTTAAAAGATGGAATTGATCCTAGGGCATTGACAAATGATTGAATTGTTAGAAGACTGTATCATGGATATTCCATCACGCCCACGAAAATCTAAGGTAATAACTGATACCATGAGCCACAGATAGAAAGATAGCTCAAGCCTACATAAAGGCTGATCAGAAGGAAGAGGAAACTAAAGAATTACATTATCCAAGTAAATCAGGAGTCTGATTATTGGACCTAGAAAAACTATATAAGTTGTGCTTGAGAACATGACAGAATCACTCTTAATATCAGATGTTCAAGAGAACTAACCCAACAATCATAATTTATAATGTCTCTAAAATAAAGCAAGTTAGAAGAAGTACCAGCCTCATAAGAAGTCAGTACGAAGCTCCCACCAGATTGTGTATGTACTTAGAGGTGCGAGTATTATAATAAAGCTTCAAGTTATGGACATGAATTACACCTAGATGAAAGGGAGGCCGGGAAAGAGATAGAAGATACGATCCGAGATTTTAAGGTAAGTTAGGTAAAGTTGAACAACATACGAGATACTCAAAGGCAGAAGATCGTGCATAGTTCCATACTTCAGGTAGAAAGCTATAAGTATGGGGATCCAATAACCCGAAATGATAGTGGTATCGTCAGCGGCATGTCCTTCAACCTATGGTTTCTAAGTATTGAGAGATCTAGTTAAGATAGTAGAGAAGAGTTGGAGACGATGTGATGTATCGCTTGATGTTCCAATATAACATGAGGAAATCTATGGTGCGAGCAAGTTGAAGGAAAGTTACGAGTAATATAAATTGATATTTATAAGTCGCAAGCTAAAGTACGATAGAGAGACAATATTTTAAGAAAACATGAGTAAGGATGAGGAAAGGCAAGTGAAAAGGTGACGAGAATGGATAAGTCCTCAGTATTAAGTCCATGAAAATGAGAGAGATAATGATTTCTCTAAGTTAATGAAAGTTCATTAGCTTGAATGAACTTAAAGGAATCTAAGATAAATAACATTTAGAAAGAATGAAATGAGGACCTAGAAATAAAATGAGGATATAATTGTGATAGATAAAGGATGATGTTTGGGCCTTTGTTTGAATAATGACTTGAAAATAAAATAGAAGAAGAGAAGGAGAAAAATTTAGCTGACGGCACAATATTAGGATACCCCTATAAGGTGAATCACACCGAGCTTCAATTTGCCTTTGGGGCAGAGTAGCATATGGGTTCTGTGGTAGGATGACTACACTACTTGAGAAAAATTTAGAGTGATTTGGGATTCATGGTGGACCGTGACTAGGTCTGCGAGCTTAATTTGAAATATTATCTAGCATAATGGCAGGAGATTTGATATGACGTAAAGGAGTTGCTTGATATTAAGAATGATACAACATAAATTTGAATTGGATGATATTGTCGCATATTTAGTTGATGTCCACGAGGAGTGGATGGACTTGTGCACCTTGTGAAAGAGCACGGGCTCAAGCGGGTTATCTCCTATGAGCATGCCAGCAGTCACCTGGTTGGTGAAGCTCTTGCGAAGGATTTTACTGGCTATTCAGTAAGAGGTCTAATATGTGAATGTTGCTAGAGATACAAAGTGTTCATGAAATGCTAACGAAAGGATTTCGAGGAACCTTACGCTTTAATTGCGCAAGGTCATGTCAATAAGAGATAAAGAATCTTGATGGGTTCCAGAGTAGTGTAATAGTGGCTTCAAGCTAAGTGGGAGAGTCCCAATGCCTATGGTTGGATTGCCTGATCTCCTATTTATGAGATTTCTAGTTATCGGCATATTGATGGGTTACTACGACACAGGAAAGGGAACATAAGTGGTAATTTGAGCAAAGGAATTCAAGAATGTGTTCTATAATTGGCATCATCGATTCATGTTCAGGCCTTAGAAATACTCTAGAATTATGCTACGCGTAGAAGTGAGTTGTAAAGAAGGTGATTCGGCTGGGTGCTTCTTTGAGAGGGTGGTCATATGCTAGCGGAGCCTTGTAGTTGATTATATTCGGGACCAAGTCAGAATGAGTTACTCTCAATAACGGTCCTACGGATTCAAAAGGGTAAAGTGTGGTGCCTAATGATTTGGAGCCTATAGATACGGTTAAAAAATAGGCCTTTATAGCAGCTTATGAGAAGAGGCCCAGAATGTTCTATGATATTTTGAGTTGCAGTGTAGTATTTGGGAGGAAATGAGAAAAGACTTTAGATTCGTAGAGTGATTATCAGAATGGGCATACCGGTTAAGGATGCGAATATGCGCACAAGGGAGGTATGAAATGGTTCGTGGGATTTGTGACGGCAAGGTCCCATGATTCAAGGTCGCTAGGGATGAGTACGGATGGAGTGTGTTATATGTTGAATGGAGTTATTATTATTTATAATGCAATTAACGATAAATAATAAAAAGACAGATTAATTATCCATAGTTGAGTTGGCATATTGGTGGTAGTGATCAGTTCATTCAGCGTGATCAAGTTATCCTAGTGATTTGTGACGGTACGTGTGAGTCTTGTCAGCCGCTGTAGTTGATGTTACTCATAAGTATTCTACTATTATGGCATGTTATGTGTAGGCGGATTCTGGAAGGGCTATGGTGTCTTAGACTACTACTTAGAGATTTGCATATTCTACGGTTATAGAAATTCACTTCTGTGTTGCTATGGTTATCCTGAAGTGAGTTAAGTGAAAAGTTTTTATATGATGTAGTGTTAATCTATTAATGGTTCTGGAGTTATGATGAAAATTTTGTTCTATCATATATTGGCATGTTGGGTGCAGTGAGTGGTATGGAATTTGAAGTGAGGATCAATGTTGCAGTTCGGTGTTGACAAGGATGTCACGAGCTCGGATGAGTAGGAAAGGAGTTTCGATGTTTAAAGTAAGTTGGTATTTTTGTCAGCGTCACCTGAGATTGGTGTTTCGTGAAAAGGGCATTGCATCCTGGTTAAGGATTCTTGATCGCTTTTCAGCGTTAGTGCGGCCAGTGGATTAGATGTACATAACTGTTATCTGTTACGAAAGGTTGTGGGAGCCTGCCCCATGGGAATGTTGTATAAGTGTGGCATGTAGTCACTTGATTGACTACCGAGTTAAACCTAGTATAAAGATTGTGGTAATGTCGTTAAATTAAGAATTGATGCCTGGAGGGCACTCGGTTTATTGGCTTGCGAACTGTGGAGGATTACACCGGTTATGATGGTTGTTAGTGTGTGTTTGAGAAAAAAAAGGAGTTATTATGGACCCTTGAAAGGTTATTAGCCTCCTTCAGTGCAATCAGAATCAGCTTGAGGTCTGTGGATGGATTTAAATTTGAATATAGCCTCTATATCATGCTAGATGTGTTCATTTCAGCAATGCGCTCCTAATGGAAGAGTAGCTGGGGTGTTATTTCGTCATCAGCTATTTCATGTAATGATATATTGCATCGTGTGAGTTGTGATACAGCTTGGTGAATTTCTTATGTGTTGAGATTCCACGTAGAGATGATGTTATATGAGCAGAATGGCTCTTGAGATTCAGATCGTATATCACACCTCAGTTGTGCTTGGGTTTTGTAGCTTATAGCTCTATATGTCTCCCCAGGGATGGTATTATGCACTTAGCGTGCTTGTGATCGATATTCGGTATTTTATTGTAATGACCAATCTAGCTCGGTATGTATTTTATGTGAATTTTATGTATGGATCGGGTGGCATGCCGCCATGGGTCTGTCGTGGCGGTATTGTAAGAGTTAGATCAAGACCTATATATGTCATGAGGTGCGATGAGAGCATCAGATTCGTGGAATTTCGACTACTATGCTCAGAGAATGTTATTGTGGTCCTATTAATAAAGTCGTGCGAAGTGTGAATTCAGCAAATGTATGCAGTCATATTCTGGCACATCGTGTGGTGATTAATACGGTATTTGTATGTTGGAAACCGGCCTGACAGAGAATTTTGGATGTTGGAATTGGGCTCTAAGGCTTATTTGCTTAAGTGAAAAAGGATACCTTTAAATTGATCAAGCTAGAGTGCCCAACTAAGTTGTTGTAGCACGGGTAGGTGCTCGAGGTGTTAAACAGTGACTTCAAACAACTTCGGCACAGTTCTTAGCACGTTCGAGGATGAACGTATGTTTAAGTGGGAGAAAATGTAACAACCTGACCAGTCGTTTTGAGCTCTAGCGCTCCATTCAACAGTTTGAGGCCATGAGCAGCTTTTTTACAGGTATTATGACTTGTACGCGTAATTTGAGTTGAATTTAGGAAAGTTCGGAGTTGATTTGGAAAGAGAATTCTCATTTCGGAAGCTTTAAGTTGAAAGAATTTACTAATATTGGATTCTTGAGTAAATGCCTCGGAATATGGATTCAAGGTTCCAACATGTTTATATGATGATTTCGGATGTGGGCATATGTCTGGATCGGGTTTTGAATGACCTGAGAGCGTTTCAGCGCCTATTGTGGAAGTTAGCATTTTTGAAGGAATTTCATAAGTTTGGTTTAAGTGCATTTCAGGGTTATCAATGTTTGTTTGGGATTTTGAGCCTAGGAATAGCCCCATATGGTGATTTTGGTATTGGGAGCACGATCGGAAGTGAATTCAGAGGTTCGTAGGTCATTTTGAAGTCATTTGGCTAAAGATAGAAATTTGAAGGTTTTTAAAAGTTTGACTGGAAGTGGAATTTTTTATATCGGGGTCGGATTTCAATTTCAGAAGTTGGAGTAGATCTGAAATGTCATGTAACTTGCGTGCAAAATTTGAAGTCAATTGGATGGGATTTGATAGGTTTAAACATCAAAAGTAGAAGTTGGAAATTTCAAAGTTAATTAAGCTTGGATTGGCGCACAATTCATGGTTCTAGCATTGTTTGATGTGATTTGAGGCTTCGAGCAAATCTGTATTATGCTTTAGACTTGCGTGGGTGTTTGGTTTGGATCACCGGGGGATCGGGTGTGATTCAGAATAACTTCGAAGTGATTGTCTAAGGAATAGGGTTGATGGTACTGGTTGATCGCAATTGCCATGCATTGGTCGCAAATGCGACCTCGCATTTACGAGTTCCTTTTCGCATTTGCGAGCATGGGCTTCTATGGGAAAGTTCGCATTCGCGAACGAAGGATGGGTTTTGTGAGGCTGTCATCTTCGTATTTGCCAAGAATCTTGTCGCAATTGCGATGCATTGGTCGCAAATGCGACCTCGCATTTACGAGTTCCTTTTCGCATTTGCGAGCATGGGCTTCTACGGGAAAGTTTGCATTCCCGTACGAAGGATGGGTTTTGTGAGGCTGTCATCTTCGCATTTGCCAAGAATCTTTTCGCAAATGCGACAGGGACATAGTGGGCTAGGCTTCGCATTTGCGAACCAGACGTCGCAAATGCGATATCTGCGATTGGGACTCAGAGCTTTCTATCCTGAGACTTAGCCCATTTCTTTCATTTTTCACTTGACCTTTGGCAATTTTTAAGAGTATTTGAGGAGGGATTCCATCATCATCAAAGAGGTAAGTGATTTCTACACATCATAAGTTAAATACATAGATCATGGGTAGATTAACATGTAAAAATTAAGGAAAATCAAGGGTTTAGATGAAAAACCTAGAATTTGATAAAAGCAAGATTTAACAGCGAAATTTGTTAGGGAATGGAGCAAGAATCATATATTCTTGACCCTTAGGTTATGGGTAATTACTTTCTTCAAAAATTTCCGAAATCCAGGCACGTAGGCCGGGGATGAATTTTAGGAACCTTGCGTTTAGGGTTGGGAAGTTGGTTTAATAATTAGAATATGAACTTTTGAGCATATGTTGACTAGTTCTTAACCTCTATTTGAATAGTTTTGGATCATTCGGCTTCGATTCGGGGGTTTGAGCTCATTCTTGGACCGGAAAGTAAGTATTGAAACGAGGTGAGTCTCCTTTCTAACCTTGTAAAAGGGAATTGTCCCCATAGGTGAAATAATTGGTTATGTGCTCCTATTTATGGGGGCTACGTACATACTAGGTGACTAAAGTCCATGCGTAACTACTTTTATGTATAAGTCCGGGTAGTCTAGGACCCAAAAGCATGCTATACTTAGAATATGCGTAATTTTATTGGCAGTTGGATTGCTTAAATCCTATCTAATTGGTAAATAAATTTCTAAAAGAATTAAACTTCATTTTCTTAAATTGTTAAAAGAGAAATGGCTTTTATTTGGATAAATGTTCTCCAATAAATTCTTAATTGGTTGTTTGAGCATGTATTTTTATGTATACCTACGACGCATTGATTATTCGCAAACATGGTATTTTTTATTTAAATTTGACCTCGTCGCATGTATGATTCACGAACGGGGTAATAGATTCATCTATGGTTCGTGCCATTCGACCCTCAACTGTGCACATTTTACATTTCAGTTGGATCGGACTATTCAACCTCAACATGATTTGCATATTCTTGTATTGCTTGCCTTGAAATTTATTGAAGTGATGTTGTTCCTTCCCGGCTTGAGAGTAAATGAATAAATGACAAAAAGTAAATTCGGAAATTCCTATGACAGAATTGTTTACTTGCTTCATTCTATTGAATTACAATCATGTTTATAAAATTCCCCGATTTACTATATTATTGAGATAACATTATTGGACCCCTAGAAAGTGTCGAAGTCGACCTCTCGTCTCTACATTTTTGAGATTGTACGGGACACTCATTGGGTACACGTTATTTTCGTACCCATACTACACTTGTGCATTTTTTTGCACAGGCACATGCATCTCTAGTGGCCTAGAGCTTCACTTCTCGAGACGACCCATAGACAACAACGTCTCTTTTAGATTATTATATTTACTTTCTTTCCAGTTTGTATTCCGGAAGGTTGTTGTATTTTTTTACATCCTAAAGATAGCTCATGCACTTGTGACACCGAGTTCTGGGATGTCTATGGGTTTATTCAGAAATTTAAAAATGCTAAATATTTCATTATTTATTTAGTGGAGTTTATAATGTATTATTTAAACATATAAAAGAAGTGATTTCAGAAATATTTAAAACGTAATTAAGTATTTTGGTTGGCTTGCGTGACAGCGATGTCCGGCGCTATCATGACCCTTAGTGGAATTTGGATCGTGACAACTTCACTGGAACTCATTGGAGTTTTTGTGGAATTGCAGTCTTTCATATTTTTTTAGAGAAGATTTCACTGATGTAATTGGATTGTGATATAGTAATTCCATTTGCAACAAAAAACACCTCAACTCCAAGAAAAAAGTTAAGGTTTCTAAGATCCTTAATAGAAAAACGGCTAGCAATACAATATATAGCCCGATTTGCATATGAGCTATGGCTCCCAGTGATCATGATATCATCGACATAAACCTGCACGTACAACATGATGTTCGATACTTTGCGAATGAAAAGCGATGCATCAGGATCGGACTTGACAAATCCCATATAAAGAAGGGAGATCTTAAGTTCATTGTACTAGGCCCGATGTGCTTGTTTGAATCTATATATAACTTTCTTTAGGCGAAATATATGTGAGGGGAACTGCTCATCTTCAAAACCCGGAAGTTGGACCATGTATACTTCTTCTAGGTAATCCTGCAAGAACGCGTTATTGATATCAAGCTGATATATGGGTTAATTTTGCTGGATGGCAATTGAAAGCACCAAACGCGCAGTTTTCGGCTTGACAAATGGACTAAATGTAGTGTGCAAGTCAATTCCAGGGCATTGTGTAAACCTCTATGCAACACGACGAGTCTTGTAGCAATCGATTGTCCCATCTGCTTTTCTCTTCAATCTGTATAACCACTTGCAAGAGGTCAATATTTTTTGTGGGGTCATGTGGTACCAATTCCCACGTATAATTATTGAATAATTCATCAAAATCACTTTTCATTGCTCTGTGACACTCTAGGTGTTTGTTAGCTTGTTTAAAATGGTAAGGATGATGGTGGGGATAAGTGAGCCATGAATTCAAGGAATGTTTTCCTTTTGTGAATATTGTTCTGTGAATGAGCCACAACATGATTTCAAGGGGGGTAGAAGAGAAGATTTTTGTGGTTTTACGACTGAAAGTGGTTCGACGGAAGGTTGTGAGGGTTGCAGAGTTGAGGCAGTGGTTTGGCCAGTAGATGTCATTTTGGTTGTTCTGCGACCATATAAAATTGGAAAAAATTGTAATTGAGGTTGTGGAACTAAGGTGAATGGTTGTTCAGAATATAAAGGTGTTTAGGAAGGGGGCGGTCATAATGTACGTAGTGATTATGGAGGAGAGGAGACATTTGAATTTCTTAGGATAATTCTTGGGGATGGCAATGGGGTACAATAGTGGGTATCATTAAGATCTAGAGGAACAACATAATTAATAAGAAAAGAAATAGAAGACGTACTTGTAGTTGCAAATTATGTTGGAGCACATGCAAAGGATACGATGTCTTTGTGAGCGCTGGTTTTTGTATTTGGGATACGTATAGGGTTAGGTAATTCACTTATTATAGGAGATAAGGAGATTTTATTGGGTTAGTTTCAGTTAGATTTTCCCATGCAAGAGTATTAAATTTAAGAAAATATTTGAAAAGATATTCTGAAAAGAAAATTATTTTCAAAAATTTTTACATCTCGAGATAAATATATATTTGAAGATTTTGGATCAAAGCATTGATGACAATAATAATTTAAAGAACAACATAAATAAACACAAGGTATTGACCGTGGCTCTAATTTATTTTTTAAATAATGTTTGAGCTATGGATAACAGAGACACGAAAATTTTTAATGAATTATAATTTGAATCGTTACTAAACAATATTTGAAAAGATTTATTTTATAAAAGTGAGGCTGACATGCGATTTATAAGACAAACTGCAAGTTGACAAACAAAAGACCAAAGAGTCAGAGGAAGCGAAGCTTCATGAAGGAAAGTTCTTGTCGTTTCAATAATATGTTTGTGATGTCTTTCGGTAGGAGCAACTCTTTAGGGGGGGGGGGGGGTTTGAGGGGGATAAAAGATATTTAATACCCCGAGAACTTAGGCATGGATCAAGGCATTTATATTCGCCACCACCTTCTGTATAGATAGAAAGAATTTGTATTGAAACGATGTTCCATTATTGTTTGATAATTTTTGAAAAGGTCTTTAACCTCACTTTTATTTTTTATTGCATATAACCAAGTATATTTGGTGTATTGATCAACAAAAATGCATAGTGTGATTTTTTGTCAATCAATAAAATCGGAGAATCCCATAAATCACTAAATATTATTTGAAACGGTTTGGTACTTGATGAAGTAAGATTCTGAATATGATCGCGATGAGCCTTTTTCGATGAAAAAGAATTACAAACTAAAAATTTGTCTCGCGAAAAATTCTTTAGCTAGTAGTTAGGATTTTGGTAGTCGTTTCTTTTCTCAAATAAATCTCATTATTCAAGGAATTTGTTTAGTAAGTAGTTTAGTCATCCTCTTCCAAATGAGTTGGTTTAGGGAATTGGTTTTTCACTCTTGTATTTAAAGGTTTCTCTGATACTATATAAGAATAAGAGAAACACAAAAGGCTGATGTGTTTATTGAATCAAAGTAACTTTTAAAAACAAGAGTGAAAAACCAATTATCTAAACTAACTCCTGCAGAGGAGGATGACAAAACTACCGACTAAATAAAATCTTGAATAAGGAGATTTATTTGAGAAAATAAAAGACTAACAATATTCTAAATACTAGCTAAAGAATTGGCCAAAGTAGTAAAGTAGTTGGTCTTTAACTTATGCTCTACTAACAAATTATTTCTAAGTATATTTTCTGAAAAGTACTTTTAGAGATAAACTACATTTTCAATGTTTAAGACAGCTTCTTCTTTTACTCAAAAGTAGCACAAAAATACTTTTTCCCTTTTTAAAGACTTGGCCAAATACGTTAAGTGTGGGAAAAAAACCACTTTTGATAACAAAACAAGAAATCTTTTTGGCCACAGATTATTAGTATTATTTATGGTATATAGATAAAGTGACTTTATCTGTTGCATCCTTTGCACTTTGAAGCATCTGGTATGCTTATCATCGTCACAAGTATTTATGTTTGTTCTTTTTTACAATGAACTGAAGTAGATTAGACAGCAAGAAGTATAAAATAATATGAATATGTTCTGAATTAATCTGTTCTGGATGCAGACATTTCTTCAACACTAAAAATACTATGTCAAGAGCTCTTATAAATAAGCAGATCTAAGACAGAATACCTGGAGTGCAAGTTTGGCGACGAGCCGAGTGAGGTAGGCATGGACGTGATGATTGGTTCTCAGGCCATCGCCAAGAGGGACAGTGTCCGGTATCTTGGGTCTGTGATTCAGGGGGACGGAAAGATTGACGGGGACGTCACCCATCGAATAGGAGCGGGGTGGTCAAAGTGGAGGCTTGCTTCAGGGGTCCTGTGTGACAAGAAAATTTCACACAAACTCAAGGGGAAATTCTACAGAGCCGTGGTTAGACCTGCGATGTTTTATGAGGCGGAGTGCTGGCCCGTGAAGAACTCCCAGGTTCAGAGAATGAAGGTTGCGGAGATGAGGATGCTTAGGTGGATGTGTGGGCACACCAGGCTAGATAAGATTAAGAATGAAGTTATTCGACAGATTCCTTCAAAGTGAAGTAGATCATCTATTAAAACAAGGATATCCCACAGAGTTGTTAAGTGATAAGGGAAAGCAAGCTTATATGAAAAATATGCAGGAGCCACCAAGACCACCCTCACCTAAGAGAACAGTAAATGTAATCAATCAAGGAGAGGATATTTACCGAGTAACATATACAGCTTCAAATAAGGTTTCTAAGATGATGATTACACATGGCAAACGAGTGCGACAAACCTTAGATCATGAGAGCATAAACTTCCATGATGCAGATACGGAAGGAGTGATAACTCCCCACAATGATGCACTGGTAATATCCTTACTTAGAGTTTTAATTGATCCAGGAAGTTCTGTGAAGATCATTCTGTTAAGAGTGCTGCGGGAAATGCAAGCTGAAGATAAAATGATACCTAAGGCGCATGCTTTGTCAGGCTTCGGCAATTCAAGGGTGGTAACAAAAGGTGAGGTAACTCTAACGACTTATGCTGCAGGTGTTATTAAAGAAACTAAATGTCACGTAGTTGATATGGAAATGGCCTACAATATAATTATGGGGAGGACATGGATCCATGATATGGTTGATGTTCCGTCAACCTTGCATCAAGTTATCAAATTTCCATCACCCTAGGGAATATGTCAAGTTCGAGGGATCAACAAACAGCCAGGAGTATCAACGCAGTAACAGATACGAGTAAAGAGAAATAGCAATTACTAGAAGCACTTGAAGGCGTCCTCAACAAAACTTCAACTGAAAAAACGGATTTAGATTCAAGACCTTATGTAATTCAAGAACCTGAAGAAAATGAGAACATCAAAACGACAATAGAGGAACTCGAGGCTGTAGTGTTATTTGAACAATGGCCAGAGAAAAAGTTTACGTAGGATCCAATGTAAATCCCGACATACGAGGTATGTTAATTGAATTTTCAAAAACTGAAGTAGACTGTTTGCCTGGTCCCACGCTGATGTGACAGGTATTCCACCAGATGTGATGACTCATAAACTTAATGAAGATCTATCTTTTACACCAATCAAGCAAAAGAAAGAAAGCAAGGGGCTTTCAAAAATCAAGTAATCCAGGATGATGTCCAAATGTTGTTGAATATCGGGTCAATTCACGAGGTAAAATACCCTAATTGGTTAGCTAACACGGTGGTCGTACTTAAAAAGAACGGTAAGTGGCGAGTTTGTATAGATTATACTTATCTAAAGAAAGCATGTCCAAAAGATTCATTTCCTTTACCCCATATAGATCAGTTGATTGATGCAACTGTTGGTCATGAACTTTTATGTTTTTTATATGCATACTCGGGATACAATTAAATTAAAATGGACACCACTGATGAGGAAAAAACTTCTTTCATCACAGATCGAGGGACTTACTGTTATAAAGTAATGCCCTTTGGTCTAAAGAATGCAGGTGCAACCTGTCAAAGGTTAGTCACTAAAATGTTTCAAGAACATTTGGGGAAAACTATGGAGGTATATATAGACGACATGCTCGTCAAAACCTTGCGTTCTCATGATCATATCTCTCAATTAACAATTATATTTGAAATTTTATGGAAATTCAATATGAAACTTAACCCTGAAAAATGTCCATTTGGGGTTGCTTCAGGTAAGTTTATAGGTTTTCTTGTTTTTAACCGTGGCATTTAGGTAAATCCTTCTCAGATTAAAGCAATTGAAAAAGTACCTGATGTCATAATCAATAAAAATGAGGTTCAAAGATTAACTGGAAGAATAGCGGCCCTAGGGAGATTTATTTCTAAATCTTCAGAAAAGTGCTTCAAATTTTTCTCTGCGCTCAAAAAGCAAGATAATTTTGAGTGGAATGAAGATTCCCAACAAGACCTTAAAGATTTTAAAGTTTATTTGTCAAATCCTCCTCTACTGGCAAAACGTAAGGAAGGTGAAAAGTTGCTCATTTATTTAGCAGTTTCAGAAGTAGGGTAAGTGCCATCTTAGTCCGTGAGGACCAAGGTAAGCAATCTCCAATTTATTATGTAAGTAAAACCTATTAGAGTCAGAGACAAGGTATCCGCAACTAGAAAAGTTAGCATTAGCTCTCATCATGGCATCTAGAAAATTACGACCTTATTTCCAATGCCATCATATTGTTGTTGTTACTGCTTTTCCATTACGAAATATCTTGCATAAACATGAACTATACGGAAGACTAGAAAAATGGGCTATAGAACTAAGTGAATACGAAATAATTTACCAACCTCGAACTGCTATTAAATCCCAAGTACTCTTCGATTTCGTAGCTGATTTTAGTCAAGGCATGCAACTTGAATCAAAAAATGAGTTAAAAGTTTTTAATGGTGCTAATCCGGGGACTTGAATATTATTTACTGATGGTTCATCTAATGTAAAGGGGGCAGGCTTAGGAATTGTTCTTATACCACCTACAGGTGAAACAAACAATTAGACAAGCTATAAAATGTCACCCTGTAACTAATAATGAAGCAGAGTATGAAGCTATAATTGTAGGTTCAGAGCTAGCATTAGAACTTGGCATCATGCAAATCATAATCAAGTGTGATTCACAACTCGTAGTAAATCAAATATTGGGGACTTGCGTGGCCAGAGAAACTCGAATAAAAGAGTATCTTGAAAAAGTAGTGGAACTGATAAGAAAGTTCCAGACTTGGAAAGAGATACAAATCCCAAGAGAAGAGAAATTGGAAGCAGATGCTTTAGCCAATCTCGCGTCTGCAGCAGATATAGCGAAAGATGCGAATGCATCGGTCATACATTTATTCCACTCCGCTCTTGACTCTGATAAAAATGAGGTAAAATTTAATCATTTAACTTGGGATTGCAGAAACGAAATCATATCTTTTTTGCAGCACGGAATTGTACCTGAGGATAAGGTGAATGCTCATGTACTTAGAAAGAAAGGTGCTCGTTATTGCCTATATCAAGGGAACCTTTATCGAAAAATGTTTGGTGGACCATTAGCCAGGTGTCTCGGACCTTCTCAAACAGAATATATGATGAGTGAAATACACGAGGGACATTGCGGAAATCATGCAGAAGGCAGATCACTTGCAAAGACATTGATTCGAGCAGGATATTACTGGCCTGAAATGGAAGAAGAAGCAAATGACTTCGTATATAAGTGTGACATATGTCAGAGGTATGGAAATAACATGCATAGACCAGCTGAGTTATTACATCCTGTCATAACTGCGTGGCCCTTCATGAAATGGGGAATGGATATCGTAGGACCATTACCTAGGAAAAAGGTCAGGTAAAGTTTCTACTCGTACTTACTGATTATTTCACTAAATGGCTAGAAGCAGGGGCGTTCAAAAAGGTACGAGAAAAGGAAAATAAGGATTTAATTTGGAGAAATATAATTTGCCGCTTTGGTGTACCAAAGAAGATCGTGTGCGATAATGGACCACGATTTGTAGGAGCACAAGTCACTGAATTCTTTCAAAGTTGGCAAATCTAAAGAATTATGTCGACTCCATATCATCCAGTAGGTAATGGACAAGCAGAGTCTACAAACAAACTCATTGTTAACAACCTAAAGAAAAGGTTGCAAGAATCAAAAGGCAATTGGCTTGAAGTATTACCAGCGGTATTATGGGCATATCGAACGACGGCAAAGACAAGTACGGGAGAAACACCATTTTCAATGGTTTGTGTGGAAGCTCTGATACCAGTTGATAGAGGTGAACCTAGGGTACCATGTGTTCAAGCAGAGGAAGAATCAAACAATGAAGAGTTATAGGTAAATCTTGATCTATTCGAAGGGAGAAGAGAAGTTGTGTTGATAAGGATGGAAACTCAAAAGCAAGTAATTGAGCGATATTACAATAGGAAGGCACACCTCAGGTTCTTTAAAATTGGGGACTTCGTGTTAAAAAAAGTGTTCAAATCTACAAAAACAGCTAATTCAGGAAAGCTAAGTCCAACGTGGGAAGGACCTTATAGAGTTCGCAAAATTGCGGGGAAAGGAGCATACGAGCTGGAAACAATGGATGGCAAGGTTTTACCTTCACATTGGAATGACGTTCATTTAAAGAGGTATTACTTCTGAGGAAGAACCCACGGTCAGGTATCGCCATGTTAGAATTTTTTCTTTGAATTGTTAAAATTATACTAACGATTTTAGATGCTAGGCAAAACCCTAACTCATGCCAAATGGAGTCACGGCATGCACGGAAAAATGGAATACTCTTAAATTACTAGCCCAGGGTTACATTAATCTGATGGAAACACACACGAGTTAGGCAATCTTCATCTGTAATCGCACCTCCGAGTCCCATATATTTTTTTATTTCAGGAAAAGGAACAAAATTGGAAGCAAACACACAAGTGTTGGCGGCCTCATACTTCACCACTCAAACACTTGGGAGACTGTACTATATACACACGAATATGTGCAGAAGAATAGATACCAGTGCAGAAGAATAGATACGACTGAGCAGGATTTAAAAAGAAAAATCAAGCCGCATAAAGTCAAGTGTCAAGCAAAAATCACGAAGTACAAATAAAAAAGCATTCATCATTATGTTCTTTACTATAAGAACAATGGAGTCACCTCTCAAACCCATCCTAATATATAGGGTCGTGACTATGTACAGGTTATGAAAAACCTTGTTTATTTTATAAATCTGTTAAAAGAAAACAGTTACGAGAAAGTTATAGATGTACTTCAATACATGTAATACTAAAAAAACTTGTCAAAGTTCATGAAGAAATACTTTCCAAAAGTTATTTCATACGAAAAACTGTATGTTCCTATTTTCTTTCATCGTATTGTAACACCATTATGAAGTTGAGACGTCTTCTTCATTAAGTGTTGATAAATAAATTCGCTCTTTTATTTTCCTCATGATGATAATATATGAGAAGAATCATAAAAGCATTTTTTTTTAAAACATAAAAATTCTAACATATTCTCTACGTCCTAAAAACAAAAAATAGGCAAGAACAGGGTAAATAGAAAACTATTCTATAAAGTCTAGAACAAAGTAAATAGACAAGAGTAAAATAAAGAAGTACTAGTCAAACTTCTTAACATAAAAGACTAAGGGAAAAACTTAGTCATTACAATACAATTGTTTTTAAAACAAATGCCCCGTTATAGAAACTGGGGACTTCATGAAAAAACTATGAGATTACATCATCAAGAAAAAAGGTAAGGTCAAACACTTTTGCTGGTTACTGAGGGGATTGGAACATTAGAAGTTGCAGCCTCATTAGACTCGATAGTAATTTCTAAGGGATCAGCAATAGGAGTCGTTTCAGCTGAACTTGAAGTATTAACATCCTCGGGGGAAGAAATAGTCAAGGGAATTTCCATTCCCACAGGTTGTGTTGTAGACAAATCACCCTCGATCACTGGAATCGTAACTTCAATTATTTAAGCAGCTGCCTCAAAGTTCAAAGGCTCTTCTACCCCAGGAATTTCAACTGTTGGACAGAAAATGTCAATTAGCTGGTCAGGAGAAGGAATTTCAATAGGTTGGCTATTCTTCTCAATCGTGTCTAACACTTTGGCTAACTCATATTGCAAGTTAAAATTTTCTTAAGAAGCCTCCATCAAAGTATCACGACGAGACTTCAAAAAAGCCCAATTAACCTCGTAATTAAAATTCTCTGCAAGAGAATTGTAATCCTTCTCCAAGTTTTCATAATCCCTTCCCCACGTAGCAAGGGTGTCCTTCATTATTTCTTGCTCAACTAAGTGGAAATCAAGGGAAGTCTGAAGATTGGCACAGGAACTCTCCAACGCATGAACTTTATCTGAAGAAATCTTTAACTCAGCCCGAGTCTGGTTCAAGCTCTACACTAATTCCTTAGCATATTCTTCTTTTTTCTCCATAAGTGCTTTGAGTTCTTTAATTTCTTTATTATCCTTTGACAGTGAGTTCGTCGAAATCTCTTTATCATTTCTTACTTGGCTTGTGGAAGCCGTGGCAATCCCTAGATCCGAGGATAAAGCATGATTTTGCTGCTCCAGATAAGATTAACAAGATTGCAACTCCTCAATGCTCCCTATAGCACCTTCAAATTGTTCTTTCCAAGTTTGAGCCTCAAGCTGTGCTTCTTCAGATATTCTCTTAGCATCAGAAGCAGCCTTTGTAGACTCACGTGCCTTCTTCTCCAAAATAGAGATTATCCCCATTAACTAGGTTCCAATTAGGTTGGCCTATGAATATGAGACACAGAAATAAGAATTTAAAATCAATGAAGAGCAAATAGTCAAGCTAAAAGAAGATACCTTCAGTGTTGAATGAACTATGTCGTTCATTAAGGTATAAGAGATGTGGCTCTGCATCTTTGTCCTCCCCACATCTCCAATGAGAGGCTCGAGCTAAACATCAGCTCCCCCTGTCTTCCTCAAAAGGCTATGAGTAGCAGGTACTTCAAGTGTGACTTTTCTCATAGTCATACCTCTGTGAGTGGGACCAGATTCTGAATGTGTGACAGAGGAAGAAGGGATAGTGGAAGGAGGAGTAGTAGAAGAAGTGAAAATAGCAGGAGCTGTAGAAGTCAAAACATGAGATGAAGGGATAGGCGCGAGAGTTAAAGAAGGAACAGAAGTAGGAATATCTGAAGCAGATGAAGGAGCGACAGAGGCTGTCACAGGAGAAGAAACATTCACGATTGGAGAAGGAATAAAACAAACAGGAGAGATGGGAATTGAAGTAGATAAAGGAATTTCATTAAAACTAGGGCCAAGTTCCCCACTTTCAAAACCACTAACAAAGAGGCGGTGAACAGATTCACTTGGGTCTCTTGGTGCTAGATCTTCATCAGAGTGGATCAGAACAGGCTTGGTAGTGGAAGTACGAGCAGGAGAGGTACGAACGAGAGCATCTTCATCTTCTTCTTCATTAATGACGCGTCTCCTAAATCTTGGTCTAGATACCAATGAGGTATTACCTTCTTCCTCATTCTCAATATCCACTACCATAGATCTTCTCTTAGCTATCAAAGCTTTAGCCTTGTCCAAACCAAGGGAGGTGTTGACAGTAGTACGCATAGCTAAAGCAACATCAGCTGCCATCCCTTTTATACTAAATCCTGACAAAAAGAAGGATTTCAATTTATTATAGAAGTTTATCATATGTATCTAAAAATATATACAAAAAGAAATGTATACCGTGTGTTTTCACGTTCCACCCATGTAAGGAAGAAATAGACCTCCAAGTTCTATCTTCCTTAGGAGTAGTTTATAAAATCGAATCTACCCAACCACGGAAGTTGGGAATTGGCTCCACATCTCCCATGGTTGCTACAAAAGACCAAAAGAGGGATAAGATTAGAGAAAAAATCAAAATCTCAGAAAATAGGTACCACAAAGTAATCAGAAACTTACGTGCAAAATTCCACTTCTCAGGGAAGGGAATGTTTGATTCACGCAGCATATCCAATGTACGAATAGCAATGTAACGA
This sequence comes from Nicotiana benthamiana, assembly GCA_034376525.1. Classification (NCBI taxonomy): domain Eukaryota; kingdom Viridiplantae; phylum Streptophyta; class Magnoliopsida; order Solanales; family Solanaceae; genus Nicotiana; species Nicotiana benthamiana. The sequence goes on from CM067339.1 coordinate 171,243,478, forward strand.
AGATACCACCCACGGTCTTTATCATCTTTGGGGTTTACTAAAACTTTCTTGCTCCTCGCAATTAAGGTAAAAACCCCATGACGCTGTAAACTGGGGTGGTATAAGTGAATGAGATGGGAAAGCGTAAATTGATTTTTGCTTTAGTAGACAAAAATCTCAAACAAGCTACAACTCTCCATACTAAAGGGCCAACTTGAGCCAAGCAAATGTTGAAAAATCCACAGAAATCAAGGATAACTAGATCTTTGTAGGTTTGAATCCCAAAGTGAAGGGATAGGTATAAACAAAAGAAAATCCATGCCTATAGGACGAAATTCTCTGATTTATGGAAGGAACTGATAGACGAAGACTTTCTTTCCAATTACAATCTTTCCTACTAGTAGGGACTGTGAGTTGAGTTATAAGAGACGGGTAGGCGTCGACCTTTTCTAATTTCACAATTTGCTTCTGAAGAGATGTTCTATCGCTCACAAAAGATAAATCACTCGGGATAATCTCTTTAACTGTGGGTTCTTGAGAAGGGTCAGAAACTTCTTCATCTTTCAAAGATGGAGTTTTTGAAGAAGAACCTTTAACGCCAGAACTAGAAGAAAGAGTAGCAGAACCAGTCAAACCTCCACGTGTAGATCCCGAACTTCGAAGTCTACCTCCTCAGCCTCTTGTATGTTTAATCGGAGTAGGCGCATTAGGGAATTGATCGAGTAGTAGAACCTTTCTGGGGTTAGGGTTTGGAGATGACATTGTTGGATAAGCTTGAAGTAAGAAGAAGTAAAAGAAGGTAAAGGAATGCTTGATGAAAGTTGATGAAGAAATGACAAAGGAAGTGTGAATTGAAAGTTTATATGGAAACCACCGTCAAATTAAGGGGTGCAATGATGGAAATCTTATATTAAAGATAATTATCACTTCATAAACAGAGGAAGTTGAATAAGCCTAGAAAAGTGGGTAAAATTGCAGATCCAATCAAGAGATGACACGTATATAGAGCATTAAATGAGAAAGACAGATGAGACGTCAACTCTGTCACATGCATTTATTGTGACAAAAATTCTCTTTTATGAAAATTCACTTCTCAATTATTTAATTGATAAATAAATGAAAAGTGGGAGGACTATCTGTATTGGAAAAATACTAAGTTGGAATTAAAAATGATGTGGCATGATACGTGGACTAGTCAAAGAGTAATAAATGATTAAGAGGCATGGGAGACAACAGACACGAGAGGAGAAAAGAAAACAGACACAAGAGGGAGTCTTAGATACGAGTCTCGTATCTATTCAAGTCATTTAACACCAATGGATAAAAAAGGCACTAAGGACAAGAATTTGATGACAGAAAAATAGTCTAAATTCATTATTAAATACCAGATACGTTAGTCAATTAGTATTTAATAGCAATGATTGTGTAACGTCTCATTAAATGTTCTTTATTATTTAAGCCGTTACTCCTTGCCAGCTATAAAAGGAGGGGGTTTCATCATCTGTAAGGACATGAATATCATTTTTACATCATATTGAGATACGAAATTTTTATTGCTTTAAACTTATTCTTTGAAAGCCTATTATATTGGTCTCTAGATTATTAGTAACCCGACTTCTCAAAATTCACGCTTTGACAAAGTTATATTTTTTCGTTAAACACCCTACTTTTCCAAATCTCGGAAAATGAAACAATTTAGGTAAAATTTATATTTGTGCCGGCACTAAAGACAAGATATTTGAAAATTTTATCCTTCTTTTCTGTCTTATTAATATTTCTATTAGAGTAGGCCGTTTGCATTACACCTTTTCGAAATGTCGATCTTTTTCCCAAATTTGCGTAAGCACAACATAATTTATGCACCGATCTGTCTTTTTATCTTGCAGACCGGACGAACCAACAAATTTCAAGCTGGAAGGTATCAAAACGTGAAGATTCATCTGTGCTAACCAACAAAAATGGAGGGTCATTTTTTTCTTTAACTTTTTAATAATGAAGGGCCATTACTTCAATTATTAAATCGTAAATTACTAATACCGTAGGCAGTAGGTCCACAACACATATTTGGGGGGTGGGGGTGGGGGTGGAGTGGGGGGAGGCTTCCTTAAATCAATAACCTCTCATTGACGGCAGCAGTCTCATTCAAGTAAAATCCAAGAGCAAAACTAATGGTTGCCGAATTAGAAGACTTATAATAATAATAATAATAATAATAATAATAATAATAGATAAAAGTTATGGTTGGCCTCTTGCCATATAAATTAGGGGCGGCATAATATTGACCGAATAGAAAAAATTAATCGAATCATAAATTTTGATTTTTCGATTTCGATTTATTCGATTATTCGGTTGGTGCATGTTTTTCAAATTATTAAAATTTGATTTTTCAGTACGATTTATGTTTCGGTTTTCGATTAAATCGAAAAACCGAATATGCCTCCTGTTAACATTATATAACATGAAGTTCAGGGTGGGAACGGTTAAACTTGTTCAGCCCTCCTCCTATAACATGTGTGAGACTCACTAACTTGGATGTTACAGTATGTATATAATATTATAACATATTAACATTATATTATCAAACGCCGCTTTCTTCATCTCCACTTTTTCTTCGACTACATCATTCCACCATCAGCCACCCTGATGTCTGCCTAAATAACCCTTGGCTACCTCGAGAGCATCCCGTGCTACCTCTCTAACCAAGTTCGTCGTCTCTGACCACATAGCGTCCACTTCCTCATAACTTCTCCAAGCTCCGCCCTCAGCTAACCTCCTCTCCAACTCATGTGCTTTCTCCTTAGTCAAAACACCCCATCTAATCCGCGGTTGTCCCCGAGCACCCCTCCTCTTCCTCTTCACCCAGAGACCGATATCCATCACTAGAAGTCTATGAAGAGTCGGAAAGTACTCTCCCGGAATAACCTTGCAGTCCTTGCACATACCCCTATCGCTCCTTCTGAGGAGGAGATAATCAATCTGAGTCCTCGCCGCCGAACTCTTGAAGGTGACCAAATGCTACTCCCTCTTCTGAAATGTTGAGTTCGCAATCAGAAGCTCGAAATCCCTGGCGAAATCAAGCAGTAACGTGCCTCCTCCGTTCCTAACCCCAAAGTCGAAGCCATCGTGCACCTCACCATAACCACCAGCATCAGCCCCAATATGACCATTAAATTCTCGTCCAATAACTAACTTCTCAGATTGGGGAATACTACTCACCAGATCATCCAAGCCCTCCTAAAAGCGCCTCTTGACCTCCTCGTCTATTCTTATTTGCGGTGCATAAGCGCTGATGACGTTGAGGACGTAACCCCCAATAACCAACTTAATAGACATTAACCTATCATTCACTCGCCTAACTTCGACCACGGACTCCCTTAGATCGTTATCTACCAAGATGCCCACTCCACTCTTGCCTCTCACGACCCCAGAATGCCACAGCTTAAACCCCTCTGCATTCCTCGCCTTCGACCCTTTCCACCTAGTCTCCTGGATACAGGCTACGTTAACCCTCCCCTTCTGAAGAACCTTCGCCAACTCAATGGACTTACCCGTCAGAGTGCCTATGTTCCACGACCCAATCCTTAATCTATGAGCGTCCGCTATCCTCCTCCCACCCTTACCTCCCGCCCTACCCGCAGGACCACTCCCTGCCCCCTATTCACCCCCGCCACCACCCCCACCCCCCGAGGAGATTACCTTACACTATCATCCCCCGCTGCAGCCACTATCCCTCCAACCGACTATGGAGAATAGTGACGCACTATAGCGGAATACGCAAAAAGATGCAAACTAGATAGCAACAGAGTAAACCTCACACGGAATGCTAGCTAGAATACGTAAAAAGGTGTACAGAGTAAACAAGAGAGCGGGAGGTACCAACTCCAGGTGGAAAAACCTGAAAGTAGGCTTTGATGCGCCCGAAGTCAACTGCTACCAACGCTTGCATGCCTCGGCCTGTTTTGCTTAGCTCTTCACTCCCAAACGCCACATACTAGTCTCGCCGCCGCGACTAGTACCTGGGACATGTTTTCCTTAAGCTTATCGGAACGGGTAGTTCTGTTGCGTCCTTTCGAAAATCTGAATGGGAGTCACCGAAAGTACTGTAGCTTGCCGGAAATCCTCACAGGAAAAATAAGGCACTTTTGCAAAAAAACAGAACACACCCACGCACACACAAAAAGCAGAAGAGAGAATATGAAGAAAATAAAAAAGGAGATGGTCCGCGAAAATGGTCACCGACGGAAAGGAGCTATGTCTACTACCTTTATTTGAAAAGTTTTTATTCTCTTTGACGGGAATTATGGTATCTTCAGATAATATCTATCGGCAGCGAAAAATTGAAATTCTCAAATCAACTTTTGGGGTTTGAGTTCAGGTAGAGATTTTCAAGAAAGAGGCTCCTAAGACGAGTTCAGTTAGAGATTTTCAAAAAATTTGAAGTTAGAAAATTGAAATTTAGGGCTTTGCTGAACAACTTCAAGTACTCAGACGATATTCGCTACTCGATTAGCAATTGCACTTTTCCTCTTCCGTTTCAGTTTTCTATTTCTTCAACAGCTAGCAATAAGTAAAGGCCAAAAGCATTATCACAAAAGTAGCTAAAGCAAAACCTCCAAGAATCAATCAACAAACTTCAAGAAACCAAAAGTACCGCTAAAATGATCAGATTCAAACTAGACCCACCAAAAATCTTGCAGTCAAAACCCCAGAAACAACCTCAAATCAGAACAGCAAGGGCAAGGATGGAAACTTTGTTCAGAATTTCAAGATCCAAAAATAATGAGTTAAAAAAGGAGTGTGTTTGCAGAAAATATAAAGAATCCAAAATATTCACTAACTAGCGAAAGTAGATTAACAAAAAAAACAATTGGTTTAAACATATTTGTAATGAATGAAGAATCTGGAAAATTTATTTTAAAAAACAAAACCCTAATTTTTCAGCGAGAAAAAATTATAGAATCTTCCAGAAGCTTACCTCTTTGATCTGTTGAAGTCGCAAAGCAAGAAGAAAATGATAGAGAGCACTGAAAGAGAGATAAAAATGCGAAAGAGAATCTAACCTGGATACAATATAATAGAAAGTACAAAATAACGAGAGAACAACCTCACAAAGAGGCATACACAAGTAATAGCATCACACTCGTCTCACAAATTCTCCCTTAAACAAGACTCTCAAACCTCTTTAAGACTACATAGTGAATGTTTCTAAATGAGAAGAAAGGATTCTCAATATACAGAAGTCTAAAACTTTTTCCTCCTTGAAAAAGGACAGCCAAATAATTTCTTTACGTAAAAGGAAAAATCAACTATGGTAAATATTTTATCCTTCCTTCAAGGAATCAGGACAAAATAAAACAGAATGCAGAAGAATAAAAGAGCGGAGAAAAGAAAGAAAACATATGAACGCCTTAACTAAGATGATTGTGTGGGTCAAAACTTGGCCTCGTGATAATGAATGAGATCGACGCGTTTATTAAAGTCTATTTATGGCTAATAAATGGTATGGCTATCTATTCACAAGATCATCGACCGGTTATCCAATTTGACAATTAAAGCTACGGTTTGGCCGTCCACACGAGGGTGTCCCCTCTATGTGGTCCCAACTCCTCGACACCAACTGGCAGATCTCCTAATTATAAATACTAAGAGAAAGAACCATAAAGGGGGGTTGCTTCTTCTTCTTCACATCTATTTCTAAAAGAAGGGATAATACATCATTGTAAGACTCTGAACCTCTACATGGAGAGGCAGACCAAACCAATATCATTAATAAAATCTATTCATCCTCTTCCCATTATCTAATATCTATTATCTCTTATATCTTATTCCTTTGGTTTTTGGATTTATTACGACCTGCTATGATTGGTCCTCCGTTTATTACGATTGTTATATGCTTATTAAGTGAATGAAAACTTTGAGCTAAACAATTTGGCACCGTCTGTGGGGATTTCGTAGCAGAATCGCGTAGTTCATCCTAAGACCGAAAATGAAAAATGAATAACCCAGCTCAAACGAGCCCAAGCGTCATACCGGGTCATAGGAATTCAAAAACCTCGGGATGAACTTGCTTCCGCATCCCCACGTCTTTGAGCGAAGGGAGGAAGAAGGAGAAGAAGCAGATCTACCATCTCTAGGGGAGAATCGAGCTGAAGGTACCTCACCCCTTTTCTTTCCACAGGGGATCCTGCCGAAAGGGAGGACAGCATGAAGTCATGCCTCCAGCACTTTGGCAATTCTAGCAAGCCGGGCAAGAAAATCCACAAGTGCCAACTAGGCAAGATCTAAAACCAAAAACAAACCCTGGCCCCCAGCTCGAAGCGGGTTATGCAGAAAAACTCACAAAAAGTTTAACTATGGTTGAACTGGGACTCAGGCTATGCGCCTTTGACACAGGCTACGCGCCTTCAAATATTATAAGAGTTCAACTACAGTTGAACGGCAATACAGGCTATGCGCCTTCAAATATTATATAAGTTTAACTATGATTGAACGGTAATACAGGCTACGCGCCTTCACATAAAGGTTCAACTACGGTTGAACTGGAACTCAGGCTATGCGCCTTCGACACAGGCTACGCGCCTTCAAATATTATAAGAGTTCAACTACGGTTGAATGGCAATACAGGCTACGCGCCTTCAAATATTATAAAAGTTCAACTACGGTTGAACGGCAATACAGCCTATGCGCCTTCACATAAAGGTTCAACTACGGTTTAACTGGGACACAGGCTATGCGCCTTCACATAAAGGTTCAACTACGGTTGAACTGGGACTCAGGCTATGCGCCTTCGACACAGGCTACGCGCTTCAAATATTATAAAAGTTCAACAACTATTGAACGGCAATACAGGCTACGCACCTTCAGATATTATAAAAGTTCAACTACGGTTGAACGTCAATATAGGCTACGCGCCTTCAAATATTATAAAAGTTCAACTACGGTTGAAAAGCAATACAGGCTACGCGACTTCACATAAAGGTTCAACCTCGGTTGAACTGGGACTTAGGCTATGCGCCTTCGACACAGGCTACGCGCCTTCAAATATTATAAGAGTTCAACTACGATTGAACGGCAATACAGGCTACGCGCCTTCAAATATTATAAAAGTTCAACTGTGGTTGAACGGCAATACAGGCTACGTGCCTTCACATAAAGGTTCAAATACGGTCTAACTTTGACTCAAGCTATGCGCCTTCGACACAGGCTACGTGGTTTCAAATAATATAAGATTTCAGCTACGGTTGAACGGCAATACAGGCTACGCGCCTTCAAATATTATAAAAGTCCAATTTTGGTTGAACGGCAATGCAGACTATGCGCCTTCACATAAAGGTTCAACTACGGTTGAACTGGGACTCAGGATATGCGCCTTCGACACAGGCTACGCGCCTTAAAATATTATAAAAGTTCAACTACGGTTGAACGGCAATACAGGCTACGCACCTTCAAGTATTATAAAAGTTCAACTACGGTTGAACGGCAATACAAGTTAGGCACCTTCACACAAAGTTTCAACTACAGTTGAACTGGAATTCAGGCTACACGCCTTCAAAAACTGCAAAGGTTCAACTACGGTTGAATGACATCTCGAACCACGGGCCTTCACCTCTGCTGCAAAGCCGCAAGCTCAACCACGGACGAGTCAAATCCAAGGACACACACCCCCGAGGCTATAAGCCGGGCCGCAATCAGACGAAAACAAATGCCCGCGAATGTCCAACCACGGACAAACCCCAGGCCGGGCCAAGTGCCCCACCTTCCAAGTAAGTATGACTAAAGTAAATCAAAGTATTGACCCGTGCAAAGTTCGGACCAAGTCGGACCACGAGGCCGTGCTTTTTATTATCACGGCCAGTAGTTCGACTATGCCTGAACTGGGACTAAGGCCATGTGCCGCCCCTGCCCAAATATGGACACTATCTGCTCCCAATAAATGGAGGAAAGTGACAACCAAAGGCGTCTATCTAACAAGGCCATGTGCCGCACCTGCCCATATACGGCCATAATCCGCTCCCAATAAGTGGAGGAAAGGGACGACCAAAAGCGTCTATCTACTAAGGCCATGTGCCGAACCTGCCCAAATACGACCACAGTCCTCTCCCAATAAGTGGAGGAAAGTGAGGACCAAAAGTGTCTAACTACGGCCAAGGCCATCCACACCAACTTTCCTTGAGGCAAGGAATCAGTACAACATTGGTCAAAATCACTTAACCGCTTGAGACCATTAGCATATCCGATAGAAAAACTCTGAAGCAAAACCCTCGCAAACAAGCACAAAAAATATATAATGTATTAGACGCAAAACGAACAGAAGAGAAGAAAACCAAATATATTCACAATATTTACACAGAATTATCCCCAATTACATCTGCCCAACGCTGGCAGAGGAAAAAGAGAAAAAGAAAAAAAGAACTAAAGAAATATTAAAAACTTTCTATTCACTCGGCGCCCCCACCGGCCCCTTCAGCATTACCAGCACCCTCAGCGCCATCATCTCCCCCGGGGTTAGACGGATCAAAACCACAGTCAAGGTGGGCTTCACGGGCCCTTTGGTGTGCCTCATCAGAAGTGGCTTCAGACACGATGCCAGCCTCCCACAGCCGCCTATACACATCGAGCTAGGCCTCGGCGTACTTCCAAAGCTCGCGAGTAGGACCAAAAGCAGCGGCTTGATCCCTCAAGCGCCGGTTCTCGGCCTCAAATGCCGAAATCCAATCCGCCGCAGCACGGGCATCCCGACGCAGACGACAATGCGCCCCTTCAACGAGCGTTCTCAAAAGGCAGCGGCAGCCCTCTCTAATCCGCTCTCCCTTTCCTGGGCACGGTTGGTCGCGTGCCGCGCTTCAGCCCTCGCTAGGGCGTCCTCTGCCTACCTTCTTTAAGTGGCAGCCTCAGACTCCAGGGCAGCCACCTTCTTGGTATAAGTCTCGGCAGCCTCCGCCGCTGCAGTCAGATTTTTGGCGCTCCCTCTAAGCAGCCGCCCTTCTCTCAACATCCACCCCTTTGTTCGCTTGGCGGAGCTGCTCCTCAAGAGTAGATACTCTGCTGAGGTTCTGTTGCATCTGAATCTCCAGCAAAAATGTCTACAACGAAAAGAGTGACAGCTAACACGAGAAGACATGCTAAGAAATAAAACAAACCAAAGTTTTGCACATTCCTTTATACTTAGGGCGGCCACCTCGCCCATCAGTCCGACGTCCGAAATGCCCCTCACGGACGTGCTCTCCGCTTCCGAGCACAAGACCCCGACATCGTCACTAGGTTCTCCTCCTCGAGCACCACGTTCAGGCCGTTAGGAATCTCCAAATAACGATAATCCCCATCGGCCTGCACGGCCGAGCGGGTATAACCCTCATGATCAAGGCGGATGTCCTCGGCATCCATATCGACTCCGAATCATCCCCTTCTTCTGAAATGCCCCTTCCTCCTGCCGCCCTGGAAGTTGAGGCTTCCACCGCCCGAGACGTCAACGCGCCCGCATTCACCGTAACGTCGGCGCCTGCCATCTCCACCAAAACAGTTGTCGAGGAACCGCCTTCCCTCGCAACAACGGGAACAGAAACTTGAGTCGCCTAATCGACTGTATCACCTTGGCCTAATACAACCGCGGCAACCCCCACAGAGCGCTCATATTCTGGTGCAAGGTCTGTTGCGTCTCCCTCCTCTGCCAATGGCAAAGTATCTAAATCGATCACCACCGGGAGGGCCGGGGTGAACGCCACCCTGCGCCGAGCCAGCGGCCTCTCATCTTCTTCTTAATCTCCATTCGGCGATCGCTCCGCCCTGGAACGCACGACCCCTGGAGATTCCTTAACTCGAGGCACGGGCCGTATCGGAGAGTGTGCAGCTGAAGACTCCACCGACGTCGCCCTTGAAACAGGACGGAGGTGCCGACATTGTGATCATTCGGACAGTCGCCCCTGGCCTGCGGAAAACAAGCTGAGGAGCCCTCCTGAGTCGTGGTCGTTCTGACCGACCAAAGAAAAAGGGTTAGGCCAGAAGAACTAAGGACTACGAAGAAAAAACAATAAACAACAACTCAGATTCTTACCATTAGCCGGCCTACGGACATGGACCTCCCAGAAAGATGCCCACGTGCGAACCCCTGTTGTAACAGGGAGTACGGCCTAAACCCATTCGCCGATGCCTGAAATTGGCGTCGGTGGCGCACCTCCCGATACGGCACAAATGAGTATCATTACGCACAAACATAAAGCAGAACATTTAGCCCAAAAGAAATCAAAGTCAGCGTAAGAGAAACTTATGTGCATGGTTCCACTCCTCCGTGAAGTCAGTGGCACAAATGAAATACTTGAAAGGACGGGTAGCGACCTCATCATCGAGCTCCACAATCAAGCCGTCGGTCCCACGAGGGACCAACCGAATCATAGTGTCACGTACCCTCTGAGGAGCATACATAGTCAACACGTGCCCAATTGTAACTTTCCTCAGTGCCAACTCTGCATATTTAATCAGCATCGCCAATAATTTGTAGCAGGAGGGGGCGAGCTGACCAGGGCACACTCTGTAATAACGACAAAGGTCCACCACCAACATGGGGAGAGGAAGCCTAAATCCCTGCCTGAAAAGGTAGCCGTAGAAGACGCAGTTGCTCCTGGCTAAGACAATGTCGGCAAAGCGAGGAATCTCGCATTGCTCCTTCTGTTGAGTTATGCCAACTTCCCCCATCAATGGAGCCTCGTTCACTTGATCTTCTCCCTCAGGGTCGGTAAAATCGGTCGCCGGACAGCCGGTGAGGGAAAGAATGTCTGTCACCGACGGGAACCGGTCAACGGTCGGCGAATCAGTGGCTCCCGCCACCGTATATGGACCCTCTACCGCAACAACCGCCACCGGAACTGCATCAAAATGGGAACTGCTCGCCATTATCAATATAACGGAAAGAAGATGGTAAGATTCACCGGAAAAACAAGAGAATATGAAGATCCAACGAAAATGACGGAGAATGAATCAACATGGACTGAAAAACCATACAATCTGAAAGCAAGAAAGCTTGTCTCCCTCAGAATCCCACTTAGACAGATATCGGAAAAGTGAGAACTGAGCAACACAACCTCTTATCTATAGGCAAAATGTGAATGACCCTCACGAATCCCAAAGGTCACCACTAACTACCCGACCAACCACAAAATGGTTCAGACCTACGGTAACGGGCACCATTACGATAGAAACCATTGAACGGTCATTCAACCGTCAATCAGTACGTCCCCCATGAAACAGTTGTGACAACCTCAAGGTGCCATAGGCACCCCTCATGCGTCACCTTGCGTATGATATTCCCCTTATACGCGGTAAGCATGATCGTACTCTTCCCATGCACGTATAAAAGGCTACGCCCATCTCCAAAGTGAAAATAGCTACGACCGTCTCCGAAGTAATAATGGCTACGGCCATCTCTAAAGTAAAAATGGCTACGACCGTCTCCGAAGTAATAATGGCTACGGCCATCTCTAAAGTAAAAATGGCTACGGCCACCGCTAAAAGATAAAAGGTTGCGGCCATCTCCAAAATGCAAAAGGCTACGGCCATCTCAAAAGTAAAAACGGCTACGGCCACCGCTAAAAATAAAAGGTTGCGGCCATCTGCAAAGTGAAAAAGGCTACGGACATCTCTAAAGTAAGAATGGCTACGACCATCTCTAAGATAAAGGGTTACGGCCATCTCCAAAGCGAAAATGGCTACGGCCGTCTCCAAAGGAAAAAATGGCTACGGCCACCTCCAAAAGATAAAATGCTATGGCCGTCTCCGAATTAAAAGAAAATTGCTACAGCCATATCTAAAGAAAGAACGGCTACAACCGTCTCCAAAGAATAAAGGACCGCGATTGTACCCAACAGATAAACGGATAAGGTTTTTGGTGGAATCCGCTCATCAAGCTCGACCTGAGCTCGACCTCAATAAGCGGAGGGACTATCTGTATGGGTCAAAACTTGACCTCCTGATAATGAATGAGATCGACGCGTTTATAAAAGTCTATTTATGGCTAATAAATGGTATGGCTATCTATTCACATATCATCGGGTGGTTATCCAATTTGACAATTAAAGCCACGGTTTGGCCGCCCACACAAGGGTGTCCCCTCTATGTGGTCCCAACTCCTCGACACCAGCTGGCAGATCTCCTAGCTATAAATACTAAGAGAAAGAACCCTAAAGGGGGGCTGCTTCTTCTTCTTCACATCTACTTCTAAAGGAAGGGATAATACATCATTGTAAGGTTTTGAAACTCTCCATGGAGAGGCAGACCAAACCAATATCATTAATAAAAGATCTTCACCCTCTTCCCTTTATCTAATATCTGTTATCTCTTATATTTTATTCCTTTGGTCTTTGGATTTATTACGACCTACTATGATTGGCCCTCCATTTATTTCGATTGTTTTATGCTTACAAAGTGAAATGAAAACTTTGAGCTAAACATGTTAGGATTATGATTCCAACTAAATATAACAACCTTCATATTGAACAATTTGGAATTAAAACTACATGAGCGGAAGCTAACCTGAATCCATGTGTGGAAATTGTTGAACCTCCTTTGATGATTGTCCAAAGTCCTTTTGAAGAATGCTCCTTGATCCTTCTTTCAAGTTTGTTCTTGATAGTATATGTATCCACAAGATTCTTCACAAGTCATAAACAATATGTGAATTGTTCCACAACAATAATATTATGACAATGATCAAAATGGTATATGGTTTTCCACAATTGTTTGCAAGACAACAATGGTGTTTTTGCTCTTGATTCAATGGGAGGAAGAAGAGTCTTGTCTTGCAATAATGTGGGAACCATAACCCCGACTTTATAACTTCAAAAGTTACATAACTCAAGAGTCACAAGCATGTAACCATGGTTACATATATGTAACCTTACTTAGCCCATCATTAACTAAGCTTACCCTTTTAGGTATCTACACATTAATCCTACACTTTATATCACAACACATTGGCCCCCTTAACATAATGTCCATAAGACCACAAAATTAGGCCAAACAAAAAGATAGCACATAACATATAATTTATCCATATATTGTTCATATGTATGTAGATATAAGTCCATATATCTAGATATAAATCCGCATATCTTACAATCTCCCACTTGGACGAAATACACATACATATGCACAAACCTTAGCATTATATGTTACATTACAACCTTATGAGCTCAAATTGCTATCACAATAAATTGTCATGAACAATCCGGTCCATCAATCATACCAACATAGGACCTAAGAGCTCTTAGTTACTCATTCGTAACTAGAACCAATCATAGATCACGTATATCAATATAACCAACGACATGGATCAAGTGTAGGTATGTAGCATGGAAATAACATAAAGTGTGGTCAATATAATGTCTATTTCCAACTGGTTCTCTTTATTGAGATCAACCACAAACTGTAAGAGTACAAAACTTTAAAACTGAATATCTGGGCAGATATAACTGAATTACTGAATTTCTGAATATAATGGACAATACATAAATGTACAATACAAACTCCCACTAAAATACATAATCCTTATCTGATTTGACACCCATACAAGCAATATGCTCAAGAAATACTTTTGGTGTCAATCCCTTAGTGAGCTGATCCGCAAGCATGGAGTTTGTACTAATGTATTTAATGCACAACTGTCCATTTTGTACTCTTTCTTTAACAACCCGAAATTTGACGTCCATATGTTTTGCTTTCGTCAAACTACTGTTGTTATTAGCATAAAGGCAAAATCAGAGTCGGTATACCTGATGATCTCAAGCTGGTCCAAACTCCGATATGTAAGCATGTAATCCTTTGTTCTCAGTAAGTACCTCATGACCCTTTTGGCTGCCAACCAACGGTCCATTTCCGGATTGCTTAGATAACTGCCTAACATCCCAACAATGTATGCTATATCAGGTCGTGTACATACCTGAGCATACATCAGACTACCTACCGCCGAAGCATAAAGTGTCTTCTGCATTTCCAAAATTTCATAATTATTATTTGGGCACTGTTTGAGACAAAACTTGTCTCCCTTAGCAACAGGGGTGTTGCCTGGTTTACAATCCTGCATGCCAAATCTTTTCAGAACCTTATCGATATAGCCCTTTTGTGATAGACCGAGAACACCTTTAGAGCGATCTCGTTGTATCTGAATTCCTAATACAAAAGAAGCTTCACCAAGATCTTTCATTTCAAATTTCTTTGAAAGAAATTTCTTAGTTTCAAGTAATAATGCTATATCGTTACAAGCAAGCAGTATGTCATCGACATATAAAACCAGAAAAATATACTTACTCCCACTGAACTTATAGTATATACACTCATTAGCAATATTCGGTTCAAAACCAAAAGATGTAATGACTGCATGAAACTTATAATACCATTGACGAGAAGCTTGCTTGAGCCCATAGATGGATTTCTTTAATTTGCAAACCCTTTTCTCTGATTCATCCGTAACAAAGTTTTCAGGTTGCACCATATAAATTGTTTCCTCAATGTCACCATTGAGAAACGTTGTCTTAACATCCATTTGATGAAGCTCAAGATCAAAATGTGCTACTAATGCCATTATAGTCCTGAAAGAGTCTTTCGATGAAACTGGAGAGAAAGTCTCTTTATAATCAATGCCTTCCTTCTGAGTGTAACCTTTTGCGACAAGACGAGCTTTATACTTAATAACATTGCCCCCTGAATCCCTTTTGGTTTTAAAAATCCATTTACAACCAATAGGTTTAATACCTTCGGGCAATGTAACAAGCTCCCAAACGTCATTATCGCTCATAGACTTCAACTCATCACTCATGGCATCAATCCACTTTTGAGAGTTAGAACCCATAATGACTTGACGGAAGTTGATTGGATCATCTTCCTCAAGTCCAATATCACTTTGTTGTTCTTGGAGAAATACAACATAATCATCTGGAATTGCATTTCTCCTCTCTCTAGTGGATCTCTTTAATGGCATTTCAGTTTCTTGAGGTTGTTGAGTTTCATTTTCATTATTAATTTCAGGATCCTGATTGGGGAGATTTTCGAGATTGTCTTGAACCGGAATTGTGTGATCCGTGTCAGGACTGAGACCAAGATCAACAACTTGAGAGAAAGACACATGTTCTTCCTCAAAGACAAAATCTCTAACAACTTTATCTCCCCACCCCCCAAACTCAATATCCTCAAAGAACCTAGCATTACCCGTCTCAAAAATAGTTCTAGAAGTGGGATCATAAAACTTAAAACCCCTGGATTTTTCAGAGTATCCAACAAAATAGCTACTAACCGTCTTAGCATCCAGTTTCTTTTCATTCGGCCTATAAAGCCTTGCCTCAGCTGGACAACCCCAAATGTGTAAATGCCGAATACTGGGTTTATGCCCAGTCCAAAGTTCATATGGGGTTTTGATTGTAGCTTTAGTTGGAACTCTATTAAGAATATAAGCTGCGGTTTTAATGCTTCACCCCAGAGTGAGTCTGGTAAAGTAGTACGACAAATCATACTTCTTACCATATCCTTAAGGGTCCGATTTTGTCTCTCAGCTACACCATTCATCGTAGGACTGCCTGGCATAGTATACTGAGGGACGATCCCACACTCATCAAGGAATTTAGCAAAAGGCCCTGGACGTTGTTCACCGGAACCATCATATCGACCATAGTATTCACCATCACGGTCAGATCTAACGGATTTAATTCTTTTGCTTAGTTGATTTTCAACTTCAGCCTTAAATGATATGGACACGTCTATGGATTGGGACTTTTCGTGAATAAGATATAGGTACCCATAACGAGAGTAATCGTCTATGAATGTGATAAAGTATTGTTGACCATTCCTACAAGGAGTAGGGAATGGCCCACAAATATCCGTATGTATCAATTCTAAGACGTCTGAAGCTCTCTTAGCACCTAATCTCGTCTTGTTTGTTTGTTTACCCTTGATACACTCAACACAAATATCCGAATTTGAGGAATCAAGAGAATCAAGAATTCCATCTGACACGAGTTTCTGAATTCTTTGAATGGATATGTGACCCAAACGTTTATGCCAGAGTGATATAGAATTCTCATTAGTTAATTTTCTTTTGGTACCACTTAAACTTGTATGCAAAGTTTCTTTATTTGAAGTTATTGTATCAACCAAATATAAGCTATAAAATGTTGATAAAAGACCAGTACCAATAAGATTTCTGAAAGAGACTAACTTTATTATCACCAAAAGAACATGTATAACCGGATATGTTCAATTGGGGAACCGAAATTAAATTCCATCTAAAAGACGGTACAATAAAAGTCTCATCCAAATCTAAATGAAAACCGGTCTTAAACAACAGCCTAAATTTGCCAATAGCTTCAACTAGCACCTTCTTGCCGTCACCCACATAGATGTATCTTTCACCATCATTTGGTTTTCGGCAGTTCAGGCAACCCTGCATGGATATACTTATGTGAGTAGTAGCAGCAGAATCTACCCACCAAGTATCCTTAGGTACCGAAATTAAATTAACTTCAGAACAAACAAGAGAAAGAAATGTACCTTTTTTCGCACGCCAGGCATGGTACTTGGTACAATCCTTCTTCACATGATTAGTCCCCTTACAGAAGAAGCAACCTAATTCAGTAATTTCAACCTTAGGTTCCTTATGTTGCTTATTCTTGGGCTTTGCAACCGCAACTTCCTTACCTTTCCTCTTCTTAGTATCCTTAGAAGAGGATGCCAAATGAGCACTTTCAGTCATATCTAGCTTTATCCTTTCCTCTTCTTGTACACAATGTGAAATGAGCTCGTTAAGAGTCCATTTCTCCTTCAGGCAGTTGTAACTGACCTTAAACTGATTAAAGTGTGCAGGAAGAGATATCAAAACTAAGTACACAAGCAGTTCTCAGGTAATACTAGCTTGAGTGACTTAAGTTTCGAAGCAAGATGAGACATTTCCAAAATGTACTCCCTAATGTTTCCCTTGCCCTTATACCTCATGGAAACAAGTTTACTCAATAGTGTACTTGTTTCTGCCTTTTCGTTTTGCATAAAACGCTGTTCAAGGTTTTCGAGGAAAACTTTGGCATTAGCTTCATCATTCATAGTGCCCCTAAATGATTCTGGAATTGCACGCTTCATGATCATTAGACTCATGCGATTCGAGCGTTCCCACTTCTCCATCACCCTCCTTTCATCAGGAGAGGATGTATCCTCAACAGGAGTAGGTTGCTCGGTCCGAAGAGCAAGGTCAAGATCCATGCAACCGAGAACGATCATGACGTTCTCTTTCCATTCCTTAAAGTTTGTGCCGTTAAGCACAGGGATGCTATTGATGTTGGCAGAGATCGTAGAAGCAGAAGAATCAATTGAAAATAGAACAAAAGGATTACTGAATACATGCTTACAATTACTGGAACTTTAACATTACTTTATAGATTCAAAATAGGCATTTCCCATTACAAGATACCTAGCACAACATTGATTTTAGTCTTTGGACAGAAAAGCAACTTGTAAGTGGTACTCTTGGTGTAGTGATCAAATATAGACAATAAACTCCTATCAAATATCAAACCTTCCTTTGGGCCGATTTAATATTCACATGGAAAACCAAATAATTGTCTCATATTTACCACCACAAGCATGTTCGAATTCCTGCCAAATAACAACCTTCCTTTGGGCCGGTGTTAAACGCATAGAAGACTAACATCCACAATCATCTTATATTTCAAGATTAATCAATCTACACAATAGAGGTTACTTTGGCAACATAATGCTTCAATTGACTAATTTAAAATATTATATGCTAAAACTTTAGTTCCTTAAGCCATATTATGAATCTTAACTTAATATGTCACATGTTTTGACATGCAACAACTGAATATTAATTGTTTTTATACTTGAGAGGACAATTCCAAAAATATGAAAATTGATGGACTTTAAAACAATTAATATTCAAAAAACTTAAGTATTTTAATTGATTATAGATAATAAGTCAATTAAAATCTGAAACTTAAAAGATTTGTAACGTTTTTAACCTTACTGGACAAAAAAATAATCGATTATCTATGTTAAATAATCGATTATCTTTGGCATAAAAAAAATTTCAGCTACTGGACCTAAATAATCGATTATCTAACCAGATAATCGATTATTCTGATTTTAAGAAAAATTATTAAGTTACTGGACCAGTATAATCGATTATCTAGACCAGATAATCGATTATTCTGGTTTTGAGAAAAAAATTTTCTAAGTCACTGGACCTGAATAATCGATTATCTAAGCCAGATAATCGATTATTCTGGTATATTTAGAAACGTTACAAACTCACTGGACCAGAATAATCGATTATTCTGGTATTCCAAAAACAGCCAGAATTCCAAAACTTAAGAGATAATCGATTATCTAAGAAAACAATCAATTGTCTTTAGGCAGTGACAAAAATAATCGATTATCTGGTCAAGATAATCGATTATATTTGTCACTGCCTAAAGATAATCGATTATCTAAGAAAATAATCGATTATCTTTAGGCAGTGACAAAAATAATCGATTATCTGGTCAAGATAATCGATTATATTTGGACAGTGTTTTGCGAAATTTTTTTTGAATAAAACATGATTTCCAACAAGAATCTTAAACCAGAAAACGTGTTGTTTACCAACTAAAATCATGCTTAACACAATGTTTTAATACATGTAAAGATAACATGACATCAAAACATCAAATTTCAACAAAACACAACATTCATAAAATCATGCTATTTCATGGTACTAGAATTTCATAAATAAAATTCTAACATTACTTGAACATGAATCCTAACATAACA
The DNA here is from genome assembly GCA_034376525.1 of Nicotiana benthamiana. Taxonomy (NCBI): domain Eukaryota; kingdom Viridiplantae; phylum Streptophyta; class Magnoliopsida; order Solanales; family Solanaceae; genus Nicotiana; species Nicotiana benthamiana. The sequence continues at coordinate 171,262,252 of CM067339.1, forward strand.
TGAATCTTATGAACATCCAAATTATCCAAATATTAAGGTGGCTCTGATACCAATTGTTAGGATTATGATTCCAACTAAATATAACAACCTTCATATTGAACAATTTGGAATTAAAACTACATGAGCGGAAGCTAACCTGAATCCATGTGTGGAAATTGTTGAACCTCCTTTGATGATTGTTCAAAGTCCTTTTGAAGAATGCTCCTTGATCCTTCTTTCAAGTTTGTTCTTGATAGTTTATGTATCCACAAGATTCTTCACAAGACTTAAACAATATGTGAATTGTTCCACAACAATAATATTATGACAATGATCAAAATGGTATATGATTTTCCACAATTGTTTGCAAGACAACAATGGTGTTTTTGCTCTTGATTCAATGGGAGGAAGAAGAGTCTTGTCTTGCAATAATGTGGGAACCATAACCCCCACTTTATAACTTCAAGAGTTACATAACTCAAGAGTCACAAGCATGTAACCATGGTTACATATATGTAACCTTAGTTAGCCCATCATTAACTAAGGTTACCCTTTTGGGTATCTACATATTAGTCCTACACTTTATATCACAACACATTGGCCCCCTTAACATAATGTCCATAAGACTACAAAATTAGGCCAAATCAAAAGATAGCACATAACATATAATTTATCCATATATTGTCATATGTATGTAGATATAAGTCCATATATCTAGATATAAATCCATATATCTGGATATAAATCCATATATCTTACAAAACAATGATTAATCAAGATTCTTGAATAAATGTACTGTGTACACATATACTGATATACTCCTTAATATGAATGCCATTTGGATCAAACATCCTCAAATTCTATCCCCCGACTTCATATACGTTTTTTGCATTGTAGGACATTGTGATAGGTGCGACTGACACTACAATCACTATGGTCGAGTGGGTAATGACCGAGCTTCTGAATAATCCAGGGATAATGGCAAAGGTGCAACAAGAATTGAAACATGTGGTAGGCATGAATAACATTGTTGAAGAATCCCATTTGCCAAAACTACACTATCTTGATGCAGTTTTAAAGGAGACGCTACGTCTACTCCCTGCATTACCACTACTTCTCTCTAAGCGCCCGAGCCAAACTGCAGCAGTAGGCGGATACATAATACCCGAGGGAACTAAAGTATTGTTGAATGTTTATGCAATTCATAGAGATCCTCAAGTGTGGGAAAATCCAACTAAATTCCAGCCTGAGAGGTTCTTGAGTCAATCAACAATTTAAACTATGCAGGCAATAATTTCAAGTACCATCCATTTGGATCAGGGAGGAGAATTTGTGCTGGCCTTGCTTTGGCAGAGAAAATGCTTATGTTTGTATTGGCTTCATTGTTGCATTCCTTTGATTGGAAACTCCCCGAGGGGGAAAAGCTTGATCTTTCAGAAGGACATGGGATTGTCATTAAGAAAAACAAGCGGCTATTTGCCATCCCTACGCCCAGGTTACCAAATTTAGAACTGTATCAGTAAAACCAGTAAATTACAAGGAAGATGTAATATAGACTCTGAAGGAAGGGGCTAGACGTCACATCATTTTGCCCACTGGTTATTGTATTTATAAGATCAAATACAATAATGTAAAATAAGTGATGTGCTACTACTAAGAATAGTGTTATCAAAGTATGATAACTTCATAGTATTTTATTACAGCCATTCTGGTATTCGCCATGGCTGTACTGTTGCTTTACTTGTTCAAAGTTGCAATGGCTTCAACTCCACAGAGTCATATGAAATTAGCCTGTATCTATTGCAATTTGAAATATTTAAGCCATAGTATTGTTTCATATAAATATACAAACTGTGTCATAATAGTCTCATATAGCTTAATTTCTCAAAGTTTCATTGTTTGTGTTCAATTCCCTGTCAAACACAACATTTGCCTAAGGTACCCGAAATCCAAGTCTATCGCGTTCATTTTTACATATTATGCACATTTGACAAGAGAAAGAACACTATTTTGTGTGTAACTGATCATCAAGCAGAAGCAGCAGCTTTGCAAATTGGCAGGTCATTTGGAGAATTAGGTGGAATACTCAGAATTGGATTGCTCTCAAAAAAATTCACTGGCTTTATCTCAAAACTTGATGATACTGTTGGCATAATTGGGAAGTCTTCTTGGCATGGAATATGATGGAAACCTAATGTATACCACAGCACTATGTCTTTATTCTCAATTGGCCTGTCTCTGTAAAATAGAAAGAAAGAGTTAATTACTCTAAAATTTCCAAGCCAATTCATACAGTTCTATTTAAAGTCAAATAGAACTAATAAAAGGGTGTGTGCAAAGTTCTTGTTTTGCAATTTATATAGATATTCACATAATGAAAGATCACAATAATAAGGATGGTATGATCCTTTTTTCCCCTTCAAATTGTTACTGTATCTTTTCTTTTATCCCATAATTTCAAATACTTCACCTAAGCAATACACTTTGAAATTACAACTATATATTTATGCTGCAACTCTATCTCAGGAGACAAGGTTAGAAGTTCACTCATGGAATTTCCACCTCAAATAATTCTTCTTTTACCTATTTCTTTCAGACTTTGAAATTTGTTGACCTTTAAAATAGTGTTTACTCCTGAATTTTTACACTACCAGTGTATTTTAGCATGTTGTAGCGAGTAACATGCCTTATTTTCAGGTCAATATCTCATTTCTTATGGACGGTTACCCGTAATTGTATTTTAAGTGACTGAACTATCAATCTCAAGGGAAACTTGGAGTAACGGTCAAGTTGTCTCCGTGTGACCTATAGGTCACGGGTTCGAGATGTGGAATCAGCCACTAATACTTGCATCAGAGTAAGTTTCCTACATTACACCCCCTTAGGGTGCAACTATTCTCTCGGACCCTGCGTGAACATCGTATACCTAGTGCACTGAACTACGCTTTTTACTGAACTATCAATGCATAAGAGGGAATAATGTGTTTTACCTGTTAGACCAAACAGCAAGAGTATCATCTCCTTGACTTTGGTAAACAAACAAACCGGCAGCCCATTGCTCAGATTCATTATAAGGAGTGACCCAAATTTGGTTATTAGTAAAAGCACCTCTTTTTTGTGGTGGATCATTAAGTTCAAGCAAACTAGCAGCAGTACCACCAGGAACAATTTTATAACCAGCAGGATTTCCAACTCTTGACTTCTCATTCGGATTAATTACATGGAATTCTGAAGGATCATATAACTTGAGCTTAATTTGTGCATCTTTTTCAGTTTTAGCCACATTTCTAACTGCTCTTAAGTAACTTTTTCGTGGCGATTCGCCAGGAGAAGTCGTTGCTTTCTGGAGATTTACCTTCACGAATGAATTGTTCGATCCATCGATATCCATGTCAAGATGGAAAGTTATGTAGTGATCATGAATTACGCCAATTATGTTTTCTGATAAGAGGGTACCATAGAGATACTCATTTTGGTTCACTTGATTCATGTTCACATATGGAGATCCTTTCACCATCAATATTCCACTTAGTCCAACCTATGACAAGTATAACAAGATATGAAAAATAGTTAGAATCAATATCAAAGGAATCTTTATGAGGGAAGAAAAATCTTGAGATTCAACTTGGAATTGATATTGAGATGTGACTAATCACCAAAACATTACTACTTATGAAATTTATGATAAGTCACTGGTAATAGTACTCCCTCGTGTGCACAACAAGTGACCAATTTGTTTTTTTATTTGGGTCCAAAACAAGTGTCCATTTATATAATTAAAAAAAATCAATTTATTTTTTCAAAATTACGCTTATGTACATATCAATAAAAAGTCATTTACTTCTCACATTTGAGAAGAGAATTAAGTGTTACTATAATTATATTACAACATTTAATTAAGGGTAGTTAGTCATACTTAATATTTTTATCTAAATTTAATATTTCCTTAAATTGACCACTTATTGTAAACTGAAGAGGTAATCTTTGTGAGTTAACAAAATTAATATCAAAGGAATCTTAATTTGGAAAGAAGAATCTTGATGACTTAATGATTCAACTTGGAATTGATACTGAGATGTGACTAAGCCCGTCAACCGGGCCGGGTTGACCCGGGACCGGATCGGACCGGTAGGTGGGTGCTGGGCTGGGCTGGGTTCAAAGGGGTAGGGGGTTGGTCCGTTAAGAATTTTTTTACTTCGAACCGGACCGGACCGGACCGGTAACGTGAACAGTACCGTGAACCGGTACAGTCCGGACCGGACCGGCCCGGTTCAACGGTAACTTTTTTTTTTAATTTTTGAAATGATGGGGCCCACATTTCCGTTGGCAACGGCTAATTTTACAACAATGGCCATTTTTTCATTATTTTTTTGTATTTATTAATTTACAATATTAACCCTTTTTAAAATCTATAAATGCCCTCATCTCTTCTTCATTTCTTCACTCAAAATTCTTATCTCAATCTTAAATTCTTAATTCTCAAATTATCAATCTATCTCTCTTCCCTTCAATTTGCAAGATTTCATATTTGATCAAGTGCTCAATTTATTGTCGAATTCGGTTATTCGGTGCACTCCCTCCAACTCTTTCTCTTATTTAATATTTTAATAGCATATTTAATTTAAGCTTATATTTTCATTTTTACAATATGTTTAATGATGCTAGTCCTGTAGCTTCTGGTAGTAATAGTAATGACCCGACTTCTAATCATAAAAGAAGAAGTCCGATATGGAATTTTTTTGAAATAATAGAAGGTACTAATAGTGTTAAGTGCAAATTTTGTAACGAAACTTTTCAACATTTGACCGAAGGAAATTTAGGAGGGACTGGAACACTTACAAGACATATGAGAGCTGTCCATCCCATATGGGTCAATAATTTTGGGAAGCAATGATTTGTAAGTTTTAGACTTTTAGTATGTTTGACTGTTTGTTTCAGAGATTGGAGATATTGATTATGATGAAGATGAAGTGATGAACTGATGAACTTGCTAAGGCGATGCAAAACATTTGAAATTACTACTTCACTATAAAAAATGTAAACATTCCATTTTCTACTTAAACATTTGAAATTGAGAAATAAAGTAGCACTTGCAATAAGTGCAATTTTTTCCCATCTTACTTGTATTCATTCAATTATTACAAAGTATTAATTAAGTTAGAACTTAATAGTTATACTTAATTTCATAAAAAATTGAAAATATACCAAACCCGGCCCGACCCGGCCCCTATCAACCCGTAACCCGTATGGTTCAATTTAAATTCGGAACAGCCCAGCCCGTTAAAACCCGTTACTGTTTCGACCCAGCCCGGCCCAGAACGGAACCCGGGCGGGTCGAAAAAAATCCGACCCGGCCCGGACCGGTTGAAAAAAATCCGACCCGGCCCGGACCGGTTGACCCGTTAGCCACCTTTAGATGTGACTAATCGCCACAACCACAAAAAGTAGTACTTTTCAATTTATTATAACTAGTATTAGAACTTGCGCGATGCGTGAATAATTTGATGAAATATTAATTTTATAAAATTATGATCTAATATATCATATTATTTTATTATTTAATATAGTATGCATAAATATAATAAAATCTATACAAAATCAATGGATACAAAACATTATAAAATCAAATAAATTATTTATTCCTTGTTTATTCTTTATTAATTAGCAAGTACATAGTACCATATATTTAGAAATGTATTTTTTATTAATTTGACAATTTTTCTAATATTTTGATACTACTTCTCTTCTAGTATAGCATACATATATATTTTCTTACTCTAGAAATATATATAATTCTACTTATGTTATTCTGGAAAAAATTCTTCAATTGTCTAAATTTACCAATAATTTTCTTGAGTGTTATTTATTTATATTTTGTTTATGAATTATTATAAAAATTACTCTTTTCGTACAGCCACTTCTACTGTAATTTTCTCCTATTATATTTACTAAAAATTTAAATAATATTATTTTTTTACTAAATTATAATTTTGAATTCATTAAAAGTATAAAGAGATAAGCCTTTATTATTTTTATAAAAAACATACTAATATTTTTAATAATTAATAAAATATGTTTTATATAATATTTAAATTATATATAATATCCTAATAGTTTTTTTTTATGTTTTTGTATTTTTCATATGAAATTATGAGTTCTATTTATCAACTAAATTTTACTACATGAGAAATGTAATTAATATATGTATTTTTACGATATCATTTGATTTAATTATTTATTTAGTATTCTTTATTTATGACTATTTGTTTTTTATGATTTTAGTTTTGTGTATATGTACGAATTTTTTATGATAATTCTAATTATTTTTATTAATTTATTTGTATTATCAATTATCTGTTTCTTGTTTATCTAATTGTATTATCCATTACTTAATATTGTCAAATTGACATATGAATTACTAATAAATTATCAATTTAGTATAATAAATACTCATATATATATATATATATATATATATATATATATATATATATATATATATATATATATATATATATATATATATATATATATATATATATATATATATATATATATATATATATATATATATATATATATATATATATATATATATTATTTTTTATTAATAATTATAACATATCTATATTTACTAATTCATGTAGTGTAACCAATTAATTTAAAATTAAAAAAATAATTACAAAAGTGGTTTATTTTGTCTTAACATGCCACTTGGCTTTTTGTGGTTAAGACACATGTCATAATGTAGTGCTTTTGCTTCTCCTATTCTAGATAGATAGATAGATAAATTCGTTATTTTCGATTAATAATTAAATTGATGTGATTGCTACCGATAATACTATACCAGTTGGTTTTCTGTAGGGGTGTCAAATGGGTGGGTTGGGTCAATTTTGGGCAGGTCAAAATGGGTGGAGTCAATAATTGGGCGGGTCAAATGACCCGCTCAAAAATTAATTGGGCTAAGATGGGTTGGCTCAAAATGAGTTAAAATTCGGGTCATAACCCAACCATGTACGGGTTGGGCGGGTCATTTGGGTTTGGGCCAAATTTGACAGCCCTAGTTTTCTGCATTAACTATTTATCGGATTCTAGTTTTACTTCCGAAAAAGCAAAGGATTAAAAATTTATTTTCTAGCTAAGTTAGATATATAAAAATAACATATATACAGAAAATTACGATAGCATCAATATTACGAAATGTTTAAAATATAATTCAAAATAAAGATAAAATAAAATGCTTAATTGATAGATGCAAATCAAGTAAATATTATTCTCCCTGGTCCTTTTTATCTGTCATTTTAGCTAAAAGAATTTGGCCCAAAATATCTATCACTTCGGGAAACCAAGAAGAAAGTATCTTTTTTCAATCCCGCCCTTGCATTAAAAAAAAAATACAAGATGGCCTAGAATTATTAATCATTCATTTTAAATAAATAAAAAGAGAACAATTTAGTTTAATACCTTTGATAATCTAGTTTATGTTTGCTACCTGTTAGAGTTATTGGACGGTAAATGAAAATATTTTAATTTTTTTTACTGACATGTAGAGTGAGTATAAGATCTTTACAGAAGTAGTCGGCGGGATTTATTCTTAACTTTTCATATTAACATGCATAAAATATATATTAATTATATACGGTTATACGCACCCAAACACACACACACATATATATATAATACATCTTCAGTGATTATTTTTAATTTAAATATTTGGATGAATAATTATTTGGATTAATTCTTCAAGATCAATTATGTGCTAACCTTAGCACGGATAAGTCCATCCGTTTGAAATTCCCAATCCACAATGTAATCATAGTTTGCTACTGACGCTGCCATTCTCACCACTAACGTCACCTTTGGCCTCACTTCTCGAATCTGTCCAAAGTTTCATGCAAACCAAAAATAACAATCAGAAAATGCCAAATATAACTTAATTTAAAAAACCCAGTGTTGCCACATAACGTATAGACAAATTTAAGTTCTAACTGTACCACTAAATGATAAGACGACTGATCAAATGAATGGTACTTGTCATGAAGTTACATAGGGGCATAAGAACAAGCTAGTCTGTGTCCCCGCACCTTATTGGAAGTGGATACAAAATATTAAGATTATGAGTTCTAAATTACTAAAATTTTACTAAATGAATTTGAAATAGAGTATTTATGCATATTAAATTATTTTAAATAAAAATATAAAATTTAAGCCAAAATTATTATCACCTTATGCTTAGATTAACATGCTTTTATCAAAAAGTTACATTGTTTAGCTAGGTCAAAAATTATTTTTTATGTATATATACTATATGTTGGCTTTCCTTATTTTTATGTGCATTTACTTTTTTATACTTCGATACTCTTTAATTAGTAAAATTTCTAACTCCGTCGCTGATTACTTGAAAATAACCTAAAAGATATTATAATTCACTTACGGGTAAACCAGTGATGGGAGATTCAGCGTGTCGCCATCCAATATCACCAGCATATCTTTCAAATACACAAATCATATTCGAACGAATATATGGCGTTCCATCAGCTGCCACAAAAACACCATCCATATAATATGCATTACGTGGGCAATCATTTAACGGGTCAAGTGGCATAGCTTGTAAGCCGAACCCGTATTCTCCTGCATCCATATACGTCTTAAAATACCATGCATCCGAAGGATCCATATATGGTACAAAAAGCTCCGACGTAAACCCTTTATACATCACATTTCTCATTTTCCCCGTACCCGGATCTTGCACCATGACCCGGGATATAACCAAACCGGCTCTCGGGTTGGGTTTAAGGTGAAATTCCCAGTTTGCCCATTTCACTATATGGTTGTCCTCTATAGTGAAACTTGGACCGTTTGGTTGTTCGATAGATATTGGCTTGAGTAAGTTTAGCTTTTGTGTGTTTTTTTGAGTAGAGAAACGATAGTCTGTGTCGGCGGCCTTTGGTATTGGTATGTTCTTTCCCTCGTCTAAAATTTGTATAACTTGTTTGGTGTCTAAATCGAGAAGTACTGTTAGTCCTTCAATGGGTCTCATGTAGAAATTAATTGTGTCCTTCATTGTATAGCACTGTACTTTAATTACTCTCCTTTTCTCCTCAACTTTTCCTGCATGTAAAAATAAAGCAAAATTAACAGTGAACAATTGTATACTCCCTTCATTTCCGTTTATGTAAACCTACTTTATTTTTTATCTTTCAAAAAAATTATCTATTTTCAAATTTGGAAACAATTTAATTTAAACTTATAATTCTATCATTAATAAAAAGCTTTTATATTGGACCTTTTTTTGACTTGTTTAGAACCACAAATTTTAAAAGTCTTTCATTTATCCTTAAATTTCATGTCCAATCAAACAAGTTCACATAAATTGAAATGGAGAAAGTACATATTAATTAAAACCGGTAAGTTCTTATCTCATCATTAAGCACACATTAAGTAATAATGAGTATACTTAATATACTTATACTCTCTTTGTTTTAATTTATGAAAATTTATTTTCTTTTTGGTTCGTTCCAAAAAAATGACCTCTTTCTAAATTTGGTAACAATTTAGCTTAAACTTACAATTCTACCCTTAATGGGAAGCTTTTATAACCACATAAATACTCTAAGTCCCTTTTTGACTTGTTTAGGACCACAAATTCTAAAAGAAAAAATTAAAATTTCGTGCCCAGTCAAATAGGTTCACATAAATTGAAATGGAGAGAGTATTACATACCTACCAAGGACATACTCCCTCCGTTTCATTTTTAGTCCGTGCCAAAAAGAATGACCTCTTTTCTTATTTGGAAACAATTTATTTTTATGTAATGATGTATAATCACCCAAAATATATGTGCTTAATTTTATACAATAAATTTAAAAGTCTTATCTTTTTTTAAAAAAATTCCGTGCCCAATTAAATAAATTCTTATAAATTGAAATAGATGGAGTATTAAATATTGCAGTATGCAGACAAGTGTATCTTATGTCAGATGTCGCAAAATAATAAAGGAGATCACTAATGATGGAAAAAACTTATCCTGCTATGATAAATCGTAATTTATGGTGGATGTCTACTCTTCTTCCATGATCTTCATCCCAAATGGTTTATGACATATTTTGTATGTTCAATGACATATTTCATGACATATTTTCTTTATTTTTTATGCCTATATAAAGGCTTTGTAATAGATAGGAGAATACACACAATTGAAGAAGAAAATCTCTTCCTTCTCTCTATATATATTTCTTGTTCATGTTTCACTAAGTTGCTTATATTTCTTATTCATGTTTTACTAAATTGCTTTTATTTTATAACACGTTATCAGCACGAGTCTCTAACCATCACGGTAGGTTATCTTCTTTTAAAGTTCTCGACTCTGATTTAAAATTATCAGGTACAATATGTTTCTCTCTTTTATCAGAATAATGATATGTTTTGTTGGATACTTAGTTTTTCTCAATTATGTTTAAAAACAAAAAATAGAAAGAGAAATATACTCAGACTTACCATGATCTCTTTATTTATGAATAAAGATGTAATGATTTTAATGAACTGCTTCTTAATTGATTTGAATTATTAAAATATAAGTAGAAGTAATCAACAATAGACTTAGATAACAATAATATTTTCTTGATATTAGTACGTATCCAAAAGTTGAATATAAATAGTGTTTGCATCATTAAAATATTACATCCTACTTTGACTAAATCCAAGAAGTTTTTATTGATTATTCATCTTCTTCTGTGTAGAAATAAAACATGTTAGTAATAATGAGGTTACTTGAAATTGTCTTTGTTTTCAAGTCTATTTTCTTATTGAATTCAAGTATATCTAGTTACATGCTTAAGTACTTGGGTACACCTAACATAATGTGTGATTATACATTATTGTGCAGTATAACATGATATACTACACTAGCTACATTTAACTATTTATTTTAACAAGACTACATACAGAATATTTGTACGATATTGGCTTATAAATATGCAGATATATGATTGTACAATATATATAGTTGTTGCTACATTAATTTATAATATATACCATGCCTACAGATTTACATATGTAATATATGATTGTTTCAACATACATCATATAATTATAAATATATTATGTGTATAGCCAGTATGATTACATTTCTAGTATTATATAACTCCCATGACTTTACATTTTGTTAGCAACATTAAGTACATATTATACATATATAATCAAGTTGTTCAATCAAAGATTGTGTCTTATGGAAAAAAAATTTCTTTATCTCTGAAAATACTAATATTTGTATATTTCTTTTGTATGTCAAACCATGGGAAGAAAATATGGATATCTCACAAAACAAACTTGAATAATATTTAATTGTAAAAATATTTATTTAATTGACGACACATACAATATTCAAAGAGAAGAAATATTTCTCACATTTAAGTATGTGTAAGGCAGAAGTTACTATAATTTATGATAGTAGTAAATTAATTGAAGGTTCTGGAATAGCTACTATAACTCTACCTAAAGGAACAATATTTATCATAGAGTATGCAATGTTCTCCTCTTAGTCCAAGAGGAACTTGTTGAGTTTTAAAGATATCCGTCAAAATGGATATCATATTGAGACAATAGATGAGAATAATCTTGAATATCTCATCATTACAAAGAATATCTCTGTCCAAAAGAGGGTTATTGAGAAGTTCTCATCTTTATCTTGTGGCCTGTATTGGACAAGAACTAGTGCAATTGAGGCACATTCTACCGTAAACCAAAAGGTTACTGATTCAAATACTTTCGTACTTTGGCATGATCGATTGGGACATCCTGGATCAATTATGATGAGACGGATTATAGAAACTCAAATGGGCATCCATTAAAGAAATTAAAGATTTTTTTAAATAATGAATTTTCTTGCACTTCTTATTATCAAGGCAAGTTAATTATTTGACCATCACCAACAAAGGTTGGAATTGAGTCACCTGCGTTTTTGGAACGTATACAAGGGGACATTTGTGGACCTATTCACCCACCCAGTGGGACGTCTAGATATTTTATGGTCTTAGTAGACGCATCTTCTAGATGGTCTCATGTGTGCCTATTGTCATCTCGCAACCTTGCGTTTGCAAAATTAATGGCACGAATAATTCGATTACGGGCACACATAATCCAATTAAGTCTATTAGACTAGATAATGCTGCTGAGTTTCATCCCAAGCATTTAATGATTATTTCTTATCAGTTGGGATAAAAATGGAACAACCTTTAGCTCATGTTCACACTCAAAATGGTCTTGCAAAGTCTTTAATTAAACGTCTGCAGTTGATAGCAAGACCGTTACTCATGAAAATGAGGCTGCCTACTTCGGTTTGGGGTCACGCCATTTTGCATGCAGCAATGCTAGTTCGTCTCAGACCGACAAATTATCACAAATATTCCCCGTTGCAATTAGTTTTGGGTCATGAACCTAATATATCCCATTTAAGAATTTTTGGATGCGCAGTATATGTGCCTGTAGCACCGTCATATCGCACCAAATGGGTCTGTAAAGAAGGTTAGCAATATATGTTGGGTTTGAATCGCCCTCCATTATTCGCTACCTCGAAACATTGACAGGGGATTTGTTCACTGCACGATTTGCAGACTGTCGATTCGATGAGATACTTTTTTCAAAATTAGGGGGAGAAGTTAGTGAAACCAAACGGGAAATTTTGTGAAAAAATCCAACATTATCTCATCTTGATCCACGTGCCTCTATTTGTGAAAAAGAGGTTCAAAAGATTATCCATTTGCAAGGAATAGCAAATCAAATACCAGGCGCATTTACGGACTTGAAAAGGATAACAAAGTCACATTTCCCCGCAGAGAATTTTCCAATCCGTATTGATGTCCCTATTGGACAATCTTCTAGTGTCATAACTAATGAGTCGAAAGCACACCTAGAACGTGGCAGACCATTAGGTTCCAAAGATCGAAATCCTAGAAAAATGAAAGCAAATGATCAAAATGACACTACGAAAGAATCTCATGAGGAAATTCACGATTTAATAAATTCTGAGATTCATGAAGAATCCATTGAGCCCGAGACTCAAGAAAATATGGAACTATCAATAAATCCAATCGATATTGAGACAAATTTTAATCGAGTGGATATAGTGGTAGATTATGTCTTTGCATATAATTTTGCATCTAGAATTATGCAACAAAGTGAGGGTCTTGAACCTCAATATTTTGGAGAATGTCAACAAAGACTTGATTGGCCAAAATGGCAAGAAGCAATCCAATCAGAATTGAATTCACTAGAAAAACATGAAGTTTTGGGCCTATAGTTCAAACACCTAATGGTGTTAAGTCTGTTAACTATAAATGGGTCTTCGTACGCGAGAGAAATGAGAAAAACGAGGTACAAATATATAAGGCACGCCTTGTTGCACAAGGATATTCACAAAGTCCTGTGTCAATTATGAAAAGACATGTTCACCCGTTATGGATGCTATAACTTTCCGTTATCTCATTAGTTTTGCTGTCCTTGAAAAGCTTGACATGCCTTTAATGGATGTGGTTTTCGCCTACCTTTATGGCCACTTGATAATGAGATATACATGAAAATTTTCGATGGATTCAAAATGGCAAACACACATAATTCAATCAAATTGCAAAGATCTTTGTATGGTCTAAAGCAATCAGGATGAATGTGGTATAATCGTCTTAGTGAGTATTTATTAAAGGAAGGCTATATAAATGATGCTATTTGACCATGTGTTTTTATAAAGAAAACAACATCAGAATTTGTTGTACTTGCCGTATATGTTGATGACATAAACCTTATTGGAACTCACATAGAACTCCAAAAGGCAATTGATTATTTAAAGAAGGAACTCGAGATGAAAGATCTCGGAAAGACAAAATTATGTCTTTGCAAATTGAACATTTGGCAAACGAAATTTTTGTTCATCAATATGCCTATATAGAAAAGGTATTGAAACGGTTTTACATGGATGGAGCATATCCTTTAAGTACTCCGATGGTTGTTCGATCACTTGATGTAAATAAGGATCCATCCCGACCTCAAGAAAAGAATGAAGAGCTACTTGGTCTTGAAGTACCACATCTTAGTGTAATTGGTGCACTAATGTATCGTGCAAATACTACAAGGCCTGACATAACTTTTTCAGTTAATGTCTTAGCAAGATATAGCTCTGCTCCTACAAAGAGACATTAGAATGGCATCAAACATATATTGCGGTATCTAAAAGGGACTACCGATATGGACTTATTTTATAGCAATAATTGCAGTCTTGATCTTGTTGGTTATGCTGATGCTGGATATTTATCTGACCCACATAAGGCTCGATCTCAAACAAGTTATGTGTTTATCTGTGGAGGTACTGTCATATCTTGGCGATCGACTAAGCAATCAATTGTGGCTAGTTCATCTAATCATGCTGAGATAATTGCTATTCATGAAGCAAGTCGAGAGTGTGTGTGGTTGAGGTCTATAATACATCATATTCAAGACACATGTGGTTTGAAATGTGACAAACTACCCACGATTTTGTATGAAGACAATGCCGCATGCATAGCTCAATTGAAGGGAGGATTCATAAAAGGAGAAAGGACAAAGCATATTTCACCAAAGTTATTTTTCACACATGATCTCCAAAAGAATGGTGATATCAATGTGCAAAGGATTCGTTCAAGTGACAATATGGCTGATTTGTTCACAAAATCTCTAACGACGTCAACCTTCAAGAAGCTAGTGCACAAGATTGGGATGCGAAGGCTCAAAGAGGTGAATTGATGCTCTTTTCAGGGGGAATTAATGCGCGTTGCACTTTTTTTTCCTTACAAGTTTTTGTTCCACTGGGTTTTCCTTGCAAGGTTTTTAACGAGGCAACAAAAAGACATATTTCTATATATGTGTACTCTTTTTCCTTCACTAGAATTTTTTTCATATAGGGTTTTTTCCTAGTAAGGTTTTAATGAGGCACATTATCTATGGACATCCAAGGGGGAGTGTTATGATAAAGAGTAATTTATGGTGGATGTCTACTCTTCTTCCATGATCTTCATCCCAAATGGTTTATGACATATTCAATGACATATTTTGTATGTTGAATGACATATTCCATGACATATTTTCTTCACTTTTTATACCTATATAAAAGCTTTGTAATAGATAGGAGAATAGACACAATTGAAGAAGAAAATCTCTTCCTTCTCTCTATCTATATTTCTTACTCATGTTTCACTAAATTACTTATATTTCTTGTTATTGTTTTATTAAATTGCTTTCATTTTATAACATATCCAAAATATGACATTGGACAACTCAACAATTATATAAGTAGCTTCACATAGGTCACCATCAAACCAAAATTAATTGCTATACACATGATTCATTACCTATTAATTTATTACTTAATCAACTATTATACTACTATATAATTCAGTGTAAACAACGGTGAGAATAATTTTTATAACTCGTAATTTCAGCAAAAAGATGTTTGTATTATTTTCTATTTTTGGTTGTTTAAAAATCGGAAACACTTTCACCAAAATGTAAAACTTTCCATATACTACACTTTTCTAAGTTTATTATCAAAAAAGGTATATCGGCCAGAGGCAAATACAACTTTATAACATCGAGTTCATCTGAATTCATCACTTTTTATATGTATTATAAATTTACTATGTGTAAAATTTACAATAACTATAACAAAAAATACGTCTGAATTCATAATTTTATAATAACTTCATCTAGTGTTTTGACAATTTTATTGAATGCAATAAGACAAACTGTATCCTATCATGCTCAAACCAAAAAGGAAACACCTAAATTGTAACGACAGTAACGATTTCACCATCAAATTTCTAACACAGTCAAACCTTTCTATAACAGCATTATTATATAACAACACTTTACTATAAAAGCTTAAACTTTTTCGGAATCAACTTTTATATCATGTTATAATATATATTTTTTATAATAAGACTTTACTATAACATCCAAAAATATTCGAAACGAGGCTATTATAAGGAGATTTAACCGTAAAATAAAATTGACACTCACCATACCAACCAGTGGAGATAGGCAAACAAGCAAGATCAGCCAAATCAACACCACGCTGAATAATCGTACGGTTGAAATCAGCGTTACCAAGCGGGGCAGCAGTCGCCGTGATCATATCCTCGATCGTCAAGATTGGGTAACCCGAAAGATGATCCATTTCACGGCGGACCACACGACCCGCCTCAATGTCCACGGTGAGTACGTGCACATCACCGTGTGCACGTGCAATAACCGACGCCTTCCTCGATGGAAGCCGTTCACCTTTTCTCCAATTCAACACCACCTCTTTCTCTGGCTCTTCAAGTACCACAGAGTGAAGTACATAACTACCCTTTACTTTAAAATCTTCGAGGGAATTAATAATTTTTTTCACCTTTTGAATTTCTTGTATGGTTAACGGGTCTAAAGGGTGATTTGGGAAATCCGCGTAGTGTTTTTTGTCTTTAATGGGATTTCGGAGAAAAAAGGATTTTCCTGAACTGCACCATGGGGAATAAGTGGTGCAGTCCAATAACTCAGCTGTATGAGAAAGAGGAGATGGTAAATTTAAAAAGGTGAAAAATAAGAGCAAGATTATGCTCATGAGAAAGAAAAGGTATCTAAGGAAGTTTCTTCCTTCCATTTCTACTGATTTAATTTTGTTAATTTTTTCTGCTACTCTACTCATGTGGTGGCTCTGGTGTTAAATATATACACAAAGCTAGCTAGAGAAGTAGTGTACAAACAGACAAATAGAAAAATCAGAAAAAACGTAGCAGAGAAAAAAGTATAGAAAAATATTATGGTTATTGCATGAATGCGACGTGCCAACTTACGTATGAGAGATGAAGTTAATTTACAGGTTATGAATTTTTTCTTTCTCGGTATCTTTTTTTTCTTTTTGGAATCTGTCATTTTGATATGATATGATCTTTAATTTATTGCTTCTTAACTTAGCTTGTATGATAAAAGTTTAGTGCATGTCTTCATCAAAGTATACCTTGTATCAAAACTTTACCAAGATGGTAGTGTATGTCTACTCATTTCGTCATTATGGAGTTGATCGTTGCTTTTCACGCAGGGGCGGACACACCTTGACTCGAGCGGTATCCTCCGACACCGCTTGGTCATAAAATTTTATACTAAATGATATGCAAAGATAAATGCATATAAATAAAAGGAAGTGACAGTGCCTAAGAGAAAGTGCTCCTAGCTCGGTAGGTTGAGCGCTGTTCCTTTAACAGAAAGATCTGAAGTCCGATTTCCAGTTGCGATAGTTCTTAGTAATTTTAGGATTTTTTAATCCATGTAATATACGGCTAAAAAGATAAAAGGGAAACAAAAACAGTAAATCATGATGTGCTTACAACATCTGAGCCACAATAAATTATTTTAAATGTAATTATTTGTTGGGGTATATGGATCGATCGGGCATTGGTAAACACAAATTTGAGAGAAAAAACAACCTCTATTACTCACAAGAATAGATTACACGAGAATTTACAAAACTCATAAAAAAAACTCTCAAAAACTCACAAACGAGGATCACTCTCTAAGATCACTCTTGTTCTCACTCTTCTTGGTGATGAAAACTCTAATTTTTGTGATTTACTATGAAGGCAATCACCTCTATTTATAGCAAAAATGGTGAGGGTTTTTGTGGAAATTCACGTGTGAATAAGGAAGCTTCCCATGGAGGCTATGGTTGGCTTGTTCAACCATTGTGGCTTGCCCGTGTGAATAAGGAAGCTTCCATGGAGGCTATGGTTAGCTTGTTCAACCATTGTGGGCTGCCCGTGTGAATAAGGAAGCTTCCATGGAGGCTAGTCAAAGTTTGCTAGTTTGAACATCTAGAAGTACGGCTGGAAGTCATCAATTCTCCCCCTCCAGCCGTATCTGAAATAAACATCCCGGCTATATCTCTGCATAACTCTAGCTTTTCTCGAGTCACTACCTTTGTTAACATATCAGCTGGATTCTCCTTCGTATGGATCCTCACTAGTCTCAGCAGTTGTCGATCCATCACCTCGCGTATCCAATGATAGCGAATATCAATATGTTTTGTACGGGAATGGTACATGGAGTTCTTGCTCAAATCCAAAGCACTCTGACTGTCACAATGTACCTTGTACTCCTTTTGTTTGATTCCAAACTCTTGGAGATAATGCTTTAGCCACAACATCTCTCTTCCAGCTTCAGCGGCAGCAATGTATCCTGCTTCGGTTATGGATAAAGCAACACACTTCTGTAGCCTAGACTGCCATAAAACAGCTCCCCCTGCAAAAGTGTAAATGAATCCTGAAGTAGATTTTCTACTATCAAGATCTCCGGCCATATCTGCATCTGTATAGCCTTCAAAGATTGGATCAGCTCCCCCGTAACAAAGACATAATTTCATTGTACCCTTAAGATACCTAAGAATCCACTTTACTGACTCCCAATGCTCTTTCTTGGGGTTGGAGAGAAAACGACTCACCGTTCCTACTGCGTGAGCAATATCGGGCCTCGTACACACCATAGCATACATCAAACTTCCAACTGCTGAAGAATATGGTACTGACGACATCTCTCCAATCTCTTCCTTGGATGAGGGACAGGAACTCTTTCTCAGCTTGAAATGGTTGGCTAATGGAATGCTAACAGGTTTGACAATGTTCATATTGAACCGTGCAAGCACTCGTTCAATATACTTCTCCTGAGATAGCCATAACCTCTGGTTCTTCCTGTCTCGGGTGATCTGCATTCCCAATATTTGTTGAGCCGGTCCTAAGTTTTTCATGTCAAAAGACTTTGAGAGTTCCTTCTTCAGCTGGTTGATCTTTGTTGCGTCTTTCCCCATAATCAGAATATCGTCTACATATAGTAGAAGAGCAACGAAATTCCCGTCTGAAAATTTCTGAATGTAAACACATTCATCTGTGGCAGTTTTCTTGTACCCTTGACTCACCATGCACGAGTCAAACTTCTTGTACCACTGTCTTGGTGCCAGCTTCAAACCGTACAAACTCTTCTTCAGCTTGCACACGAGGTTATCTCCTAAAAACTCAAAACCTTCGGGCTGCTGCATATAGATTTCTTCTTTTAAATCTCCATGACGAAACGCTGTCTTCACATCCATCTGTTCAAGCTCCAAGTTCATACTTGCGACCAATCCAAGTATGGCTCTGATTGAAGTCATCTTGACTATGGGTGAAAAAATCTCATCAAAGTCGATTCCCTTCTTCTGCTGGAATCCTTTGACTACCAACCGTGCTTTGTATTTCACCACTTTTCCACTGCCATCTTTCTTCAGCTTGAACACCCATTTATTTTTCAGTGCGTTCTTCCCTTTTGGAAGTTCTACGATCTCATAAGTCTGATTTTTCTGCCGAGATTCCATCTCGTCCTGCATTCCGAGCAACCACTGTTCTTTGTCCTTATGAGATACTGCTTCATGGAAACTCTCTGGTTCTCCATCTTCAGTAAGTAGAAGATATTCGGATTATGGATATCTTCTCGATGGAATCCAACCTCGTTCAGATCTACGTAACTTCTGAAATATGAGGAGATCCACCATCATCTGAGTCTTGTGATGGTTCTGGAACATCTGGCAGAGCGGGTTGTGGCTCCCCCTGCTCAACACCGTCTTCTTCCTCATTGTCTTCTACTTCTGGAATATCTTCTGGAACTGTATCTTCATTTCTCATGAATGATTCTGTTGTTGCCTCTGGCACCTGAGGAGCAACATTTGGCTTCTGAGATATTCTGGGCTTTTCAATATCTTCTATTGTCTGGTTTTCATGGAACACTACATCCCTACTTCTGATCACTTTTTTCTCCTTTGGATCCCATAATCTGCATCCAAATTCTTCATCTCCATGGCTTATGAATATGCATGGAGAGGTCCTTGCGTCTAGCTTCTGCCTGAGCTCCTTGGATACGTGTGTGTACGCCAAACATCCAAATATTCTCAAGTGAGAATATGATGGATCCTTTTCAGAACAAAGTTTCTCTGGAACTTCAAAATTCAATGGTACTGATGGAGATCGGTTGATCAAGTAACAGGCTGCTCTGACTGCTTCTCCCCAGAATGGCTTTTGGCAGCTTAGCCATATTGAGCATGCTCCGAACACGTTCCATGATTGTTCGGTTCATTCTTTCAGCTACACCGTTGTGTTGAGGGGTGTGTGGGACCGTCTTCTCATGTCTGCAATAGGCATTGAACTGCCTGGAAGAGTATTCACCTCCATTGTCGGATCGAAGACACTTCAAATTCTTTCCTGTCTCACGTTCTGCCATGACATGGAACAGTTTGAAGTGATCAAACACCTGGTCCTTCGTTCGTAAGAAATACACCCACACCTTTCGAGAAGCATCATCAATGAACGCTAGAGAGTATCGATTGCGCCGAGTGATTCAACCTCTAAGGGACCGCAAACATCAGAGTGTACCAGACTGAGTAACTCTGATCTTCTCATTGAAGAGGAATTAAACGAGACTCTATGCTGCTTACCAAACAGACAATGATTGCAAGGATTTAGTACAGCATCCTTGTCCACATTGATTAACTCCTTTTTTATTATGGTAGACAACCATTTCTCACTCATGTGGCCGAGTCTCTGGTGCCATAAATTTTGAGAATCCTCCTTTTCTGCAACGTTGAGGCTGCCTGTGCATATCTTCACATGAGTCTTGTATAGCGTGCCTCAAATATGTCCTTGGGCGACTGTCATAGCGCCTCTTTTTAACTTTCATGTGCCTTTACTGAAGTGACTATCATAGCCCTGTTTGTCAAGAGCTATTCCTGACAATAGATTTAGCCGAAGATCTGGCACATGGCGGACATCCTTCAAAGTGATTGTGCTCCCAAAACTTTTCTTTATCTGGACATCACCAATTCCGACAATCTCAACGGAACTGAAATTTTCCATTTTCACAGCTCCAAAGTCACCGGCTTTGTATGTTGTGAAGTATTCCTTGTATGGAGTCACGTGGCAGGATGCTACAGTATCTACCACCCATTTCGTGTCTTCTCGTAAGACGTGAAGGCATGTCTCATCTTGAGTTGAACAATAAGCTACATCACCAGAGATAGTAACTAACGTTTCTCCACCCTTGTTCTTCGGCTGCGAACTGCTCTGGCCTTGCTCCTCTTTCCATTTGTAGCAGTTCTTCTTCATATGTCCCTCTATTCCACAATGATGGCACTTATATGTTGGTTTTCTGCCATCAGTGGACATGCCCCTGCTCTTGCTTCTGCCTCTCCATTTGCTTTTACTACTCTTTGGTTGCCTCCCCCGGTTCTCTATGACAAAGTCATGGTTCTGATTATGCCCATCTCCTTTCTCCTTGCCTCTTCACTGAATAGGGCATCCTTGACCATTGACATGGTAAGTTTGCCATAAGGGGCTGAGTTGCTGAGTGATACGACCAGTGTTTCCCAACTATCGGGAGGGAATTGAGTAGTAACAGTGCCTGAACTTCATCGCTAAGTGGCATTTCTACAGACGACAACTGGTTGACCAGGTTTTGGAACTCACTGGTATGCTCGGCAACTGAAGTTTCATTTTTTAGCTTCCTGCTAACTAAGCGCCTCATCAATATGGCCTTATTCCGAGCGGTCTTGGCCTGGTACATGTCTTCCAACTTCTTCCAGAGGGTATATGCGTCTGTTTCTTGTGCAACATGGTGGAAGACACTATGATCAATCCATTTATAGATTTGACCAATAGTTTTTCGATTTGATTTCTTCCACTCTAACTCCTTGGCGGGATTAGGATTTTTTCCATCAATTTTATAGGATCAAACAAATCTTTACAACTTAGGAGATCTTTCATCCGAGGTCTCCATAGCGTGTAATTTGTGGCAGTAAGCGTAATCATGGCTCCGAAAGATGATGTTGACTTTTTTGTGGACATTATCATCTTACAAAATAATTTTTCAACTCGATCGAGGTTGAATCTTTAAACACGAAGTTCACCGTTGCGTCCGGAACGGTCGAAAATGGTGGAATTGACACTTCGTGGCTGAAATTCCACTATGTGGCAAAACAGTAATTTTTGAAAGTTGAGGGACCAATCTGAAATTTTAGAGAGTTGACTGGTTCGCTACAGTTGACCGGTCGTCTTCTACGGCGAAATTTCCGGCGACGGTTGTCTTCTCCGGCGAGTTCCCGGCGAACCTCCGGCAAAGTTGACCAAACTTTGACCGCGATTTCTAAGCTCGTTTGAACTCCGATTAGGTCGATGTTTGCTGTGTTGGACTCCGTTCGACGAGACGAATCCAATGGTGCCGTCATAATTGAATTTCGAGCAAAGCTCCGAAAAACCAATTTTGGCCCGTCACCTAAAAAACTCGACCAACGCCTCTAACCTCGCTCTGATATCACTTGTTGGGGTATGTGGATTGATTGGGCGTTGGTAAACACAAATTTGAGAGAAAAAACAACATCTATTACTCACAAAAATAGATTACACGAGTATTTACAAAAATCATTAAAAAAAAACTCCCAAAAACTCACAAACGAGGATCACTCTTGTTCTCACTCTTCTTGGTGATGAACACTCTAACTTTTGTGATTTACAATGAAGGAAAGCACCTCTATTTATAGCAAAATTGGTGAGGGTTTTTTGTGGAAATTCACGTTTAAATAAGGAAGCTTTCCATGGAGGCTATGGTTGGCTTGTTCAACCATTGTGGGCTGCCCGTGTGAATAAGGAAGCTTCCATGAAGGCAATGGTTGGCTTGTTCAACCATTGTGGGCTGCCCGTGTGAATAAGGAAGCTTCCATGGAGGCTAGTCAAAGTTTTCTAGTTTGAACATCTAAAAATACGGCTGGAAGTCATCATTATTTTAGCCATTTGAGAATTGGGTATGCTATTTTGCAGAATCAAATGAATGGCGTGTTTTTGAGTGATGTTTGATGCATTATACAAAAAGGTATTTAATATTAGTTCTAACGAGATTATTATGATACATTTGAAATATTGAAAATTTGTCGAGTTGAATTGTGCACATGAATTGTATTTTATTCATATGTTATAGTTTGTGTTTTTAAAATAATTCGTTCAATTGATCATGCCTTTAAATATCGACATCGTTTATAAAAATATCTGCGTACGACCGAATTTCACGAACATTATTGACAGCCCAATTTGAACCTTTTCATTATTAAAATAAATTGCATACAAATAGAACGCCAGCAAAGTGTTTATTCGGGAATGTGTGTGATGCAAAGTGGACAGAAAGTTTGAAACAGCTTAAACTATAAAGTAAAGCACTTACTTTTCAGACAGAGAGGATTACATAAAGTAAAACACTTAAGAAATTTGTTTTATATTATTATTATAAATTTTAGAAAATTGTTTCATATTATTATATATTTTAGAAGTCAATTATTTTTCTCCTATTTTAAGGTGAAACACAAACATAAGGTTGGCAAGTGAGCTGGTCCAGGAGCGGGAGCACAGCCCATGTGAGCTCTGAGCCTAAACGGTCCTAACCATTTATAACCTGGATCGGGGATCGGGGATGAGCGGGTCCACTGCATGAGGCCCGCGAGACCTGGACCGTTCGAGACCGGGACCGGACCGGACCGGTCCTAGCGAGCCTAAACGGTCCCAATGACCATTTTTCGTTGTCAAAATAGTCATTTAACCCCCCAATTTTATTTTAATCCCAAACTTTTTATAATTATACCTTTTCCCTATTTTCAACTATAAATACCCCATCATTCTTTATTTTTCTCACAAAATCATCAATCTCTCTCTAATTCTATAATTGCTTGCTTTATTGTTATAATTTATGAAAAATTGTGAAGTTAGTGAATTGAAGCCTTCAAGTCTTCAACAATAATTAATTTTTAAAAAGTTGTTCGCCAATTCGGTAAACTCGTTCCAACTCTTAAGTTCTAATTTTATTATTTTGTTTGTTTTATTTACTTTGTATTGCTTGATTAATTAAGATGGCTTATTCCTTAAAAATATAATTTGTAAAAATAAGGAAAAATCCAAGAGTGGTGAATCTAATGGGCAATCTATTCCTCCTCCGCTTCCCCAGCTCCCCGACCCAAACCTCATAATCGTCCTACACTTGCTATTTTTGATAGTGATAATAGTTAATTACAACTTACTGAGAATCAATTTTTTCATGACGTTGGAGTTGTGTCAAGAAGTTAGCTTTTAAATATTTTGGTGTTCGAAGTGGACAGAAACTTTAAAAAGACACATATTGATACACCCTCAAGATAAAGCCAAATATTTTCGTATCAAAGCCTTGGCCGAAAGGACAAGTATACCGACTCCTAGTCGGGTTGACACTTGTACTGGTTCTAATCAATTTTAACCGAGATTTAATAATGTTGCAAGTGGTATTTTATATTATGATCCAAAATAATATCAGGAAGAATTGGCAAAATAGTTAATGTTATGTAATTATCCAATAGTTTTCCTTCTAACCCTCACTATGTGCATTATAAATATAAACATATATATAAATAATATTTACGCTATTTATTTACTAATATAAATTGTCATGTTGCAGCTACAATTGATATGTATTGGTAGAAGTGGTAGTGACTGTGATTACCTTACTGTTGCCAGCCATTGGATTGATGAGGAGTGGATAATGAAAAAATGCATTATTTCTTATAGAATAATTAAATTCACATCACGCATGGCAGTTTATTATTGCCACAGTTACGAATATTTATAGATATTTTTGCATTATGATAAAACCATGCCAGTTTCAATGGATAATGCTACTAGTAATACAAATGGTGCAGCCTTGCTTACCACTACGCTAAGTCCTGCATTTAGTAACATTTTTCATGTTAGATGTATTTGTCATATTTACCATTTAATTGTGGGTGATGGTATGAAAATTTCAAATATTGAAATTAAAAAGGTTAAAATGGATCTTAACTAGCTTTTTCATTCAAACTGTAGAAGTAGACTTAGAGAATATTTTAAAATATGTGATGAATTTGGCCTAAGAGAAAGAAGGGTTCCTAAAGCTTGTCTAACTGCATGGAGTTACATGCGTGAAAGTTTAGTTATTATAAATGAATATTGAAACCCCATAAACTCAATATTTAATGCTCATGTAAGTGATGATGACAAGCATCTTACAAATGTAGATTGGGCTAATATTAAAATACTTGTAGATTTTTTAGAAAATTTTTATATTGCTATAAATGAATTTTCTGGGCAATATTATCCTACTATTTTTAACTGTTTAGTTTATATTGGAGAACTTGCAAATTTGTTTGTTCATTTTTCAGAGGGTCTAGAAATTTATGAACAGGCAATTAATTCTATGAGAAAAAAGTTTTAAAATATTTTATCCGTGTTCTCTCTATTTATGGTGTTGTCGCCTGGTTAAATCCTACTATGAAATTAGGAGGTCCTCAATTTAGGTATGAAATTATTTATAATGGTTTAGCACTTGAAGAAGAGGAGTTGTCTACACTTCCGGAAGCAATAGTCTCAATTGAAATAAATGCTCAAACTATTTATAGTGCTTATCAAGTTACAATAAATCAGGCTAGACCAAATATTACAACTCCTTCTTCTTCTGATTCCCAATCATCTAAAAGAATTATGGGAGTAAGATCATTCAGTGCTTGGGCCGGGTTCAGGGGTTCTCAAGGTTCTAGTACTAGTAATTTTTCACAGTTAAATGAGCTTGAAGTTTTTTTATCATAGGGAATTGAGGAAGTGAATCCCGACGGCTCCTTTAGTATTTTGGAATGGTGGAAGGGCAAAGAAAAATAATTTTCAATTATTTCAAGGATGGCCCGAGATATTTAACTATTCAAGATTCAACAGTGGTATCAGAGAGGGCTTTCAGTCAACCAAGACTTCAACTCGGTGATTATAGAGAGTCTATAAAGGAGAGCATGGAAAAATCAATACTTTTCAAAGATTGAATCCGTTCGGAAAAAAGATATTTTGAACTTGCCAAATCATAACCGAGGTAGACAAAGCTTACGAAGAAATGCTAGTTGAACTTGTGGACGATTCTGCTTCGTTCGGAAGCGGTGATGACCATGCTTCTTTTTTGCCACTGCCAACGAAAATTCCTCCAGGCCTTAATAGATTTATGAATTTTGTTAGAGATACCATGTAAATTAATATGTAACTTGTATTTTAGCAGACTTGATTAGTTTCTTTTTCTTCTGGATGGTGATATTAGCACCTTATTGTGTTCATTCCATAGGTGGAAGAAAGACTAAAAAAAATATTGTCATGTTTTTTAAATGCTATAATGAAAATTATAACGCATTGCCTTAGATATTTTTATTACCGTCTTTTTATTTTTCTAAGTTTTATTTAATTTACAAAAAAAATAGAAAGTATCCATTGGGCCTACTTAGGCCCGGGATCGTCCTTCTTAGTTCGGAAGTTTTAGTTCGTGGTCCCAGTCTCGGGCTGGTTCCTAGAAAAAACTTGTGAAGATCGGGACCACTTAGGATCGGCCCATTTAAGACCATTTAGGATCAGGTCAGGCCCACTTGCCAACCGTATCGAGACATTTACGATAGATAGTTAAAAGTACTATAGGTAAATACTCTTATACTTCAATTCATTAGATTTTTCTTTAGAAAGTTCAATAAATAATTTAAAATTTACTTGATAATTGTCGCTGGAGATAATTTCTCTGCCTGAGATAATTTCTCTGCCGGAATTTCACAAGAAAATTGTCGACGCCCCCTTTTATCTCGCGAGAGAAAGAAATCGGGTTTACGACATTATGGATGGAATGACTCTTTATCCCCTTTTGGGGTATCTTGGGCTATGGAGTTTGAAGAGTCGCCACCTAATGATTATAGTGCATTAGGACACTTTTTGAAAAAAGAAGAAGGATTCGAAGGAAAACCAGAGTTTGGGTAAAGGCTTGAGATTATCTCGAAGGAAGGTGTTAGGCACCTCTCAAGATCCACTTGTGTGGTTTCCGGCCTTGCTTAGATATGACTTTAAGAATAGAATAGACAAGCAAAGTTTGCAGATAATAAATGCAAGAAAGTTGACAATTTTGAAAGAAGGATGGAACAAGCAAAAAGGGAATTTTAAAGAAAAGATTTAAATAAAGGAAACGTAAAGAGGGTCCTAGATTTAACTATAATATGGATCATTCGATGCAATATCCCGCACATGTTCCCAAAGAGGGATCTCCTTATGATATTAGCACCTCGTCATTATCTCCATATTCTACCCTTCACATCCTATTAAGGTATTTAAGCATGTTTAGTCTCGCTTACTTATTGCATGCAAATACCCGTCCCGACCTATCATCCCGAGGTATTTGGACTTCTAATCCTAGAAGGAAAGAAAGGGGATATGGAAATATATGGAGTTTAAAAGGTAAAAATGCTAAGGCGTCAATCAAAAACAAATAGCACATAAGGGGAATAAACAAACATACAAAGGCTGCACATAAAACTCCTTAAGCCATACAACAGTTAGTTTAGCATGACTTGCAATTACTGCTTTGGTCTTAAGATTAAAACTGACATTGGACAGATTAGTTTAGCACAGAGAGTCGGAAAATAAGTCTACTTTGAGCCCCTCGGGTCCGGTTTGTTAGAAATCAAAATATTTTAGGCGAATGATTTAGAAAATACTGGTTTTAGAAAAGGTAGTCAGATGTAGGAGAGTTTTAAAGGAAAATAGAGATTGCAGTAAGTTTATCAGCATATTTTGAAAGCATCAGACTGTTTGAGTAAAAAAATGCAGACGAGTTATGCAAGAGTTTCGAAGGCAGGAGTATTTTGAGAAAACAAATTGGTTGCAGAATTATTTTAAAGGCAGTTTCAGAGACTGATTAAAATGCTTAAGTAGAATTATTTTGAAAAGACAGTTCATGGAAAGGAATGCAGATTTGTAGAGCTTGAAAGCACACTTGGTTTACAAAAAGGTTTGTCGAAAATTATTACTAAAAAAATGTAAAGAACCAATTTACAGATTGATGTTACTTAAACAGGTCAGGCAAGTTGAAATCAGTCCTATGACATCTACGTTTTGATTTTTAAAGGGGTTTTTTTATACCATTGATAAAAGATGAACGTAATTATCCTACAGTTTGCCTAACGCATATGCAGTTCCTATAGACACGATCTCTATTATGCTTGCAATACAAAATTCTATAGGCACGATTTCTGAATGATATGCAATATTAACATCCTATAGGCGTGGTTTCTAAGTGATTTACAATGTTAAGATCCTACAGGCATGATTTCTAGATGATTTGCAATATTGAGATCCAATAGGCATGATTTCTAAACCTTGACTGATGCAAACAACATTTACCCTTCCCACACCCTTTTGCTATATCCCCAAGTCTTATTACAAAGTTACTACAAAAGTGGAAGGGAAATAAATACATCAAACTTAAAAACGGACCCGAGGAAGCCCAAAGCAACCTTAATGTCCAACACATGTATTATACCAAATCCAGGCTCCAGATTCCAAGGCCTTCTCTTAGAGTGTTTCAAAGTTCCAAGGGCTTTCAGGAATCCCAGGCAATGCTTACACCCTAAAGATTGATTAGAGTAGTGCAATGTGTAGAATTACCAGCCCTTAGGCATCCAAGTTCAAAGGGAACTCTTAGGTCCCTAAGCATGGCTTACCATAGGGGGGGTAGGACTTAAAGGACTAAGAATAAGTGTAAAGTGAGGGGATTAGAGGAGACCAAAGCAAAGGATGGTCATACCTAGTCATGAATGGGACTGGCACACCCCTAATCCTTTACTTGATTCAAGAAAATAAAAGAGCGGACTCTCAGAAATCAAATAGGGGTCTGAGTGGTGATTAGGACACTACCAGACCCTAGTCCAGTCTCAACACATAAAAGGGGTTAAGGGAATGGATTTGAGTGAAGGTTCAAACGAACCTGATCCTAAGTCAAGGGTAGCAATGAGATGCTACCTCAACTTGGACATACTCACATACAAAGGGATAAAAGGGAAGGGGATCACATGAAAACATTCATGAAAAAGCATAACAGAATTTAAAAAATGTATGAGCATGGGGCATGATAGATTTTAGTACCAGAAAAACATGAAATTGAGAGGCGATTTAAAAGGGAGAAGTAAACACATAGTTTTAGAGAACGATATTTAAATGGTGAAGACATATCAGTTGCAAGTGTCAAATAGCAGAACAAGCAAGTAGAGTTCTATAGTTTAGCCTTCGCTTTCAGCCGGCTAAACACAAGCAGCAGCACAAGTAGCACAAGAGAGAAGAGGGAGTTTTGTGTGTGTGTGTATGTGTTGAACTGAATTGTTCGTGTGTTTTGAAGAAGAGAAGTGGGGGTATTTATAGTTTTTTAAAACAGGTAGTAAGTAAGGCAGAAAATAATTTCAGTACCAAATCACAATTAATTAGGAGAAAGGATTTCCTTTAATTAAGGAGACGGGCTTAGTAATAGAAACAGAGTTCTATTTATCGAAAGAAAATCAAGAACACTTTGTAAAATAAAGGGTAAATACATAGAAAGTTTTAAAAATACATGGCTTTAAGCAAATAAGGCAAGAATAGAATCACTAATCACATAGTAAATCAAGGAATCAGGGATTCGAACTCAGTAATGAGCTGAGTCAGAATATAGGTCCAAATCAGTCAGAGAGAGAATCAAAAATAAATTCATAGGAAATCAACCCCCAAAATTAGGGTTATTCTGAAAGGGGAAGTCTGACTATAAAGAGATGCACAAACTTAAACATGTGAGGCTAAATTAAATTGAGTAGTCATGTAATCAAAGAGCAAAAGAACATAGCCATGACTAGAATTAGAAGTTCTTGCAAAGCTTAGCAAGAATCAGAAGCATGAGACAAGTTTACACAGTTAGGGTTTTGAAATTAAACAGGCAACAGACAATCACACATAAAACTCGAAAAAAACCCAAAATCTAGGGACTTCATCACATTTCGAATGTAAAGAAGAAAACATAGGCGAAAATAAACTTAGAAAGAACATAAACATTCACAAAAAGCATAAGGAAAGCAAAGAAAGCAGTAAAGAATCTACTCGGAAACCCTAGAAACAACACGATAAAGAAAATACATAGGAATCATAGTGTAAATGCTTAGGAATTACAGCAAATGTAAAAGAAATCACAATAGAGCAAATAAAACAGAAAATCGTAGAAACCCTAAGTTTTAAGAAGATGAACAGTTCTAAAACAAAATTGGCAAAAAATATGGAAAACACTTTGAAATCTTAGAAAATAACATAGATCTGAAGTAGATCTTAAAGAGAAATAAAGAAGAAAAAACCTCGGAGACTTAGAGTTTCAGAGAAAATTCTAGAGAATGAGAAAGGCCATGGAAAGGGCTGGTCCTGAGTCGAAGGGGGACTCACATGCTAGGACTTGCCGGAAATGGGCCGGAAATGGCCATAAAAACTCAAATCGAACGATCTCTGAACCGGGGATCTTCAAGGTCAGCCCTCGGATCTTTGAATAAAGAGAGGATAAGGGTGAGTGGGGGTGGATATGGGTTACACATGGCCTGGGAAGCCATGGTTTCCGGTGAAACAAGGTCGGAAATTGGTCGGAGAAGGCTAGGGTTTCAGAGGGTGATTGAGAGCATTTGGGAGGAAAAAGAGGGTTCAAAAGCGGCTGCTGAAGAGAGAATGATGGGGATTAGCGTTGGGGTTTGGTTTAATTATGGAAGGAAAAATGTGGACCATTGATTAAAACAATCAACGATCTTGATTTAAAGATGGGGATCCGGCGGGTTAGTTAATAGGGTATGTGTCAGGTAATTTTGAAATTTGGTTGGTGTAATTGGGGGTTAGATTGGGGGCTGAAAATAGGGCTAAAATCGAAATTAAAAGGACTACAATTTAAATAGTCAATTTTCTCCATTTTGATTTTTATAAAATAGTAAATGATGTTGAAAAATCTAATTAAAAATACTAGTTTATAAAAAATGTATATGTACTAAATAAAAAATATTAGAAATGATTTTGTGATTACAAATGCTAGTAAATCAAGAAATAGGCTAAAATTGCAATTTCCTGCAATTTTAGTTTTAAAATACCAAATGGGATTATAAATTATGTAGAAATTCTGTAAATTATATTTTTGTGTATATGTGAGAATTAAATAAATTATTCACTGAAATGACAAGTTTTGAGAATAATTATTGGTTTTTATAGTGCAAAATAGGCCATTTGGTTTTAAAAATCTTTAAAAATTAGAAAAAAATACCAAAACCTTTATGGATGCTTATATAAGCAATTGTAACAGTATTTTGAGTATAAAATACATAGAGAAAAATTATGTATCAACAGAAGTAGCTAGAGATGGTGGAGGAGTGACTTAAACAATGTCGATCTATTTTGACTGGAGTATTATATTTGTGTCTGAAAGGAGTCAGCGATATTAGTTCTTGGGCTGAAGATATTTTGGTCCAACTAGGTCTTTATTCATTTGGGTTTAACATGTGGGCTCAATATTATTTCGTGGATGTTCTAGAGACACCTAAGAATATATTCAGACTTATCTCCTGTAAATTTTTTATTTATATTTTATTCTTATCTAATAGTTAGTTAGAAGGCAAAAAATTGTATAGGCACAATTATCATAGGTAATTATTAGAAGATTTCTTTATTTTTGCAAGTATACACGAGATGTAAAAAGAGTTATTCATTCAATACAAAGAATATTGAATCAATTCCTCCATAATTCTCTTCTTCTCATTTAAGCATTTCACGATATCAGAGCTTTAATCAAAGCAATTTAATTTATATTTTTCTTCTCTTTGATCAACTATGGTAGAAACTACTCTTCCTTCTCCAGCTGCTCCTATTAGCAGCATTTCCCAAATCACTCTTACTCCTGCTCAATAAATTGATTCTAACTCTTCGATATATTTCTATCTGGAAGTACCCCTGATCCCATTGATAATGAGTGGGCCCAAATAATTCAATCGGAGTTGTTGTCGAACCATACCACATAGTTCCGGGGCCGTCAAGCATATACGGCAAGTGAGCCTTTGGGGAGCTACAGTAATTACAAACTTAGCTAACACTGTACCCCTAGTGGGAGATACCATAATTTCTTTTGTTAGTAGAGAACCCATGGGCTGCGAGCCTAAGATCAAAGGAAGTTCCAAAAAGAAGTTCCCTATTTCCAGCCCTGCTCAACGACCTACACCCTTCTCTTGAGCGATCGTGAAGTTGCTTCACACCTGGCCATGTCGAGGGAATGAAAATGAACTTGTCCCTAAAAAAAGAGAAAAGAACTGGAATGGGAGAGGATGGTCATTGAGAAAGATGCCTTAACAGGTTGGTGATCTTTCAGGACGAGAATGTGAGTTCTTCGTAACACCAGTCTTGAAGTGAATGAATTAGAAAGTGGGGTGCTTGTGAAAAGCTGCTTTTGATAAACGATCACTATGAGTCAGACTCAATAGAATTTGATCAATCCTATTTTATGTCGTTAAGGTGGAGAACTGAACCAAGAATTCTCTTTCTTCATCATCAATCGAATCGCTGTTCGCGACCGAGGATTCTATTTTATCATCAATCCAATCCCCGTTCACGTTTTTTCTTTTTCTTATCAATAAATATATCTCTTTACTTGTATGACTTAGATTAGTCTGTTCCGATCTGAATGCTTGCCATATGAAGAAGGCGACTACAATGGGAGACAAAGGAGACGTGGGATTGCCATAGGAACCCTAACCTAAGCAGGCCTACCAGAGAGCCCCCAACTCTATAACATTTGGTCTCAAACCTTTGTTCTTTTATTCTTAAATATGGGTGCCAGATTCCCCATGTTATATGCGAGGTCAATAAAACTCTTTTTCTCTTAAGTCTCTACAGCGGAAAAAATTGCATCATGCGAGATCTCTTCTTGTACGACAAGTGAATGATGGAGATGGGGAGTAGACCCCGGCCGGGGGTCATAGGAAGAACCAGGCTGATCCGGGTATGTGTTTGCACCATAAAGAAAGAGCAAATAAAGAAAAATCCCCCGCCCGACGACGGCTTGGAGATGACTTGAATGGAAATAATGCTCCATCCCCTCACCCTACTTCTAAATATAGATAAAAAAGAATGGAATGACCGTCCCTCCAAGACCGGGTATGTAATAGAATCATTTTTAGCTAATGCCAATGTCGGGGCGAGGGCCGGCTATCATGCGTTATTACATCTGGACGGGGTTATTCTATTGAGTTTAGCTTTAGCAGAATCAGTTTCACAAAATGGTGTGTATATAAACATATAGTGATAGAAAGAGGCAAAAAAGACAGATCCAACGAAATGCTTGGGGACTTAAGCCCGACACTATTCTATTTACTATCTCAAATGAGGGGCTAGTTTATATTTCTATAGGGGCCATCTCCTGTCATCCCCTACCTAGGATTAAGGCAGTGGATTGTGAATCCACCACGCGCGGGTTCAATCCCCGTCGTTCGCCCATCAATAAATGGACCGTTTGTTTCGGAGACACAAGACAAACCTAGAAAGAATTTATTCTGCAAGTCATCTCTTTCAAAGATATATCGACCTACGGCATCTGATGGTCAGATGCCATTGGTCGTCCTGGTTGTGCCAATTTCCCTAGTTGACAATATGACTTTTATGCCCGGCGGCAGCATTTGAAGCCTAACATCCTTGCAAGCTTTGGATTCTTTCCTATCTCTGACAAAGCAAGATGATGTGCTTTTTCCACAATTGACTGTAGAGGCTCTTATCCCTGCTGTTGAAAGAAGACGCGGTCAACACAAGATCCACTGTTATTGAATCCAGTCTTGGGGTGATCTCAGACTTCAATCAACCCATTGGTACTTCGATCCAATCAATCGATCGATCAAGAGGGCTGGATGTGCCCCTTCACTTAAAAGCGGATAAGGCACTGAGCCAACATTTTAGATTGAATAAAGTTATTGCTCTTCCTGCTCCTCCCGCAGTGCATGCTGCCTCACACCATTCTCAAAGAAACCGTATGTGACACTCTCGCGTCATACAGCTCCGTCCCGGAAGCAGGACCTTAAATGAAGAAGGGCGCTCGGGTAGACTTCAAGAGCTCTTGCTCTGCCTAAGAAAGAGACGGAATGGAGAAAGGAAAGGGACAGGGTTTCTTTTATAATAAAAAAAAAACCAAGATCCCCTTCCAATACGGGCTCAAAGGCCGAGGACCCACGGAAAAATCCACCTTATTCATGCTCCGCACAACAACTTGCCCGAATAGAATCACTACACTATCACAGCCAACTATACCAAATCCTTAATTTAAGGATATATTTAATGCTATTTATGAAATTAAATAATAAATAGTAATAAAATTACTTCATCTTGGATCTTGGGCGGATAGCGGGAATCGAACCCGCATCTTCTCCTTGGCAAAGAGAAATATTACCATTCGACCATATCTGCATTTTTTTTGTTCTTGATACATAATACATCCCTCCCCTCGCCCCTACTTACATTCCTTTACATTATTTAAATTAGGAAACAAAAGATTCAAGTTCGAATATTGCTCTTCTTTCTTATTTCAATGATATTATTATTTCAAAGATAAGAATATGAAGTCAAAATTTGATTTTTTTTTTGAAAAAAAAAAGATATAATAACATTAGCAAGAAGCGAAACAAGTCATTGGTGGAATACCACAAAGAAAATCGGACTGTGGAGCAGCAACCTGTGATCCATTCGGTTAACCACGCCATATAGGAATTGATACTTATCTTCGAAACAAAATGAACCAGTGATTGACCTGAACAACAAAAAGTGAATAGAAAAACCAAGTGTGATCAGTCAATGAAGTCATTCTGGATCCCTAACTCGTCTCATTCTCAGCCTTTGGCAGAAAGGTTTGGAACCCTAACCAACATTTTGGATTTTGGAGTTTTTGCCCCAACCTAGGTTAGGGGGTCATTAGACCGTAGCTTGCTGCTGAAAAACGTTGCTAGTCGACACATGGGGGATTAATTAAGCTGCAAGGATCGGTTCCTCCATAATAGCTATGAAAAAGGGAAGTGGAATTTCACCACGAAAGGGACCTGAACAACATATATGGATCCCATCCACCCCTTTTCCGGGGAAAGAAGTCGAATTTGGGAAAGTAGGGTGACCCACTTTATTCGCCAAGCGAATGATCTTCACTTCGTGGGAACAACAAAAACCACCATCTCGCTCTTTCCTTTCTTTGGTGCTACCTTTTTTCCAAGGGATGGGGTTAGGGTGTATAATAACCTTTTTTTAGGATGCCCGGGAACAACTCCTAGGTCAATTAAGGATAAAATGTTGGAACCTTATGGGTAAGGATAAGGTAATGGAATTGATAGAGAAAGTGATAGACCTAGATAGGATAGGAGAATTTATAAGGGGAATAGAGATGATGATAAAGATCATATTGAGAAATAGAAGAATTCTGTACGGGTACGACTATTATTTGAACGAAGTGAAAAAATGTGATCTTTGTTGTATAATAGAACAAACACTAATACCTTAATATAATCGGTCAAGATTAAATCTGTTTATCAAAGTGCTTCTCTGATTGCTCAAGACATTTCTTTTCAACCGAGGAACAAAAAAAGATCATTTCGTTCCATTTTTAGTAAAATAGTGAAGAATATTCCATTTGTAATAAAAAAGGGGGTGGAGGAGATCTGTATATGTTGTTCAGGTCGATTAGAAGGTGCAGAAATAGCTAGAACTGAATGCACAATGTATGAAAAAACATCTCGTAATGTATTTAAAGACTCTTATTGTCTTTCTTTTATTTACTGGAGTTTCTTGTTCCCGCGCCCCCTGGTACCGATACCCCCACATCATTGCATGCAAGGGGAGCTCGCTCGATTCGCAGATTGGTCCGACTCGTAATCACTTGTGACCCCGTGTTAGATAGCCCGACTGTAGTGATGTTAAATGTGGTTACATTCATAAGTAGATTGGTCCATCTTTATCCCATTTCATATATGTTTGAGGATCCGCATAGCCCTCGATTTACGTGTTATTTATCCATTCCTACTTTTTTTTTGCCAATGTTGGTGACTGGAGATAACTCTCTTCAATTATTCCTAGGATGGGAGGGAGTAGGTCTTGCTTCATATTTGTTAATTCATTTCTGGTTTACACGACTTTAGGCAGATAAAGCAGCTATAAAAGTTATGCTTGTCAATCAAATCTTGTGGAGTCCAAAAAAATGAAATTAAAAAAAATCAAGTGCTCATAATCAAATTTAATCACGCTCATGAGAATATGCTCATGCTCAAATATAAGGTATGTTTTGAAAAGTAACACGCTCCCGACAGGCAATTAATCCATAATATCATCCATCGTTGGCATTATTGGCAATAAATCACCCAACTCTTATTCAAAGCCCATCTACACACTCCTGCTGCTTCCTTTTGAGCTAGTCAAGCAGGCGTTGAAGACGAACTAAGACTCTCCTGCCCCTTTGACAGGAATTCCTGCGCTTGACGTCGGATCTCCTAATTTCAAATGGGGATAGAGAAGCCGCTTTGCAGGGTAGACTCGCTCCTACCTGCAACTAAATATGCTTCTATATCCTCCTCTTATCTTAGCAGGTAATCAAGCCGGTACTTGTGGATTCAGGGGCGGCATCAAGTCAGAAGAGTGTCGCAGAAAGATAAAGATTTGCACTTCGACTATACCCGCCTTAATTCCCTTATTCAGGACAGATGTCTTTTGGCAATAGAAGGCATATTACTAATAGATTCTTTGGCCATTTTGTGTTAGAATTCGAAACCGGCGAGGCACTGCTAGATGCTTCTAATCAATAGAACACAAAGAAGAGGATAAAAAAAGCTTATTCAGAGCTTGAGAAAAAAAATTTGAACTCAACATTAAAGCACTGGAAGAGAATCGCTATCCTCTTTCTAAAAGGACGTTAGGCCTTATCTTTCTGTTTCGTCTTTATTATTTTCATTTGAATAGAAAGTATGTCTCGCGAGTTGTATGTATTATGTATATTTCCCTTCTCACTCTTTTGCTATTGTATCCGTATCAATGTAGTTTCGCATATTGGTTATTTATTCTCTGATGTGTTGACAGTGTTTATAGGCGCTTGGGTCGGGTGGAGAAGTGAATCCCCATACATCCAGCTCGGAAAGGAAAGTGTCGAACAGGAATGATGCGGGCCCTACTAATCCTGGGTCGTCCCCGTGGACTTCAGTCCCTTCGGACCTGCCACCCTTCCCCGCGGACTCGGTTCCATCTGTCCCATCCATAGCAAGTGATGTTGAGGTGGAGCAGCCCATACAAGCACATGTGGATGACACCGTGGAACCTTACAATAAACCCCATGGTTATTGGGCTATTCGCCGAATAATCATGGATTACTTTCAATCGGATATGGATACTCTCTTTAGCTGGCGCCCTTCAACCAGTAAATATCGTCGGGTCTTCGAGCTGGTAGTAGGAAAGAGTAAAGCACGACTCATTGAGGTATTTGCGAAAATAGCCAACAATCCGGCGAATAATCCTAAAATAGTACAATAGAAAGGGCCGGACGAATAATGAATTCAATTTACCAGCAACAATTAAAAGACATAGATGGAGCATAAAAGAATTTTCGGAATAGGGTTCACGTCATATTTGGGAGCCGCCTCGGAATCCCCGGGATTCGGGACCCACCAGATTTCAGTCAACAATGAAACAAGAGTACAGGAATAGCCCGTCGGTAGTCTTGCTTGTTCATCCTCGAGGAACTTCACTCCCTTTAGAGAGGAAAAAGAAAGAGTTGGGTAGTGGACAATTCTCTTTTGTATTCAATTCTTTATATTGAGAAGGGAATAGCCCGTCGGTAGCAAAGGAAGAACCCCTACTCCCACAATTGGGAGAACTACTTTAGACTTTCATTTCATTAATGATACTGAAATGCTCTTTTATGCAGGAGACTACCCATACCATAGCTCTATTACGTATCTTTTCTTTTTCTAGGGATTTGTTTCACATAGTTCAACTCATTCGAAAGAGGTAAGAAATGATTTGAACGTTGAACTATGTGAAACTCATTTGAAACGTTGGTCGAGTCACTTCATACCTCTCCCTCTCCCTTTAGGTCGAGTGACTACGTACCTTACGGTCGAGAGACGAAGAGGAATCTCTAGCTTTTGCAGAGGTATGAAACCGCTCATTTATCAACTTGTAACCATGTGAAACTCATTCGGTAAGCCTCGTAATCTATGTGAAGGTTCGTAAAAATAGTGAGAAAAGGAATCCTGAAGGAGTATGAGCTATCTTGAGAAGACAAGATGGACTTGCTATCGACTTTGCTGACGTTCTTCAATTTACTTCATACTACAGCAGGCCGCAACCGTTGGGGAAAGCCTACCAATGGGGTCAGAAAGCAAGGAACTCCTTTGATATCGGCTTCAAAGCTTTTTAACTTCAATAAAAACCAGTACCACACCCTCCCTAATGAACTAATTCCAAGAAGGTTTCTCATTCGCTTTCCTTGATTTGAATGTCTGACTTAGCTTAGGAAAGCAAGTGAGAAAATACTCGGAAGAGACACTTCCTTATGGAGTTCTAAAAGCCAGACCAAGAATCTCGTATGTGAAGTTAGAGAGCATGCTCAGCTTAGTTGGCGGAGGATACTAAAAAAGGCCTGGGTTAAGATCGATACCAATAGTAATTCAAATACTAAAATTGGTATTAATAATTATCAAATAATTGATAAAATTAAAATTATTTAGAAAGGTTTCAAAAAAAACCCAAAATATGGCTTATCAAAAGTAGTCTATTTATAAAAAATGAAAAAAGAACTTTCAAAAGTAAATCCAATTGTATAATTTAGACTCAAAGAAATAGATGAATCGAATGAAACGAAAAAAGAAAAAGATTCTCTAATTAGTAATCAGATAATTAACGAATCTGAACTCCATTCGTGATCCCAGCCCTGGAATCTTCTTTGAATCTGTTACTGGGTAGGCCATGTAACCACGCTACAGAAAGAATACGTTTATTTTTCAAATGATTCATATCTAACAGAGCGGAAGGGATCAAAAGTTCCAGGGAGAAAAAAAATCTTCCATCTTTGGTTCAAATCGAATTTCAAATGGAAGAAATCCAAAGATATTTACAGCTAGATAGATCGCAACAGCACAACTTTCTATATCCACTTATCTTTCAGGAGTATATTTATTCACGTGCTCATGATCATGCAGTCGCATACGCATTGAAAAAAACCTTTGGCTTTGGACTTTCTGCTTTGATATATCTTTCCTGTCTACTGGAGCTACCCACTTCGATCAATTAGCCAAGATTTTGGCTGGATACTTGCGAGCCGATACACAAATTAATAAATCAAAATTTAGCAGGAAAATGGGATGAAGCCCGCCAGAAAGCTTTTGACGCTCCCTTTCTTTTGGTATCTTTTGCTTGGAACCTAATCCGCGAAATGGATACAAACTTCAATTGTCTTCAACTTGTGACTGAAAACTACGCCTTCAACCCCGAAAAGGTCAGATTCGTGCAAAAAAGTAACATCCGACCAGTTTAGTAGGTCCTTACTTTACAGTCTTTTCTGAAGTTCCTTCTAGATTACTATCAAATAGGTTCTTCTGCCGCTTCATTGGTTGAGTCTGGTCGCCATTAAAACCCTTCTCGGAAACGGGAAGGCTCCCCCAACCCCCGTAAGTCCTGTCCTTCCCTTCCTTGAACTAGATCTCGGAGGGAAGTAAAGCAACCAATAGCCTTTTTACCTACTATGCCTTTCACCGGGTGAGCAAAAAGTAGATTCATTCATATTTGGTTGGATTCCTCGGTTCATCTTATGTTGATTCACTACTTCAGCGCCGTTATTGGACATTGCAGGCTGAGCATCTATTTCTCGTACATCGTTCCACACCGAGAAGAGGTTTTTGGTCCGATCTAAAACAACTCTTTCCATTCGCGAACGTTTAAGAAGTCATCTTCCAATTCCAAACAACTTCTAGTTAATGCACCCATAAGAACCCGACAATCCCCCGTCTATTAGATAATTAATAAAGAAAAGAGAGGCAAAGAAGGAAGAGAGATTCCAAAGCTAGAATTCGGCATTTCCATTACCTGCGGAAGTAAAGGAAGCATTTCCATAGGCGGTAATCTGGCTTTAATCGATCCCCTACCTACACCTAATGGCTTAAGCCACTATTCCCATTTTCTCGCTGCTTAATTTCCTGGGGGACTCTAGTATCAAAAATTCCCGGTATTTCATCGTGAGAGTGGAGAACTGACGAGGCGAGTGTTCTCGAAGAGAAACTCGTGATGGAAAAAGCGTGAGGAGAATTCTAAACTCAAGATGTTAGAAGGTGCAAAATCAATGGGTGCAGGAGCTGCTACAATTGCTTCAGTGGGAGATGCTATCGG
Organism: Nicotiana benthamiana; assembly: GCA_034376525.1. NCBI lineage: Eukaryota > Viridiplantae > Streptophyta > Magnoliopsida > Solanales > Solanaceae > Nicotiana > Nicotiana benthamiana. The sequence continues at coordinate 171,302,562 of CM067339.1, forward strand.
TATTGGAACGTCCTTAGTTCCTCGATTCATTCCGTGGCGCGAAATCCATCATTGGCAAAACTGGGTAGAATTTAAGTTTCTATTGAATTGAGTAAGATCCTTTTGAATAGAAGATGCCACTCTTCACAAGAGAGCACCAGGTCGTAACACTGGAAGACTGCGTCGTTTTTAGTCATTTTTGGACTTTGAGCTACCTCCCATAGAACCTATTGCTCAGCAGATCCTTTTTACAGAGGAAAGTCTTCCCTATCCGAGATACCATAAGGTCCCAATATCTCAATAGCACATTTGTCTAAAGCTTCGAAGGAGACTTCATATCCGAAACACAGGAACGATCTGACTAGAAAGAGTGACATAAAAATACTCTTTCAGTTGATTCGAAAGTAGCAATAGATGAGATTGAATCAGACAGAAGGTTCACCCCTCACCCTGGGGGATTGGGAGAAAAGTCACGAAAAGAGATCCATATGATCATAAAGAAAGGCTTGCCTATACGTCTTTCTAGCGTACCTAGGCTTTCACCCTCTACCAGTCAGCTATTGAGATTGAGATGCCTGCCTCAAAACCAGTCGTCCGAGTGGGGCCCTACGACTTTCCTGAGTGCAGGTTCGGTGATTCATGCCATGTCGGATGAGCAAGATATGCGGAAGATGGGGGGCTTGCCTCCTCGTTCCCTTTTACTTATGCCATGATGCTCATGGGCAGCTTATATCTAATTGGATTTCCTTTTCTAACTGAATTTTATTCCAAAGATGTGATCTTAGAGCTCACTTACACTAAGTATACCATCAGTGGGAACTTTATTTTCTGGTTGGGAAGTGTTTCAAGCAACCTAAATAAGGCACATGTCGCAGGGCCCCACTCGGATGACTGGTTTTGAGGCAGGCATCTCATTCTCGATACTGACTGGCAGAGAGTGAAAGCCTAGAAGACACCTAGAACTCATAAGGAATAGGCACTGTACCGGCAGCGAACTAGGTTCATGCCAGTCTGACTAAGGTAAGGGGGAAAACCTCATTTCGTCATTCATATCTATTCGTCTTAGCCCTGCTTCGGCGATTCAATCTGACATTTCATTTCCCCCATCATCATTTGAATTTTTGCATATAAGAGCTGATCTTGCTGGTTCTGTAGTCAAAGCAACTTCGTCACTTTCGTGTACCCATCGGACGGCATCCCTTTCGGGGGTTTCTTAGGGACCGATTAACTATGTTGCTCGCTTCAAGAAGTAAGATTATACCCCTAGGGGTATGTTACGAGCAGAATACATTTTGTAATAGGAGCCCTGTTGGGCTTTTATGGAGCTTGGCCTGCTTTCGCATTAACTCACCATTTGGTGATTTGGTTCGTAGCAGCCCAAGTATATCCAGGAGTTCCTTTTACATGCTATGCTATCCTCGGCGATGATATCATCATCAGGGCTTGATTCCCAGCCGAGATAAACATTTCATACCTCCCCTTATCCTTGAAATTTCCCCAACGTAGATTCAAGTAAGCCAAGGTTGCAGTACCAGTATCCACTAATCGTTGTTTCCAGATACGATTCCCAGTTGACATCTGTGGAGCGCCGGAGTGCGGAGGTTGTTCCCATCATTGAAGTCAGGGTATGGGACTGAGCCTTCCGAATGAGAAAGAAGAAAAGTCCTTAGTTTCATCTACAACATCGACCTCAGTATGAAAAGCATGACGGAATCAACGGTGGTCAATCTTCCTTCTTCTTTGGCATCTCGACTGGGGAGCATGAAAACAAGACTGGAAGAGGGATCAGGTATCAGCGTCCTTAGCCCGCATTGATCAATATCAATAAGAATAGCTATCGTATAGGTATAGGTTAGCGCTTCCTTGCTTGCATCCTTTCCTGCGCTACTATCTTTTCCTACAGCTCATGACTGACCTTGAACTGGCAAAAACGATTTCTATTTGAACGGAATTCCACAATTACAGAAGCTTCGATCTCGATCGATTATACTTTTGGTTAATTGGGTAGGTGATTTGTTCTCGAATCTCTCATTGAAAGGAAAAGGATTAAATTCTTTTAAGAAATAAAGTTTTTGATCGGAATACGAATCAAACCGAAGGACCCTTTAACTATTTAAGGGATAATAGAATGAATCACACTTTTACCACTAAACTATACCGGCTACAATCCGATTATTGTATACAAAAGCCAAACATGTAGTGATTTTTACTGCCAACAACCAGAATAACGATCCTGATACCAAAGATACCGATACCGCATATCAAGATCAAACAAAGGAAGTGGATTTAATATGCTATTCGCAACAACTAGATTTTCGTCGAGGTATAATCAAAGGCTCTATGTGGGCTTAAAGGCGCAAAACAGTCATTTGGAAACTATTTCAAGCAAATGTGCATTCCCCCCCCCCCCCTTCTTTTTTCTTTTGATATCTCTGGACTGATTAAACCAATTTTTCAAAATTGGTCAGGTAAAGAAGGAGAATTCAAGATTCTAGAGTCTAGAGAAGAACAAACAAAAAGAGAAGAGAAAAAGGGAAAGGACACAAAAGGGGAGAACAAACGGGGAGAACAAAAGAAAGGTAAAAGCACGGATAGAGATAGCAGAAGCCTGGGATACCATTCCTTTTGCGCAAATAATAAGAGGTTACATGTTAATAACTCAATCAATTCTTCGAAAATATATTGTATTACCTTCACTGATAATAGCCAAAAATCTCGGGCGTATGTTATTCTTGCAACTTCCTGAATGGTCTGAAGATTTGCAGGAATGGAATAGAGAAATGCATATTAAATGTATTTATAATGATATTCAATTATCAGAAACAGAATTTCCAAAATATTGGTTAAAAGATGGCATTCAGATCAAAATACTATTTTCTTTTTGTCTGAAACCTTGGCATATATATAAACTGTACTCCTCCCATGAAGAGCTAATGAAAAAGAAAAAATAAAAAGATGATTTTGTTTTTTAACAGTTTGGGGAATAGGAGTTGAACTTCCCTTTGGTTCTCCCCGAAAACGCCCTTCCTTTTTTGAGCCCATTTGTAAGGAACTCAAAAAAAATTGGAAAATTCAAAAACAAATAATTTTATAACTCTAAAAGTTTTAAAAGGAAAAATAAAATTATTTCGAAAAGTTTCAAAAGAAACCAAAAAATGACTTATCAAAATTAGTCTATTTATAAAAAAAATGAAAAAAGAACTTTCAAAAGTAAATCCAATTGTATTATTTACACTCAAAGAAATAGATGAATCAAATGAAACGAAAAAAGAAAAAGATTCTCTATCTAGTAATCAGATAATTAACGAATCATTTAGTCAAATTGAATCTGGAAATTGGCCAAATTCTTCATTGATAGAAAGCAAAATGAAGGATTTGACTTATAGAACAAGTACAATAAAAAATCAAATAGAAGAATTACAAAAGAGAAAAAGAAAGTAACTTCAGAAATAGACATTGGTCCTAATAAAATAAACAATATTAAAAAATTCGAATCGCCAAAAAATTTTCCAAATATAAAAAAGAAGAAATACTTGATTAATATGGAAATTCCATTATTTTCTAAAAATATTCATTCAAAGATTATACATCGATCTATTTTTATCTATCACTAATATTCCCAGAATTAATACACAACTCTTTCTTGAATCAATAAATAAATTGATTGATAAACACATTTTCAATAATGAAATAAATCAAGAGAAAATTAATAATTAAAAAAATTCACTTTATTTCGACTATAAAAAATTCACACATTTTTTTTATTTATCATACTTATCACAAGCATATGTATTTTACAAATTATCACAACCCCAAGTTATTAATTTGTCTAAATTAAGATCTGTTCTTCAATATAACAGAACGTCTTTTTTCCTTAAGACTAAAATAAAGGACTATTTTAGAACACTAGGAATATTTCATTCTGAATTAAAACATAAGAAACTTCAGAGTTATAGAATCAATCAATGGAAAAACTTGTTAAGACGGCAGTATCAATACGATTTATCTCAGATTAGATGGTCTAGATTAATGCCACAAAAATGGCGAAATAGGGTTAATCAAAGTTGTATGGCTCAAAATCTAAATTTAAACAAATGGAATTCATATGAAAAAGACCAATTAATTCATTACAAAAAAGAAAATGATTCTGAGCTCTATTCATTAGCAAACCAAAAAGACAATTTTAAAAAATGTAATAGATATGATCTTTTAGCATATAAATCGATTAATTATGAAAAACAATAACTCTTTTATTTCTAGATTACCCTTTCAATTAAATAAGAACCTCGAAATTTCTTCTAATTCCAACACGTCCAAACACAACCTTTTTTATATGCTCGACAATCTTCATATCAATAATTATCTAAGAAAAGGCAATATTCTATATATAGAAAGAAATCTCGATAGAAAATACGATTGGAAAATTATCCATTTTTCTCTTAGACAAAAAGAAGATATTGAGGCCTGGGTTAAGATCGATACAACAGTAATCCAAATACTAAAATTGGTATTAATAATTATCAAGTCATTGATAAAATTGATTAAAAAGGCCTTTTTTATATTACAACGCTGGTTGAACGGTTCAAGTAGAGGTGAATAGGTAAGAAGTAGAAAGCCCCATATCGCATCCCCGAACGTCGGGCCGTCCTCATTACAGTACGAGCAAACATGTAAGCTCCAATACATAACTCCTGAGTACGTCAGCGGCAATCAAGATCGCTTTGTTAAGCAGTGACCTTAATAACCGAGAGTCTTCTAAAACTCTCTGCCACAAACTAAAGAATTGAATTAGCCGCGGGTAGCTGAACTGAAGGGATTTATATTGTTGAGTCAGGTGAGCTAGGTTGCACTCGCCTTTTTGAATTGTCTATGCCGAAAGCGAGATCGTCTAGTTCTACCGGAATTTTCGAGCGAGGGCGGTTTAATTTCAAGTCCCTCACAACAGGAAGAGGCAGGGAAACTCAGTATGATGTCGGAGAAGCGTGAACCCTCTGTATTCAACCTGCTCCCAATGAAGAGGTAAGGGGCGTAGCGATGAAGTCGAATAGGGTTGGAAGCTTTGTTTCCCCTAATTCCGAAACACAACAAGTTTCGCTTGGAAACCGGCAAGTTTCTAGTTTCCAAATAAGTGGTACCCTTTCTTTAGAGTCCTTTAGGTCAATTAAGTTGCCTAAATCTCTTCCTTATCTGTTTACTTGCGATAACATCAAATATATAAAATATTCTTTTTTAATAATACCACAGCGCAGTGCGCCTGGTGCAAATGGTTTTCTTTTTTCATGATATACCAATAAGAATGGAGGGTCCTGCCTACGTGCCCTAGAATAAGAAAGTAGCTTGTCTGCCGTACTAGCTGCTTCCAGGTTTGAATGTTCAAGCAGCCTTGATCAACTATAGGAAAGTACCAGTTTTCCACGGTGACAAGAACTTCGCGCGAAAGCATTGATTTCCGGTCTCATGGTGTCATCCCTATTTATTAACTTCCTCTTATAATCCTTGAATCAACCTCATCAACATAAGCTTTGATGGATCTAGTTAAGCAAACTGGCCCAGAGGAGTTCTTATTTCCCTTTGGACTAAGGACATATTTGGGTTCATCAATGATAATTGTGATGATATGTATTGATCGTGTACTGCATGAGTGGGAAAGTTCAAATATTGACGAAATAATGTGATAACTGGAAAGATATAACTTTACCCAAGTGGGGGATCCTACTATTATTAATTCTGTTTATCAGACATGTGAGATCACAGTTAGGATAGAGGGATAGTTGCAAATTTGTTATAGTTGTAATGATGATATTTAAGTGAACTTGAGCATGGATTGACTGGTTTCATTATATTTAGTACTCCTAATGTTCTATATGTGGTGACGATTCTAGTGAGGAGACTATGTTTGTGGATAGAGAATATAGAAGTTGTGTGACATTTGTTCAGGGAGGGGACATTGTAGTTGCTCTACTAGTGTTACTGATCTTTGATGGATTTGTGTTGTGGTATGTGATGCATAATTATCAAATAAATGATATTAGTTTGTTGGTTCTTATAGTCTTAGAATAATGTTTAAGCTTATTCCTGATTGTCATGAGCGAGGAAGTACCTTATACGAAGGTTTTACATGAGATGAATAGAAAGTGTTCTGCAAGGCTGATACTCAATCGGTAAGATTGTTAAAACAAACGCTTCAACTTTTTGCGGAGACCTCAGGACTTCAAGTAAATACAGACAAAAGTATTGTATATGTAACAGGAGTATCAAACTGGCTGAAAGAGGAAATCTTGCAAGAACTAGACTTCCCAGAAGGATCCCTACCGTTCAAATATCTTGGAGTTCCACTGGATTCCAAGAAATTATCAGTTACACTATGCTGGCCAATTGTAGAAAAGATAACCCAGAAGATAAACTGCTGGACATCAAAACTACTATCTTATGCAGGTAGACTCCAGTTGATCAAGTCAGTATTATTCAGGATGCAATCCTACTGGTCACAAATTTTCTTTCTACCCAAAAAGGTAATGAAGATGATCGAGGCAACCTGTATAACTTTCCTATGGACTGGAGTAGCAAATGTGTCAAAGAAAGCGTTAGTAGCATGGAACACTATCTGTCTACCATTTAGTGCGGGGGGCCTGAATGTACTGAATTTGCCAATATGGAATAAGGAGGCCATCGCTAAACACCTGTGCGCACTAACAATGAAGAAGGACAGCCGGTGGGTCAAATGGGTGCACACATACTACATTAAAAACTTGGTGGTGGAGGAGGTACCAACTCCAAAAAATGCGGCCCGGGCAGTAAGGAAGATTTTTGAGACACGATCATTGATCATAAATCTACAAGGAATTCAAGGGGATCTGGAATTTAGATTGCAATTGCTACAAAAAAGTGAATGATTTAGCATTAAAAAACTCTATCTTTTGAAAATCCCTCAATACCCAAAAGTACACTGGAAAAGCATTGTACTACAGACAAAACTCCACCCGCGTTTCAAATTTATTGTCTGGCTAGCTCTGCACAGAAGACTAGCAACAGTGGAGAGGCTAATGACTTTTGGGATACAGATCCCACAACAATGTGTACTGCACAGGCAAGTGGATGAATCCTTTGACCATCTTTTTTTACTTGCCCTACAGCTTGGGAACTATGGAATAGACTGCTAGTCTGGTTGGGCTACCATAGGGGCATAAATGATTGAGACAGCAAAGTGCGATGGATCAGCAACATTGCTAAAAGGAAAAACGGGCGTGCTGAAATTATTACCAGTGTATTTGGGATACTAGTATACTGTCTATGGCGAGAAAGAAACAAGATCAGATTCCAAGGCGGAAGACTGGATATAAATGCTGTATGCAAAGAAATAGCAGTCCACATACATGTACAAGGGAACTCTTGTAAACACTGGAAGAGTGAATTGCGAAGACTGGATAAGTACCCTTAGATATTACTGTATGTATAAATTATAGGAGTGAAATCACTATAGACTGAGTGAGGAAAGTAGCTGGTCAGCAGCTACTCTGTTTGTAAAAAGTTATTCTATTATGTGAAATGAAGTTTTTTTTTTAAAAAAAAAAATAGAAAGTGTTCATATATCTAGCTATGGATTAAGACAGTAGTAGAGATTCTAACTCTTGGGATACTGGTAGTTGTTAAGAAGTTTCCAAATGAGTTACACAAGGTGTGTGTAGTGTAAATATAGAAGACAATATGAGCGTAACGAGGAAGTATTCATATCTCTATTTTCTAAGGTATAGCTCATTTAAAATTCGAGGACAAATATTTTTTTTAGTGTGGGAGAATGTAATAACCTGAATTATTTTTATATACTTATAAATTTTGAGACGAGAAATTTATTTTTTATTTATAGCTATTAGGTCAAATATTATCCTAGAAAAAAATTATTATAATATATAAGGTAATGTACTAATTAAATGGCTAGTGGATTAATTACATATGACAAATTGAGAATTAGAAATAAATAACTTCAGCTTTTATTTAAAAGATTAAAATGTGGGCTAAGCCCACCTATATTTTTATATCTCGTGTGAGAGTATGTGGGTGTTAAATACATATATTAGGGCTTATATTTGAGAAGAAAAAGAATCAACGGAAGAAACTCCTTGGAATTGCTGGCGGTTGAGTGTAGCACTGTAAGTGTACGATCAGGTATTGAAATTTCATTGAATACCTCTTGCAGTAACTCCTTCCTTTATTTTGAAAGAAGAATAAAGTGAACATTAAATAACTAGTGTTGTTATAATGATTAAAAATTAATATTATGTGTGTAATAACTATACAATGATTGATTAGCAGATTATGTAGAAATATTGAAAATTCCAAAAATAAGATAAACTGATCCCTTTATTTCTCATCTTTAACCGAGAATACATAATAATCATAATGATTGGGTAATCATGAGATGTGAAATTGTACAGTAAAATAATAGTCAAATTGGTTAGCACGAATAATCAATGTTCCGCAACTGAAGTTATATTTGAGACCACTATGTCGACGTCCACTACGAAAAATACAGCGTTTGATATTGATTTGGGTACATAATCGAATAATTGGATTGAGGGTTGACTTTGATTTGGATTTGTTCTAAAATTATAAAATTATTTATCTAGACTAATTAGGACGTATCAAATCAACATATTGAATAGATTGAGGCCATGGGAGGACGTTTGTTTGGTGTTTTAGACGTTGCAAATTTGGGGAACTTCTCGTGAGTGAGGTGAGGTAAGTGAGACTTTATGTTTTGGCGCTTGCTTTTCCAAGACCTGTTTTGAAAGTATGGTTTTTTTTTTCCCCAGTCCATGTGTTGGGACAAGCGTGCGCTTGGCAGAATCAGTGGTTGTTGACCAGCCGCAAATATATATTATTTTGTATGCAGCTAAATTTTTTATGAGTGACTTTTTATGTGGTATGATGTGGCGTAGCCTCGTGCTATGGCGTTGGGGTGTTAGAAATTGTTTCTTCTGCCGTAATATATTTAGGGCATTGGTATGTCGCTGCTATATGCTTTCTGAATTGTGTATGCCGCCGCTATATAGTTTGGGAATTGTGTATGCCGCCGTGATAGATTTGGGGCATTGTGTATGCCACCATAGCAGATTTGGGGAATTATGTATGCTGTCGTAGTGGATTTGGGGCATTATGTATATTGTCGGGGACTCGTTGGGGTGTTTGGTTAATTTTCTACACTGTCGTTAATGACAAGTCCTTAGTATAGATTGTGTTGAGATATATATGGTATTGCTATTGAATAAGTGTTTGGACCTTATAGAGTAATTATATGATAAAACAATTTCTGTGCATATTATTTGTGTGCTCGTTGTGTGTTTGTATTTTCATAAACTTATTCCAGAGGTATTCAGAGTGGAGGATCAAGGATCGTACTTGTTATATTTAAGTATAACTCACTCCATACATGCATGTCTATGGAGATACTATTGGAGAAGACGGAGCTAGTAGCTGACGAGTTTGCTAGAGTTGATTCAGTTATTGAGGTGAGCCGCTGCATTGTTCGTGGAGGCCGCCCAATGAGTCTTTATTATTTAATATGAGGTCTTTTGCAATTGTAGCACCCCCTCTTTCTAAAGGCGAAATCGGGTTTATGACATTCGGGAGGGCAACTCGTTCCCTTTCGGAAATTGGATTTTGAATTAAAGAGTCACCATCTAATGATTAAGGGCATTAAGACACTAAGAAGGATTTTGAGTTGAAGAACCAGAGTTTGGATAAGGGCTAGAAATTATCTCGAGGGAAAGGTTTTAGGCACCCCTCAAAATCCACTACTGTGGTTCCTGGCCATGTGACAACTGTGACTTTACATAATCAAGTAAGCAATTAGGATTCAAATAGTTGAGGGTTTGCATACAACATTACAAATAAGTTTGAAACTTGGGGAAAAGTAAATAGGGCAGAAAGTTTAAGAAAAGCTTTAAACAATTTTGAAAATAGATAAAATAATTAGAAAGGGAGGGGGTCCTAGGGTTGTGATTAATATGGATCATATTAATGCAATACCCAGCAATCACTCTTCAGAAGAGGGGTCGCACGTGATATTAGCGTACCGGTTATCATATCCATATCTACCATTCCCCACCTCATTATGGTATTAAAGCATGGAATGGTATCATTACTTATTGCATGATATTACTCGTCCCAATCCGAGCAGTCCTGGAGGCATTGAGACTACTAATCCTAAAGAGTAGGGAATTGGGGGCTTTTCAGAGTTTTTAAAAAGGATAAAAGTCTAGGCGACAAATAAAATACATAAGCAATTAGGGGAAAAGAAAACAGCAGTTAAGGCTCAAATAGGCCTCCTCACTTAAAAGAGCAAATTATAGAGCATGACTTCGAATACTGGTTGTTGTCTGAATCAAGTTTAAAATATTAGGAAAGGCTGATTTATCACATATTTCTCAAATGAGGAGTCCGAATTAGCCTTTTTTGGCTGTATTTTACTAAAACTGATGCAGTTTATTAATTACCTAATAATTTGCCTAAGTGAGACTTATAGGCATGATATCTAACAGTACGTACTGGTTTTAAAGAAAGGTTATTGGTTTTATAAACCAAAGATCTCCAGATTTTAAACAACCTTATGACTGATTTCAGACTCGAAACTGATTCAGTTGGTTATTCATATAGGCATGATTTCTAAGCGTTATTAGTTTTAAAACGATTACATAAATTCAAGAGTCATATAGGCATGGTCTATAGGATGCAGTTAACTATTAAGCCTATGATTGTTTTCCTAATGAGATGTATATGCAGAAGTGCAGAAACATAAACTGTAATCATGATCTCTATATGCAGAAGCTTATAGTCATGGATTCTAATGTAGTAATGAACAACTTATAGGCAAAATTTCTAAATGCATAAGTGCAGAAACTTATACGTGATTTCTAAGATGAGAATGCAGAAGCGCAGAGAATTTATAGGCATGAATTTAAAAATTAGAATGCAGAAAGTCATAAATATTCTATAGGCAAGTTTTCTGCCCTTTTCATGCATTCATACACATCCCTTTCCACTACCATCCCCAATAGTAATTAAAAATTATTACAAATCCGAATGAATGAGAAAAAGAGTAAAATTACATCAAAAGTTCAAGCTACATCCAAACAGCCTAATTCAAACTCAAAGTCTAACAATATGAGATAAACTAACTTCCTTGATCAGATTTCCAAAAGCATTTCTTATATTTGGGATGTGTAAAAGTTTCTAAGAGTCTCAAGGGACTCAGGGCAGATCTTACACCACAAACACATTTGCAGAATAGATTATAGTGCAGTGTGGAAGAGCCAAACCTCAAATGTCCAAGTTTAGATGGAACTTAGGGTCCCAAAGCATCGCTCATAGGAGGAGAACAGAGCTTAGAATCGAAGAGTAAGTATAAGTGCATAAGGGGGTAATCAAGAAAGCCATGGCAGGCTGGTGGTCATGCCCAGCAATTAGGAATGCTGGCACATCCATGGCCAGCCTTTTATTGTACAAGAACCTTAACTCAAACACATAGAAAGGAATAGGGGTAGGGATTCAAGGTAGAAATAAATGCCAGGAAAAAACATACTCAACATAAATCATTGAACATGAGTAGTAAAGTAAATAAGAATTCTAGAACTCTAAGGTAAACACATAGGGGTGACGCAGAAGATTAAATCAAACACATACCAATTTCAGGGGAGAAAACGTAAAAAAAAAAAAAGAAGCCAAGTTACAAGTAAAGCAGCACCAAAAGCTCTCAGCAAAGCAGATTGTTGAAAGAATATTGACTTTAGAACAGTAGTGTAAGTATTGAATTGAAAGTTTTAAAGAATGGTAGTGTGAAGATCGTGTGGTGAACTTGAAGTGTGAAGATGCAGTTGCAAGGTGTAAAGTCTGGTGTTTAAAAGAACATAAGGGCAGTCCCTTTTATAGTGTAGAGAAGCAAGTAAGAAAGTCAAGGAAATATCATTGGAATCAGTCTCCCTTTGGTTAAGGGATTCTGATTCCAACGGCTAAAAGCCAGTTAAGGAAAGAAATTTTGATTAAGACCTTTCAAAGTAGCACAAAAGAGGTAAATACACAGAACTTATTTAAGGATAATAGTCAACAGTTTACGGTTTGTACCAAATATGGTAAGGGAATCAATCAACGACCCGTAAACCAAGATTATAAGTTTAATTTTGAATGAACCAAGTTAAGAAAGGTAAAAGGAGGTTCAATCGAAGAAAATCAGTGATAATTCATTAGCCCTATTAAAAAGATTTCAGAATCAATCACTTAGTTTGTAAAAATATTTTGAAAGAGGAATTTCTCGTATATAAAGCATACCAATCAAACAAAGGGAACTATCAGGTTATTTAGAAAAAGAGTTTATCATTGAAAGACTTAGAGTCACAAGTAAAAAGAAATTCAAGTTCAGTTACACACTCATCGTGAGTCCAAAAGTTTAGGGTCCCAAAGTGGAACCCTAATACCATTTGCCAAAGAAACCCCCAAATCCTAGGGTTTCAAATTGAGTTAGGAAATAGAGAAGAGCAATCAGGTCATTGAATCAGACTCAGAAGACTCTTCCAAAAACTTATGAGAGACAAATACACGATAGAAAGAACACTAATTCAAGGTCATGAGACCATGTTTGAGAAAACTTGGAGTCAAACAAGTTCAGAAAAAAGAGATGATACGAGTTTTAAACATAAGTAGAGAAAATATGCTTCGCAGGAACACGAACAGAGTTCAGTAAAGTGAACAAAAATCAAAGAACTCAAACATAAATATATATAGCATAGAATATGGAAAACAACACGGATAAACATGCAAGGAATAACAACAAAAATAGAAGAACCTTGCATAATAGAAGAGAAACAAGAGAGAAAACTTAAGCATAGTAGAAGAGAAAGCATACGAGCATAACATAGGTAAAGACACATGAAGACAGAACAGAAAGATATTTGAAGAAAATTTTCAGAAACCCTAAAATTGAGATTGAACGATTTTTGAATAGGAAATTTGGGGAAAACCTTAGAAAAGTCAAGTAAAGCCCTGACATATCAGATATCTAAGAAAAATTAAGCGAGTACAGAACCTCAGCCAGCTTAGAGTTGCAGAGAAGACCCTAGAAATGAGGAAGTTCTTGAGGAAAGTGAGATCCTGAGTTAAAAAGACTCATATTGATTGAACATGTCGGAAAATGGCTGGAAAAACCATAGATCTACAGATTTGAAGGGAACCATTAGAGTCAGGCTTCAAGTCATTGAACAACTTAGGTTTAGTGGTGAGAGAGGGTGAGTAAAGGCCATCCATGGCCTGTAACGCTATGGATTCCGGTGGAAATATAGTAGAATCAGGTAAGGTTCCGTAGGGGTTAGAGAGTGTTTGAGAGACGAAAGGGTTTCAAAGGCAGCTCTGAAATAGAATGAGATAGGTTAAAAGAGTTTGGAAATTAAAAAAGGAAAGGAAGAATTACGACCATTGATCAAAAATGATCAACGGGCAGGATCAAATGAGAGCCGGGTGGGTTTTTAAATCAGATCAAGGGTCGGGTAATTTAGGAACTGGGGTGGTTTTAAATTGGGCAGAATTGGGGTCAAATTGAGGTTAAAATATAAAGGAAAGGAGGCTGTTATTGAAATAGAAATAGGCCAAATGTTAAATAGAAAAATTACCCCTTTTTTATTTTATAAAAATAGTAATAATAATTTTAAAACAAATTAAAGTATCTGAACTAATTAATAGTATATAAATATTAATATAAAATATTGGGACCAATTTAATAATTATAAAATACTATCAATCATAAACTAGGCTAAAATTGCAATTATATATAATTTATCTTTAAAAGTACCAAATAAATTTGTAAAAATATAAAAATTACCTTAATTATATTTTGGTGTAAATATAAGAATAAAAATAAATTATTCACCAAACAATATTTCATAAATAACTATTGGATTTTTGTACTGCTAAAATAGACAATAGATTAATTTTAAAATAATTAGAAAATTAGAAAAAATACCAAAACTTTTGGGCATGCTTATATATGTATGCACATCCATTTTAAAATTATTTTTCTTATAAAAAATACATAGGAAAAAATTAGGTATCAACAGCTGCCCCTCTTTATCCAGAAAGGATGAAAGAGTTGTCGGATAAAGATATGATAGCCAATTTTGACCGAATTAAATAATTTGAATAACTTAGACCAATATTTGGTTCCAGGGCTGCCTATATATCCCTGGTATTATATGAATCAGGCCATAAGTAGTTCGGGATCCATTGGCGGAATATGCCAATGGAGGTTTTCGAAAAAGGGGACGGGACGTTCAGGTTGAGACGAATGATCAGAGTTTGATATACTCCGAGAACTGGAGCAGGATCGCTCCTACTGAGATGACCATTTCTAGCCGTTGTACTGTGAATGAGCAATGTTAACATATTCTGCATAAATTTAAATGTGATGCAAGTTCCTGTTGGACCAATAATGCTGTCTTTGGACGGTTAGGATGACGTCCTTAGACCATGACGTCCTGGGCCATGAAGCGTATAATAAAGGATTCGCAGGCTATGAAATAATATTCTCGAGCTATGAGAATGATGCATACGAACTATGATGCCTTTGAATAATGATATGCAAAAGATAAGCATGGGGTCCTCAGGCCATGACATGGTATTCTCGGGCTATGAAAATGGTGCCTCCTAACAAGGATGCCTTCAGACAATTTGGCGATCTTTCAGCCCATGACATGTAGAAGGTGGCGATCTTTCAGTTGATGTGTAATGATCCGACTGGTCGTTTTACTGTTTAGAACCTCGTTCCCCTTAAATAAAACTTTCTAAACTTGCTTTATCTAATTTATGACATGCGAGGACGGTAGGTTCGGAAGTTGGAAGAGTTTTGAGTAAGAATGTGTCCATTTGCTTCTTTATGATTTCCTAAAATGGCCAAGTTGTACTTCGGTCAACTTTCTTAGGAAACAGACAGAGATTCGTAATTTAATGGTCTCGGAGTGTCGTGAAAAAATATGGGACATGGGCGTATGTCCGAAATCGAATTCCGAGGTCCCTAGCACGAGTAATGAATTTTTATGTGAAATTGTTAAATTTAAGTTTTAAAGAGTTAAAGAAACTAAGTATTCATTGATTTCCTACGTATCAGACTCGGATTTTAGTTCTGAAACTTGGTAAATGTTTGAAATATCAGTTAAGAATTACCCGTAAAATTTGGTGTCAATCTGAGTAGTTTAAGGGTGTTTTGACCCATTAGAAGAAAATTAAGAACTTGGAGTTCAATAGATTGATTCATTTGGTTTTAGTACGTGATTCCTAGATTACCATTGTTTTGAGTGATCTGAGGGTTCGGGTAGGTCCACCTCGTGATTTTAGACTTGTCACTATGTTCGAGCGGGGAATGGGAGCTCCAAGCGTCAAATGATCGAGGCTCGAGTGAAGCTAAAAGTTAAGGAAAAGGTTGAAGGTTGTTGCCTCTGTCATAACCACATCTGCGGCCTGCGGTCAATCATCGCAGAAGCAAAAAAAGGTCCAGGCCAGGGGAGACCATAGAAGCGGCCCAAAGCCCACAAAAGCGGTTCCGCTTAAGTTTCCCCTAGACCGCAGAAGAAGTCCAGTCCCGTATGCCCGAAGCCGCAGATGCGACCACTTTTCCCAGAAGCAAAAATCGTTGGGCAGTGAGCTCTTTTAATTCGAGCTCAAGGTCGTTTATTGCACACACTACTCCACACTTAGGTAAATTTGGGACTTCCAAAGAGAGAGTTTCAATATAAAATTTCAAGGTAAGTAATTCAAATTCATCCTTAGTTCAAATACATGTACATTAGGTCGATTAAACACTAAAAACAAGGTAGAATAGCCTAAATGGCACCTATACGTGTGCCACTTTGTCATCCCGGTCCTTGTATTTATTGAAGTTTCATCCAGACACCTGAAATCAGTCAAAATATGTATTTTAAACCCCTTCGGCGTTACATGATGGTCACTCGCCTGACGTAGAAAAAATATCATGTCCACATCAGATAAATTAATGCCACATCATCGACTTAATACACCTAAGAAAAAAAGTAATTGGAAAATCAGGAATACCCTCTTCTTTTTTGGAATATAATGTTCATAAAAGTGAACCTTTTAAATTGAAAAGGAGACCAAAATAAGAACTAAATAAAAAAGAAGAAAAGAAAATATTTTCACACCGTTCCCTTCTTTCTCGTTGATGTCTCCACCGTAAAATCTCTCGACGAACATTTTGCCGGAAAATCTCACCTGTAACCCCATTTTCCCTAGCCTTATGAATATCTATTATTTGATTTTGAGCTTAGTAAATCTAAAAGGGGAATTCTTAGCCATACTTCATCTTCACACTTGAAATTTTGGGGGATTTTTCAATGGTTAAAAAACAATAAAAATTTACGTCTTCTTCTCCCTTTTCAGAAACCAAAAGTCTAAATCTTTTTCAACTTTATGTAACCAATAAATTAAAAAAAATACAATCTTTATAGATAACTTTGAACATAAATTTGGAAAAACAATTGAATCGAAGTGAAAATTTTGGAGAGGAAGAATTAAAATTTTGTGCGGATGGTTTGTATGAGATAAAGTTTGAAGTAGAGGTTTCTCTCCTCTGTTCCTTTGATTGGTGACTACCAGTGATTCCCAACAAGTGTTTCTTGATTCAGCGAAATTTTTGGGTACGAAAATAGATGCTTTCTAGTTGGGGTTTGTTTCAGTCAACGAGAAAGAGATGAAAGATGAGAGAAGTAAGAACATTGGAGAGGAGCTGGAGGCGATGTGCCGTCGGTGACCCTTTCCGATCTACTCCGCTGGTGGTGTAGCAGTTGTCTCATGCAATGAAAGTTTTCATTTGTCAACAGGGGGAGAAACGGGGTGAAACTTGGATTGAGAAATTGATTTACTCTGTCTTTTTTATGGTTGTTTTTTATTATTTTTAAATCAAAATAAGTATATTCACTCTCATTTTTAGAGCGTGTAACCATGCATTTTTTAAGCTCAGTCAACGGTCAGAGGGGTTTAAAATACATATTTTAACTGAGTTTAGGTGTCTAGATGAAACATTACTAAAGATAAGGACCGGGATGACAAAGTCACACAACTATAGGTGCCATATAGGCTATTGTGCCTAAAAAATAAGTAAAAATCAATGGTTAGAGCTAGACCTAGGCTTTTAATAAAACTAAGATTTAATCATGTAATTTTCTATGAGATGAACTAGAAATGATATATTGTTGATCCTTAGGTTGTAGAGAACAATTCCCTTCGAAAAATCTCGAAATCCGGGCACGTGGCCCCGGGGTCGAAATTTAGGAAATTTATAAAAAGGGTTGGGAAATAGCTTAAATAGCTAGAATTCGATCTTGTAAGCTTGTATTGACTAGTTATTATTTCCTTTAACTAGTTTGTGATCAATTGGCTCAGAATTAAGGGCTTGGACTCGTTCTTGGTATTTGGAAGTGCGTTTTAGAGCGAGGTGAGTCTCCTTTCTAACCTTGTAAGATGGAAATGTCCCCATAGGTAAAATAAATGGCTAAATTTCTATAATATGTAGGGGCTACATACGTACTAGGTGACTAGAGTCCGTGCGTAGCGACTTATATGACAGTACAGATAGTCTAGGCTCCTAAAGCATGCTATTCTTGGAGTATATGTGATCTTGTTGGCAGTTGAACTTGCTTGGATCCTATCGAGTTGCTAAATGAATTTCTAAAAGGATTAAACTTCATATTCTTAAATTATTACAAGATAACTGTCTTGTATTTGAAAGAAAATTTATTCCGATAAATTCTTAATTGGGTATTTGAGCATGTATCTCTATGTACACCTGCGTTGCATGTATGACTCGCAAGAAGGGTGATTGTTTATTTACATTTTTACTGCGTCGCACGTATGATTCACGAGCAGGGCAATAGATGCAACAATGGTTCAAGTCGTTTGACCCTCGGCAGTGCACATTTATTTTTTATGTTGGATCGGGTCGTAAGTTCCTCGGTGTTTATCTGTGCATGAGTTATTTAGCTTTCTATTTGTGGATTTGACTTCATAATTGTTTCAATATATACAAACACACACTCTTTATGGAAGGTTAAAGGAAGAATTTCTATTTCATACTTGTTATTCTTGTGAATTAAGTTATTCTTGCTTATTACAAATTCTTCTCATTTTACTTGACCTTAGTAAGTATCGAGTCGATCTCCCATCTCTACTTCTTCGAGATTAGACGGAATACTTACTGGTACATGTTGTTTATGTACTCATGCTACGCTTCTGTACATAAATGTACAGGATCTGAGGCAGGTGGATCTGGATACTATTCTGGTGCATATCATTGAGCACATTTGGGCATTCTACTGTGAGATGCTCTCCTTCACGCTGATCCGCAACCGAAGAAGTCTTTCTTTATACTTTTGTATTATGTCTATCCTGATTCAAACACTAGGATAGTGTATTATTCTTTTGTGTATATTCTACTAGTCGTCCATAGCTTGTCACCCCAGGTTCTAGCACACACATTAGTAGGCTTATTTTGGATTTGTAATATTATGTTATTTATGGAATCTATCTCTTTAATCTTAAATTCTAATTTGAAATAGTTATTTCTCTTGAAACCGGATAAAATAAATATAAGATGTTAGAAATGTTTCGCAACGGCTTGCCTGGCAACGGTGCCGGGCGCTCTCACAAACTATTATGGAAATGGGTCGTGACACGATGTAAGATGTAAATAAAATGTGGTGGTATTTCAGC
Source organism: Nicotiana benthamiana (assembly GCA_034376525.1). NCBI lineage: Eukaryota > Viridiplantae > Streptophyta > Magnoliopsida > Solanales > Solanaceae > Nicotiana > Nicotiana benthamiana. The sequence goes on from CM067339.1 coordinate 171,321,300, forward strand.
CATGCAGGGAAATAAAGTGGCGATATTTCAGGCATGCAAGAAAAAACAATGTGGCGATATTTCAGCCATGCAAGAGAGATAAAGTGGTGATATTCCAGCCATGCAAGGGAAATAAAGTGGCGATATTTCAGTCATGCACGAGGGAGACAGAGCTTAGTCTCGGAAGGCAGAAAGGTAGCCTTATGTAATGCAGGAAATGCATATGGAGGTAGATCCTAACCTCTGAAGGCAGAAAGGTAGCCTTATACAATGCAGAGAAATGCAGATGAAGGTAGAGCTTAACCTCGGAAGGCAGAATGGTAGCCTTATGCAGTGCAAAGAGATGCATAAGGAGGTAGAGCTTAACCTCGAAAGGTAGAAAGCTAGCCTTATGCAATGCAGAGAGATGCAGAAGAAGGTAGAGCTTAAATTCGGAAGGCAGAATGGTAGCCTTACGCAATGCAGGGAGATAAAGGCATATAGTAATGAAATTTCTTAGCTGATAGTTGATATTGTTGCTGCTGTGGATTTTTTGTATAGGTAACAATTGTAAATGAGTGATGGTTCTGAGAGTTGTGTTTCTGAGAAGTGTGAGTGTATAAATATCTCTGAAAATTTTGCGACTTGGGTGCCTGCGTCCAAAGAACAATTGTTAGTTTTGTAGAGGAGGAAGGTTAGTACGTATCCTCATGGACTCGCTTGTCCTGCTCGGCTCTGTTTTCAGTGATGTTGTGTACCATTTGGGTAGCATTTCTAAACAAAGACATGCATGATTTAGTAAAAATATAGTATAAGTACAAGATAAAAATAGTTTTCTTTAGATGAGTCCACGACCGCGACGCAGTTTAAGACATTGCAACCTCGCTCGCTCCGAAATTTTGAGGTCTCAAAATTCTGCCCTAGTTTACTAGGCTGGTGCTTCTGACGGCTGCTTGCGATAAACGGTTGAAAATCAACTTCGGAATTTTGAGTGTCCTCCTCAAAATTATGCCTATGTTTCCAATAGCGGGGGGTGAAAATTTTAATGAATTGTGACCGAACACATAGGGCTACATATGCATCCCCTCTTAAATGAGAATCAGGTCACGCATACTTCAAATTACATCATAAGGAAAGCATAAAGGTTACAGATAGTTTCATTTTACTGCATTTGAATTGATTGGTTTTGGCGAAACGTCTCCGTCCATTTCTGCAAGTATGGGGGTTCCTCCTGTTAGAACCAGGTGAACCATGTACGGACCTTGCCATTTGGGAGAGAATTTCCCGTTAGCTTCATCTTGATGTGGAAAATCTTCTTTAACACCAGTTTCTCCGGTGTAAACAGTCTTAGCTTGATTTTTTTATTGAAGGCTCAAGTCATTCGGTTCTGATAAAGTTGACCATGGCAAACCACATTCATTCTTTTCCCATCTATAAGAGCTAGCTGCTCGTAGCAACTTTTTACCCATTCTGCATCATCGAGTTCCACTTACTATATGATCCTCAAGGAGGGAATTTCTACCTCGGCGGGAATGACTGGCTCGGTGCCATAAACCAACATATAGGGAGTTGCCCCGGTTGATGTGCGAACTATGGTATGGTATCCCAATAAATAAAATGATAGTTTTTCGTGCCGCTGCTTATGCTTTTTTATCATCTTCCTTAATATCTTTTTGATATTCTTATTGGCCGCCTCTACAGCTCCATTCATCTGAGGTATGTAGGCTATAGAATTCTTGTTTTTGATCTTGAATGTTTCACACATTTCTTTCATCAGGTCACTATTGAGAGTGGAACTATTATTAGTTATGATTGACTCTAGGATGCCGAACCGACAAACGATACGATCACGGACAAAGCCTGCCACGGCTTTCTTAGTCACTGCCTTATATGATGTTTCTTCAACCCATTTGGTGAAATAATCGATTGCCACTAGAATGAACCAATGCCCGTTTGATGCGGCAGGCTCGATAGGTCCTATAATTCCCATACCCAAGCTGCGAATGGCCATGGTGAGCTTGTTCAGTAAGCTCGTTTGGAGGCACATTTATCATGCCTGCATGTATCTGACAGCGATGACACTTTCGGACGTATTAGATGCAGTCTGTTTCCATAGTCATCCAAAAATAACCTGCCCGGAGTGTTTTCTTGTCTAAGACAAAGCCATTCATATGTAGACCGTAGGTCCCTGCATGGATTTCCTTCAATAGCCTGGACGCTTCCTTTGCTTCGACACATCTAAATAATCCCAAATCGGGAGTCCTCATGTACAAGATTCCTCCGCTGTGAAAGAAATTGTTGGATAACCTTTGAAGCATTCTCTTCTTGGTAGAGTTTGCAAGTTCTGGATATGCTCAAGTTGTTAGATACTCGTTGATGTCATAGAACCATAATTTTCCGTCTTTTTCTTCCTCGACATGAGCGCAATAAGCTGGTTGGTTATGAATCTTTACCGAAATAGGATCTATGAAGTTCTTATCTGGATGCTAAATCATAGATGATAGAGTAGCCAATGCATCGGCAAACTCATTTTGGACTCTAAGGACATGCTGAAATTTTGTCTTTGTGAATCTCTTTCACAACTCCTGTACATGATGCAGATAGGGGAGTATCTTAGAATTCTTTGTTGCCCATTCTTCTTGGACCTAATGTATAAGAAGGTCTAAATCTCCTATCACTATAAATTCCTGGATATTCATGTCAATGGCCAATTTGAGCCCTAAGATGCAGGCTTCATATTCGGCCATGTCATTGGTGCATGGGAATTTGACCTTTAGACACCGGATAATACTGACCTATTTCTAATAATAGCACTGCTCCTATGCCAACTCCTTTGAAGTTTTCTGCTCCATCGAGAAACATTCTCCAACTATCATTGGATTCTGCAATATCTTCTCCTATGAAAGAAACCATTTCATCAGGGAAATATGCCTTTAGAGGCTCTAATTCTCTGTCCCCGGGATTCTCGGCGAGATGATCTTCCAATGCTTGTCCTTTGATTATCTTCTGAGTCACGTAAACAATGTCTAATTCACGCAACAAGATTTGCCACTTGGCTAGCTTGCCGGTGGGCATGGGCTTCTGAAAAACATACTTTAGCGGATCCATTCTTGATATGAGATAAGTAGTGTAGGCACAAAAATAATGCCTCAACTTTTGAGCTACCCAGGTCAGAGCACAACAACTATGTTCCAATAGGGAATATCGGGCCTTGTATGGGGTGAAATTCTTGCTGAGATAGTAGACGGCCTGCTCCTTTCTCCACGTTTCATCATTTTCTCCTAGAACACAACTGAATGCTCCATCTAATACTGAAAGGTAGAGCAATGGAAGTCTACCTGGTTCAGGCGGAACCAAAATTGGCAGCGTTTACAGGTATTCCTTGATTCTCTTGAGGGCTTCTGATAATCATCAATCCATTTGGTAGCGGCATCTTTCTTCAACATCTTAAAGATCGGCTCACAAATGACAGTGGATTGAGCTATGAACCGGCTGATATATGTTGAGTCTCCCCAAGAAACTCATAACCTCTTTTTTGCTATTTAGTGGTGGCAATTCTTGGATGGCATTAACCTTTGATGGATCCAGTCTTATTCCTCAGTGACTTACGATGAACCCAAGTAGCTTTCCAATATGAACCACGAATGCACACTTGGCTAGATTCAATTTTAGATTGTACCTTCTCAGTCTATTGAAGAACTTTCTCAGATCTTCCATGTGGTTGGAGGCTCTCTTAGATTTGATGATGACATCGTCTACATACACTTCGATCTCTTTGTGTATCATGTCATGGAAAATAGTAGTCATGGCCCTCATGTAGGTGGCCCCAGAATTCTTTAACCCAAAAGGCATCATCTTGTAACAATGCATTCCCCATGGCATAATGAAAGCCATTTTCTCATCGTCTTCCTCATCCGTCCATATCTGATGATAACCAACAAAACAATTGACGAATGACTGCAACTCATGCTTGGGGCAGTTGTCAATTAGAATGTGAATGTCTGGCAAGGGAAAGTCATATTTTGGGTTGGCCCGACTGAGATCCCGATAGTTGACACAGACTCTAACATTCCCGTCCTTCTTTGACAGTGACACAATATTGTCTAACCATGTTGGATACTCTACTACCCTGAGAACCTTGGCTTTGACTTGGTTGGTGACTTCTTCCTTGATTTTCAAACTCATGTCAGGTTTGAACGTTCTGAGTTTTATTTAACTGGTGGACATGTCAGGTCGGTTGGAAGTTTGTGAGCTACCATAGATGTACTGAGACCAGTCATATCATCATATGGCCAGGCGAATATGTCTTCATACTCCCTTAGAAATTCCGTGTACTCTTCCTTTTCTAATGGTGAGAGACGAATACTGATGCGTATTTCTTTGACATTCTCTACATCCCCCCATATTGACAACCTCAGTTTCGTCCAAGTTAGACTTAGGTATGTTCTTAAAATCCTCAACCTCTTTACTGACCTCTTCTGGTATATCATCTTCTTCTGAGTCTATATCCATTGGTTGCATTGTCTCGTTGCATGCCACCGTCGCCGGTTCATCAAGATAAGTAATAGTAATGCTGTGTAAATAAAGTAAATGATAAAAAGTAATAAGAGCAAGATTTATAAGAAATTCAAATGCTTTGATAAATTTCATAGCAGTTTTGAACATTTGAGTTTTTATTTCAAAATTAAAATGAAAAAAGAGGGACAACTAGTGAAAACAAAAGATAATGCATGGTGCTTTGTTCAGCCTTGCTACCCCAAAGCTTTTCGGGCTCTAGTAGTTCTGATGGACCCATCGTTGAGGCACTCTCCTCATCTCACAGCTTGTATGGAAGGGCCTTTCTCCCTCTCCACCTCGAAAATGACACAACTGTCCATATTTTCGTCTTCCAAAAACAAATTCCTCATTGTCGCCAAGGCTTCCTCTTATTCTTACCCATATATGACATCAGCTGGTTGAAAAGTCTATTCCAAGTGAGGTATCGGATGTTCTAGTGGATAGTAAGGACTGCTCTATTGTGGCGACCAGTGGTTGAATTCCTCCCAAGTGTACTCATATCCCAAACCAAAAGTGGTACCATACTTTTTCAACTTGATGGGTTTAGCAATTCCTTGGAGATTCTTGCCAAACCCCTTGCCAGGTTCGTATCTACACCAATTAAGTATACTTTCAATCTTGTTATCCCACCATTTATCCTTGTCCATGGCGTTGACTCACTCAATGTAGTGCTAAGTTTCTCCACCAATCTTCCTTCTTCCTTCGATGGCTGGGATGTTCCTGCAACTACATATGGGATTGCTACCGTCGCCGTTAATAATCACCTCTTAGTGATTCCACTCAAATTTCACTGCTTGACGTAAGGTTGATGCCACATCCCCAGCGGCATGGAACTAGGGTCGTCTCAACAACAAGTTGTAGGATGCTGACACATCTATCACTTGTAAATCAACATCAAACCAAGTCGGTCCCATTTGCAGACACAAACTTATTTCACCAATAGTAGACATTTGGGAACCATCGAAAGCTTTGACATTGATAGTTCCATCCTTGATCTCATGAAAGCTCTTTCCCATGTTTTGAGAGTCACCAATGGACAAATATTGAGGTTGGACCCTCCGTCAATTAGAATTCTGGTGATGAAATAATCCTCACACTGCATAGTGATGTGCAATGCTTTGTTGTGACCCAAACCTTCTGGCGGTAACTCATCTTCATGGAAAGTGATCTTGTGACTCTTCAGTACTTGTCCTACAATGTTTGCCATTTCTCCCCCAGTTATGTTGCTGGGCACATATGCCTCACTCAACAACTTCAATAAGGCATTCTTATCGTTAGAGCTTTGTAGCAGAGCTAAGATGGAGATCTGGGCTAGCGTCTTGTTCAAGTGATCGATGACTCAAGACTATTTGGCTTGTATCTTCCTCCACAGATCATCGAGCCCAGTTTCAGTGATAGTTGACCGTCCAGAGGCATGCTTTCTTGATTCTGTCAAATGTTCTGGGTATAAACTATGCTAGTTCTCGTCATACCATGTGCCGCAATTGCTTCTCCAGATTTAGTTTTTCCTTTCCTTCTTTCCTTGGCTGTGTAATCCCAAAGGATGCCCTTCGTATGGAATGGTGCTATGGCCGACGTAGCTACCGGAATGGGTACCTTTGCCTTGGATGGTAACAAAACAACTTCAAATGGTATAGGTGCCTTTGGGGATCCAAACTCGGCCTCAATCAGTCCTGGCATCTTTGCAGAAGAAGGAGCTTAGAACTCAAGTGGTATGGACATGTTCACTTTAGCGTCTCCAGAAGGCTGGATCTGCACTACAAGTGGATTAAGTGTGATTGTTGTTTTCTTCAGCTCATCACCTTCAATGATCAATCTCATCGATCCTTTAGGGTCCCAATCATCTTTTATCGCAATCATGTGAACACCTCCAGCCTTGTGGTCTGGAAGAGGGTTGTTACGGACATTCGGAGCAGGCTCCTTTGCCACGATGATCTTGTTCTCATTTAAAGCTTGGATCTTATCCTTCAGAGAGCGGCACTCATCAATTGTATGCCCCTTTATGTCAGAATGGTATGCACAGGTTTTGTTTGGGTTGACCCATTGGGAGGGATTTTTTGGGGTTATTGTAGGGATGGGGGTGACGTAACCAGCAACTTTGAGCCTTTCATATATCGGGTCGATAGGTTTGGCGATGGTCGAGGTCTAGGAAAGTTTTAGCGGGGGGAGGTGATTGATAGTGGGCTTGTTGGGTGTTTTAGGCTTGGTATCTAGGTGAAGAGGGTTGATATGTGGGAGGTGGAAGTGATTGGTATATAGGCAATGGAGCTTGGTAAGAGGGCGAGCATGCTTGGTAATTTGGGATAGGTTAATATGTGAGTGAAGGTAATGGGTAGGTCTAGTATATGACTGGGACTTTAGTTCTCTTTGTAACCATCACGTCACTCATATCTCTTTTTTTGGACGTGCCACCAGACTGTAGAGCCTTGTTGGTAGCGTGTAATGCTTTGAAGCTAGTGACCATACCTTTTAATACCTTCTTCGATCCTCTCACCTAGCTTGATGATGTCGGAAAGTTTCTGGCCCTCAATCAGCATCAACCTCTCATAATATTGTGGGTCTTGAGCTCGAACGAAAAACCTGTTCATATGTTCTTCTTCTAAAGTCGACCTGGCTTTTGCAGCCTCTAATCTCCAAAAAGTAGCATACTCGTGGAATGTCTCTGTGGGTTTCTTCATTAAGTTTTAGATGTAGAATACATCTGGCGCACTTTCTGTATTGAATCTGAACCTGTCCATAAAATTGGATGCCATAGATACCCAATTCGAACACTTCTTTGGGTCTTGGATAATTACAAATATAAAGCATCCCCTTTCAGACTTCTCATAAAGAGCTTCATGCGAATCTTTTCATCTTTTCCTACTCCGACCAGCTTGTCGCAGTACGTCCTCAATGGACTCTGGGGTCCTCTGTGCCATCAAACATCTCGAACTTGGGAGGTTTGTAGCTATCGGGCAGTTCAACATCTGGCTGAATGCAAAGGTCCTCGTAATTCAGTCCCTCGATCCCCTTGTTTCCTTCGACACCTTGAACTCTGCTAGTCAGCTTCTTGAGTTTTACAGCCAGATTCCTTCTAAGAAAGTCCTTGTCATCAAACTCAAGTGTGCTTCAAAGGTATGGTTTCCACGTAGATAGGGGTGTTTTGGAGATGATCATTCATGGATTTTAGTGGTTCGTGAATGAGTAGTGGTGTCACGACCCCGATCCCGGTCATGATAGCACCCAACACAATTTCTAGGCAAGGAAGACCAATCAATACTCACAACACATTCACAAATCCCGTTACTGAGTAACAACATGAAATTAGCATTTTGTCAAGTCTATTAACCAAATAATTTAAATAGAAACAGTACGAAACACTGACGTAAACAACATCTCCCAACGACCTGGGGTCATGAGTCTAGAGCCTCTAAGATAACAAAGTAGCAAATCCTCATTTAACACAGAGTTCTAGAATGCGAAAAGATAAAAGGAATAAAGAAAGGATCCGGGTTCTTCAGACGTCAGGCAGCTACCTCAGCAACTCCTGAAAGCTCTGGAAATAGCAAACAACTCGACTAAGCTCCCGATGCTCCTGAATCTGCACATATCGTGCAGAGAGTAAAGGGAGTAGTTCCAAATCAGTGGTAATAGACATATATAATGGTTGAAAGTAAGAAATCTCGAAGATACAACAATGTAAAGCTAAAACTAACAATTTAGCATGTTTAACGGTGAAATAACAACAAAATAGAATCCAATAAATCAGACAACATCAAAGCATGAATGTAATGCAATGCACCTGACCGCTGCGGCGTACAGCCTAATCCATTTAGGTACCCACGCTCACTGTGGGGGTTCAGACTCCGGAGGGGCTCCTACAGCCCAAGCGCAATATCATCGTAACATCACTGCGGCCTGTAGCCCAATCCACACTCAGTCCAGAATATGTAGGTGAGTTACACAACAAAGTCAGATTTTAGTTCTCAGTTCCAATTATTAAGAAAATTATCGTTTTAAGTCTTTAAAACATTTGAAAGATGACTAAGTATTTCGAAATAGTGTTTAAAACTCGGGACTGAAATCATATAGCATGCTGAATATCATGGAAGCAGTGATAATAATCGCCAAGGGATTCAAATAGTCGACACACAGCCCAAATATATCATAACAATCCAAGCAGGATGTTTGCTAATCAATCTATGGTCCAAAGCACAGCTTCGACACCACTCAAGGCGGACTAAGCCACAATCCCCAATCACAAACGACCCCACACTCTTCATGGAGTACGTGTCTCGCCTCAATATAGCGTCACAATGTGATAAAATGGGGTTTCAAACCCTCAGGTCATCATCTGCTTCTATTACTCACCTCTAGTCGGCCGAAGACTAGCTCACAATGCCCTTTCCTCTTGAATCGACCTCCTCGCACGTCGAATCTGGCCAAAACCACAATGAATACGTTATAATAGGCTAATAGAACACAACCCAATCGAAAGGACTCGAAAAATACCAAATATCACAAAGTTGGTAAAACCCGAGCCTCTGGAACACATCTCAAAATCTAGAAAACTTTACATTAAAACGATCCTTATCTCGCCACGAGTCTATACATATCAAACTCACAAGAATCGGAGTCCATTTGACCCCTCAAATCATCAATTTAAGCTCTATTAAGTTTTCAAGCCCTAAACTGCATTTTTAGCATTTAATCCCCTGAATTTCAGTTTTTAATCCATGACTTTACACTATATAAACATAATCTGAGTCCAATAGTTCATACTTGATGAAACCCCTTCGAATTCTCTTCAAAATCGTCCAATAAACCGCTTAAGTCGAAGCCCAAAATATTTTTCTTCTCTTTCAAAATCGTAAACCACTATTCACCTAAACCCAAACCGTTTTCTGCTTCTGCAGTTAATATGCCGCACTTGTAGTCACCGCATATGCGACCATACGACCAGCCCGCTTCTGCGGTCTGACTTAAAATCCCCCGTAGTGCTTTTGCCGTCTAGAACCGCTTCTACGGTTGCCGCATTTGCGGATCCACGTTCTCTTTTACAGATAACCCTGGTCCCTCAAGGACCGGTCTTGCGACCAATATGTCGCATCTGCAGAATCGCTGATGCGGTCCCTTTTCCGCAGATGCGGAAACAGCAGCACCAGCAATACAAACATGAAGCCAAACTCAAAAACTTCTCGTTTTAACACCTGATCTCACCCCGAGCCCCCGGGACCTCAACCAAAATCGCAGACATGATATAATACCTTAATCAAACTTGCTCGAACCTTCAAAACACTACTTTTAACATCAAAATCCTCAATTATCATCAAATCAAAGCCTAAGTTTCTTAAAAACTTCTGAATTGCACATTTGATCAAGAACCCAACCAAAAGATGTCCAAATGACCTAAAATTTTACACACACATCTAAAATCACCTAACGGAGCTACTGCAACTTTCGTAATTCCATTCCGACCCTCGGATCAAAATCTCACCTATCAACCGGAATTCGCCAAAAATTCAAACTTCGCCAATTCAAGCCTAATTCTACACCTGATCTCCAAATTCAATTCTGATCGCACTCCTAAGTCACAAATCATCCCCCGAAGCTAACCAAATCTTCAGAATTCACATAGGAGCCCTCTTACTAAATATTCAACTTCCAGTTGACTTTTTTAAAATAAGCTTTCCTTTAAGAGACTAAGTATCTCATTTCCATCTAAAACCAATTCAATTCTACTCGATCACCTCAAATATTGATAATGACGCATAGGGAAACATAATATGAGGGAAACAGGGCGGTAACTCATGTGACGATGGGTCGGGTCGTCACATCCTCCCCAACTAAAACAAATGCTCGTCCTCGAGCGAGTCAAGAAACATACCTGAAGTCTCAAATAGGTAAGGATATCTACTCCGCATCTCCTGCTCGGTCTCCCAGGTGGCCTCCTCTACGGGCCGACCTCTCCACTGCACTTTCACCGAAGCTATATCCTTAGATCTCAACTTCCGAACCTGACGACCCAAAATAGCCACTTGCTCCACATCATAGGTCAAGTCCTCATCCAACTGAATCGTGCTGAGGTCTAACACATGAGATGGGTCCCCAACATACTTCCGGAGCATAGAAACATGGAACACCGGGTGAACTCCCGACAAGCTGGGTGGCAAAGCAAGCATATCGGCCACTTCCCCAATCCTCATAAGTATCTCAAAAGGTCCAATGAACCGTGGACTAAGCTTCCCTATCTTTCCAAACCTCATAATGCCTTTCATAGGCGAAACCTTCAATACCTTCTCGCCCACCATATAAGATACATCTCAAACCTTCTGGTCCACATAACTCTTCTAACGTGATTGGCGCAACTAGGGCCACTAGTACGACTGGCTGAGTTGGGGTTGCTCCTGGTGTCTCCAATTCCTAAACACCCTGCTCGAGTGTGCAAGCAGCGAGGGTCTGCTGACCAACCTTAGTCTGAGAAGTAGCTACTGCAATAGTGGTTGTGACTGCCTGAGCCAGGCTAGTGCAGATGGATAAATTTGAGCTAAAGCCTCCTGAAGACCAGGAATCGCAATGGGCACTGCCAGTGTTTGAACAGGTGTTGTTGGAGCATCTACAGCTGGAGTCTGGTCCTGAACCTGGGTAGCTGGTTGATCCGCGGGTGCTTCCCTCACTGTTTTGCCTCAACCATGATCACGACCACGGCCTCTAGCGAGTGGTAAAGGTGGTCGTCCGTCACGTCCGGTAGCACGGGTTCTCGCCATCTGCGAGAGAATAGAATACAGAAGTTTAGGTCTCAGAACAACAAAGTCGCACGACAAGAGTTCAAGAATATGAAGTTTTTCCTAAAGGTTCTGTAGACTCTCGAGTATAAATACAGACGTCTCCATACCGATCCACAAGACTCTACTAACCGTCGCATTACTTATGAGTCCTAGTAACCGCGGCTCTGATACCAACTTGTCACGACCCCAATCCCGATCGTGATGGCACCCAACACAATTGATAGGAAAGCCCGACCAATCAATACTCATAACCCATCTGAAATTAGCAGTTTGTCAAGTCTATTAACCGAATAATTTAAATAGAAACAGTACGAAACACTGACATAAACAACATCTCCCAAAGACCTAGGGTCATAAGTCTAGAGCCTCTAAGATAATAAAGTAGCTAATCCTTATATTACACAGAATTATAGAATGCGAAAAAATAAAAGGGATAAGGGGAGGAGTCGGGTTCTGCGGACGTCAGGCAGCTACCTCGACAACTCCTAAAAACTCTGGAAACAGCAAATAGCTCGACTAAGCTACCAATGCTCCTGATTCTGCACACATGGTGCAGGGAGTAAAGTTAGTACTTCCAACTCACTGGTAATAGAAATATATAATGGCTGAAAGTAAGAAATCTCAAAGATACCACAATATAAAGCTAAAACAAACAATTTAGCGTATTTAACGGTGAAATGGCAACAAAACAGAATCTGATAAATCAGACAACATCAAAGCATCAATGCAATGCAATGCACATGATCACTGCGGTGTACAGCCCGATCCATTTGGGTACCCACACTCATTGTGGGGGTTCAGACTCCAGAGGGGCTCCTACAGCCCAAGCGCAATATCATTGTAACATCACTGCGGCGTGCAGCCCAATACACACTCAGTCCAAAATATGCAAGTGAGTTATACAGCAAAGTCAAATTTTAGTTCTCAGTTCTAATTATTAGGAAAATTATTGTTTAACTCTTTAAAACCTTTGGAATGAGACTAAGTATTTCAAAACAGTGTTTAAAACTCGGGACTAAAATCATATAGCATGTTGAATATCATGGAAGCAGTGATAATAAACCCCAAGGGATTCAAATAGTCGGCACACATCTCAAATATATCATAACAATCCAAGTAGGAGGTATACTAATCAGTCTATCGTCCAAAGAAAAGCTTGGACACCACTGGGGGCGACTAAGCCACAATCCCCAAAAACAAACGACCATGACTCATCATGGAGTGCGTGTCTCACCTCAATATAGCGTCACAGTGTGATAAACCGAGGTTTCAAACCCTCAAGTCATCATCTACATCTATTACTCACCTCTAATCGGCCGAAGACTAGCTCGCAATGCCCTTTCCTCTCGAATCGACCTCCTCGCGTGTCGAATCAAACCAAAACCACAATGAATATGTTACAATATGCTAATAGAACACAACCCAATCAAAGGACTCGAAAAATACTAAATATCACGAAATTGGAAAAATCTGAGCCCTGGCCCACTTTTCGAAATCTAGAAAACTTTACATCAAAACGATCCTTATCTTTCCACGAGTCTATACATATCAAACTCATAAGAATCGAAGTCTATTTTACCCCTCAAATCATCAATTTAAGATCTCTTAAGTTTCAAGCTCTAACCTCCTTTTTTAGCATATAATACCTTGAATTTCAGTGTTTAATCCATAATTTTACATTATATAAATATAATCTGATTCCAACCGTTCATACCTGATGATACCCCTTCGAATTCTCTTTAAAATCACCCAAGAAACCACCTATGTCGAAGCCCAAAATATTTTTCTTCTCTTTCAAAATCGTGAAACATTGTTCAGTTAAACCTAGACCGTTTTGCGCTTCTATGGTTAATACACCTGCGGTCACCGCGTATGCGACCATATGACCGCTTTTGCGGTCTCACTTAAAATCCCTTGGACCACTTTTGCGGTCTAGAACCGCTTCTGCGGTTGCCGCATTTGCGGATCCACGTCCGATTTTGCGAATAACCCTGGTCCCTCAAGGAGCGCTCCTGTGACCAATACGCCGCATCTGCAGAACCGCTTATGTGGTCTCTTTTCCGCAGATGCGGAAACAACAGAACTAGCAATACAAACATGAAGCCAAACTCAAAATCTTCTCGCTTTAACACCCGATCTCACCCCGAGGCCTCTGGGACCTCAACCAAAAGCGCAGACATGATCTAATTCCTTGTTCAAACTTGCTCGAACCTTCAAAACACTATTGTTAACATCAAAAATTCTCAATTATCATCAAATCAGAGCCTAAGTTTCTTAAAAACTTCTGAATTGCACATTCAATCAAGTTTCAAACCAAACGACGTCCAATTGACCAGAAATTTTACTTGCACATCTAAAATAACCTAACGGAGCTACTGCAACTCTCGAATTCCATTTTGACCCTCGGATAAAAATCTCACCTATCAACCGAATAAAAATCTCACCCTCGGATAAAAATTGAGGTATTTATAGTCTTAAAAGATAATTTATTACTAACGGTAAAAAATGAGAAAAGGATAATTAATTTTGTCTTGAATTATATTAAAGTGATAAATAATTTGATATAATTATTTATAGTAATTACATCTGATAATATGAGACGGGTTATTAAATATTAAGACATAAATAAAAATAAAATAGTCAAAAATTTTATTTTAATTAATTTTTTTTAAAGAACATGTAAAAAATTATGACAAATAATATAAGACAAGGGATAGTAATACAAAAAACAAAAGAACAATGGAAGGAAGTTAATGATGTAACTGAGGGAAACTTTGAGTATGAGAAAAGTATTGTGAAGTTATCACTAATACTAAGATCTATTCTCTCGATCACTTTGAATTTATTTTTTGATTATTCTCACACATATTAAAGAAATTATCCCTTAGTATTAATCAACAATGAAACTGATTATATTAATTTTAATTTATTTTTTAGAAATACAACAAATACTTATATGTTCTTTACTGCAAGAGCAATTTCGAAAAGAAAAATTAATTTATTTTCGATATTTGAAAAAATTAAATATTATAAATCATTTAAAAAGGTCAAAAAATAAATTAAATTGGATCGAGAAATAATTTATAACTCTGTCGTTATCCCATACAATAACGTGAAGCATTTATTATTAGCCACTCATTTACAAATTAACTCGAGTTAATGGTCATTGGTCATTTTGTAGATATTATTTCTTCCGATTCACAATAAGTGATTATTTTATCTTTTTATTTTGGTTTAAAATAAGTGTCCATTTACATAATCAAGAAGAAATTAATTTTATTTTTCCAAAATTTACTCTTATTTACATATTCCAATATGTCAAGGTAGTAACTAATTAAGGTTAATTTAGTAAATACGTTTTTTATAAGAATTCGTATTTGCTTAATGGATTTCCAAAGATAAAATGGTCACTTATTGTGATCAGACGAAGCAGCGCCTTTAAAAATCCGATCATTGTGATATGTGCATCGCAAAATAAATGCCTAACTCCCATTTTCAACATATTGTCGAGTGATAATATACAATATAAATACCACTCCTTTCCAAGATAATCCAAGAGTTTTTGGGAAAAAGAAATTAATTTTCTTATATATTTTAAAGAATTAAATATTATGTATCAGAAAAAAAAGACTAAGAGATCAATTAAAGTGAAACAAATGGAACAGAGGTGGACCTATGGCTTATATTGAGGTCTTTCCGGTCCCTAGGTCCCTGTAAACTTCGACAGAAAATTTTTGTTTATATATATATATATTTTGAAAATAATTAATTTAAATCACTTGATATTTTCTGGGTCCGCACTCTGGGATGGAGTATGGGTTTTTTCCTCCCCTCTTGTCACCAACCAATTGACAGTACTTCTATTATGCACGACCTTTGAGAAAGAGTCGGTCACATCATCTTATTTCAGTATCAATTTTATTTTAAACAAAAAGGGACCATTCTCATATTAGAAGTATACGGGTA
This sequence comes from Nicotiana benthamiana, assembly GCA_034376525.1. Lineage (NCBI taxonomy): Eukaryota > Viridiplantae > Streptophyta > Magnoliopsida > Solanales > Solanaceae > Nicotiana > Nicotiana benthamiana. The sequence goes on from CM067339.1 coordinate 171,336,548, forward strand.
GCTTATCTGTTTGGTGTACATATTCGATGTAGGTAACTATTCACCCATCCATGAACTCCCTCAAACATTTTTCAGCTGACTTCTAATATTTACTGATATTGTTAACTTACTATTTTTAATAAACTCTTTTTTTAAGTTTATTTGGCTGGCCCTTTAAAAGTTTCTCCAAATCAGAAGCATAGTAGAATCCAGAGGCGGATACCGAGAGAGATCCCCGACACCTGTAAAGTTCGGGCAAAAATTTATGTATATATGTATATGTTTTTAAAAATAGTAATATATTAATAATAGGCACTCTCTATATAAAACAGATTTTAGTTAAATTCAAAAGTACACTTCCGACCTTCAAATTCTAGGTCCGCCTCTGAACGAATCATTAAAACACATTTTACACGTAAAGGAAAAATTAACATACAGAAAATATTTCCTTTGTATGGGATGGTCTAAGACAAGAGGATCGAGAGGTTGTGAGTTCGAGTCTTCCCAGGAGCAAGGTGGGAAGTTCTTGGAGGGAAGGATGCCGGGAGTCTATTTGGAAACAGCATCTCTACCACAGGATAGGGGTAAGGTCTGCGTACACACTACCCTCCCCAGACCCCGCTAAGTGGGATTATACTGGGTTGTTGTTGTTGTTGTTGTATGGGATGGTCTACAAAGTACAAAAGAATTTGCATCCACTATTAACTTTCACCAAGAATGAAAAGGTGAAATATTTTACAAAAATTAGAAAAAAAAACTATTATCTAATGTGTGAATGGGAAACTAATGCAGAATTTTAGCTGGCTATCTCAATTTTCATCTCGTTGGAAAGAGTTTAATTTCTCACCTTATAGTCCCTTTCTCCATTTCTCCTACCCCTTACCTCTAATTTAATTCAAAACAATAAAATAAAGAGCGAATGGGAAATTAATTTAAATTAGTGGGCCTGTAAACAGGTAAGTCTTCATCAAAATTGGGCCTGGCCCGAAGAATTGGATTTCTTTCAAAGAAATTGAGAGGCTTCAAGTCAAAGCTAGAGGTAACAGTTGGCATAACTGGAAAATCTTCTTGGCATGGTACGTAATGAAATCCTAACGTATACCAGAGTACAATATCCTTCTCTTTCATTTCACGATTTCTGCCAAATAAAACAAATAAGATTTCATGATCATAAGCTCAATAATTTTGGCCTTGTTTTTTCCCTTCTTTTCCATGCCAAATTAAATGATAGTGGTCCTTTTCTAACCAACTTATATGACTTATTTATATCATTAGGTATAGCTTGATATACAATAGTTTATGTATTAAGATAGTGATTTAGCTGCTTTTGATGTTAAAAAGGGAAGCCCGGTGCATTAAGTTTCTGTTATAGGCGACGCCCGTAGAATAGTCGGACCACAAAGGTCTATTTTATGCAATCTTATCCTGTATTTTTGCAAGAGGTTGTTTTCACGGCTCGAACCCGTAACCTTCTGGTCATACGACAGCAACTTTACCAATTATGTCAAGACTTCACTTGTGCTTTTGATGTTAACTAGTCAAAAAACTACTACCATATCTTTCATACCTGTTGGACTAAATAGCAAGTGTATCTTCTCCTTTGCTTTGATAAACTAACAGACCACCAGCCCATTATTCAGATTTGTTGTATGGAGTTACCCATATCTAACATTCAGAAACAAATGTTAATTGCAGTATTAGTAACATAGCTTATGTTGTTCAGACTCTATGAAAATGCTATATGGTACGTGATCTGTTGACTTTTTGACAAGAAATTGCATTCCACATCGGCGGGCTGTTGAAAGTTGGGGGGATTTTCCCCTATAAAAGAAAGCCTAATGTTTAGGATTTAAACACACCTTTCATTTGCCTTCTCATTTGTTTAAGATATTTGTATCTTTTCTCTTTAGTATTATCTCACTTGTAATTTTGAAGTGGAATAAAATATTTATTGTATCCGAGGAGTAGGCAAAGTTGGCCGAACCTCGTTAAATACTGGTGTTCCTTTTATTGTTGCTTTATTATCTTATTTATTATTTAGTGACTGCCATATTTTTTTGGTATAATAGTTGTGACTCATTCACACTATATACATTCGGCTTCCGCAACAATTGGTATAAGAGCCAAGGTACTGTCAAAGTATGCTCTGTGGATTGCAGTCTAGTTTGATCTTCCACATCAGAAAGGATTTATCTTGGTAACTGAGTTAAGGTTCTGTCTGAGTATGCTCTGTGGTTGCAGCCTGGTCTGATCTTCTACATCATAAAGGAAATAATATTGATTTGTGTCGTCAGCTATTAAATAATATTTGTGTCAAAATGGGAGACAATAAACAAGAAGAAGCTACACCAAGTATCAGCAACGCGTCATAATTGGCATCTTCGCTTATTACAAGAATTGTGTCGAATGCGAAATTTGCGGTAGAAATTTTTGATTGGTCCGGACATTTTAGGATGTGGCAAGGCAAGGTTCTAGATATCCTTTTTCAACAAGGGCTAGATCTGTCCATTGAAGAAAAGAAACCAGATATTATTGGAGAAAAAGATTGGAAGATTCTCAACCGTGTTGCTTGCGGTATCATTCGATCCTACCTTGCTAGAGAGCAGAAATATCCATACACAAAGGAAGATTCTGCAAGTAGATTATGGAAGGCACTGGAGGATAAATTCTCGAAGAAAAATAGTCAAAATAAATTGTACATGAAGAAGAGACTGTTTCACTTCACCTATGTTCCTGGTACCACGATGAATGAACATATCACCAGTTTCAATAAGTTGGTCACAGATTTGCAAAATATGGATTCAACTTATGATTATGGTGACTTGGCCTTGATGTTGTTGGAGTCACTTTCTGATGAGTACGAGCACCTTGAAACTACTCTACTCCATAGAAATGACGAAGTTTCTCTCAGAGAAGTTTGTTCGGCTTTGTATAGCTATGAACAAAGGAAGCGAGAAAACAGAAGGGCGGAGAAGGAGAAGCAGTGTTTCTGAGTGGTCGTCCTTAAAATCAAACAAGGACGAAGAAAGGAAGATTTAAGTCAAGATCTAAACCAAGCAAAGATGAATGTGCCTGATGTCGAGAAAAGGGGCACTGGAAGAAAGATCGTCCGAAGTTGAAGAATAGGGCCAAACATAACAATGGAAAGGCCGCTATGGATTCAAATGTAGCTGATTGTGATGATTCAGACTTCTCATTAGTTACAACAGAGCCATCAACATCATCAAACATATTGTTGATGGACTCAGCTTGTAGCTATCATATGTGTCCCAATAGGGACTAGTTCATAGAATTTCAAGAAGGAGAATATGGAGTCATCCACACAGCGGACAACAGCCCTCTTACCTCATATGGAATTGGTCCAATACGATTAAGGAACCATAACGGAATGATCAGAACATTAACAGATGTTCGATACGTACCGGATTTGAAGAATAATCTCATCTTTGTGGGAGCCCTAGAATCAAAAGGGTTCAAAATCGTTGCAAAAAATGGAGTGATGAGAGTATGCTCTGGTGAACTAGTGGTAATGAAGGCAAATCGGAAGAAATAATATGTACCGCTATCTTGGTAGTACGGTTATTGGGACAACGACAGTGACGTCCAGTGACGACAAAGAGGCAAAAGCAACCATGCTATGGCACATGCGCTTCGGACATGCTGGATCCTTGAAGACTCTATCAGATCAAGGATTTTTTAAAGGAGTAAAGACTTGCAACTTGGAGTTTTGCGAGCATTGTGTCAAAGGGAAACAGGCAAGGGTTAAATTTGGTACAGCGATCCATAATACGAAAGGCATTTTCGATTATGTACACTCTGATGTTTGGGGTCCTTACAAAACACCTTCATTGGGTGGAAAGCACTATTTTGTTACCTTTGTTGATGATTTTACCCGAAGAGTATGGATGTATGCAATGAAGAGAAAAGATGAAGTGTTGGGAAGTTTTCTCAAATGGAAGGCGATGGTGGAGAATCAAACAGGCAGGAGGATCAAGTGTATTCGCACAGACAATGGAGGTGAATACAAAAATAATCATTTCAACAAGGTTAGTGAAAATTATGGCATCGTCCGACACTTCACTGTCAATCATATACAACAACAGAATGGAGTGGCAGAACGCATGAACCGGACCTTGCTGGAGAAGGTACAGTGTATGTTGTCCAATGCTGGCTTGGGCAAAGAATTTTGGGCTGAGGCAATTACATTTGCATGCCACCTCATTAATTGTCTACCATCTGCTGCTATTGATGGCAAGACACCATTTGAAAAATGGTATGGAAAGCCAGTTGTAGATTATGAATCTTTGCACGTGTTTGGCTCAACTGCATATTATCATGTGACAGAGTCAAAATTAGATCCAAAGGGCAAAGAAGGCTATTTTTATGGAGATTACTTCTGGAGTCAAAGGATATCGCTTATGGTGTCATATGACAAAGAAAGTAATATTCAGCAGGGATGTTACCTTCAATGAATCTGCTATGGTAAATAAGGTAACAAATGAAGATACCAAACAAGATGATGGTGCTTCTAAGAAGGTGGAGTTTGAGGGAAAATTTATTTTTCCTACACAAGAAACAGCGGAGGAAAGAAATAAAGATTACCCTATGGATGGAGAGACAGTAGAGGAGATTCCAACTCAGGAACCTCAACAACAACTTGAATCAATAGCAACCAACATGCCAAAAAGGACAATAACGAAACTTGTTCGGCTCATAGAGACAGTTGCTTGTGCAACCGCAATTGTAGCTGATGATGTTCCGACCACTTATAAAGATGCAGTCCAAAGTTCAGAAGAAGATAAGTGGAGGATTGCAATGAATTATGAAATACAGTCCCTTCATTAGAATCATACATGGAGATTGGCCAATCTCCCGAAGGGAAAGAAAGCAATTGGGTGCAAATGGTTATTTGCAAAGAAGGAGGGATTTCCTAACCAAGTAGATGTTTGCTACAAAGCAAGATTGGTGGCCAAAGGATATGCTCAACAGGAGGGAATTGATTACAATAAAGTGTCTTCTCCAGTTGTAAAACTTTCCTCCATTCGAATTATGTTGGCTTTGGTAGCATAGTTGGATATGGAACTAGTTTAGATGGATGTAAAAATGTTTTTGCATGGAAACTTGGAAGAGGAAATCCACATGACTCAGCCAGAAGGATTCAAAGTTGCTGGAAAGGAAAATATGGTGTGCAAACTTGAAAATTCGTTGTACGGTTTGAAATAATCTTCTAGACAATGGTACAAGTGATTTGACAAGTTTATGTTGCAGCAAGGGTACAAGAGAAGCAAATACGATCATTGTGTGTATTTGCGCAAGCTTAAAGATGGTTCCTTTATATATCTTCTCCTATATGTTGATGATATGTTGATAGCTTCCAAGAATTCTGAAGAAATTGATAAGTTGAAGATTCAACTGAAGAAGGAGTTCGAGAAGAAGGATCTGGGTGAGGCAAAGAAAATTCTTGGCATGGAGATAATAAGAGATAGACGTTCAAAGAAACTATGTTTATCTCAGAAAGAATATTTGAAGAGAATACTGCAACGTTTTGGCATAGATGAAAAAACTAAGCCAGTTAGTACTCCACTTGCTCCCCAGTTTAAGCTAAGTACTACTATGTCGCCAAGGGATGAAGCTGAACGAGAGTACATGTCAAAGGTACCATACGCAAATCTTGTTGGTAGCTTGATATATGCAATGGTCTGTACGAGACCTGACATTTCAAAAGTTGTTGGAGTTATTAGCAGATATATGCATAATCAAGGAAAGGAGCATTGGCAAGCTGTAAAGTGGATTCTACGGTATATTCATAATACTGTAGATGTTGGATTAGTTTTTTAGCACGAAGACAATCAGTATATAGTTGGATATTGTGATTCAGATTTTACGGGTGATATGGACAGACGAAGATCGACTACTGGTTATGTGTTTACTTTTGCAAAGGCACCAATTAGTTGGAAGCCTACTTTGCAGTCAACAGTTGCTTTGTCTACAACGAAACCCGTCAACCGGGCCGGGTTGACCCGGGACCGGCCCGGACCGGACCGATACAACCCGGGACCGGACCGGACCGGTAGGGGGCCCGGGCTGGGCTGGGTTCAAAGGGGGTAGGGGGTTGGTCCGTTAAAAAATTTTTTTATTCGGAACCGGACCGGACCGACCCGGTACGGTGAACAGTACCGTGAACCGGTACAGCCCGGACCGGACCGGCCCGGTTCAACGGTAACTTTTTTTTTTATTTTTTTTTTTAAATTTTGAATTGATGGGGCCTACATTTCGGTTGGCAACGGCTACAGATCCGTTGGCCAACAGATTTCTGGCAAAAATGGCCATTTTTCTTTTTTTTTTGTATTTATTAAATTACAATATTAACCCTTCTTAAAATCTATAAATACCCCTCATCTCTTCTTCATTTCTTCACTCAAAAATCTTATCTCAATCTCAATTCTCAAATTATCAATCTATCTCTTCCCTTCAATTTGCAAGATTACATATTTTATTTGTTACTCTTTTCCCGAATTTAATTTATCGCAATTTGTCATTCGGAATTTGAAGCTTGAAGTTCAAAATTGAAATACTTGCTTGAAGTTTGTTCGTGGTAACACCGGATTTGCGTAATCAAGTGCTCAATTTATTGTCAAATTCGGTGCACTCCCTCCAACTCTTTCTCTTATTTAATATTTTAATTGCATATTTGATTATATTTTAATTTTTACAATATGTTTAATGCTGCTAAAAGAGCGTGTAGAAAAGTTACTGGTAGGGGTGGAAGTAAAAAAAGAGGTAGTCTTATAGCTTCTGGTAGTAATAGTAATGACCCAATAAAACATGTTTCTGAATCATCGCCTAATTTGCAAGATGTAGAGATTGATTATGAACAATTACAAGAAGATTATGGAATAGAAGATAATGAAATTGGAATAGAAGATGAGATACCACCTACACCTAGTAGTGAAAATATTGGTAGTATTGGAGTTGGAGTTGCTAGTGCTACAAGGGGTAGAAGACCACCAGTTGCTCCAACTTCTACTCGTAAAAAAAGAAGTCCGGTTTGGAAATTTTTTGAAATAATAGAAGGTACTGAGAGAGTTAAGTGCAAACTTTGTAATGAAACTTTTAAACATTTGACCGAAGGTAATTTAGGAGGGACTGGGACACTTACTAGACATATGTCGGGTATCCATCCTATAGAATGGGGAGTTAATAGGGTTGGAAGTCAAACAACTATTAACCCTACTACTGGAGGTCTATTAAAATATAATAAAATGAGGGATCGGGAGGAACTAGCAAAAATGATTACTTTGGGTTGTTTCCTTTTTCTTTTGCTTCTTCATCGTATCTTATTACGTATATTCAAAGGATTTACAATCCTTTATTTAAAGGTGTCCCTAGAAGTACTTGTAGAGCAGATATCTTTAGACTTCATGGACAATATCAAGCATACATACGTTATTTGTTTAGTCACCTTCCTTCTAGAGTATGTCTAACTTCTGATATTGGTCATGCTGTTAATGGAAATGATTATTTGACAATTACATGCCATTGGATAGATGATAATACTTGTATGCAAAAACGTATTATCGCTTTTAAATATGATGAAGATCGGAGTCATACTGCTACGTTTATAAGTAGTACAATTGTTGATGTTGTTGAATTTTATAATCTAAACCAAAATGTTTTGTGTATGTCTTTTGATAATGCTTCAAACAATAATGCTGCAGTTTCAATTTTAAAATTGCATTTGCAACCACCTCTTGACGATATTTTTCATGTTAGGTGTGCATGTCATGTTTATAATTTAATTGTTAAAAGTGGCCTTGATTTATTTTCAGTTGAGATTATTCATGTTAGAAGAGCAGTTGGTGTTATTCAGGGAAATAATAGACAATCTAGAATAAAAGAATTTAAAACAAAGTTTATGCAGTATAACCTTACACCTAGATTCATGCCAGACGAAGTTGTTACTAGATGGAATTATACATATATATTTTTAAAATGTTACTTAAAATATAGATTTCCTATAACTGAAGTTGCTAATGCACATTGTATTGATCCTAGGCGTATGTTAAAAAGTGATACTTGGGATGTCATTAATGATGTTGTTAAATTTTTACATAAATTTTATACTGCTACTGTTGTGTTTTCTGGCGCATATTACCCAACTGTTACTACGGCTTTAGTACATATAGCTGAAATTTCTTTGCTACTATATGAATTTAAGAAGAAAAAAAATATATGGATGTTATTGTAAGTATGCAAGCGAAATTCAAAAAATATTTCTTTCCAATTCCTCCAGTTTACTTAATTGGTGCAGTTTTAAATCCTTCTATTAAAATATCTGATTGTCACCAATTAATGAATGCTTTATATACTTATATGGAGATTGGAGAATCTGAAACCCCAAATTTATATGATTCTATGAACAAACTAAATGAATATTTTCAACAACTATATAATTATTATGCAAAGAATGTGATAATACTGCTCGTGATTCTAACAATGTTAATCCCGCTATGCAATGTAGCAGTTCTTCTAATGTGGATGATGAAGGCCTTGATAGTTATAATATTTTTTCTACATTTTCTAACACTCAAACCAGTAGCAGGAATATTGATGAGCTTCAATTCTACTTGCAGAAGCAAAAGGAGCCTCGCACAAAGGACTTTTCACCGTTGGGATGGTGGCATGAAAATGCAAAGCAATTTCCTGTTCTTTTCGCTATGGCTCGTGACGTGCTGAATGTGCCAATTTCTACCGTTGCATCGGAGAGTGCATTTAGCCAAGCAAGACAACAACTTGGAGACACCCGCCACTCATTGGGAAGCAATGCTTTGGAAGTTTTAGTATGTTTAAGAGATTGGATTAGATCGGAACGAAGAAATCAAGGAAAGGAAAATGTTGATAGCCCAGAAGACGAAGAAATTGGAGATATATTAACCCATGGAAACCCATCGGAATTTAACTCCCCAGAAGAAGGTCAATCAGTTCATATTGATTATGATGAACTTGCTAAGGCGATGCAAAATATTTAAAATTACTACTTCACTAGTTTACTTGTTAGAAAAAATGTAAACATTTTATTTTCTACTTATTAATTTGAAATTGAGAAATAAAGTAGCACTTGCAATAAGTGCAAATTTTTCCCATCTTACTTGTATTTATGATTTCATTCAATGATTACTAAGTATTAACATAATTATAACTTAATAGTTATATTTAATTTTAAAAAAAGTTGAAAATATACTAAACCCGGCCCGGCCCGGCCCCTTTCAACCCGTAACCCGTATGGTTCAATTGTAACCCGAACCAACCCGGCCCCTTAGCAACCCGTTACTGTTCGGCCCGGCCCGGCCCGGACCGGAACCTGGACGGGTCGGAAAAATTCGACCCGGCCTGGACCGGTAGACCCATTAGCCACCTTTATCTACAACAGAGGCAGAGTACATGGCTATTACAGAGGCTTTGAAGGAGGCAATTTGGCTTCAAGGATTGCTAAAGGAGCTTGGTGTTGAACAAAAAGGTATCACAATTTTTTGTGATAGTCAAAGTGCTATTCAATTAGCGAAGAACCAAGTTTATCATGCAAGGACGAAGCACATTGATGTTCGGTATCATTTTCGTACGAGAAATCATAGAAGAAGGTGGAGTCACAGTGAAGAAAATTCATACTATGGTGAATCCTGCTGATTTGCTGACAAAGGTGGTGACTACGATCAAGTTACAACATTATTTGGATTTGATCAACATTGTTGAACACTAAAGATTAAAGATGAATACACAACTAAAATTTGTAACCGAGAGAAGAATGAAGGTGTGAAATTTTGTCAACGTGGAGATTTGTTGACTTTTTGACAAGAAATTTTATCCCACATCGGTGGGCTCTTTAAAGTTGGGGGGATTTTCTCATTATAAAAGATGGCCTAATGTTTAGGATTTAAACACACATCTCATTTGCCTTCTCATAGTATTATTTCATTTGTATTTTTAGAGTGAAATAAAATATTGATTGTGTCCGAGGAGTATTATTTAGTGGCTGCCATATTTTTTGGTGTAGTAGTCGTGACTCATTCACACTGTATACAGTCGGCTTCCGCATCATGATCCTCCAGAAGTACTGTATTGTTGGATGCTCCGACACAAATGCAGCAACATTTTGGAGAATCCGCACAACAATAAAACATAACAACGAGAATAATAACACCAATAAATTCTTAACAGTTTAATTCGATTAATACAAGTCCACAATGACGACAAATCGTTCTTCTTCTAGTTCGATGAAATGATAAGAACCCCATCACGTTTTAATACCATGTTCGAAGTGTCCAATCATTTTATCTGAAAGTTTAAGTCACTAGAAAAAATAATTATTTACTTAAATATGTCTTCAGCACGCAGTTCATACCTGATTATTTGTAAAAGCACTTCTAATTTGAGGTGGATCATCAAGGTCAAAGTAAACTAGCTGCATTACCCTTGGGAACAATCTTGTATCCTGTTGGATTTCCCAATCTTGATTTCCTCAAAGGATTAATGAAATGAAATTCAGATGGCTCATAAAGCTTAAGCTTAATTTGAGCATCTTTCTCTTTCTCAATTACTTTTCTTTAGCTTTCCAATAACTTTTTCTTGGTGTTTTTGTTGATGGATTTTCTTCTTTCACAAGATCAACTTTTACAAATGAGTTAATTGGGCCATCAATGTCCATGTCCAAATGAAATGTGATGAAATGATCATGGGCCACACCAATTACATTTTCTGAAACTAATGGCCCAAGTATGTCATCTTCATTTGTGCTATTTTGTGGAGTGCCTTTTACCATTAGCATTCCAGATAAGCCCACCTGTTTATGAATTTAACCAACTTTATAGTCAAGAAGTCATAATTCGAATTATAGTGTCATGAGTTTGTATTTAATTAAGCAAGCAAGTAATTACCGTAACACGAATTAAACCATCAGTTTGAATTTCCCAATCGAAAATGTAGTCACAGTTTCCAACCGATGCAGCCACTCGAGCCGCTAGAGTCACCTTTGGTCTTGCTTCTCTTATTTGCTCCTAACAAAAACTAGAAAGAAAAAAAAATGAACATCTTTTTCTTTCTTTTGTAGACTTTAATTAAAGAGAAATTTCTATAAAGCATTATAGTTTAGAGCATAGTAACTATAGTTACTTGCTTGAATCACTTGGATTCAAATGCGCAACGAGTATAATATGTGTTAATTGTATTAGTTCGCGCAATAGATACAACATGTATCAATTGTATTCGTTCACATAATTTATTCGCGCAACGAATACAACATGTCAACATGTATCAACTATAGCCAACACAAAATATAGGGGTGTATACAAAGAATACAACTTGTATCGACTGTATACACGGGTGTATCCGCTCACTAAGCGAGCCCTCTAACCAACTGAGATACGAGAGCTTGTTGCTCTCTTGTTTCTGTTCAAAATAATTAATCTCTTGTTTCATGGATTAGCTATAAAATTCAAATATAGCTACAAATGGTAAATTTACTGTAAGTGTAGCTACGAGCAATAAATATAGTGCAAATATTTGACGTACCGCGTAAATTTTCCTTAATTAAATACTCAATTGAGAATTTGCAATTTCTTACCTCAAAGCCATGAATGGGAAGATCAGAATGTCTCCAACTAATATCACCAGCATATCTCTCAAATACACAAATAATATTGGGCTGAACAAATGGCTTACCATCAGCAGTAACAAAAAGCCCATCCATAAAGTATGAATTTCTTGGACAATCATTAAGTGGCACAAGTGACATTGCTGTTGGCCCAAGCCCAAATTCACCAGCATCCATATATGATCTAAAATACCAATTTTCATCAATATCCATATATGGCACAAATAATTCTGAAGCAAATCCTTTGTACATTACACCTCTTGGTTTATCCATCTATGAGTCTCGAATCGAGCCCTAAATATGACTATTCCTGCTCGTTGATCCGTCTTTAGGTGAAAATCCCAATTAGCCCATTTAACATCATGTCCATTTTCGATCGTAAAACTTGGGCCTTTGGGTTGTTCTATTGAGATTGGATTAAGTGGTTCCATTTTTGGAGGCTTGCCTTGTGACATATATCTGTAGTCCGTGTTCTCACCATTTGGAATTGGAATATTTGGACTTTGTGTCCAAAATTTTGATCACTTCACCTTTGTCAATGTCAACAACTATTATGAGGCCTTCAATGGGCCTCATATAGAAACTAGGAGTACCTTGACTCGAATAACATCGAACTTTCATGATCCTTTTACCTTCTTCTTCGGGCCCAAACTAGCCCGAAGATGGCGTAGTACACCAAATCCGAAAAATTAACTCCTCTTGCAACAATAGATTTATTGAATTCTCCATTGAATAATGTGGCCCGTATAGCAACCCGAACATCATCAATGGATATCGGCGGATAGCCCGACCCGAGATTTTGTACATGACTTATAATTTGGCCCAAGTTTAGGTCCACAATGAGCAAATGAACTTGACCATTGGCCCATGCAACGACAAATGCTCTTCTAGGAGGAAGAGGGTCACCATACTTCCAATTTAAGACTTGAATTTTTTCAGGCTTATCTAGTGATAAAGAATGAATAGAAGGAAAAGAACCTAAGAAAGGCTTATATGAAGAAATAATGATTTTTGCTTTGTTGATTTCTTGAATAGTTAATGGATCTAAAGGGTGTGATGGGCTACTATTAAAAGTGTTCTTCACTTTGAAAATTGGTGTTTCTAAAATTGAACCAAACTTAGTTTTCCTAGTCTTGGAATTTAGATGAAAATAGGTCTTGGGGGTAAAAAACAATGAATTAGCAAGAAGAAAGTCACTGGGGCTCTCTATCAAACACACTAACCTAGGGGATGGCTTATTAAAAATAGAAAGTCATGTGCTGACAATCTTGGAAAAAGAAATTAAATGACTTATATAAATCTATTTTTAGTAAAGAGTGCGACTGCGTGGAGACGGGGGGGGGGGGGGGGGGTGCTGCCATGCTATTTGGCTTGGTTCACAGCAATTGGTTTCTAAAATGTGGAATGGTATGGCTGTTAATTAATAACTTCTATACACTGACATTATGGAAGAATTTATATACTGGTAAATCACCTAAAAGATAATAAGGACTTATCCATGAATAAATAGAATTAGTTGAAACATAAAACAGTTATCATAGGGACGAAGCCATATTTACTTAGTTGACCGCCCTTCGTCGAAAATAAGTAAAATATTAAGTTTTGAAGGTATGTAATATATATATAGAACACTCTTTGTCGAGAATTTTTTGTACTTCATTCAAGTTTAAATATTTTTGAAAAAATTTTTGGCTTCACCACTGATTATCCCGTGTTGAACGTAGAACTTTATCCAGTGCAGCTGAATATTCTAATACAGATGATATCATCTGAACTTAATTTGATCGTTAATATATATATATTGTATGACATATGTATTCAAAAGACTTTCCTCAGGGAGCAGGTGGCAATTGTGACTCTCAATTAATTCAAAGGAAGAGCCATCAACTGGTGTTACATGACGTGTGTCTTCTGCATACTTTCTTTATCACCTAATCATGGATAAATTAATGTGCATTTTCACTTAATTTTTAAATTTATCGTGGTAAAGTATATTGATTTGGTACAAATGCCGGGTGTAACTAAGTTTTTACCGTACGTTTAATATGTTTTGTTGGGTATTTTTAGTATGAATTTAAAAAATTATTTATTTGAGTAGTATGTTGTTATCATAAATGTGAAAAAGCCTAAAATAATCCCTTATCTTTGGGTTTAGATTCAAAGTCATCCCTATTGTTTCACGTGGTGCATTAATAGTCCTCCATATTTGTAGAACTAGTGCACTTTTAGTCTCTGCCTTAACTGAGCTATTTTAGCTCCTCCGTTAAACATAACGGTCAGTTAGGGAAGAGACTAAAAATGCACTAGTTTGCAAACAAGAGGACCATTAATTCTATTATTCAAAGATAAGGAATGATTTTGTCCCTTTTCTCTGTCGTGAATACTAGAAATAACTAATTCATTAAAAAAAAAAAAATTGCCAATATGAACAAATGATTTGCTTCAACTTTAAACAGGAGTTTGCAAAATTACAATTATTATTCCGTATTACTTACTTCAGTCAACTCTTTTTATGGTTGCGAGTGAGCCCGTTTGGACATAAGAAATTTTTTTTTTCTTTTAAAAATTATCATTTGGTCATTTTGGAACTTGAAAATTTCAAAAAGTTGTTTTTTAAAATTTTCGTTCATCACTCACAAAATTTTAAAAACAACTCAAAAATATATTTAAGTTCAAACACAATTCTAATTTTAAAATATCATTTCCACTAAAAGAAATTCACTTTTTATTTTGGAGTTTTACTATTCTTATGTCCAAACGTTCACTTAATACTATCATTAAAACACTATGGGTAGTTATCCCGAGATTAATTATCCGGGGGGTTAGTTATTTCACTTTTCATGAGGATTAAAAAAATAAAAACTTACACAAATGTTCCAAATAAATTCCAACTTACCAACCTCTAGCCATTAGTCATAGACTTATCAAAACTAGCCAACAAAAATTAAAAAACCCAAATAATAGGGTTCTTTCTCTCAAAGAATCGCATGCAAAAATCACCTTCCATATTTTTAAGCTTAATTAGCAAAATTAGAAACAAGACTGAAAGGAAATTTCATGGATGGGGTAGCAAATATGGTGATGAAATACAAAAATATATACAATATTCCAAAAATCTAAACAAAAAAAAACTTTTTCAATGGGTATATTTGAAATTCATTGAAAATATATAGATAAGTCAATATACAAAATTTGACGGAGATCAGAGGTGATTTGGACTGGTTTAATTAGTAATTAAATCGAGTTCAAAAAAGTCTTCTGCGACACATGTATCACGCATATATCTCACACACAGGTATATATGGATATATATGTGATATACAATTGATACAAATATGATACATATGTGATACACAATGTGATACATATATAATTTTTTTCATATTCAGCTTTTACTTCGAATTTTCAATTCAAACCACCTCAAAAATTTACCAAATCATCCCAAAACTGAGATTCAAGCTCTTTAAGTTGTGCCCAATCTATTCTAATAACACTCATTCAAAACAAAGCAAAAAATTGATATTTTCTTGCTACAAATAGCTAATTGGCTAATATTAGTAGTATTTTATCAATTGATCAATTTTTGTAATGAGCTACTTATATATAGACATAGCTAGTAATTTCCCTAAAAAAATGCTATAATCCTAGACTAATCTTGTAATTAATTATATCGTAATTTTCTCCCAACTAAAAATGAGAAAATCTCTTCTTAAATTTAATCCCACAATTAATTATTCCTTACTCATATACCAAACGAGCACTATATATTCATTTTATTCTGCAATGTGTATATGATTACCATATAACAGTGACTTTTAGACCCAACACATTACTAGAAATTAATCAGAAAAAGATCTTTACTAAATTCTTTTACAAGAAAATATTTTATAAAAAGGAACATTCTTCTTCATGCAATACGCAATCGTTGTTCTACCGAGAACCCAATTTGAAAAGTAAAACATATGTCGACCTCATCTAGTCAATTTTGTCCTTTTTAAATTTGTTAATCAGGTGTGGCTTCCAATTAGAATTTACACCTATATATATTTTGTATAACTATATTTTTTGGACACTTATATAAATAACCCAAATAAGTCTGAACTTATCAACCTCTAGTTATTAGTTATAGACTTACCAAAACTAACCAAGCACATATAAAAATTAAAAACCAAATAAAAATAAAGTTCTGTCTATCAAAGTATCACATGCAAAAATCATCTTCCATATTTTTAAGCATGATTTGCAACATTAGATGCAAGACGCTAAGGAAATTTCATGGATAAGGTAGCAAATACCAAATAGAGTGATAAAATACAATATTCCAATAATCTAAGGGAAAAAAGGAACATTTTCAATGGGTATGGTTGAAATTCATTAAAAACATATAGATAAGTCAATATATAATATTTAAGGAAGATTGGAGGTGATTTGGACTGGTTTTGTATCAAAATCATAATTAAATCGAGTTCAAAAAATACTTTTGCGACACATGTATCGAATATGTATCATGCATGTATCTCACACACATGTATACATGTAATACACAATTGATACATATGTTATACACAATTGATACATAGTGTGATACACATGCCTTTTTTTTCATGTTCAGTTTTTACTTTGAATTTTCAGTTCAAACCACTTCAAAACTTCACCAAATTATCCCAAACCTGAGATTCAAGATCCTTACCCAATCTAATCTAATTAGCACTCACTTAAAAGAAAGCAAAAATTTGACCTTTTTTTGCTTCAAATAGCTAATTGGCTAATATTTAGCTAATATTAATAATATTTTATGAATCGATTAATTTTCATAATGAGCTACTTATAAATGGACATGGCGGATAGTTTCCTATACTTTTTGTAATGAATAATATGCCGTTAACTTTTTAATGCGGGTAATTCACTTTGAAGTTACCTAAAAAATAAGCAAAATATTATAAGTTTCACAAACAAGTATATGAATATTGAAAAAAAAATATCGACGTCCAAAAAAGGTAAATGTGATTTTCTAAATGAAAAAAGGTTAATGTTTAATCAGAAATATTTGTATGCGAATTTTTTAAAATTCTATTGAAAAATCAGCTTCTCTTTCGATTGCTTTTCTTTTGACTCATCATAAATGAAAATAATTTAATAACCACAATATTTAAAGTGTTAAGAATAGAATTCTATTTGAAGTGAATGTCTATCTTGTAGAGAATTTTACTTTAAGGTTAAGTCATTTTTCCTCCTATAAATAGAGGATCTTATCCCATTGTAAATCACCCCAAAATTCAATAAGAATTTTCTCTCTCTTTCTCTGCAATATTATTCTTATTCTTTTATTATTTTATAACACGTTATCAGCACGATGCGGTACGAGTCGCAACTTTATTGAATTCTTTGCGATCAGGCTTGTGACATCTTTTGACAAGTCTAACGCTGTCTTTGGCGAAATCTCTAAGAGGATCGAATACAGAGTCTAAGGCGTCCATTTTAGCGCTGAAATAGGAGTGCGGATCTGGTTTGTTGGATCTTTCGTCAAGTTGATTTTTATTCCTATCAACAACATCATCGTTGGTGCTTCTTAACTGGCCTATCGAAGGAGAAACTAATTGGAATTTGGAGATGCATAAGCCAGAAAGATATGCCAATCGCCAAAATTTAGTTTTCACTATAATTACGGCTTGAAATGTCAGTCTTAAATTTAGGAAGACGTTCATGAAGAATATTACGCTTATCTCCATAAGAGGGGCTCACGCCAATCTTCAAAACTATGGTTTTGGATACATGCACGATGCTCAATTTTTACATAATATTGAGCATAATGATTGTTAATCGTTCTATGAACTTTCTTCAAGATTAATTCTGGATTTAAGGTAAGTATTTTACTTTTCTTTTCAAATTCTTGTAATTCTATAATTTGATTTTAAATACAAGCATAGACGGTAAATTTGATTGCAACTTTAAGGTAGCTTGAAAGATATTATAACCACCCAACGTGGTAAATTTTCTATGTCTTGCCATGATCAAATTAATGTATGATTGTGGGAAAAGAATTAAAAATCCGTCCCATTGAATTTGCTCAATTCTCATTCCCTATAGAGAATGTGATAACAGTATGTGATAAGTCTGAAAGAAGATAAAATTATTACATTGAAGGTATCAATGGATGTGGACGTGGCAATAGACGAAATTATTATCGTCATCATTGTGATAATGAAGAAAATATGGATTCTCAAAATAATCCTTCACTCTGTGAAAGTAATATTTGTCAGCAATTGTACAATATGAGATTTTATAAAGCACATATAGATGACTATGATCTATTCATTATGTGAGTGTGACAACATCTAATTTATAAATAGATATTCATTCTTGGAAGAATGTGAACGTGCTAGTGGTGGTGAATATACCACATCACCTCTAGAAGAAGATTTGAGATGACATAAGAAAATAATGTCATTATTATGGTATGAATGGTTATTGGTCACGTACTTATTGTACACCAAATATTTTGGCAATGTGATTATTAAAGAACAACAATAATGCAAAAAACATATCTTGCATATAATTTCGACCATGACCATAATGGTACAACTTTCTCTTTAAAAGAAATATTCACTATATGGATATTGATTAATATGTGATAGTACCAAATTAATTGAGAACTCTGTAAGAGCCAATTATACTCTTTTGGAGAAACACAATTGATTACCAATAACGTATTGTGTTGTAGTAAGTCTCAAAGAAACTTATTCAGTTTCCAAATTATATGCGAAAGCGGTTGATTATATTGTGACTATAAATAAAGGAAAGATTTGATATCTTCTATTACTACAACTTGTAGCGGAATAATATGTATGCGAAAAGCTATCCGCTTTATTCTCCAGTTTGTACTACACAAATAAAAGAATGCCACAAAAGTAGAACTTTATTGACATAAAACCCATATCATAATAAACTTGGAATTTATTGATATCCAGTTGGCATAGCTGGTTTAGTCATATTAATTAAAGTATGATGTGCAAAAATAAACGATAATCTATATGGGTAAATATTAAAGAACTAGAAAGATCTTTACGAATTCTCTTAGGTTGCTTGTTCTCGTTAATTGATAGACAAATTAAAATTAGGATTGAATCCCATGAATGCTGGAAATATCAAAGGTGAATATGGGCTCATTCATCTGCCATGTATACCACATAAGATGCATCTATGAGATGGTTACATGTGCGATTATTATTAACCCGCAACATGGTGTTTTGCGAGGTAACTTGCTCAATAATTCAATTTAGAGCACAATTTCTAGATTTCTATTCAAGATAGTTTATGTTGATAAGTTAGTTTACATCACATCGGGTTTAGCAGGATAATTTATTTAGTGCCTCCACTTAATAGCTAAACTATTGCTCATGAGAACAAAGTTATCTATATCCGTTTGATATATGTTATACACAAAAGTATATTACATTCTACCCTCACAAGTGGTTCAAGGTCAGGAACCAAATAATTTCATCTTATTATGATTGATGTGGTGTATATTTTGATTAGCACCATAACGCACAAAGATGGGTTCTCAAAGTTGAGGAAATAAGTTAGTGTTTCTAACATGAGGGGGAGACATGATAAACAGTTGAGAAAATATTACGTGGAATGAATTATCATTTGTACAACTAGATGCTCGAATAAAATAATATGAACTTGAAGTTCATAAAAAAGATAATTCATCTGCAATATATTGCAAAGCATGCTATATGCATTTGCTGACCAAAGAAAGTAACTATATTCTCATTGCAAATGCTCATATTAAGTCCTAGAAGGATAAAGTCTATGGTACGCTTAAAGCGTATATACACATCAGTTTCAAATAGAACTTCTTGATAAAGAAGATGAGCAAATGATCAAAGTGATCATAATAAATGAGGCAAGTGATCTAGAAGGTCAGTGACATAACACTTCATAAAATCTCATGAGAGATTCAGGTACCTGAATATATAAATGAAAAGATCTATTTGTTATGTCTTTATGAAAATTTATTGAAACTTATATAACATGTTTGTCGACGACATCTATCATACACTAAGTTTAGATGAGGATCTTAAGTCTATCGAATATAGACACAAAAAGTATTGGCCAAATGGAAGAGATACAATTCAAGTAGAATTGATTCCGTAAGAAAGACATGTAGTTTTAGACATGTAGTTCAAGTACTTGAAAGTATAAAGTCAATGGTATGCGCAATCAGTTTTCGATATCTTATATGTCTAGCATGACATGAAAACTTGATATGCATCTAAAGTCTATTATATGACTTATATGACAATCCATGAAGGATTTAAGTTGCTTGAAGCATATACAATTCTTAATCTTGAGGTATCACTTCCTTAATGCAATTTATGCACAAATATATCTTGCTATAACTATAAGCATGATAATGTGATAGCGAGGATACCTCTATGGATATATTGAAGAGCCATTCCACAATATTTGTGAAGGCATTATATATCTATCACGAGTGATGATTTCAAGGTGCAAATATTCATTCAAGTTAATATGGCTGATTTATTTATCAATTCTATACCAACGATCTCTTGAAGATGGTGCACAAGATTGGAATGTGAAGGCTCAAGGATGTGAATTGATGCTCTCATCGGGGGGAGTTAATGCATGTTGCACTCTTTTTCCCTTACAAGATTTTGTCCCACTGGGTTTTCCTTCCAAGGTTTTTAACGAGACAACCAATAGGCGCATTTCTAAATATGTGTACTCTTTTTTCTTTTCTAGAATTTTTTTCCCATTTGGTTTTATTTTAGTTAAGATTTTTAGAGAGGCACATTACTTATTGAGTAGACATTCAAGGGGGAGTGTTAAGAATAGAATTCTATTTGGAGTGAATGTCTATCTTGTAGAGAGTTTTACTTTGAGGCTAAGTCATTTTTCCTCCTATAAATAGAGGGGTCTTACCCCATTGTAAATTACCCCAAAATTCAATAAGAATTTTCTCTCTCTCTTTCTCTGCAATATTGCTCTTGTTCTTTTATTATTTTATAACATAAAGATAATGTTGTAGGTATTTTTCATAAAATAACCCTCTCTATTCCCAGTTCATATTTAGGGAACTATATAAAATTATACTCAAAATATTTTTTTCTTCTATCTCACATCTCCCAAATTAAGAATTTCACTTGATAATAACCCAATTCTGGCTAGTTATCACTAAGAGTTACCTTAGACTGGTAATGCAAAATCCACGTATACTTAAATGAGATATAAAGATTTATCCGAGTTGCGATAAATTGATTATTTTGTTTATTGTCAGGATCCAACTTTATGGCACGCATTCTCTGCTTCGGCCTAGCAGACCTCATGGTCTTTTCAAGTTGGAGTTTTAAAATTGTCTTAAATAAAAAACTGAAAATAAATCAATAACAAAGAACTTTTAGTTCAAATTGTGGAGTAGTTTCTTTCTAATATTCTATATTCTATATTATATTATTAAAATTATTTTATTATTAAAAAGGAGAGGATAGAGTCCTCTTCTTAAGCCAAGTGGTAGTCTAGAAAAAAACCTTATGGAATAATTAGTTAATAACAAAAATATGGGTGAGGTTTGGTTTAAGCTAGTTAATTCATTTTATTTTTTGAATCATTTCATTTTTATTTTTTGAAATAAAAAGTATATTTATTCATTAAAATTCAAATAATACTATTGAGAAAAATAATAAAATCTAAAATTAAAAATATATATTTTCGAGAGTAATAAAATATATATATTCTATTATATTATAAAAAAAATAGCAGACAAAAATATTAAACAAGTAATATGTTAATAATCTATCTATATATAATTAAAAGCCAAAGAAAAAGAACACTACATTAATCCAAGTGGTAGCCTAGAAAAAAGTCACATGACAACAAACAATAACAACAACAACTACCGAGTATAGTCCCACAGAGTGGGATATGGGGAGGGTAATATGTAGACAGACCTTACCCCTGCCCGAAAGGGCAGAGAGGTTGTTTCCAGTCGACCCTCGGATCAAATAAAGGAAAAAAACGAAAGAGCCTTAGTAACTGAAGTAGAAATCGCATAAATAATTTTCTAAACATAAGGACCATAAATAAAATCGACATGCAATAATATCAAACAGTAACTACGATAAATTGGTACCATAAGGGGACACAATCTAATACATGAATCAACTATGGAGAGCCCTACCAAGCCCCACCCACCCCGGCAAATGAGTACACAAATTCTAGAAACCTCTATCCTGCAACCCTGATACTAGACCTCCAGACATTCCTATTAAGGGCTATGTCCTCGGAAATTCGCATACTAGCCATGTCCTACTTAATCACCTCTCCCCAATGCCTCTCAGGCCTCCTCTGCCTCGCCTCATGCCGACCACCGCCAGCCGCTCACAACTCCTCACCGGGGCATCAAGGCTTTTCCTCTTCACATGCCCGAACCACCTGAACCTCGCTTCTCACATCTTCTCATTCACTAGGGCCACCCCCACCTTCTCTCGAATAACTTCATTCTTAATCTTATCTAACCTGGTGAGACCGCACATCCACCTAAGCATCCTCATCTCCGCAACCTTTATCCTCTAGACATGAGATTTCTTCACCCGCCAGCACTCCGCCGCATATAATATGGCAGGTCTAACCACAGCTTTATAGAACTTCCCCTTGAGTTTTTGTGGCACTTTCTTGTCACACAGGACTCCTGATACAAGCCTCCACTTCGACCATCCCACTCATATACGGTGAGTGACATCCCCGTCTATCTCCCCGTCCCCCTGAATCACCGACCCAAGATATCTGAAACTGTCCCTCTTGGCGATGACCTGGGATCCAATCTTCATGTCCTCACCTACTTCGCTCGGCTCAGCGCTAAACTTGCACTCCAGGTATTCTGTCTTAGACCTGCTTAGTTTGAAACCTTTAGACTCGAGAGTCTGTCTCCATACCTCTAGCCTCTCATCAACACCGACCCTCGTCTCGTCTATCAAGACTATGTCATCAGCAAATAGCATACACCAAGGCACATCCCCTTGAATATGTCGGGTTTGAGCATCCATCACCAAGGCAAACAAGAGAGGGCTAAGCGTCGATCGTTGATGGAGCCCTATAACACCGGAAAATTATCTGAGTCGCCACCCACCGTCTTAACCCTAGTTTTGGCTCCATCGTACATGTCCTTGATTACTCCGATGTAGGCTTCCAGCACGCTCTTCGCTTCCAGGCACCTCCACAGCATCTCCCTAGGGACCTTGTCGTACGGCTTATCCAAGTCAATAAACACCGTGTGCAGGTCCTTTTTCTTATCCCTGAACTGTTCCACCAATCTCCTGACAAGGTGGATAGCTTCTGTAATGGATCGACCCGGCATGAAACCGAACTGGCTCACATATATAGATGTCATCTCCCTCACCCTCGCCTTGATCACCCGCTCCCAAACCTTCATGGTGCGACTTATTAGTTTGATCCCCCTATAGTTGTTGCAGCACTTGATATCCCCTCTGTTCTTGTACAAGGGCACCACTGTACTCCACCTCCACTCCTCTGGCGTTCTTTTTGTCCTGAAGATCGTAGTGAATAACCTGGAGATCCACTCCACTCCTGACCTACCCATGCATTTCCAAAACTCCATCGGGATTTCGTCTGGCCCGGTCGCTCGGCCCCTACTCATCATACGCAAAGCCCCCACAACCTCATCCACCATAATGCGCATGCAGTATCCAAGGTCTCTATGACGTTCTGAATGCCCCAGCTCCCCTAGCTCTATGTTTCGATCCCCTCCTTGTTAAGAAGGTCTCAAAAGTACGCCTGCCGCCTATGCTTGACTTGAGACTCCCACATCAGAACTCAGTCATCCTCATCCTTGATGCACCTAACTTGATCGAGATCCCGCACCTTCTTCTCCCTTAATTTAGCTAACTGGAATAATTTCTTGTCCCCACCTATCTCCCTCAATTCCTCGTACATGGACCAAACGCCGCATATTTAGCTTCCGTGACTGCCAGCTTTGCTTCCTTCTTCGCCACCTTGTAGATCTCCCTGTTCACTCTCCTTTCATCCTCGCTTGTGCTCCCTATCAACATGACAAATGCCTCCTTCTTCACCTCCACTTTTCCTTGGACTACATCATTCCACCACCACCCGCCTGATGCCTGCCTGAATAGCCCTTGGCTACCCCGAGCACATCCCGCGCTACATCCCTAACCAAGTTCGCCGTTTCTGACCACATTACGTCCGCTTCCCCAGAACTTCTCCAAGCTCCGCCATCAACTAACTTTCTCTCCAACTCCTGGGCTTTCTCCTTAGTTAAAGCGCCCCATATAATCCGCGGTCGTCCCCGAGCCCCCCTCCTCTTCCTCTTCACCCCAAGACCGACATCCAACACTAGGAGTCTATGAAGAGTCAAAAGGGACTCACCCAGAATAACATTGTAGTCCTTGCACAAACCTCTATCGCTCCTTCTAAAAAGGAGGTAGTCAATCTGAGTCCTCGCCGCCGAACTTTTGAAGGTGACCAAATGCTCTTCCTTCTTCTGAGATGTCGAGTTCGCAATCAGAAGCTCTGAAGCCCTAACGAAACCAAGCAGCGACGTACCTCCTCCATTCCGATCCTCAAGGCCAAATCCACCGTGCACCTCACCATAACCACCAGCATCAGCCCCAATATGACCATTAAAGTCCACTCCAATAAATAACTTCTCAGATTGTGGAATGCTACTCACAAACTTGTCCAATCCCTTCCAAAAGCGCATCTTAACCTCCCCATCTAAGCCTGCATGCGGCGCGTAGGCACTGATGACATTGAGGACGCATCCCCCGATAACCAACTTAATAGACATTAACCAATCATTCACTCACTTAACCTCAACCAAGGACTCCCTTAGATCCCTATCTACCAAGATGCCCACATCATTCTTCCCCCTTTAGACCCTAGAATACCACATTTTAAACCCGTCTACATCCCCCGCCTTCGATCCTTTCCACCTAGTCTCCTGAACACAGACTATGTTGACCCTCCTCTTCTGAAGAATCTTTACAAACTCAATGGACTTACCCGTCAGAGTGCCTATGTTCCACGACCCAATCCTTAATCTGTGAGCATCCGCTACTCTCTCCCCTCCCTTGCCTCCCGCCCTACCCGCAGATCTGCTCCTTGCCCCCTACTCACCCCGTCCACCACCCCTACCCCCCGAGGACATGACCTGACACTACCATCTCCCACCGCGGCCACTATCCCTCCAACCAACTACGGAGAACAGTGACGCACACACGCACTATAGCACAATACGTAAAATGGTGCAAGCTAGGTAGCGACAGAGTAAACCACACACATGATGCTTATCTAGAAAACGTAACAGTGTGTACAAAGTAAATAAGAGGTCAGGAGGTACCAACTCCCGGTGGAAAAACCTGGAAATATGCTTTGATTCACCTGATACCAACTACCGCCAACTCTTGCAAGTTTCGACCGGTGTTGCTTTGCTTTTCATGTCCAAACTCCGCAAGCTCTCCTCGTCCGCCGCGACTAATACCTGAAAATCACACACACAACAAACCCCACAAAAAGGGGGAGGGGGAGTGCCTAGCTCGGGCAAGGGGAGTGGTTGCCTGAAAATCACATAAAAAGAGGGTGTGGGGCTGTCTCGGCTACACTAGTGTAGCCACATATAATAAAGGAAACTTGCAGCAGTTAATTAGGAAAAACTAAAGAGACATGTGGAAAATAAACCATAAATAATGTTAATTTGATCTTTGAATAGTTGAGAACTAAAAACTTACGCCAATTACTTCAAGATTTGGTTCTAACAAACATAAGAAGAAAGCTGGAAATTTTCAGTTAAAAGAGTCGATAATGTAAAATAATGCAGCCGACGGTGACGGCGCCGAGAAAAGCTACTTGTAGCAGCGTAAGTGGGAAAATGTAGGAAAATGAGAAGGGTTCTGTTGGGATGGGTGTGTTGGGTGTTACCTGCTGGGTAGGTGGGTTGGGTGGATGTTACCTGCTGGGGTGGGGGTGGCGTCGGCATGTGTTGTGGTCTGCTTTTCGACCGTTGGCGGAGGGATGGAGAAAGAGCCCTGACGATATCGTGAAAGAGAGAGAAAGAGAGGATCTGTACATACAAAATAATGTACACCAAAAGTCACATGACATAATTAGTTAATAACAGAAAAATTATTTATTAAAAATTAACAAAAAAGTTAACTACCTAAATTAACTACTCAAGTATCAGTGAGAGTTGGGTATATCATATTGACAAATAAGATGATAATTAAAATTTATTAAAATAATACGGTCTAATAAGATCAAACAAGCCCCATTATAATTTAATTTAATTTAATTAATATTTTTTAATATTAATCTAGCATCGGGTAGGACTACTAGTTCTCATTAAAGAGTATATTATAACTCTTTGGACTTAAAGCTTACGACAGGATAAAGGCTCATTGATTGTGTAACTAACCGTCATAGCTTTGCCCTCTTATGAAGATTTTATTTGTAGTGTAATGATAGAGATGGAGGCTGCATCTATCCTGAACACCTTAAGTAACTTACGCTTTCAGTTTTCGAAAAGTCATTATCATTGTAATGAGAATTAAAATGAGAGGAGCGTCGCTTTTTCTTTTGCTGTCAACACGATTACTTTTTCACTATACAACTATTACTTATTAAAAAGAAAAAGATTACTATGTCACTAATATCATTTGGATCAAGAATTAAGTTAGTTTTTATGTAAAACATCTACAATATAATAATTCAACTATTACTTTGTAAAATGAATTAAAGTAAGTAATATGCTTAATAGCTTTAAGTACAAATCTTTTTTTTGGCTTGTAACCGTTTATTTGGATGGTTGTTACATGTTATATTGTGTCATATTGTTACTTTAAATTCAATGTTTGTTTTGATTGTTACTTAAATTTTATTGTATCGTTTAATATGTCGTTACATAATTACGAAAAGTGTCACTTTTTGTAACGACCGATTTGCTATGATCGTGTTGTTTTCTTATTTTTTTATCTCATTTTGCCCTTTTTTATTATTTAAAAATTACATTTTATCCTTTACCCTGCCTTTTTATATAATAATAGTATCTCATACTTTTTTTATATAATATTGTAAGTTTTTCTTCATATTGTTGGTATATAATATCATGAAACTACAAGAAACAAAATAATTTATCGAAATATTATATACCCAAAACAATACAGTATAATACAATACTTCATAATCAGTTTGATTTACATAGACGTGAAAAATTCTCATTGTATTTGGAAAATATTAGGATTTGTCGTTGGCGATAGCTCATAAGAACGAGGAGCATACTTCTTATCATACCCCACCTTAATAGCTCATCTCACCTAAAACGTACCCTACGAGTTAATTTAATATTTGTATACTAGTGGTGTGGGATAATTTTTACACAATCAACTTATATAAAAAAACTGATGACTACTCACAATCATTCATAAAAAATCAAATTTGTTATCGTAAAACTTAAAGCAGCTTAGCTACTACAATAAATTAATTGTTGAGTTTATTTATTTAATTAATAAATTAAATATTTAAAGATGGTGAATGGGAAATGGAGGAAAATAAAAATTTTAAGTGAAATTTTAAGTTTTCCTCACTTGGCATATGGATATTGTCCCGAAAGATATCTTTTATGGGTTTATAAGCAGTAGCTCTTCTTCTAGCTCTTAAAGAGTTGAGAAGAAAGCAAGCCTCGCGCCGTCATCGTTCGCTCGGCTCGGCTTTGGAATCGGTTTTTGGACCAAATTTATCATTTTTGTAGCAGAAAATTAACTCGGCATGACTTCTGATTCGGACTTGAATTTGGATTTGGTCAATTGATCGATTGATTGATTAAATTTTTGGAGCAAATTTATTGTTTTTGTAACAGAAAATTAACTACCCGTCAATTTTTTCTTTTTATTTTCCCTCTTTATTGTTGAGTAAATAGCCATTATGTAATGAGAATTATGTTGTGGCAGTTTTGCAGAAATAACCATTCTGAAGATGCATACTTTTAGCATACAAACAAAGCAAAAAGTAAGTGTGATTTGCTATTGATCTTTGTGTTCGCTGAAACACTGGCGTTTGGAGTACCACTACATCAATATGTAATTCGTTCTATCCTGGTAGGAAATAATCCATAACCTTGGGTGCTAGAACGGGATTAAATTCCTTAAGGAGACACTGTGAATTCAGTGGGCTCGAGTTGTTTATGATTATTTTATTTTATGTCATTTTTGTTTATCATAATTTCTGTTTATGTTAATTTATATTTTCAGAATTATGTTACAAATATAGTTTTCTAACAAGCTTAAGGAATTTAAATTATAATTCTGTATTTGTGTTATTGTTTTCTGGAGAGTAAAACTTTTGTGGTTTTGTACTCTATTAAAATCTACGTGATTTTAACATTGGTGTCATTCTTTTACAGAAATGATTAATCAGAATGAGAACCAAGATGTTCCAATGGTGACAGCGAATGCATCAACGAGCCGAACACCGGTAGCATTGGCACCGGCGGAGAAACCCGAAAATTTTTTCGGGATTGATTTCAAGCGCTGGCAGCAAAAGATGTTCTTCTATTTGACTACCTTAAGTCTTCAAAAGTTCATCAAGGAAGATGTTCCTGTGATGGCCTATGATACTCCTGATAATGAACGCTTTCTCGTGACTGAGGCATGGAATCATTCAGATTTCTTGTGCAAGAATTATATTCTTAGCGGGTTGGAGGATGCTTTGTGTAATGTCTACAATAGCGTGGAAACGTCAAAAGAACTGTGGATTGCGCTTGAAAGGAAGTATAAACTGAAGATGCCGGGTTAAAAAAGTTTGTGGCTGCAAAATTTTGGACTATAAAATGGTAGATAGCAAATCTGTTATTACTCAAGTCCATGAACTGCAAGTGATTATTCACGATCTCCTTGCTGAAGGTATGAATCAAATTAATATTGGTGTTGAAAGTAGTAATCTTAGTATTCTTACTAACGGAAATTTCATTGAAGGTCTTGTCATCAATGAAGCATTCCAAGTAGCAGCAATAATTGAGAAGTTTCCTCCTTTGTGGAAGGACTTCAAAAACTACTTGAAACACCAACGCAAGGAGATGTCCCTTGAAGATCTCATTATTAGATTGAGAATTAAATAGGACAACAAAGCTGCTGAAAAAAGAGGTGAAAGTTCAACAATAATGGGAGCAAATATTGTTGAAGAGAACAAGAAGAGAAAGAAAGCTTCTCGTCCGAAGTACAACCCAAGTAAGAAGCGATTCAGTGGAAACTACTACAACTGCGGAAAAATCAGACACAAATCTACGGAGTGCCGTGCTCCGAAGAAAGACAAGAAGATGGGTCAAGCAAACATGGTAGAAAAGCATGATGATGTTGATGACTTATGCGCCTTGCTTTCCGAATGCAACTTGGTGGGCAATCCTAAAGAGTGGTGGATTGATTCTTGAGCCACTCGCCATGTTTGTGCTGTCAAGGAAGCTTTTGCTACTTATGCTCATGTTGGACCCGATGAGACAATTTCCATGGGAAATGCTGCAAAGGCCAAGATTGAAGGATGTGTGAAAATATTTCTCAAAATGACTTTCCGGAAAAGTGGTGACTTTGAACAATGTCCTTCGTGTTCCCGAAATTAGGAAAAATTTAGTCTCTACTGGACTTCTTGTTAAGATTGGATTTAAGTGTGTTTTTTTCCGATAAGGTTGTAATAAGTAAGAATGAAATGTTTGTAGTAAAAGGTTACCTCACTGAGGGCCTTTTCAATCTG
This sequence comes from Nicotiana benthamiana, assembly GCA_034376525.1. Lineage (NCBI taxonomy): Eukaryota > Viridiplantae > Streptophyta > Magnoliopsida > Solanales > Solanaceae > Nicotiana > Nicotiana benthamiana. Next base: position 171,365,967 of record CM067339.1, read on the forward strand.
AATGTAATGGTTGTGGAGAATAATAATAAAATTTCAGCTTCGTCTTACTTGTTTGAGTCAAATGAATTATGGCATATGCGTTTGGGTCGTGTTAATTATAAAACCTTACGTAAAATGATTAATTTGGAAGTATTGCCTAAATTTGTATGTGACAAACCAAAATGTCAAGTATGTGTGGAATCCAAGCATGTTAAACATCCTTATAAGTCAGTTGAAAGGAATTCAAATCCTTTAGACTTAATTCACATAGATATTTGTGATATGAAGTCAATACCATCTCGTGGTGGAAAGAAGTATTTCATAACTTTATTAACGATAGTACTAGATATTGCTATGTTTACTTACTTAATAGTAAAGATGAAGCAATAGACACATTCAAGCAATACAAAAATGAAGTTGAAACATAACTTAACAAGAAAATCAAAGTGATAAGAAGTGGTAGGGATGGTGAGTATGGATCTCCTTTTGAACAAATATGTTTAGAATATGGAATTATTCATCAAAGAACGGCCCCTTACACGCCCCAATCCAATAGGATTGCAGAAAGAAAGAATCGTTCATTAAAGGGGATGATCAACACATTATTGATAAGTTCTGGTTTGCCACAGAACTTGTGGGGGGAAGCCGTTCTTACAGCTAGCCGAATACTAAATCGAGTGCCCCATAGCAAAACATAATCAATTCCACATGAGAAATGGAAAGGAAAGAGGCCCAACTCGAATTATTTTAAAGTGTATGGGTGTTTGGCAAAAGTGCACGTTCCTAAACCCAAAAGGGTAAAAATAGGACAAAAAACTGTTGATTGTGTTTTCATAGGATATGCAACTAATAGTAAAGCATATCGATTTCTGGTTCATAAATCAGAAAATCCCGACATTCATAATAATATGGCTATAGAATCAGATAGTGCTGAATTCTTTGAAAATATATATCCGTATAAAGAAGAATGTGAGTCGATTGGTGAAGGATCTAAACGACCTCGGGAAGAAACAAAAGAAAGTACACTTAACCAGGATGATCCAAGACGTAGAAAAACGTCAAAGAACTTCTACTTCATTTGGACCAGATTTTGTGACTTTCTTATTGGAAAATGAGCCTCAAACATTTAAAGAATTTATGTCTTCTTCATAATTATTGTTATGGAAAGAGGCAGTCAATAGTGAAATTGAATTCATACTGAACAACCATATATGGGAATTGGTTGATCTTCCTCCTGAAAATAAATCGTTGGGTTCTAAATGGATCTTTAAGAGGAAAATTAAATATGATGGCGCTATTGACAAATATAAGGCAAGACTTGTGGTCAAAAGGTATAGACAAAAAGAAGGCCTTGACTATTTTGATACATACTCTCCAGTTACAAAAATTGCGTCCATACGAACGTTGGTAGCATTAGCTGCAATTTATAGTCTTGAAATTCATCAAATGGATGTGAAGACAGCCTTTTTAAATGGAGAGTTGGAGGAAGAAATTTACATGGAACAACCTGGAGGTTTGTGGTTCCAGGTAAAGAAAAGAAGGTCTGTAGACTTGTTATGTCCCTTTACGGACTAAAACAAGCACCCAAATAATGGCATGCAAAATTTGACCAAACAATATTGTCAAATGGGTTTAAGATAAATGAATGTGATAAATGTGTGTACATTAAAAATGTTCCAAATCACATAGTCATTGTTTGCTTATATGTGGATGATATGCTCATAATGAGTAGCCAACATAAATACTACTAAGCGTATGCTAACTAGCAAGTTTGATATGAAAGACTTGGGAGTTGCTGATTTAATTCTGGGAATTAAGATCCATACGACTTCTCAAGGTCTGGCATTGTCACAATCTCATTATATTAAGACAGTACTTGAAAAATTCAAGCACTTGAGCTTTAAAGTTGCAAAGACTCCAATTGACATGAATCTTGCATTAGCAAAGAACAAAGACCAAAGCATATCACAATTGGATTATGCTCGTGTGTTGGGATGCTTAATGTACATCATGAATTGTGCACGACCAGATATACCTTGTGCTATAAGTAAATTGAGTCGATATACGAGCAATCCGGGTCAATCTCATTGGATGGCCATGAAACGCGTTTTGGGGTATTTAGTACATACTCATGACTTTGGTTTGCACTACAGTAAATATCATGTAGTCATTGAGGGATACTGTGATGCAAATTAGATCACCGGATCAACTGATTCTAAGTCCACAAGCGGATATGTGTTCACTATTGGTGGAGGAGCGGTATCTTGGAAGTCGTCCAAACAAACTTGTATTGCCCGCTCTACAATAGAGGCTGAGTTCATAGCCTTGGATAAAGTCGGTGAAGAAGCTGAATTGCTCCGGAATTTCTTGGAAGATATTCCATTTTGGCCCAAACCGTTGGCACCAATATGCATACATTGTGATAGTCAAGCGGCAATTGGAAGGGCTGGGAGCGTTATGTATAACAGTAAATCTCGTCATATACGAGGAAGACATAAAAACATTAGACAATTACTCTCTAGAGGAATTATCACGATTGACTATGTAAAGTCAAGTGATAATGTGTCGGATCCACTTACAAAAGGCCTAACTAGAGAGCTAGTTGAGAAGACATCAAGGGGAATAGGACTGTGGCCGAGAACAAATCATAGTGGCGGTAACTCTACCTAGAAAATTGGAGAATCCAAGATCTAGGTTCAATGAGATAAAAAAAAGTCATTTATGACGGTTCAACATTGTCAACTAAACTTTTAGTCCATTCTCGTGATGAGACAATGTTCAGCACAAAGGATAAAACATTAAGGCTTTTTAATGATTTCTAAGTTTGATACGGGGTATATCAAATAGTGTATCTATGGGATGACACGTTTAGGAATCGCCTATGTAAGTGTGAAGTGTTAGCCACTTCACGAAGAATTTTGTAGGGCCAGTTCTCTACGCACTTATGAAACCAGGCGGTGTTCATGGCTGAAACGAACACAACAATGAGAGCCCAAGACGGTTAAGGGTTGGTTGTGTGACTTGTAGTTGTCTAGGTATACGCCAAAGTTCGGCGGTTTAAAGATATCAAATCTACCGATTGATCGAGTATATCCAACATAAGTTCACTACGGAAACTTCAAAGGGAAACCTACTTATCCAAATGCAATTAATCCTTGCTTGTGAATCACACCGTTTTTCATGCATACTTCTGCGATATAGCCATTCCCCATTCATGTAGGGGATTGTTGGGTTTATGTATTTAATTAATAAGTTAAATACTTAAAAGAGGATGAATGGGAAATGGAGGAAAATGAAATTTTTGAGTGAAATTTCAAGTTTCTCTCCCTTGACATATGTATATTGTCTCATATTGGAAGAGGAAAAGATTTTTTATGGATTTATAAGCATTTTCTCTTCTTCTAGCTCTTAAAGAGTTGAGAAGAAAGCAAGCCTCACGCCGTCGCCGTCGTCGCTCGCTTGGCTCGGCTCGGCTTTGGCTTCGGCTTCAAAGTCGGATTTGAATTTGGATTTGGTCAAATGATCGATTGATTGATTAACTTTTGGACCAGATTTATTTGTTAGTAGTAATATATTAACAAATATTTTTTTAAATATTTGTTAATAACAGAGTATTAATATTAAATATTAATATTAAATCCAATCCGTTTTTTTACTTTTGTAACAGAAAATTAACTACCTGTTAGTTTTTCCTCTTTATTTTTCCTCTTTATTGTTGAGTAAATAGCCATTTATGTTGTGGCAGTATTGCAGAAACATCCATTCTGAAGAGTTTTATTTCTTCAGATTCCAGCCCAAATTTTGGCTATAAATACAATACTATTCTACTCAGAATTTCACTACGAAATTTCTGAGTTTCTCTCATTCTTCTGCATACTTTTAGCATACAAACAAAGCAAAAAGTAAGTGTGATTTGCTACTGATCTTTGTGTTCGCTGAAACACTGGCGTTTGGAGTACCACTACACCAGTGTGTAATTTGTTCTATCATGGGAGAAAATAATCCATAACCTTGGGTGCTAGAAGAGGATTAAATATCTTAAGGAGACACTGTGAATTCAGTGGGCTCGAATTGTTTATGATCATTTTGTTTAATGTCATTTCTATTTATCATAATTTCTGTTTATATTAATTTATATTTCCAGAATTGTTTTACAAATACAGTTTTATAAGATTAATAATATATAATAATGGAGAAAATATTATCTACGTTACCAGTGTAATAAATTATATGTGATCCTTATCCTCTTAACTCCTTTTTGTGTCTTCCACAGTTGGAAGCCAGGGCAAATGGGAAATAGAGGATAAAACAAAAATTTTGAATTTCCCTCTTTTATAAAAGAATATTATCGCATATCAGAGGGGTGTGTATACACAGTTACACACACACCTTTTTAATTTTTACAGAGTTGAGAAGAAGGCAAGCCTCGTATCGTCGTTATTGTCGCTCGTTCAGCTTCGAATTTGGTCAAATGATTTGATTGATTGATTAATAATATTAAATATTTAACCCAAATTGATTTTTTCTGTAACAGTAATTTAAGCTTCCCTTCGATTTTTTCGTAAATAGCCATTTTCGTTATAGCAGTTTTACATGAAAAGCCATCTTTGTACATCTTCATTTGAACTCAAACTGATGGCTATAAATACCAAGTCATTCCCTCATATTTTTCCAACGAAAATTCTGAAATACTCTCATTCTTTCTGCATTGTTTTCAAACATTAAAAAGCAAGTGTGTGATTGCTGCTGCCATTTGTGTTTGCTGAAATACTGGGGTTTGGAGTACCACTGCACCAGTATTGTAATCCATTATATCCTGGGAAGAAATAATCTCCGAGTATTAAGATGGGATTAAGTTCCTTAAGAAAATATTGTAAATTTAATGAATTCGGATTAATTTCCGCTTCTTCTATATTTACGTCTTTTATTGTTTCTATTTCCAAAATTTATTTTACGAATACATATGACTAACATATATTTTAATTGCTATTTGTTGGTATTGGTAACAAAGAAAAGAGGAGAACCCTTGTACTATCACACACTATATTGGTACCCCTCACTTGTGGCCTCATCTATAAAGGTGATTCCAAAATCTTTCTAGTGTTAAGGAAATGCGAAAAATAAGTATAGAATTTGAACCAAAACTAATTAGGTGAGATTGCATCTGCTTTCAAAAGGTAGATCCGCTTAATATCGCTTCATCTATTTAACCTATATACATAAAAAAAAAAGGGCCTAAAATGCCCCTGTAGTCTTCGACCAGGTGCACAAATACTTTTCATTAAATATTGAGCCTATCTGTGTCCCTGCTATTACCCACCGTGGTATTATTGCCCCTCTAGGATAATAGGGCCTTTACTTTAACCGAATACTGTAACAACCCAACTCGCTAGTGATATTGTCGCTCTGGGCCTAGTCCCTCACTGGTTTAAAACGCGTCACTAGGGTTTAAGGCTTGTTAACTAATACTCAGCATTCCTTTTGTGCTTTGTCGATGTAGGACTCTGTCCAAAGACTGGGCTATTACATATGGTATCAGAGCCACTCTTGTGTCATCCATGCCCATGGTGGGTCAGAGTTCAATTGAGTTTAGGCAATTCCGGTTAGGCGGGGTAAACCTCAGTGCTGGGTCTCGGTAAATCTCATGCTGTGGGGCAAACCTCAGCGAGGACGCCAACTGATTTTAGGCAACCCCGGTTAGGCAGGACAAACCTCAGTGCTGAGTCTAGGTGAATCTCATGCAGCGGGGTAAACCTCACTGTTGAGTCTACGGTGGAATGTTGGGCATGCCCAAAAGGCAGGACTTGGGTAGCTAATTTTTGTCCTGCCCTCTCCAAACATAGAGTTGGGCCACGTGGTCCTTGTAAAGGCTTGGTTTGCTTGGATCCTAAATTGGGGCAGGCTGCGTGAGGCTGGATTCACAAATTAACAAATAGCTCCTACTCTGTGTAGTGGATAACGGGTCAGTGCTACTCAGGCCCAACAAAAAAATTGTAACAACCCAGCCCGTTAGTGATATTGTCCGCTGATGATAGGCTAAATGTATCCTACCCGTCTTGTAGCCTACATTACAACTAAATAAAGTCCTAATTGATTCGAGATTGAATGAGCTAGATTAGTAGAGTATTAAACTACGAGCAAGCTTATGGTGCATCTTTTGTGGCATATGAATATTATTTCTAAGAGTGAGTGAATTTTTTCTATCTTGAGTTCCTAAGTGTTCTTAAATTTTATTGTGTGGAACTACTCTCTTTTATTGTGTGAGGGCACTTGATTCATGAAGGAAAGGTAATGTCATTTACCTATATGTTAGAGTAAGTGGGTAAGTCGTGAATAATGCGTGGTACTTGTGAGTCAAATCTTGAGGTGAAGATGTTACACTTTTTGTTAGTATTTATGCCCTTCACTAGAGGGGGTGAATAGTGAGGCACGAGAATGTCGGTAAATTTTGCGGAATTAAAATTGCAGGATTAAAGTAAGTGCAGTAATTAAAAGAGTAAGGAGATGACACACCGAATTTATACTGGTTCGCCACAACGTGTGGTTAGTCCAGTCTCCCGAGAGACTCTCTCGAGTTTACACTAACTCCGTTAAGCTTACGGGTGCCTAACAAACCGTTACACTTGCTCGTAGATGTACGCTCTACAAGACTTCACCTTGCTCGTGGATACCGCACCACAAGACTTCCGGTCAAGGATACATCACCTCAAGACTTCACACTATAAGATTGAGCATTCCAAAAACTTGGAGATCCAACTACAAAAAGACAGGCAGCCTGATACAACACTCGCGCAATGAGAAGATATGGTCTTCTCAAGAACTTCTCTCTTTTACAACAAAGAACTCTCTAAGAAGAGTAGATAAAGAGATACAATATAAGCTCTATGAACAACACAAAGTTGTCTCTCAAATGGCTCAACAAAAGCTCTAAATATGATGCACAAATATTATCAATGTGTTTATGAATAATGAGAGATGTTGTTCTTAGAAAATAAGCCCCAAAGACCTCTATTTATAGGTTGTAGAGGTGATATGTCCGTTGCTCAATAGTTAAACAATAATTCTGATTTCTGACAGAATAATCGATTACCATATGTGTATAGTCGATTATCACTTTAAAATGTTCAAAAAACTAGTCGTTGGATGGCAACGGATAGTAAGATAATCGATTATTATAAAGTGATAATCGATTATCATTGTAGGATAATCGATTATCATAATAGCATAATCGATTATCTTACCTTTTTGGACTTCCCAGTTTAAGCTGGAATTGCCAGATAATCGATTATCCTAAAGTGATAATCGATTATCCCGGCCTTCTGGAATTTTCAGTTTTGCTGGAATTTCCAGGATAATCGATTATCATCCTGGGATAATCGATTATCTGGCCAATCTGTCAGAAATGAAAACTTACTCCAAAAACCATTTTGGTTAAAATGAAAACGTTAAAGATCATTTTGTTTTAAGTATATTAAAAATATTTATGATATTTATGATTTGATAAAATGATTTTATGCATATTAATGATGACCTATGTTGAGCCAAAAGACGAGATAACTTAAACGTTGCTCTTACATTAGTTCTACCTAATGACCTACGCCTTGGGTCTTCGGTCTTGAACTCTTGAGCTCGTCTATTCAATCTCTTCATCAATATGCTTCTTGGCATTCGATCTTGATTGTTTGATTCATCATCATTGATTTGTCAACCATCTTGATTGTTTGCTAATGCATCTTCATTGTTTGTCATATAATAACATTGTTTGACAGTTGACTTCATTGTTTGTCATTTATCAAAACCTACACCTGGAAATCATGCTAATACAAACAAAGCACACATATCAAAGATATCAATGATTTCCAAACGAGGTCTTACACTTTTATGCTTAGTCTATTTTAAATACTCTTGGTGTGATGAGTTGGGGAAATTATCTAAAAAGGCTGTGTCTAAAAAAGTATAGTTTGATTGATCGAGGAAGAGCAATGGTTTAAGTGTGATGTGTTGATGATAGGCTATAATTACGTATTTTAGTCGATTATTACACTCTAATTTACTGCACTTTAGTTGAGTTTGTGCTTTAACCGCTAGTGTTTTACACTAATTGTGTGTTATATGTCTTGAAGGAGTGATTCCGAGCTATAAAGATGTTATGAAATGAATTCAATTTGAAGTCTAAGTAAAAGCCCAAGGAATTAAGCCGGGATCGTATTCGAGGATCAGCGAATGATAAAACAACAAAATGAAGACTCGAGTAGGTATATTACGCACTATCTAGTACAATGCATATAACTTTTTTTTAAAACTCTATTTGGGCTCCACAATATATGGTTGGAAAGCTAACTCAATGGGCTACAACTTTCATGTTTTACGTTTTTCCAAATTCCAAACATAATAGGGTAAAAATGCGATTGAAACTGAGAGTGCGGACCTGACGTGGACGGAGACAGAATATAACCCAACTAGCGCGGCCTTAGCGCGGCCGCACTAGTCTAGACATAAAAACATATCTGAAGGGTACTTTTGGAAGTTCAAGACCAATCTCCTTATCCTATAAAAGGTTTAGTTCGTCCAAAGGAGCAAAAGATAAGTTTTTGGGGTTTAGAACAAGGAAAAAGAATAAGAGACACGAGAGGAGCAAGGCGGGAAATTCTTCTACGAGTTTTTCTTTCCTCTTTCTATTTTTCATTGTTGATAATGACTTTTAGTATTTTAATTTTATATACTATTACGAGTAGCTAAATCTTTTAATATAAGGTTTTGGTGAAACCCGTTGGGGATGAATTGGTTGTTATATTAATATATTTTTGAGTTGGTTGTTAATCTCTATTTATTCGTCCGCTCTAGGCCTAGGCCCTCACGGGTTTACGATGCGTCACTAGGATTTAAGGCTTGTTAACTATATACCCAACATCCCTATTGTGTTTTGCCGACGTGGGAACTACATTCCCAATATAAGTTCAAAATATTGCAACTTCAAGTAGTTCAACAGTTGATAACTTCAAGTAGTTCAAAGCAGCACCATGACAGTCACATTACATAATGCAACTTCAGATTAAACCAACAAAGCAGCACCATGATATTTCAATAATAATCCATTGCTTAAACACTTTACCTTCAACTTTTGAATCGACCCAACGTCAAGATCTGCAACTTTTTTCTTCAAGTCATCATTTTCTTTCACATTTCTCTGTTCCTTCGGCCACATAATTTCCGAGATCGACCATCCTTCTTTGCAAAATATTCTTTTCATGTCGAAGGCTATTTTTTCCTTTTTAACTTGCAGATCACTTCTACGATTTTAGGAGGAAGCTCGTCATCCTCCCATTCCCAAGAAGAACATTTTTTCCATGTCCAAATAACACAAAGAATTACCCGAAATTCTCATTTACCCATAAACTAATCTTATTCCACACAAAATTAATTGAGACTTACCTCCGGCATTGAACACTTAAAAAATCGTCTCCCGGCATTCAACGGAGTCCAAGCAACAAAATAGCTAGAAACCTTTCCACTATAACAATTTCTCCTCTATCCAGTTAAGACAGTAGAACACTCAGATAGTTTCTTTATGGGTGAATATGTTGAAGATGAAGAAAAATTTACCCTAAACCTATTTCAAAGTTTATGAGATGATAAGAAAAATTGAGTTGAGATTAATAAAATCATAGAAGAAGAAGGAGGAGGAGGAGACGAGGAGGAGGAGGAGGATGAGGAGGAGAAAGGAAAGAGATGTGGAGTAAAAAAAAAGGAGGTAGGGTAAGTAAAAAAAAGGTGGGGGTTGATAAGAATTTGTTAACATTAATTGAGACTTATTAATGGCGGCAAAAGGCTAAGGATACGTTCATTAGCCTAGAGGGCAATAATACCACGGGTTGGGTAACGGCAGGGATGGAGATGAGCTCAATATATAACGGAGGGTATTTCTATACCTGGATGAAGACTACAGTGGTAATTTATATCCTTTTCCGTATATATATATATTTATAGTATTAGTATAGTTTAATATGTTGTACCATATGCATGTCTTATTTTTCAGTAAACAAGTTTCACTAATTTTGAGCAATTGCTTGCGATTATTCTTAAGTGACTTAATATCATAAAGTTATTTTATATTTTTAGACTTTAGTATAAGTACATAAATGTAACTAAAAAAATATCTTGCAAATAACGACCATTATTTTGCTTGCTCTGTGTGTGTTGGGGTGGAGTGGAGGTGGAATGGAGGGTAATGGCGACATTAAAAAAAAAGGGAACGAATTTGGTTTTTGACCTTTTGGTGCAGTAGCTAACTAGAAATAAAAATCACATGTTTCTTATGGTACATTTAACGCAAAATTATTGTACACATTATCAAAATAAACATCTAGGATAAATTAATAAGTAAGGACCATGATTCTATGAAATATATTCACTTTTACACACGGCTGAGCATTTAATTCAAAAGATTTCTAACTTAATCACACGCAATAATTATCATTAACTACTTATTGGTCATAATTAAAGAAACCTCCACTATTTCCATTTCCATTTCCGTTTCCTTGGTCAAGATATACAACAAATCTCCTAACTAAAATTTAGTAGATCCGGTTGCCTAAATTTACAAAATAAAATATTAAAACTGGTCTACTTCGAAAATAATTAAACCAAAAAAATTGGTGAATTCGGACAATTTTCTTAAATTATATATGCATGCATTTGTGTATACATGTTTATGTATTCAAAATTTTGTAAAATACATTGCACATATAGTTTACAATATTATTCACTTATTTAAAAGTTTTGATATGCTTCTGTATAAGTAATTTTCTGATGAAATTTGGAGACACTTTTCGACAGATTTTTTTTGAAAATGTTACTCAAAAAAGGTTAACCAAGTTTGGTTTTTCAAAAGCTTTGCAAAAATATTTCCATAAACAAACAGCCTAAATAGAGGAGTTCAATTAAGAGTTCCTAAATAATAATAAAAAATAGAGTCTGAAAATATTTTTTTTCCTTTTTCTATCTCCTAAATTAATGGGAGAAAAATTAATCAATACGCGCTTTTATTTTATTAATTTTCCTATTAAAAGTCAATATAAAGAAAGAACCATTCAAGTATTTACCATAGAAAAATAAAAAAGAAAACTACACGCAATCCATTAAAGTATGCATATTCTATGAATCTTTTTATGGAAAATATAAAGTAGTAATATAATGTTGCCTTTTTACTTTCCCAATACACACCACCCCGCCGGCCCGAAACCATTGACACAAAACCTCTTCTCCTCCTCGGACTCTCTTTTTCTTCCTTAAAATCTCCAAAAACCAAAGTGAATTTTCAGACTGAATCATAAAACCCAAAAAGTCTCAATCTTTTTTCAGTTCTTCATATGCAAACACCAAAAGATTTTAACTTGTTGACTGGTTGATCATAGTGAAAAAGATGACTCAATTGAAACCCATTTTAACACATTTGGACGCCATTCCTTCAACCCCCGGAAAGTTTAAGCCCGATAAATCTTCACCCTACAGTCTCTATCGTCTCCGTTTTCACCCCACACTTTTCCCCAGGTTTACACTTTGGTCCTTCCTCTTCATCTGTTTCATCGTTTTGTTCTTCTTCTTCTCGCCGCCGACAAACCCTGCCGCCGGAAACAACCGTCGGAGCCTGAAAAACACGGTTTCGCCACTAGCAGCGCCCGGCCCGAACTGGGAACGTCGGGTTCGTGCCTCGGCCCGGCCCAGGTCTAAGACGGGTTTTACCGTCCTAGTCACCGGTGCAGCCGGGTTCGTGGGGTCCCATGTGTCGCTTGCTCTAAAACGCCGTGGGGATGGCGTTTTGGGCCTGGATAATTTCAACCATTACTATGATGTCGGGCTGAAAAAAGCCCGAATGGGCCTGCTTGAACGTTCAGGTATTTATATCGTTGATGGTGACATAAATGATGCTGTTTTGTTAAAAAAACTGTTTGATGCTGTTGCTTTTACACATGTCATGCATATGGCGGCTCAAGCCGGAGTTAGATATGCAATGCAGAATCCAGGTTCTTATGTTCATAGTAATATAGCTGGTTTTGTTAGTTTACTTGAAGCATGTAAAATGGCCGATCCACAGCCTAGTATTGTTTGGGCTTCATCAAGTTCTGTTTATGGATTGAATTCTAAAGTACCCTTTTCAGAAAAAGATAGAACTGATCAGCCTGCTAGTTTGTATGCAGCGACTAAAAAGGCTGGTGAAGAAATTGCTCATACATATAATCATATACACGGGCTTTCGATTACTGGATTGCGTTTTTTCACGGTTTATGGGCCTTGGGGAAGGCCCGATATGGCATATTTTTTCTTTACTAGAGATATTTTGAGACGCAAGGAAATCAAGATTTTTGAGACATCTGATCATGGTAGTGTTGCAAGGGATTTTACTTACATTGATGATGTGGTAAAGGGTTGTTTGGCAGCATTGGATACAGCGAAAAAGAGCACCGGGAGTGGTGGGAAGAAGAAAGGTGCTGCCCAATTGAGGATTTACAACTTGGGTAACACGAAGCCGGTGCCTGTTGGTAGACTTGTGAGTATTTTGGAGAAGTTGTTGAAGGTGAAGGCAAAAAAGAAGGTTTTGCAAATGCCAAGGAATGGGGATGTGCCGTTTACCCATGCTAATATTACTTTGGCACAAAAGGAGCTGGGGTATAAGCCTACTACTGACTTGGAAATAGGGTTGAAGAAGTTTGTGAAGTGGTATGTTAACTACTATGGTTCGAAGAAGAAGAGTGCATGGTGAAAACCTTAAACTTGATGGTGCTCTTATTTCTCTTCATACCAGTCTTGATTCTTGTTGAATGCGTAGATGGTGCCTCTTCATTGATTTGCCACATTGTTTTAGGTATTCTATTTGTAGGTGATCATTGTACATCCCGCTGCTGCTAGCCTGCTACTATTAAAGCATGTTTGATCTATTGACTCTCTTATGGTATTTTTATGTGTCATTAATAACAATACTTCATACTTTAAATTGAGCTCTGGTTTATTCCAGTTATCAGAACTGCTATAAAGAAAAGCATCTCTTTCCCTCTAAGATCAGTTTTATTCACCCTGATATGGTACTAATATTCAACTTCATGAATGATGAAATATAAGCACTCAAACAGGTTGTGACAAAATTTCTAATGTTGTTGTGAAGTTGATTACATTCCAATTTTCCAGTCGAATCGACTTGCAGGATACCTCCCTTTACTTATCAGGATGCCTTGATGTTTATTTCTATATCCTTGGTTTTTGGTAGTTGTACCTTCTCCATCCTCTCCGCAGAGTAGTTAGGATTTTTCATGTCCATTGCTTTAGACAGAGTCTGTATTTTGGGAACTTAGCTGTACCTAGAATAAAAGAAAAGTGTTCTGTATGATAAATATTTGTAAACTCATCAACGATTATGTATTACTGTGTACTTGTTAAGACTGTTTCTCTATGAAAACAATAATATTGTATGTATCTTAGTGAAAGTTGAGGTCTCATTACTATTGTATCCTTTCTGTGCCTGGATCTGCATATTGCTCCCTTTATAGATTGTAACATCCGGCTCTTTTGTTTTGTTTGCTACTTTTCTTTCTCAATGATAGGGAGTAAGAAAAGTTGTAGTCTAGGCCCATTCATGTGTTTAGAAGACTCGACAGTTATCGATCATTGTCTATATTTGGTTTTGTCACCATCAAAGAAGGTGACGGCACTAGTTTTGGAATTTTGTTTTTAAGGAATAGAATTATTTGAGATACAGAGTCTGCACTAGTTGCCAATTCTTGAAAGGACATATCCGGATCCTTGTACTTGTTTAGGATGCTATGATTTCTATCCGTCTTAGGAAATTTTATTTTGAGCTGGCTGTTATATGTATTCTTTGTTTCTTTTAAGTAGTTAGCCAATTGTTTGTTCGATAATATGCTTGATGACATACTAGTCTTGTGATGGTTGTTATCTGTAGGTTGTCTTTTTCATGTGGAATGGAGAGCAGAATTTTAAAAGAAAGCACGCAGAGTAGTGATCGTTGTCTAGTTATACTAGATCAAATTATCCAATTCAAGATTGAAGTATCATAGTATAGCTAGCCCTATACTGAATTGTCTTCTGCTCTTTCTGTTCTGGGGTTGGGTGGGCTTCAAGGGGTAATGAGGGACTCATTTGATGTCTTACAAAAACCTATAGCTACATTATTTTGTGCTAGAACTCAGGGGTCATATATTCGGTAAGCTTAAGATGTGCTATGCCCTGTCTGATTACCTCTCTCAATAATTCTTCGACCTACCTGTTAACTGTTTATATCTCATCATTTGGGGTGCGACCATTCCGAATATTATGCGGGAACTATTAGTCATACATAAGTGTTATACACAGTTTATACTCTTCTAATCTTGTTAAGAGAAGTATGACAATGCGTTGATTATATAAATGATATTGTTAATAAGACATAATATAATCGCTTACGTCAGCGAAAGCATTGGTAATTGGTAATTATTGAAAAGCAAACGTAACATAGAACATTTTATTTCTATGGACTTTCAGGGTATAATAATTCTATACTATTAGTGTAGCTTAATTTGGTCAAAATAGCATGATATAGCCAGTTTTCGCACTTGTCAATCAAAAATAACCAGTGTTTATCAAGTCAATGAAAAATAGTCATTATTTTACTGCAATAGAGATCGGTCCCGTATAATATACGGGAGTTCTGGTGCATTTGTGTACGAATTCTAGCATATTATGCTGGATCGATATACTCTGCTAACTCCTGTATAATATACTGGAGACTTGAGCACCAGTGCTCTAAACTCCAGTATATTATGCTGGACATTTATACTTGCTTGAACTCCGTTGGAACTCCCGTATAATATGTGGGAATTCAAGCATACGTATGCTGGAACTCCAGTATAATATGCGGGCGTACTTTCCGGATTTTGAACAGTGTTTTTGCTCAGATTTACCTTTACATAAAAAATGACTAGATTTCGATAACTTTTAAAATTTGGCTATTTTTCAACGACCAGTTGTAAATCTGGCTATGTTTCAACTTAGACTCTTCTTTACTAGATTTAATAAGCGATCTAATTGTATAAATATTTTTTACATTGTTAATACATACACGTGAACTCGTAAAATATTGTAAATGACACTGGACAAAGGCGCAGGAACCAATGAAAATGAACTAATTTCATAATATATATGGTATGATTTTGTTAAAATGAAGAGATGCTAGAATGATTTATAACTAAATCCATCAGCAATTTTGAACAACACTTGAGACAAACTCTCATATACGTCTAAGGAAATAATCTATTTTTATTATTTGAATTTAAAAGATAATCCTACAAATATTTTTGTCTTGTGACTAAAATAACTTTTGTAACGGAGTACAAAATTAATTTACTCCACAAATTGCAAATTTAAATCTTCACTGTCGAATAGTTTTGTGTATGGTAGTGGTGGGCATCCATTATAAGAAAAAAGAAGAAAGAAAAAATAAAATCAGATTCGTGTTCCACACAATATACAACAATGGACTAATTATTGCGAACTCTTTCTACGATGTCCTAATGTAATGAAAATAATTATCCAAACAATAAGTAATATTTTCCTAGTGGGGATCGGAAAGGGTACAATGTATGTAGGTCTTAGAAAGATTATTTTCGGGAGATCGTCGGCTCAATATAAGAGACAATCTATATTATGATAAAAGCATGAATACAATATCAGTATACCAAAATAACCTTATAATATTAAGCATAATAAAAGGACATAATTGGAATGCTAGATATAAGCCTTATAATCCTATTAGTTTTAGGACATAATATTACATCTTTAGGAATCCTATTAGTATAATTATATTAATAGTATGTATCCTATTAGCATTCCTTTTGTTAACTAATAATTTTAGCACGTATCCTTCCTGTTAGCATTCCTTTTATTACCTAATAGCACGTTATTATGTTTCTTTTTAATATGAACTTTCAACGTAGAGATATTTTTAGTCATATAATCCTATTAATTTTAGGATATACCTCTTAAAATTTTCTATTATATTTGATTTTTTTTACAATATTACTAATTGAATTTGAGAATGTATTATATCATACAATTCTATTTAGAAAAAGGAGAGTCTATATCTATATTTATATTATTATAAAAGCGCGAATAATTTATGCTAAATATTGAATGACTAGAATATCCTTAAAATATTCATTGACTTTTATACCCTTAAATATTTATATAATTTAAGAATATAATTGTAAAGCACTTACGGCTAGAATTCTTTTCTAATTTAAATTATACATACGCCAAGCAAAAATGGAAAATGTGGAAAGGTGAATTACTCCTATCCACTCAAACACCAATTTGTTGCTACCCCATCTCCAATATTATACAATAATAAACTGGTTAAAAATCAATAATTAAAAATACGAAAAAATAGATAAGTGCCAAGCGGCAATATCCACTTTACATAGTTTATTACTTAGTCTTTTTTTTTCTAAGATAATGAAGTAAATAACATTAATTGGTTAGAATTTTATGATAAAATATAATTCAGATAAAGAGAGATTTAGTCTTCAAAACTTTCGTTAATATCAAACTTCTAATCATTTAATTCGCTAGAATTTTATTATAATACTAATTCAAATCGAAAGAGATATGGTCTTTAAAGTTTTAGTTAATGTCAAAGTTTTAAATATTAAAAATACAATTAAATGACTCAAATGAAAGCGTAAATTCTTTTGAACTTTTGATGAACAAGATTAAAAAAAACATAAGTATTGCATATGAAGATAAAATTTTGGTACATATTTTAATACTCAAGATTTTGTATCCAATTTAATATTTACGCCGTCTTTGATAGTTTGTCGTGGGTTTATTGACTTATTTCAATTCTTTTAAAATTTTTAATTATTGACCAATTGCATTTATTGTTATCGAGTTTATCTATTAGTTCAAATAATAAAATAATTAGGTAAAATTCAATTGATTTTAAGGTCCTAAACATTAAGACTTCATATATTGTAGTTGAAATAAAGAAAGATTTGGTAGGCGAAATGTTACTTGATTTCAAATTCCTAAATTAAGTATATAATTTAACACTATTTTATCCAAAGTGAATACAATTTTTAAAGAGTAAAAAAGACAAATAAAATTTCGCTAAGGAATTTCGTACTTTTAATATAATACAAATTTATAAAAAGGGCTCGTGTGTTTAGATTTAGTGAATAAAGGTAATACATATAAATCACTTACTGTTAAATTAATTTTATGTTTTTCTTATTATTTCAAATTGTAGCCATTAATTTTTTTTTTTGGTCAGTCTTTTTCTAGATTATGTGTTCCACAAGTTTCATGTTGATAAATCAATAGAGTATTTGATGACTACTTTTGCTTACCATTGAAATGACTCGATGTCCCAATGTATTCAAATTGTATATTAAATTTAATAGTGTAAATTCTTTTTACACTACAGTTTAATGTTGTATAGCAGAATATTGTATATTTTATGGGTTAAAAGCTTATTACTTGTGCTTAACTTTTGAACGGCCTAATATTATCAAGAAAACTCTCATTATTTGTGTATTATTGTTAGACTCAAATATAAAACATTTCAGGTTACCGGCTTAATTTAGTTTACAAAAGAAGAATTAATAGCTATATGTATGTGGTGTATTTGAGAATAAAATGATAGATTTTAAAAGGTAAATTTTTTAAATTGAATTATTTGCTGATAAAATTATCATATTTAGAACTTGTTCTAATATTGAAAACTTTGAAATCAATTCGTATTTTATATTTGAAAACTTTTGAGTAACTTTTAACTATGGGCAGATTGTCGCATAGATTGAAAAGCAAAAGTGGTATTTTATTGGGTTTAAGAGCCTTTCTGCGTAATAAAATCTGCATTTAACATAATACATAAATATATTTTATCTGCTCTAAAAATTTTTGGCTAAAGAATCCTAAAATGAAAGGGGAAAACACCTCAATTAGAAAAGTAATAGTTTGTATTTTACCATAAATTTACAATAGTA
Organism: Nicotiana benthamiana; assembly: GCA_034376525.1. NCBI lineage: Eukaryota > Viridiplantae > Streptophyta > Magnoliopsida > Solanales > Solanaceae > Nicotiana > Nicotiana benthamiana. Next base: position 171,383,978 of record CM067339.1, read on the forward strand.
CCAAAAAAATTCACGTCCTAATATCATGATAGTTTTTTTTGTAAATCATTATTCTTTTAAGTCACGTCGTAAAAAAAATATTAGGACATATATAAAGAATAAAAATCAAAGTAACAATCATCCTCAAACTGTCTATTAAGGTTCAAGTTATGGTGGTTAATTATTTTATCGTTCTCTTTTGAGTTATAAGGCCCCACGTGCGAGGCACGTGAAATAAAAACTAGTAATATATAAACGAATAAAAGAATAGATCTGTAATCAAAATAAAAAATAAAAAAATAATAATACCATCGTAAGAGACGGTAGAGGAAGGCAAATAATACAATACTATGCAAATCTCTAAATAGTGTGAACACGACATAAACGGTCAGCAGTTCTAGACAAAACTCTATCAGACTATTCGGTACAAAAAGGGAAAAATGTTCGATTACCCCCTAGCCTATAACCCTATGCTCGACATTCACACGTACCTATCTATTAAATTTTTATTATATATGATTTACGTACAATTCTTTTTTGTGTGTTAGTAATCTCTTCATTTCAAGCTTGAAGTATCATTTATACAAATAAAAAACCTTTTCATATAGATAGATAAACATATCTAGAAATTAAAATCCAACATACATATGCAAATAGATAAAAATATATCAATTGAGTGAATACATAGGGTTTGTTTGGTATGAAGGAAAATATTTTCCAATTTTTTCATATTTGGTTGACTTAAATATTTTGGAAAATAATTTCCTTGTCAATTCATTTTTCTCTAATTGGAGTAAAATGTTTTCCCTATCAAGAAAATGGAAAATATTTTTCCAAATCTCCTTCTCAATCTTCCCCATTCTCACTAACCCACCCCATCTCCTTGACAAAAAAAAATATCTTTTTTAAATTTCAATTTTTTCGATACTACCCACCCTACTACCCTTCACCCCACCCCCACCCCGCAAAAAATATTTTTTACCTTAATTTTTTTTAATTTTTAATTTTTATATTTTTTATTTTTCTGCACCACCCTCCCCCAACCCCCACCCCGCACCCCTCCCCCCACCAGAATTTTTTTTACTTTTTTTTTTCTAATTTAATTTTCTATTTTTTTGTTTTACTGCCGCCCTCGCCCCGCCCCCACCCATCCAGCCCCTCCCCTTCCCCCAAAAAAATTTCTAAATATATTCTTTTTGTTTTAGTTTTTATTATTTATCGGTCTAAATGCTCAAAATTTTACAAGTTCCAAACTTATATGTTCAGAGTTTTATGTGTTTGAAAGTTTACGGGTTGGAAAATTTCGCGGTTTTGAATGTTTAGCCGTTTGAAAGTTTATGAAATTTGTGGGTCCAAAAAGTTATTACTTTGAAAGTTTATGATTTCATATTTATTATCTCTAAATTATTTATGAATACTCTTGAGAAGTTATTTTCCTTAATTTGCATACCGAACACCAAAAAATTAATAAGATTACTACTTTTTTTGAAGAAAATATTTTATTGGAAAAGGCAAAAAATATTTTCCGTTATATCAAACACACTCATAAGTACGTATGTTTACTTACAGTTTTGTCACAATATTATCATCTTATATTTTATTTAATTATGATAAATAAAAATGATTTAGTGTAAAAAAAAATTTACCTTTGTGAATTTGTGTTAACACAAGGTTGAATATTCTTGGCAGTAAAAGCTTCCCCAAATAAAATTCTACACGAGTCAAATTCGAAAATAATCAGGTTCCATTGCGAATACCCAAATAAAGTTCTACACGTGTCAAATTCGAAAATAATCAGGTTCATTGCGAATACCCCACGGCAGCGAAAAATTAAAAAAAAAACACAAGGTTGACCCAATCATGAGACTGTGAGTGGGACTGGTCCACGTGGGTTCTCTTTCATATCGTGGCATGTTAATCCCATTACATTAACACACAGCTCATTGTTTATTGTACGTCTATGTCTGATTTTGGGAAGAAATTCAATAGACCTCAAAAACCCACGCTGAGGGGGGGAAGAAGATGGAGATTTTCCATTGAACAAATTTTATAGCTTTGATTGATGAGTATATGCTGCGCTCAACGAGCCGAGGTGAATATTATTCAGAGTTATGAAAGGAGGCGTCTTTTCGGCGCCTGGTGATTACATCTACTTTAAGTCTCAAGTTCCTCTTCATAAGATCCCTGTAAAGTTCCCACTTTTACTTTATCCATCAATTTCTTGGCCTTTTTCCTGATTTGGGTTTCTTTAATTCTGTTCCCTGCTGATTCTCTCAAATGGGTCTGCATCTTTTGTTCTATTTGATTGCATTTTTATAGTTTTCTTGGATTTCAATGAATCTGAATATCTGATCATGTTGTGATTTACCCATGTGGATTTTGTTATTTTATTAAAGTTTTGTAAATTGGGACCTCTGAGTTTGCTTGTGATCTGTTATGACTGTTAGGAGGCCGAGTGGCGTAGCCAGCATTTTCATCAAGGGGGTAAAAATATAAAGACTCAGATTTTGCTCCTCAATACAAGTCCAGCAAGCTCCTTTAAGTTGCTTAAAGTTATCATTTTTAACTTTAAAGCCCAGAATTATTATTGTGGTGATTGTAGTGCTACCTTTATCAAGTTCCCTTTTCAAATATGTTGAGCGAATCCCATTTAGTTCCTCTGCATAGAATTTGCACTTTTCAACTGCAAATCTTGTTGCCTTGTTGTTGGTCTGATTAGTTCGTGTGTGAATATTGTTGGAGAGTGAATTTTTATCCGTGAGAGCTGAAGAACTTCTCGTACTAATCACAGTGGAATAAGGAAATGGAAATCTATGTTCGTATTAAGATATTTTTTTCTAAATTTTGGGTCTTTAACTGCATCCTACTCATTTTTTGATTACATATAGATAATTTGGTTAATTGGAATGTCTACTTTTTTTTTCTTATGAAGAAGATGGCTACGTCCTTGAGGTTGTTGTTGCATCTTGACTTTGATTTTGATCTTAAATTCTTCTGGTCCTTGCAATTAATATAAAGCTTGTGTTCAATTCTACGCATTTGACTTTGATTCTTGAATTTAAATATGATATTAAATTCTTTCCCGCCCTTGCAATTAATATAAAGCCCGTGTTCAATTCTATGCTTTTGACTTTGATTGTTATTTAAATGAGTGAAGATATGATACTATGTTCCTAAGTGACCAATGACATCTAATTTTGAATGTTAATTTCATTCACAATGGTGTCTGACATTCTCTAGTTAGGCTATTGAGATGCATAAATGGACATTTTGTCTTTTCGTTGAATGTTCGAATATTCTTAACACTCCAATCTGTTGTGCAGATTGGGTCAAAACAGTGGAGATATTATGATTTTGGTCCTAAAGTAGTTCCTCCACTTATTTGCCTCCCTGGCATAGCTGGAACTGCTGATGTATATTACAAACAGATCATGTCATTATCTATGAAGGTAAGGAGGCAGACTCCTGATTCTTCTGCTTGTTTTGTCTGCTTATTGCTAAATGTTTGTGTATCTGCTTTGAGAGTGATAGCGACAGTGAACGATGGGTCATATTTGTGACTGTGATCACTTCAGCTACCAATAAATATATATATGAATATAAAGGATCACGTAACCGCGTAAACTTGCATGCCTTACGATTTCTTGGAGAAAGAACTATGGAAACTAGCAGAATTAGTTATAGGTATCAATAAGTTGCCAAACAACTAGCACTGTGTTAGAACAAAGCATGCACTTTGGTGGTGCCTAAAATTTATGACAAAAAGTGCACCTAAAATTTATTCAGAACTGCCATTAAGCAGATGGAAGGAATAGACTACTGATATCTAGTGATTAGGATTTTCACTAGAAGCGTATCACTTGAGTATGAGTCTCTCTCTCTCTCTCTCACACACACACACTCTCTCTCTCTCTACCCCCCCCCCCCCCCCCCCGAGAGTAAACATCGATCTCTTTGAGATTACGTTATTGAGTTTCTTAACCAGCCATTAAATTATCATATCCGGAGACCAAATTGATCACTTTGAGATTACTTTAGGCAGTTTCTCAACCTGTCATCAGAGATTATCTTATCCAGAAACCAAATTGCAGCTCAAAGTGCCATGGAATTGACTGAATGCAACTGCAAAATAAAATTGAACATGTAAAATATTGGTTAGTTTTGCCGTTGCATTTTTTCCATTTATCTTATAGATGTCAGATTTTAGTCGATAGATAGAAGGCATTGTAACAAGCATTTCGGTGATTCCTAAATCCTCTTTCTTCAATATTAAAAGTTTAGCAACATAGTTATCATTACTAAATTATGGGCTTTATTACCTTTATAGGTAGAAGCGATAATCTAAGGAACTTTGTAGTACCTTCCATAGCATATTACTTGAAAACGGTCTTTGATACAAATAGGGAAATATGTTCCTATAGTAGTGATAACTACTGCAATTTATGAATTGTACCAGAAGCTGCACTTCCTTTAATGATTTCCTTGTCAAACTAAGTTTCAAGAAAACACATTCTTGCACTGAATCTTGGAAAATAGATAATGCTCACGCCATTGGCTTTCCCTCTTTACTACATGGCCGAGTATCATGTCGAGTGATGACTAACAACCTCATAAACCGAAATAAAATTTACCATTTTCCAAGTGATGTCAGAATCTTTTGATTTAAACAAGAGATAATTTGCATATGCAGGGGTTAAAGGTTCTCTTTGCATCTTACAATCTATATGGATATCTCTTTTTCCACTATATATAGCTCCCAGCAAGTTTTTCTACAAGACAACTCCCAAATTCAATTGAAGGAAGCTAACGTTTTCTGGTTTTTACCTTCTCAGGGCTACCGTGTAATTTCTGTTGATATTCCGCGCGCATGGAACAACCACGAGTTGATTCAAGCATTTGAGAAGTTTCTAGATGCTATTGATGTTCACCACGTATGTTTTCTTTCAATCTCAGTAGCTTACTTTATGGCTACAGCTTAAGCCGGAACTTGTAATGTGTGCAATCTGACCTGTCGTAATTTATCCAGGAGATAAGCAACTTAGAATTAGCAAGATGCAACTTGTTAATTTTCTTTATTTGTGTGTGTATTTAGATAAGAGTATGCAAACAAGTGCATATAAAGAGATGTCTATAAGTTTTCTTGACCTGTCACTTGTTTGATAGTGGTTTGATTATATAATTAAATCATGCATTTTGAATTCAGAATAAAAAGAGAGATAAGGTTTGTTCATGATAAAGGGAGTAACTGATGTGTTAAACTTTTTTCACTACAGATTCATCTCTATGGAACAGCCCTTGGGGGATTCTTAGCACAACTTTTTGCTCAGCATCGTCCCCGGCGTGTTAGGTCCTTGGTACTTTCAAATACATTTGTGGAGACCACTAGTTTCTCAGCTGCGATGCCATGGGCTCCCATGTAAGTTTTCTTTGTATTGTTGTTGCATATCATAAGAGCTGCTAAATTGCTGTTATAGGTTAAATATGACTGATTAGCATTGATACTTTACATCTTTTGCTTATATTTAACTAAGCGATAGGTGATCTAATATCTATGTGTATATGTACCACATCATTATTCTTGCATCTCAATGTTTTTTATGATTTTAACAACATAGTTCGTCATATTCTAAAAGTTATTTTTCTTCTATTGTTGGTTTCTTATTGCAGTGTTGGTTGGGCTCCTTCTTTTATACTGAAGCGGCATGTGCTATCTGGAATTCGTGATAGTCCCCAGGAACCCTTTATTGCAGACTCTGTAGATTTTGTTGTTTCCCAGGTAGCGTTTAAGTTCAATTCTTTTGTTATATTACAGTCTTTTGTGTCACTCTTACCACAAAGTCTTTGGAAATTTCCTGTTTTCAGAAAGTATCCATTAGCAGTCTACTGAACTTGGCTCAGCATATTTCTTTTGCTGCTTCCGAGTTGGCCTTTTTTCCCAAAAGAAAGTGTAGTGACTTTTTATGCATTCTTGCTTTCGTTGTTTCTCTGGAATCTGGATTTTTAGCTTCAAGCTGCCCAAAATGTAGAACATGAGATGTTTTAATATGCTACTATTGCACCATGAGACACTTGATGATAATATTCTAAAGTGCTACTCATATATCTTTCCATAAATGTTGACTAATTCGGCTACATTGAACTTGGTAAAATGAAATGGATGAATAATTGAACATTGAGATTATTCAGGATTACACATTGAATGCAAGATTACACATTGAATTTCTGGTAGTAGATACATGATAAAAGAAGTTGTTATGATTGTTCCAAAAGAAATGAAACAAAAGATATGGAAGAGCTAGGACAGTTATATTATGAGTTCTACCCAATACTAGATGCAGATGCGTATAATAGATCGGCATGATGATATTGAGCTGCTCTGTAATAAAACCAGTTGTTGCTGATACCTTCTTCTTGTTGTATGCTTCATTCTGTACCCTGTCAAAGTGGTTGGTCTTAGATTTTTTCCTTTTTGATAGTCGTCTAATTTTGTTGACCCTAACTGTCCATTTTCTTTCAGTTGTTCAAATAATAAATTACCATCACATATTCTCCTTGATTTTTGTTCTTTCTTGATACCACAACTATTTGCTTGTAGAAAAAGTTGGCTCACTTCTTTCCGTGAACTCATCAAAATTTTGATGCAGGTTGAGACACTCTCAAGAGAGGACTTGGCATCGAGATTGACATTGACAGCTGATGCTGCATCAGTTGGACCCCTTCTTCTTCCAGATTCTTCCATCACTATAATGGATGTATGTCTCTAATCTGCAAAGCTATATGTTTGTTGAATTTATTTATATGCTTTAGTCAACATGCCCCAACATTCTCAGTTAGGGTCAAGTGTTTGTTTACATCTTTTCCTCTTTGGAATTTTAGGACATCAATCATTCAAGTTAACAGGACACTCCTGCATAGGACACTCCTGCATTCTGTTGCTCTCATGATCCAGCATGAATCTTTTCTTTCCCCGAGATGTGCTTATTCCAAAAGTCATGGTAACCATGAGCATCATTTCTTGCTTGGAAACAGACTGCATGAGTATAAACTTTAACCTAGAGTAGGTATAGTCTGTAGCTCTTGGTGTAAGTTCTTGGTCTTTCACCTTTTGCACTAGTCATCAAAATTAGGAATCAACTACTTGCTAGACTTCAAGGAATTCCCCATACACTATTGCTTTTAATCTTTTCTTGCTAGTTGACATTTCTCGCTGTAGAAAGGACAGGACCACCTTTCTATTTCGTCACCTAGATAGGAATGTTTGATCCAAGACCTTACCACATAATTTCATCATTGACTATTACTTAGAATCAACAAGCTGATTATTACTCTTCCGAGTTCTTTTGCATGTAAAAGTTTTCCGTGGGGATTATACTAGTTATCGTGTATGGATAAGTGTGAGATTGAGAAACTCCTAAACTCAAGGGAAATGGACCTGAATTGAGTGGAATGGATATAGAGAATTCATATATGAGAAGCCTTGTGATTTGGAATTGAGCTGTACTTAATTGATTGATTGATATGTTTCCTCCAAAAAAAGATGTCTTTCCTAGAAATCCTCTAGCTTTTCTTAGAAAACAAAATTATTTGGTATTGGAATGAAATGGGTTCGAATAGAGCAGGATGTAGAGGATTCATATTACCAACTCCAACAAGTTTGTGATTGAGGCGTAGTTGATTGATTGATATTATTGCCCTTTTGCAATGTTGCTAGTTTCTTTCTTATTCAGTAAAGTAGAAAGCATCTGATGGGTTCCTGTTGCATCGTACTTTCTGCTGTGTGAAGACAAATGACTATTGTGCAACCCCTCAATCGCTCAAAGATCAAGTGGTCGAAAGGTACCCTGGCGCGAGACAGGCATACTTGAAGAGTGGTGGTGATTTTCCATTTCTTTCAAGGCCTGATGAAGTGAATCTTCATCTTCAGGTATAAACTACTTCTCACTTGTTCATCTGAGCATCATGTTTATTTCTTCTTTCTTCTTTTTTCGGTTTAGAATTTATGTATTTAGGTCTACCAATCTGTGAAGTGTTTATCGAGTAATTTACGAAAAAGAACAATATGTTGTAACTAAGCACTTGGTTGTATTTTCTATTCAACAGCTACACCTGAGACGTGTTGGTGTTGAAGCTCAACCCGATGTGATCCCTAGTGTTCCGAAGGATGGCAGTGGTGGAAGTTCCAATGAGCCAAATAATGGAAAAGAAGATGCTGATGATTCATCAGAAAGTGATAAAAGGGACTCGGAAGCTCCTTCTACAGCAGAAAGTGCAGATCCTCCCTTGGCTCCAGAAGCTACAGGTTCTCATAATTTAGACAACCAACTTCTTAAAATGGCCAAACTCTCCGAATGCAGTGAATCTGCCACGCCTCCTTTACCGGATGCATTTTTCTGTGACAAGCAGAAGTTACTTGTCTCAGGAGCTCTTCTAAACGTCGCGTGTGAGTTTTTAATTCTTAATCTGGTGCCCTTTTACTTGGGGAACTGTACATTACCCGGAAATGTAGCTGCAATGTAGACACCTTGTGTGAGAGATTTTTTTTCTAATTTGTTCATTTTTACTTTGTATATTATGGGTTGGAAATGTGTCATTGCAAAGAGAGTATGCAAATTGAAGACTCAAGATAGTGCTGGAAAATCTTTCTGAGAAAGATATCTATATTATGTTGCAGTTTCAAATCTTTTGAGCTCCAGAACGTTAGATCTCTGAGTTTCAATTAAATTCGTGGTCAAAAGCTAGCGAATTCATATCTGGCAAAGTTCAAAAACTCTCAGTATTGTCATTACTCGTTAGACTGCCATCTATGAATAAAAGTCTTCAACTTTCTGGGGGACAATATGAGTTGTCCTAGTTAATAGGAGAAATTTCTAGTATGGCAGAAGAATGAGGGCGAGAATCCCCAGTTGCAAAAAGGAGATCTTATGGTACGCCCAAAATTTTAATCATATGTAAGGGACAAAGCAAAAACTTTAAGATCACTATGAAATGAAGTGACAGATTATTTGCCTTTTAAAAAGTTATGTATAATATATGCCAGCCATATCTTCTTAGTTTAGCGTGAGAGCCTCATAATATATTGGAGATTGGTGCACATGTGTGTGAACTTTCAGCATATTACGCTGGAACTCTAACATGCGGAAAGTCCTAGCATAATATACTGGAGTTTGGAGCACCTGCGTATAAACTTCCACCATATTATGGTGGACCGATATATTATACTGAAATTCTAGTATATTATATATTGGAGTTCCAGTATACTTATGCTAGAACTCTAATATAATATACAGGAGTTTTAGTATATTATACTGGAATTCTAGTATATTTGCTGGAGTATTTTTGTGGCTAAATTTTAATTACTTTTGAAATAGTGACTATATTTGAATGTTCACTTGAAAATCTGGTTAGCTTTGAATTTCTCCCATATATGGCAGGAATTCAATCTTTAGATCTACAATCTAAATCTGAAGTTCAAGAGAGATATTACGCTATACGAATTCAGATTAGTCGGTAGAGTGTGCGAAGTACATCAATAACCACTTTTAAATATGATTTTTGAAATATATAAACAATCTATTCGTATTTAGAATTAATCAACTCATCTAAACTTCAGGACTAAGTATTTTGAATTTGAAAATTCAGGACTTTGTATCCTGAATTGTTGAGCTGCTAATTTGAAATTCAGGACTATGTGTCCTGAATTTCTAACTACTAGTTTAATTTAGGACATAAGATTCGAACTTATGGATATAATTTTAGAACTAATGTTTAACTTTAGGACATTATGTCCTAATATTTGAGCAAAACTGACTATTCTTTAAATACATTATAAACTGTAAATAACATCATACTTAACAATAGCTACGTGATGTCATTTCCATGAATTTTATTAGAATCCAGCAAAAAGCATGTATAATTTGGTAGTTTAAAGGGATTGACTAACACCACAAATTAACATGAATAGGTTTTGGAATTTTGGTGTGGACTCAAGGACAAGTGTCATCGCCGATTAATATCTTTAGTCAATAATATTCATTGGTAGCACCAATGGTGGAACTTGTGTAATTATAAAGACTATTCATATACAACTATGAGGTTAAAAGTTGACGAATGCAGATTTAGAATTTTTATAATCTGGGTGTATCATTAAAAAAAAGAGAAAAATGAAAGTATTAAGTGGGAATTAATTCCTACTCTTCTATGTAAAGAGAACTAAGCATTCAACCAAGTGTACCATTTAGTTATTTTAGAGCATGAATATCAATAAATAATATTAGATCAATTCTAGCAAATATATAAATAAAATACTTAATTTGGCGAAGATACCATGGATTCACATGCCATAAAATAGGCTATATATCCGCCCTGAAAGCAGATAATATACACACTGTACAACAATACCATCTTATCAGAACTACCTCATTTTAGGTCTCTAGCGCATCATAAAAAACGTCTTCACCATCTTAAGTGACAGTAAGAGCTTTGAAATTTGAGACAAATTGGTTTATGCCGGAAAAAGACCTTTGTTTTTTTTTAAATATGCATAGACTATGATGTTTAGACTAGCTTGCGTGCAACTAAATCATTTCATTTGGTATATGCTATCTCTTTCCAATATACATAGTGAACCATTTTGTCCACCAAAACTTAGATATATGCAAAATGTTACCTAGCATTATTTATTTATGTTGAAATTCAAACTTCGATTTCCTATGATTTTCATCCACTCTATTGCCTGTTACATCGTCGAGCTCAATACTTGATTAATTAAGCTGTAAGACGTTTAAAACATCAAATCAGAATAGAATGTATTTTTTTTAATTTTTCACTCAGTATCCGGTACTCGCATTGGAATCCGATTATTTCCGGATCCGTGCCACTTAGGGCCCCATTTGGGGGAAAACCCTCCCTACCAAAGATTTTTCCATACCTATAACTCGAACACGAGACTCTAATTAAAGGAAGAGCAGCCTCATCCGCTGCACCATACCCGTTGGTGTGGTGAAAAAAAAGTAATTACAGGATTAGTCCACGTATATGCTTCTTTTGATTGCATAATTTAATTCCAACTAGAATTGAACTTTCTAACTTGTAGTCAATTTTCAAAACCAATTCCATGACCTAATTACCACCCCTACCCTTCTTTTTCTATATCTTTATATCTCAATCAAGTCGTGAATGGTGGAGGGAAGATTTTACAAACATTAATAATGTTATAGGATGTCATTTTTTAATATTCATGATGAGTGATGACTATGACTAAAGTCGACTTTTCACTTTTCTCCCCATTAATGTATCATATGGGTCTGTTTTATTTATTTTCAAATTTTTTTAAGAGACCGTTTGGAAAGCCACCTAAGAATTGGATTTGGATGTAATTACATAGTTTGGTATGTTTGTTTGGCCAAGTTATTACTTGGTCAGCATGAAATTAGGCATAATTGGAGGGGTGTAATTGAAGGATTGCGTATGAGTGTTCGTAACACGCAGCGGAAGACAATAACAATCCTAGGTAGATTTTTGTGTTTTAAAATTTATTTACATGTCAAAGATCGGGTCTAAGACGTACCTGGTGTAGAGAGTTTCTTTTCAGAATTTCTTCGATAGTGAGAAGACTCTATGCGTATCCACACCGAGACCGATCCTTGCTATCAACTCTTTGATCAATGAAACCCGCGAACAAATCGAACGAAGAATATTGTGTTGAAATTTTACTCAAAAATCTCAACTCAAATTAGAAGAACAAGAAACACTTTTCTTGCAATTGTATTTTCTCTCTTGGCTTTGTATTGAACTCTCACTTTCACAAAGTAGGTTTTCTTCTCAAGAATAATTTTAAAAAAATGAAAAAAGAACCATACAAATTTTCTCCATTACCCTTTATATAGTATCACCTACAAACCCTTTTCCTATTTGGTTGAGATAATAATTTTCCTAGGGTAAAAGTTTATTCCAAAAATAAACTTATGGAAAATTTGTTTGAAAAATCAAATTTTCCTTCTTATTGCACGTGAGGAACTATGCCAAATTTTCCTTCTTTGAATTTTTTTTTTTTGAAGTAAAAATTTTATTTTCTAAAAATAAACTTTGTACATTTTTTCCTTTTATTGTTAAAACCGAAAATTTATAGCCCCTTTATGTCCAATTCTAAATTGGATTATATTAATGTAAACTTTTATATTAATATAATATTTTCCTATTGAAAATATTAATCCCATTCCAAATAGGATAAAACTTCAATTACACATTAATAATCCAATTCAAAATTGGATTTATTAACAAGCCTTTATTAATTTTATATTTTATATGCATCTATTATATAAAATAAATTAATTATATATATCACATATATTTCAACCAAGAGATATTATTTAATTTCTATTCTAAATAGAAACTCTCAATTTATTCACAATATTAATTATAATCTTTGTGCTAGTAAAGAATATAATAATATTCATTTTGGACTAATAACTAAATATATTTGACTAATTCAATTCTTTAATTTAATTATCAAATAATAAGTTAATTAATCCTTTAGCAAAAATCAGAACACTCGTTAGTGTGCGCCCCCATGGGTTCAATACTAAATCGGTAGTAAATTGATCATATCAATATACTAATCAAGGGTGGCATCTAGCAACACTCCTTAATGACCGAATAGCATGAAGTATACAATTTACTCTCAAGAACCAGTAGAAGAATAATGTAGTAATTCCTTCTGTCCTTATAGCTCTGGATCACCCTAGGATATGGTTCAACTGTCAAATCCTAATAGGCGATCAACTATGTGTTCACGTCAAATATAATCGACCATTGAATGACCTAAGAAACTCATTTCTTCTTTCATTCAATTGCCCTGGCCAAGGTCTTAGTTTGGTCGTTTATAATTCATGACAACATGGAGCTTAAACTCATTACCAAGAGTTGACAGATTCCGTCTTGATCAATCACTAATTCTACAAGTATTTAATCGTACCCAATCCTTTCAACTATCGCCCTAGGGCCATAGGTGTCTAGTATCAAAGCACAATAAATAACTTGTCAATTACTATGACGATCTCAAATCAAAGGAAACGGTTACATCACATTCTTCAAGAAAATATCCTATTGACAATTATGGTAATTCTAACCATTAGGAATTATCCAATGAGTCGGTTCAATGATCATATCTCTATATGTATCATCTATCTATGTGATTTAGTTAATGAGATCAACAAATTTTTATCCGATAAAGACGATCACATAAATATTGATCTAACCGGATTACTAATGTTCAAATTAATAATCCTACGATCAAGAACAAATTTAGATTAAATTGTAAAAGACTTTGCTCTCATTATCATGATCTCTATCACGATGACAAATCTCAAAATTTAATCAAGGACCTTATCAAAATAATCAAACAATTGATAATAATGATAAAAGAATATAAAATGTCATATATTTTATATCAAATGACATTCACAAAAAATATGTTCAAGTTATCAAATATGATATTGGATCTAGGGCATATCTACTATATCCCTAACAGTAATTACGCTCTCCAATTCTCAAGGGGGAGGTTAGAATTGGTGGTAATTACAATGTGTAATTACAAGGCTGCTTTTTAGTTTTTATTTCAATTTTAATTTTAATTTTACTTTTTAATTTCTTTTAAAATTTTAAAATATATTTTTCTTTTACATTATTTATCTTTTATTTGTCTTCCTTTACTTTTTGTTATTTCATGTAATTGCTTATATTTTATCTTTTACTTATTTTATTATTCTATTTATTTGAAACTACACCTCCTAATATTATAAATAATGAATCATTAACAAACTTGTCATACAATGAGTGATGCAATTGAAGTGAAATTTCATTGTTGGATGTGGTTATAAACTTATGTTTCATAATCTAAAGTTATAGTGAAACTTATTATTATTATGTTGGAATTTGACATATGCAAAATAATTTTGTTTGAATTTTGAAATTGTGTTATTTTTATGAGTCCAATTTACTTGTAATAATAATATTGGCTCATGTCGCATTGTTGTTCATTTTTTAATTATAATTGACAGATTATTTTTGTCAAACAATTGAATGATGTTATGGCATTATATTATAAATATTAATTTATTTTATCAAATATGAATTTCATGATGTTCATACAAAAAATGTATATTTTTAGTTTTTGTAAGTATTTAAATTAAATATTATTAATTTAATATATATATACATGTATGTATATATATATATATATATATATATATATATATATATATATATATATATATATATATATATATATATATATTATTTTTACAATATTAGTTATGAATGTATGATTACTTATTAATTTATATTCATAAAAAATATACATCTTAAATACTAAATATAATATTATTTATACTTATAAAAATTTATAGGCATATATTTATTATATTATCTTTTAAGTTTTGATAATTATTTAATTTAAAATTTAATCTAACTGTGTAATTATACTTGTGCAATCAAACAGTAAACTTGTAATTACACTATAATTATATTATGACAAAGAAACAGGTCGTCGTAATTATACAACTAGATAATTACTGAGTTATGTAATTACTATCTTAATAATTACACCAATTACAATTAGAAGGTGGCTTTTCCAAATAGACTCTAAGAGGGTGGACCAATTGACAGTGATATTTTTGAAAATTTATGCCTTTTCCTAACCAAGTTGGTAAATCTACTTTCTATCTCCCCATCATTGAGTTTTTTTCTTTTCCGTTTAAAGTGAAAAATAAATGCTAAAGGAAAAGAAAAAGTGAAACATGATAATTCCTCTGGTAAAAAAGAAAAAAGAGAGGCCTTTTCTCTTTTACCTTTTACCCTTTTAAAAAAAATATATAAATGAGCCTTTAATCTTGAGATTCTTAGTTTCCACCCTTTGAACTTTTGTAGTCAAATTTTATGGTTCTTTGATTTTTCTCGATATATTTTTTTCTTAAAATAAAAAATTTTTGACAAATAATTGAATTGCATCTAGTGGTTGCAAGTTAACGAATTAGGTTACTTTTCTGATTGTTTCTTACATACCAGTTAAACAACTTGTATACGTGACAACACAAATATACAATATGGATTTACATGCAAAATATAATATTAAATGAGCTGCTAAGTTCATTAGTCAAAGTTATTAAGGACTAATTTCTTGATCTTGACAATGAATCTCGAGTATTACTATTTATGGATTATATCTTGTACGCATGAATACTCAAAAACAATGGCAATTTTATGAACTTGAAAGGTAGAATTAGCAAAATGTCAAAATCAGTGGCTAAATGTGACATTTGTTTATTTATTTAGCCCACCCTTCTTCTTTCTTGTGACTGCCAACTGTTAGCATATTTTTGGCAAAAATACAAAAAGGACAACTAAAGTTTCTACAGTTACTTTTCTCTGTTGATAGAAAGATCAACTAAAATGTAAAGGCTGATACGATTTTGTCTCTGTCCATTAATAAGGTAAAAAATTATCCGTATTAGATAGTATTAAATTAAGGTTTAGAATGTGCATTAACTAATTATAGTTTAGTAAAATTATATTTGCAAACACGTGTCATATGTTTATTTGATTGTTGTAAACACCCGATGACTTCTTGATATATATATATATATATATATATATATATATATATATGCGCCTTTATCTTCATAAGAAAAGGAGAAAAAGATATAGCATAAAATATCCAAAGTTAAGAAAATGATATTTCTATTGAATAAGATATGTCTGGCGAGACTCAATCAACTCTTCCGACAAAAATACTTTATTTTATTTTAAAACACAAACAAATGAAAGAAATTACCAAAACATGCTGTCCGTAATTTTTTTTATTTTTGTTTAAATATTTGTGTCATCAATCCTTAATTTTAGAACTTAAATACTTGATGAAGTATACTGTCTAGAAGCCAGACGGGCTCAAGGACTTAATCCTACTTGTTGACAGAACTGTTTAAAGTCAAAATTAGGTATCTACTATAGAGTCATTTTTTCAAGAGAGTTTTTATCATATTAGAATATTACATACCATTCATCTTCTCTCTACGTTTCTAGTAGGACATACTCTTAATCTTACCTAAAGTATATATACAGAGAAT
This sequence comes from Nicotiana benthamiana, assembly GCA_034376525.1. NCBI lineage: Eukaryota > Viridiplantae > Streptophyta > Magnoliopsida > Solanales > Solanaceae > Nicotiana > Nicotiana benthamiana. Next base: position 171,400,078 of record CM067339.1, read on the forward strand.
ATTCAATAATGGAATATTCTTCTAAATATTTTATTACAAAATATTGACCCTTCATTAAATTTTTTCTTGATCCCAATATATTATATAAAAAGTTCTTAGGTGGAATCTGGACTGTCGTCCTTCACGTAAAAAAAAAACTAAATTTGACAATAAAAAGCTACCACAGATCCTCATTTTATTTTGTTTACATAGGAAACGACTTATAAATATTATACTAGAGTTGTAGGTGGAACTCAATTTGAGAACCCCTCCAAAAATAGGCGTATGCCACCATTTGCGGCGTGCACACGGTATTCTTTAGTAAAAGGCGAAAGAATAGTTCGCTCTGTGCTCACCGCGGGGCTGCGTGAGAATTCTATTCGGCTCGCCTGGAATTTTATAATAGTGTAAACACCTTGCGATGGCGTTTTCTTTCGATGTGGTACGGACAGACCTTTTACCCACATGTAAATGAAATTTATTGCAACTCCTTAACTAAAGCAATTACTTTGATTTGTCTTTGACTGGTAGAATATCAAATTTTCAAAACGAAGAGAAAGGGATGTCTGGTTCTTTGAAGTTTAACTGTAAAAAGAAGACTACCTTTGAGATTGTAATTATAATAATTATTTGCAGCTCTTCCATGAAGCAAGTAAAGCAACCGCTTTAGGTACCATATTTGTGGGGAGCCCATTTTTTATCACATCTAATAGAGTATTTATCAGTTTAAAAAAGAGTTTTGTAAAGTGAATTTTTTTTATTTCTTTCTAATAAATGTAGAGAAGAAGGATCTGCAACTGCTATAATTTCTACCAATGAAGTTACACTTGAAATGGATATCGAGCCCGAATTTTGTAAGAAACGTGTGATATGTAGGAAGTAACAATTTGATGCGAATATTGATAATGAAATTCCAAAATCTTTCGAAGAGTTCTTTAGAGTTGATTACTTTTATACATAATAGATAATGCTATTTTTTCACGTCAAAATAGATTTGAACAATTCGAAGCATATGGAAATATTTTTATTTTCTATTTGACAGTAAAAACTAAGATCACTAGATATTGAAAATTTGAAAAAATATTACTTTAATCTTGAATGTTCCTTAAGCATAATAATCAATTTGATATTGATGATTTAGATTTATTTTTTGAATTAAAAATATGAAGAAAAAATAGTACAATTAGAAGATACTAATTTAATTGATACACTTAATCAAATAAAAAAAATTATGTTATAAATAGAATTTTATTTAAGGTAAATGTCTATATTTAGAAAGATTCTAGGGTTTACCATCTCCTTATAAATAGAGGATTTTTATTCTATTGTAATTCATCCCTAAAATTCAATAAGAATTTCCTCTCTCTCTTTCTCTGCAATATTGTTCTTCTTCTTTTATTATTTTCATAACACGTAATCAGCACGAGACTCTAACCCAATTGAATAGAAGCTTTGGGATTGAGCATAATGATTATCAATTGTTCTATGAACTTCCTTCATAATTAATTATGGATTCAAGGTAAGTATTTTACTTTTCCATTTCAATTTCTTGACATTCTACAATTTGATTTAAATACAAGCAAAGACGGATAAATTTTGATTGCAAATCTAATGCAGTTTGAAAGAAATTATAACCACCCAAAGTGGTAAAATTTCTATGCCTTGCCATGATCAAATTCATGTATGATTATGGGCAACGAATTGAAACTCGTCCTATTGAATTCGCTCCATTCTCATTCCCTTTAGAGAATGTGATAGCAGTATGTGATAAGTCTGAAAGAAGATAAAATTACTACTATGAATGTATCTATGGATGTGAGTCTATTCAATTGAATTTACCCGTTTGGGAACGCCCAGTGCCAGGGTATACTTTTCTTTGTCTACGACAATACCTCTTGTTGAGACAAGCCATTTCGAAATCCTATTTTCAATTCCCGGGGTGTGAAGTCTACCTATAGATAGAGAAGGCGCATGGAAGACAAAGCCTGCAAGAATCCTTTTCGTTCTACCTTCCAAGGCGGATTGAATAGCCTCTTCCCCAGGTCTATTGATGGATCGCCTAGAATCCACCCTATTGTCAGCTCTACGGCTGAGAAAGTATTCCCCGGTAATCCGAAGAGTTAGGAAGAAAGTCTTCTTATTGGGCAAACAAGGTACTCTTATTTTTAAGAAATCGATGCCTTTCTTCTTTTCTTTTGAAAAAGAACCAGCTTTCTAACTTTAGGGGACCGAGAATCAGTCTTTTGATCCTCCTCTCACATTCGTTCGAGCTACTTCTATCCTCGAGCCTACTCTCTTCTTTCGAATTAAGCTTCCGATTTAGTTGGTGCAGACGCTGAAGGATCAGCTGACACTAGATAGGAAAGATTTTCGATTGAAGCTCTCGAACCTGTTCCGAAGTCACTTTAGGATTCGGTTTCCGATCCGGTTGATGTTCTGACATCCCGAATCGGATGTGATAATAGAGAAATTATAATCGTCATTATTGTGATATTGAGAATAATAAGGATTCTCAAAATAATCTTTGACTCTATGAAAGTAATATTTGTCATCGATTTGACATGGGATTTTATAAAGCACATATAGATGATTATGGTTCATTCATGATATGAATGTGACAATATCTAGTTTATGAATACATATTTATTTTTAGAAGAATATGAACGTGCTAGTGGTAAACATCTGATGACTTCTTTTTATATATATATATATATATATATATATATATATATATATATATATATATATATATATATATATATATATATATATATATATTATCCAAAGTTAAGAAAATGATATTTTTATTGAATAAGATATGTCTGGCGAGACTCAATCAACTCTTCCGATAAAAATACTTTATTTTATTTTAAAACACAAACAAATGAAAGAAATTACCAAAACATGCTGTCCGTAATTTTTTTTATTTTGTTAAAATATTTGTGTCATCAATCCTTAATTTTAGAACTTAAATACTCGTTGAAGTATACTGTCTAGAAGCCGCTAACCCTACTTGTTGACAGAACTGTTTAAAGTCAAAATTAGGTATCTAACTTGGACTTCAGCTATGACTTCTCACTTCTAAATGTTGAATATGGCCTCAATTTCAGGAATTTTTGGTATATCTCTTCCATTTTTTGATTGTATATTTTGTTCTTTTCTCTCTTCAAAATAACAAGTCTATGCATTTTAAATAATGATATTTCACTGAATATAAAGTTTAATTAACGCATTATTTGACCTGCATTTGATATTAGTGACGATGGAAGGAAATGTCCAAAAGTTAATTTGATAAAGAAATATTTTTAATATCAATAATTCGAAAAAGAATGGATCCTTAAAACATTGGATATGGTAGCAATTTACTCCATTAAAACATTAATTCCGTCGATTTACAATAAGTGTCCAATTTATTTTTTTTATTTTGGTTCAAAATAAATGTCTAGTTATATAATCAAAAAAAAATTAATTTGTATTTACAAAATAATCCCTATATACATATCTCTAAAAAGTTTTCTTACTCCTCACATTAAATATTTAATTAAGGATAGTTTAGTTATAATATGTATAAAATTTACTATTTTTTTAATGGGCGTGGTAAAAAGCAAATTGGATATTTATGGTAAACCGAAGGGAGTACCATTTTTAATCATTGGAAATCCACTACCTCTAAAATAGTGCCTCTTTATTTTTGGGAAGATGTGGAGGAGGGTTGAAGTAGAGGTGTCAAACGGGCCTACCGGGCCGGGTCCGGGTCAACTTTTTCTGACCCGTTCGGTTTCCGGTCCGGTCCGGGCCGGGCTCAATAGTTGCGGGTTGTTAACGGGGCTGGGTTGTTCCGGGTTAGAATGGAACCATACGGGTTACGGGTTGAAGCGGGCCGGGCCGGACCGGGTTTAGTATTTTTTACTTTTTTTTGAAATTATGTATAGTATAAATATTAAATTATATTAATACTTTGTAATAATTGAATGAACACAAGAAAGATGGGAAAAAATGAGCATTACGCAATCACGGTATTCAATCAAATGCCTGCAACAGCTAGCTTCAGCCTTCAAAAAAAACCTATTCGATTTGTCCAAGGAGTGGGACCATAACCCCTATACTTTATATCTTTCATCAACAACAACCTCTCAAAGGAGTGGGGTTACTTACCATCACAGTAACCCCTCTTGTGCATACTTTATATCTTTCCTGACCAATAAAAAAAGAAAAAAGAAAACACTAACTGTGCACTCTAAAACTGCAATCACAAATTAATTTGATATAAATATTTCAATATAAGAGTCTCCTCAACTAAATGAAACAAGAAAAAATATAATAAAGGCACAACGTAAAAGAGGGATCCCACTTCATTAAGTGGAAAAGGTGGAGGTTAGTTTCATAATTCCCAAGACCTCTTGCATTAAATTAAATACACAGCTAGCTATTCCCCAGGACCATGCGCGACTCATCCTGATATTCTCCATGTTGTCTGCTGAAAAATGAGTCCTTTTACTCGATTGTGCTGAAGCGTGATTGTCCAGAGGTACAAAACTTTGTGTTCCCCATGGAAAAAGGATTGGAACTTGCAAGCATGATATTGGAATATTGAAAAAAAAAAACATGCTGGATACACATGGGCAGCAGCCTTGCACGCCTATATGTAGCCACCAATTTAATATTCATATGCTGGATATGCATGGGCAGCACTATACATTCATGGTATATGTATGGTATATTCATGGTTATTCATGGTATATTATGATATATGGGCCGCAAAAATTCAAAAAAAAAAAAACAAATTACCGTTGAATCGGGCCGGTCCGGTCCGGGCTTACCGATCACGTTACTATTTACTCCAACCGGGCTGGTCCGGTCCGGTTCCATAAACAAAAAAACTTAACGGTTAAACTCCCTACCCCCTTTAACCCAGCCCAGCCCAGCCCCTAGTGTCCGGGCCGGGCCGGTTCCGATTTGTACCGGTTCGGGCCGGTCCGGTCCCGGATCGACCCGGCCCGGTTGACAGACTTAGGTTGAAGCAGAGAATTTTTCAAAATTTGAATCATTGAATGGGAAACATAAATGAGAGAGCTGATTGCTGAAAATGGAAAAGGAGCATTAGAATTATAGTGGAAAAAGGACCGATATTTGAGCATCAACCTTGGCTCCACAAATAGCACATTGCATTTATACTTCTTAGTGTCCCCATACCTTGGCTCATTCATATTTTTGTATACATAAATGTACATCATATCTGTATTATTTTCACAAAAGAATAATGAAAAAAGTTTTACGCACAATTTTGTATATGCAGTGTTCGTCTGTTGTCATAATTCGACTTGCGCACAAATTTGAGTCTAGCCGTGGGGTTTTTACAATGTTGGATGCAGTGTTTGTTGTAAAAAAAATGGTATGATTACGGAGAATAAAAGTTTTGGCTTGAGGCGTGTCAAGAATAATATCTTTAAAGATATTTCGCTAATACCGTGGTAAATATTATTAGGCGTATCCCCTAAAATTCAACAAGCTCTTCTAGTATAACTAGGAGCAGAAATAACAAAGCTTAATCAAAATAAACCAAGCACAATAGAAGAAATCTAAAAGAAAAGCTTTCACTTTTTTCGCTCACTCTTTAAAGTAACATATAGAAAAATATATATAGTCCAAAGATCTTAACTTCTTATGTAAGCAGCATTAAGAAAATAATTCAATGTCATTAAAAGTTATTCAAATGAGTGTTACAAAACAATAAGACTAATAAAGTTAGTTATAATACTATAATAATAGTTATTAATCATGAGTAGTAAATGATAATGATTATATCATATTTTATTTTTGAGATATACGAATTATCTTTTAACAATTTCCCACATATCTCAAAAATAATTCTTATAAATATCACAAAATAAAAAGTTCTATTGGGTTTTCACAAATGAGCATAATGCATCGAATCTGGTGTTTCTTCAACTATGAACCAGACCTAGATAAAATAAGATTAAACTTACAGAATAATTGGTGAAGTTTAAAAGTTCTATGAACCAAGAATTCTTTTGTAAGTTTTGTGCCTTATCTATCACATTACACCCGCACACACTTTATTGTTTATCGCGGTTTTCGCTAATAGACCATGGGCGTACCTGGTTTTCATGAGTGCTCTAAAAATTTTGCTACAAATTTCATTGGAGCGGCCTCACTCCACACTCATATAGGTCCATCCATCAAATATATCCTGCAATGTAATACACCACCTATAAAATGCTATGGATTATTGGATTAAGAGTATAATAACTCAACCTCATATTCTTTGCAGTCTTGCACTATATACACATCAAAGGAAGAAACATAATTTAATAGTACACATTTGATCAACTGATAACTTATTATTACCCGTATAAACCTACTTTATGGAATCTCTAATCACATAGATTTGGTTGCCTTCAGGGTAAGGAGCATTAAGAAAATAATTCAAAGTCATTAAAAGCTATTCAAATGATGTTACAAAATAAAACCATTAAGGCTAATAAAAAGTTAGTTATAATATAATAATAATGATTATTAATCATGGATAGTAAATGATATGATTGGAAACAGCCTTTCTGCTCTTTCGGGTAGGGGTAAGGCTTGTCTACATATTACCCTTCCCAGACCCTACCTGATGGGAGTATACTGGGTAGTTGTTGTTGTTGTTGTTGTTGGATAGTAAATGATAATAATTATATTAAAGAGTTCTACTTTATAAATAACACGAAAATAATATGACTTCACCCAAATGTCATATATATATATATATATGTCAAATTTATAATAAAAGATAGGCAACCTTTAAATAATATTTAAATATAAACCATTTCATTGATATGACGAAGGCGGCTAAACAAAATAGTTGAAACTCAAATTATCCTTTCGTCATTTAGTCCAAACAAATTTGAACTCATTATCCCAGGTTCTCAAGATTTTTAAAAATACATAATCGATCATACCTTTATTTTCTCTGAAGAAAAGAACAGACCGATGAAGAACCGTAACAATTGATTAGTGACGTGCAATTGTGGACTCCTCATCCATAAACAATACTAATCGTCTTCCTCCAATTCCACCAAAGTAGGTGACATTGACAATCCGAGGTGAATCAAAAAATAAAGTAGAGGTAATAATTCTCGAATCATCTATTTTGCCCCTACAGTAATTTATTTTTGACGCTACATCGAAAGTTTGAGTTGCTACCTTTAGCTTCTCAATTGATAGGTGTTGTTTTGGACTTGTGATTGTAACTTATTTATCCATAAGCACTCCAACAATTGCTGCGTTATTTTCCGTTTCAACAACGTAAAAATATCCTTAAGATTGTTGTAAAAAAATTGAATGATTATGGCGAATAAAAAATTTAGCTTGAGGCGTATCAAAGACACTATCCTTAAGGATATTTCGCCCACACCATAATGAATATTATTAGGCGTCAATAGAAGAAAATGTAGAAGAAAAGCTTTCACTTTTTTCACTCACACTTCAAAGTAACACATAGGAAAATATATACAGTCCAAAGATCTTAACTTCTGATGGTAAGCAATATTAAGAAAATAATTCAAAGTCATTAAAAGCTATTCAAATGGGTGTTACAAAATAAAACCATTAAGGCTAATAAAAAGTTAGTTATAATATTATAATAATAGTTATTAATCATGGATAGTAAATGATAATGATTATATTATATTTTGTTTTTGAGATATAAATATTATTTTCTAATAATGTTTGTGCTGCGGATTTAACTGAACTTAATATTTTCTATTCAACATTTAATTATATAGGAAAAAACTACTAAAGTTTTAGAAAATATTAAATCAAAATTCATAAGTTTAAAAGTGGAATAAGCTCGTACCTTGAGGTTGAACCATGAAATTCAAATCTTGTCTTTGGGGTTCTAAGGCTTCATTTTCTCTCCGAAATTAATGTTTACTTATTTTTTCAAGTGGTGGTTAACCTATTGTATATACGTTTAAGATTTACTACATCAAGCAAATAATAATTAAATTGTTTGGTTAAAGGTTTCTCCGACACTAAGAGCTCGTTTGTACATAATTTTTTTTTCCTTTTTTCAATTGTTTTTATTTTTTTTTTTAAATCAATATTTGTTCATAAAATTTTAAAATTTTACTTAAAAATGCATTTTGGAAATTTTCAAAAATTTGGAAAACTCAAAAAGTGTTATGAAATAATATAAAAGACAAGAACAATAATGCAAGAACAAGAGCAATAGAGAGAAGAGTAGAGAGAGTTCTTCTTATTGATACTTAGAGAATGTTAGGAGTTATTTACAATGGTAGAGGGCACCTCTATTTATAGGGAGGAGGATGATTTAGCTACCAAGAATAGAACTCTAGAATCTCTCTAATTAAAGACATTCACCTTAAATAGAAGTGTATTTATAACACTCCCCATTGAATGTCTATTCAATGATGTGCCTCGTCAAAACCTTAAAACCAAAACCCGATGGGAAAAATTAAAGTAAGGAAAAAGAGTACACATGTTTGAATATGCGCCTATTGGTTGCCTCGTTAAAAACCTCGCAAGGAAAACCCGGTGGGACAAAACCTTGTAAGGGAAAAAGAGTGCAACGCGCATTAAACTCCCCCTGATAAGAACATCAATTTATGTCCTTAAGTCTTCGCATCCCGATCTTGTGAACTAGCTTCTTGAAGGTTGATTTTGGTAGAGATTTTGTGAACAAATCAGCCATATTGTCGCTTGAACGAATCTGTTGAACATTGATATCACCATTCTTTTGAAGATCATGTGTGAAGAATAACTTTGGTGAAATATGCTTTGTTCTATCTCCTTTTATGAATCCTCCCTTCAATTGAGCTATACATGCTGCATTGTCTTCATACAAAGTTGTGGGTAGTTTATCACACTTCAAACCACATTTGTCTTGGATATTATGTATTATCGACCTTAACCACACACACTCTCGACTTGCTTCATGAATAGCAATTATCTCGGCATGATTAGATGAAGTAGCCACAATTGATTGCTTAGTCGATCGCCAAGATATGGCGGTGTCTCCACAGGTAAACACATAACCCGTTTGAGATCGAGCCTTGTGTGGGTCGGACAAATATCCAGCATCAGCATAACCAACAAGATCCGGGCTGCAATTCTTGCCATAAAATAAGCCCATATCGGTAGTTCCCTTTAGGTACCGCAATATGTGTTTGATCCCATTCCAATGTCTCCTCGTAGGAGCCGAGCTAAATCTTGCTAAGACATTAACTGAAAAGGATATGTCAGGTCTTGTAGTATTTGCAAGATACATTAGTGCGCCAATTGCGCTAAGATATGGTACTTCAGGACCAAGTAGCTCTTCATTCCTTTCTTGTGGTCGGAATGGATCTTTGTTCACATCAAGTGATCGAACAACCATCGGTGTACTTAAAGGATGTGCTTCATCCATGTAAAACCGTTTCAGTACCTTTTCTGTATAGGTAGATTGATGAACAAAAATTCCGTTTGCCAAATATTCAATTTGCAAACCAAGACATAGTTTAGTCTTTCCGAGATCTTTCATCTCGAATTCATCCTTTAGATAATCAATTGCCTTTTGGAGTTCTATAGGGGTTCCAATAAGGTTTATGTCATCAACATATACGGCAAGTACAACAAATTCCGATGTTGTTTTCTTTATAAAAACACACGGGCAAATGGCGTCATTTATATAGCCTTCTTTTAACAAGTACTCACTAAGACGATTATACCACATTCGTCCAGATTGCTTTAGACCATACAAGGATCTTTGCAATTTAATTGAGAACATTTCCCGAGATTTCGAATTAAGCGCGTTTGGCATCTTGAGTCCATCGGGAATTTTCATGTATATCTCATTATCAAGTGAGCCATAAAGATAGGCAGTAACCACATCCATTAAGTGCATGTCAAGCTTTTCATGGACAGCAAAACTTATGAGATAACGAAAGGTTATCGCATCCATTACAGGCGAATATGTCTCTTCATAATCGACACCAGGCCTTTGAGAAAAACCTTGTGCAACAAGGCGTGCCTTATATCTTTGTACCTCGTTTTTCTCATTTCTTTTGCGTACAAAGACCCATTTATAGCCGACAGGCTTAACACCATTAGGTGTTTCAACTATAGGGCCAAAAACTTCACGTTTTGCCAGCGAATTCAATTCTGATTGAATTGCTTCTTGCCACTTTGGCCAATCATGTCTTTTTCGACATTCTTCAACAGATTGAGGTTCGAGATCCTCACATTCTTGCATAATGCTAGATGCTACATTATAAGCAAAGGCATTATCCACCACAATATCCACTCGATTAATATTTGCCTCAATATTAATTGGATTTAGGGATAGTTCCGTATTTTCCAGAGTCTCAGGCTCAATGGATTCTTCATGAATCTCAGAATTTGTTAAATCATGAGATTCTTTCGTGGTGTCATTTTGATCGTTCTTTTTCCTCTTTCTAGGATTTCGATCTTTGGAACCTAATGGTCTGCCACGCTTCAGGCGTGCATTCGACTCATTGGTTATGACATTAGATGATTGTCCAACAGGGACATCAATACGGAATGGAACATTTTCCGCGGGAATGTGGGATTTCGTTATCCTTTTCAAGTCCGTAAATGCGTCAGGCATTTGATTTGCTATTCTTTGCAAATGGATAATCTTTTGTACCTCTCTTTCACAACTAGAGGTATGTGGATCAAGATGAGATAATGATGCATTTTTCCACAAAATTTCCCGTTTGGTTTCACCAACTTCTCCCCCTAATTTTGGGAAAAGTGTCTCATCAAATCGACAGTCTGCAAATCGTGCAGTAAACAAGTCGCCTGTCAATGTTTCGAGGTAGCGAATGATGGAGGGCGATTCAAACCCAACATATATTCCTAACCTTCTTTGCGGACCCATTTTGGTGCGGGATACCGGTGCTATAGGCACATATACTGCGCATCCAAAAATTCTTAAATGGGATATATTGGGTTCATGACCCAAAACCAATTGCAACGGGGAATACTTGTGGTAATTCGTCGGTCTGAGACGAATTAGCATTGCTGCATGTAAGATGGCGTGACCCCATACCGAAGTGGGCAGCCTCGTTCTCATAAGTAATGGCCTTGCAATCAACTGCAGGCGTTTAATTAACGATTCTGCAAGACCGTTTTGAGTGTGAACATGAGCTACAGAATGTTCAACTTTTATCCCGATTGATAAGCAATAATCATTAAATGCTTGGGATGTAAACTCAGCAGCATTATCCAGTCTAATGGACTTGATTGGATTATCTGAAAATTGTGCTCGTAGTCGAATTATTTGTGCCATTAATTTCGCAAACGCAAGTTTGCGTGATGACAATAGGCACACATGAGACCATCTACAGGATGCGTCTATCAAGACCATGAAATACCTAAACGACCCACTAGGTGGGTGAATAGGTCCACAAATGTCCCCTTGTATACGTTCCAGAAACGTGGGTGACTCAGTCCCAACCTTTGTTGGTGATGGCCTGATAATCAACTTGCCTTGATAACACGAAGTGCAAGGATATTCATTATTCGAAAGAATTTTGAAATTCTTTAACGGATGCCCATATGAGCTTTCTATAATTCGTCTCATCATGATCGATCCTGGGTGTCCCAATCGATCATGCCAAAGTACAAAGGTATTGGAATCAGTAACCCTTTGGTTTACTGTTGAATGTGCCTCAATTGCACTAATTCTTGTCCAATACAGGCCATAAGATAAAGACGGGAATTTCTCAATAACCCTCTTTTGGCTGGAGACATTCTTTGTGATGACGAGATATTCAAGATTATCTTCATCCATTGTCTCAATATGATAGCCATTCCGGCGTACATCTTTAAAACTCAACAAGTTTCTCTTAGACGTGGAGGAGAACATTGCATTCTCTATGATTAACGTCGTGCCTTTGGGCAGAGTTACAATTGCTCTTCCGGAGCCTTCAATCAATTTACTACTTTCAGAGATTGTAGTAACGTTTGCCTTACACATATTTAGTTGAGAGAAATATTTCCTTTCTTTGAGTATTGTATGTGTAGTACATGAATCAACTAGGCAAATACTTTTACAGTTGGACGTTGATCCAAGTTCGCTTTGTGAGATATCCATATTTGCTATCCCATAGTTTGACATACAAAAGAGATACACGAACATAAGAATAAACAAGTTCAATTCTTTTGTGTCACATAATATTTTCAAAATCTGCTGCTAACAGTTAACTGACAAAAACAGATATGTTATCCATTACTTTGCAGTTTGAAAATTTCAGTTTAAACATTTTCTTCAAACAATCGATTGTTAAACACAAACAATCGATTGTTGAACATTGACAATCGATTGTTAAACACACACAATCGATTATTTGCTATTTTGAAAAACTTCAGATCATACTGTCTTAAGACAATCGATTGTTATGCATAGACAATCGATTTTTGGCTATTTTGAAAAATTCCAGAGCACACTGTTTTAAGACAATCGATTGATAAGTATAGACAATCGATTGTTGGCTATTTTGAAAAATTCCAGAGCACACTGTTTTAAGACAATCGATTGTTATGCATAGACAATCGATTGTTGGCTATTTTGAAAATTTCCAGATTACACTGTCTTAACGACAATCGATTGTTAGACAAAGACAATCGATTGTTGATCAATTATTTTTCAGCTTTAATGCGAAAATAGTAGATAATCGACTAGTTTTTCAGGCTAGTCGATTACCCCTACTGGAAAATAAAAATTTTATTGATATTTGAGCATATTGAAGATATTCTAAAGAACTACTGCTAACATTGCATCATGAACTAACTAATACGAGCTAATACTAATGACTATTAGTTTATTCACTAACTAATACAAATAAGTAGAATAAAATCAAATAACTCCATCTTCTTTCATCACGGATCCATCGCTGATTAGGTGGTCTATTTTCCCCTCGGGTTGCTCAAAGAAGTCTGCCACATCCAGGTGGGTGATGTCCGAGTTGTCGTCATAGACAAAATTTGTTTCAGGGCCTTTTCTCTTTCGAGATGCTTGATAAAGGTCAACCAAGTATCTTGGTATACGGCAAGTCTTTGACCAGTGCCCTTTCCCACCGCAACGATAACATATAGTTTCTGAACCATTTGCCTTAGGATCTTCATGACCCCGTTTCTGCTTTCGGCGGTTATCTCTCCTTGGGGGTTGACGGACTTCATTGAAATTTCTTCCTTGTCTACGTCCCTGGCTATGACCCCGTTTACGACCATGACCATGGTCCTTTTCATGTTTGGCATAATGAGAGTGCACCTTATCTGCTTCAGGCAGTGGTGTAGACCCAGTGGGTCGATTTTCATGATTTCTCATGAGCAGGTCATTATTTCGCTCAGCCACTAGTAGAAGAGAAATCAGTTCAGAGTACTTTGTAAAGCCTTTCTCTCTGTACTGTTGTTGCAATACCATATTGGAGGCATGAAACGTTGTAAACGTTTTCTCAAGCATATCATAATCGGAGATATTATCTCCGCATAGCTTCAATTTAGAAGTAATTCTGAACATTGCAGAATTATATTCAGAAACGGACTTAAAGTCCTGGAGCCTCAGATGAGCCCAATCATATCGTGCTTGTGGCAGAGTGACCAACTTCAGGTTGTCATATCTCTCCTTTAAGCCGTTCTACAAGATGAGTGGATCCTTGACGGTGAGATATTCAATCTTCAAACCTTCATCAAGGTGATGGCGCAAGAAAATCAAGGCCTTCGCACAGTCTTGGGTGGATGCTTTTTCTCTATCTTTGATGGTGTCTCCGAGACCCATAGCATCTAAGTGGATTTCAGCATCCAACACCCATGTCATATAGTTCTTGCCCAAAATTTCAAGGGCAACGAACTTTCTTTTCGTAATGTCAGACATAATCGAAAATTAAATTAGGAAGAGGGAAATACCTTAGATTTTTCGAGAATGGTTCTTAAGACGGTAGAGTCTCGTGCTGATAACGTGTTATGAAATAATATAAAAGACAAGAACAATAATGCAAGAACAAGAGCAATAGAGAGAAGAGTAGAGAGAGTTCTTCTTATTGATACTTAGAGATTGTTAGGAGTTATTTACAATGGTAGAGGGCACCTCTATTTATAGGGAGGAGGATGATTTAGCTACCAAGAATAGAACTCTAGAATCTCTCTAATTAAAGACATTCACCTTAAATAAAAGTGTATTTATAACAAAAAGCTATTTTAAAAAAAATTTCACTCAAATCACTCACAACTTCAAAACAACATAAAAATTATATTTAAAATATCATGGTATAGCCAGTTTTCATACTGGTCAATCAAAAATAGCCACCGTTTATCAAGTCAATGAAAAGTAGTCACTATTTTGCTGCAACAGGGATCGGTCCAGTATAATATACGGGAGTTCTGGTGCATTTGTGTATGAACTCCAGCATATTATGCTGGACCGATATACTTTGCTAACTCCTGTAAAATTTACGGGAAACTGAAGCATCAGTGCTCCAAACTTCAATATATTATACTGAACATTTATACTTGTTGGAAATCCCGTAAAATATGCGGGAGTTCCGGCATAACTCCCGTAAAATTTTGGGGATTCAAAGTGTAAACAACTGCATCGATGGATTTTGGGGCGCGGGCACTTTAGTATGCTGTTTGAATTTGATACACACTCGAGCATTTGCTCAAATTTTCATACAACAATGATTGCTCAACAACTTTTAAATTTCGGGTGTGCCTAGTTATGAAACCGTTCTTAATTTCATTTTTTTAATTTTTATTAAATAAATTCAATCTTTTTTTTTTATTAATTTGTAATTTTCATAATTAAAATAATTCCATAAAATTTTAAATAATATAATTTGTAAATAATTATTATAGATTAATTAATAATTCAAATAAAAGTAAAATTATTGCGATACAAAATTAATTAAATACATATTACATAACGATAAAATTATTTTAAGGATGAGTGTGGATTCTATTATTGATCCGACTCATCGTGAATTTATGCGATAAGAACAACAACGAATAATATATAAAAGAAGTTAAGAATATTCACAGTTGCAACCACAACAATCCTCAGTCCCATTTAGTGAATACTATAATGATTCTGGTGTATCTGGAAACGTCACAGGTCCCTACTAAGTTATTATGCTATTTACGGTAGTTTCTATTTTTATTTAATATATTTTTAATTGTCATGTATTTTCAATTTTAATGTATTTTTAATTTTTACTTTTTAATTTTAGCAACATATAATATTTTATACTCGCACTTTTTAATAATAACAACATCTAATATTTTATATTTGCATCATTTTTGAGATAATTATAATTTTTGTACAATTAATATATAATTTTGCATAAAAAAAGTTAAGATATAATATTAATATTTTAAAGATATTACATAAATATAATTAGTATATATAAAGAGTTAAACTAAAAGATTAAATAATTAAAATAATAATAAAATATGGGTGAATAGTAATAGAGGAGATGAATAGTGTATCCCATATTTGAGGTAACACTATTCATTCCTATTTTGGGGACAAATATGGGGAGGGTTGGAGCAAAATACCCCAATTTTTTTTTCCCATAATAGGAGACGGGGGCAAGGTTGGAGTTACTCCCGCTGATGGGATTTAAGAAGGGTAATATTTATACGGACCTGCGAAAAAATAAAAAAGTTGTTTCCGGTAGTCGGACTACTGATTCCTTAAATGATCCTTATATCATACAAATTTGAATTAGTGGGACTAATGATTCCCAATTGTAGATAGTTAAACAAAAAAGGCAGACGGTTCATAGCTAGCAACTTTATGGATTTAAGTTATAAAGATTTAAGATGGGTATATATGCATGTGTCAGACACTACGCTCAAAAGTCGTCCTACATTAATACTGTATATCTAACTGACTCTCTCTTTTTCCTTTGATAATTCACACCAATTTACTTCTTCTCTCTCTACTGTGAAGCACCAAGCTCAACTCCATTTCAATCCCAATGCAAAAACTCATTGGTATTACAACAAAAACTTCTTAAAAACCTCAACTTTTCTCTTATTCTGAAAATCACAAAATTCAGCAAAAATGGGTGTTAATTATTTCCTCTTCTTTTCTCTATTTCTTGAATTTTCTTTTACTATCAAACAAATTAATGGAAATGCAGAAGTAAGAGCTTTAATGGAAATAAAGTCTACTTTAGACCCAGAAAACAAGAAACTTTTTTCATGGACAAGTAATGGTGATCCATGTAGTGGTTCTTTTCTTGGTGTGTTTTGTAATGAACATCATAAAGTAGCAAATATTTCACTGCAAAGCAGAAGACTTAGTGGTAAATTGTCACCAGCAATAGCGGAATTGAAGTGTTTGTCTGGTCTTTACTTGCACTATAATTTGTTGTCTGGGGAAATACCAAAGGAACTTGGGAATTTGACTGAGTTGACTGATCTTTATCTCGACTTGAATAATCTTTCTGGTATTATACCACCTGAAATTGGAAGAATGGCAAGTTTACAAGGTTTGTAGCTATTTTAATTAAATATCCTTCTATTTAAATTGTTGGGAATATTGGGAATTATTTTTTGGATGAAAGTTGGTTCATTTTTGGTTGCAAATTTTCTTAGAGATCTATGCAGATATTTTGGTCGTGTTAAATGAGACTTTGTGTGGATTGGTGGCTTTTTAATTTGTTTTTGCGAGAAGAGGGTGTATATAGTTCAAATTTGGTAAAAAGTTTAACCTTGTATGCATATATATTGTTGACTCTTACATAAGGAAAGTTTTAATTTCAACAATAAAGGTGATTTGAAAATTGCTTAAGGTTGCAGGTTCAAATTATTCCAAGAATTTCTTCCTCACACTTTTTGAATTCTTTGTTAGAATTCCTAGTTCCGCCACTGTTGCAACCACACCGCTAGGTTTAAGTCTTCTTGTAAGTTTAGCCGAGGATCTATCAAATAGCCTATCTATTCCTTCGGGCAGTTGTAAGGGCTGTGCACACAGAGCGGACCCTTTGCTATACAAAGAGAGTTCACCGGTGCCGTAAAGTTCCGCAAAAATTTCATGTGTACAAATATGTATCTTTAGAAAATATTGATATATTAGTGGTGAACACGCTATATACAAAGTAGATTTTGGTTGAATCAAACGTGCACCCGCGACCTTCAAATTTTAGGTTTGCCTCTGTCAGTGCACACTCTATATTCCCTAGACCTTGGGATTTCACAGGGTTGTTTTTGTTGTTCTTGTTGTTGCTGTGTACTGTTTCTTGTAAGTTATATTTTTGGTCTTGCACAAAATACTGAATTTTATGTTTTCCAAAAATGAGGTGACATCTAGAAATCTTAACTTTGGAAATTCAGATTGGAGATTTTTAAAAAATCTTTTTTCCTACTCTAACAGTGATATCTGTTCTGATATGATTTATGCATTTTGTGGTTCCACAGTGCTGGACCTGAGTAGTAACCAGTTGACAGGGAGCATACCAACAGAGATTGGGTTCTTGAAAAAGTTGGGTGTTCTTGCATTGGAACATAACATGTTAACAGGTGAAATTCCATCAAATTTAGGAATCCAAGGGATGCTGAAAAGGTTATATTTGGGATTCAATCAACTCTCTGGTCCAATTCCATTAAAATTAGCTACTGCTCCTCAATTGGAAGTTCTAGAATTACAAAATAACACCCTTTCTGGAGTTGTTCCTCCAGGTTAGTTCCCTATTGAGCTTGCCATTTTATAATTTACCTGGTGCACTTTCTCGCTATGCGCAGGTTGGGGGAAGTATCGGACCATAAGGTAGCCGTATTCTGCATTTTTGCAAAATACTGTTTCCACTGCTCGAATCGGTGACTTCTTGGTCACATGCACGAAGTCAGAAATGTTTCCAAGGAGTTCAAACTTGAAAGAACTAAAAATAAATTCTTGACAAAGAGTGTTCAATATGTATTTTATATATATATAATCAATATTTTACTTATATACATAGTGTCAATTTTCGTAATATTTCGATGAACTGACCACCGTTTATTAAAGGTGGCTTCGCCCCTGGTCACATGGCAACAACTTTGCCAGCTACATGAGGCTCCCCTTCCATTTAATAATCTACCATTTTCCTTTTTCGGCTTAGTTTTTGAAGTTATAGTCTGCTAAATGTGTTATGATTTTTTCTTATGTGAAGCTTTGAGGAGATTGAGTGGAAAATTCAATTATGAAAAAAATCCTGGATTATGTGGTACTGGATTTACTTCATTGAGAGTTTGCACTGCCTGGGATAATGTCAATGTGAATCAAGTTGATCCCAATGGAGATCCTAATACCAATAATAACAGCATCCCTAAAGATGTTCCAGAAACGGCCAATGTTAGTCGCTTGCATTGTAATCAAACTCATTGTTCAAGATCATCAAAATTTCCTCAAGCAATTATTGTTGCTTCAGTGATTACAGTCACTGTAACTTTGATAGTTGCTGTAGTATTCGGTATTTTTAGGCGTAGAAGACTTAAACAAAGAGTGGGAAGTACATCTGATGCATCTGATGATAGGCTTAGTACTGATCAGACAAAGGAAATATATAAGAGAAGCCCCTCGCCGTTACTTACTGTTGAGTACTCAAATCATTGGGACCCTATGACTCCTGAAAAGAGTTGTGGTAGCATGCGATGCGAGTTCTTACATGGATTTAAGTTCAATTTGGAAGAAGTTGAGTCTGCAACTCAGCATTTTACTGAGGCAAATCTATTGGGAAGGAGCAATTTCTCCGCGGTTTATAAAGGAATTTTAAAAGATGGATCAATAGTAGCTGTGAAAATGATCAGTGTGACGAGTTGTAAGTCGGAGGAGACTGAGTTTATGGAAGGATTGAGCTTATTAACCTCACTGAAACATGAAAACCTGGTCAAGTTAAGAGGTTTCTGCTGTTCAAAAGGAAGGGGTGAGTGCTTTTTAATCTATGATTTTGCTTCTAAAGGGAACCTTTCTCAGTTTCTTGATGTTGAAGAAAACAGCAGCCATGTTCTTGATTGGTCCACAAGAGTTTCAATCATCAAGGGGATTGCTAAAGGTAGGTTTTCTTTGTTTTTGTTCATTGTTGCATCTTATTCAGTTTCAAAACTTTTCTTCAAAATTATCCATACATTACAACAACAACAACATAACCAGTATATTCCCACAAATGGGATCTGGGGAGGGTAGTATTTAAACCGTCCTTACCCCTACCTTGTGAAAGTAAAGAGGTTGTTTCCGGAAGACCCTCAGCTCAATATATTGACATCGTTAAAAGAAACACTTACACTACAACAAGTTACTCGAAAAAAAGAAGCAAGGAACCTTAGATTAGTGATAGTGCAAAAGTTTTTACGCTACTAGTGTATATTAGTTAAATCCATATACCTTTTGCATTTACCTTTTGGCTGATATTGCTATGCTTCTTTCCATCAGGTCTAGGATATCTGCACAGCTCTGAACCAAACAAACCTTCGATGGTTCATCGCAACATATCAGTGGAAAAAGTCCTCCTTGATCAACAGTTCACTCCACTAATACTGGACTGTGGTCTACTAAAGCTACTTGCTGATGATGTCGTTTATTCAGCGCTTAAGGTCAGTGCTGCACTTGGATATATGGCTCCTGAATACATAACAACTGGCCGATTCACAGAAAAGAGTGATGTATATGCATTTGGAGTAATTATCCTTCAAGTACTATCTGGTAAAGGACTTCTTGACTGCTCAATGCGACTTGCAGCTGAATCTTGCAACTTCAAAAATTTTATTGACCCAAATCTTAAGGGAACATTCTCTGTAAGTGAAGCAACTTTGCTAACTAAACTTGCAACAAGTTGCACCCTTGAGGATCCAGACAGTAGGCCAAGTATTATTTCAGTGAATGAAGAATTGAACAGGCCCAGTGGTGGCTGAAAAACGAAAAAACAAGGTCTCTTTCAACGTTGAAAGTTGCTGCTGATTATTAACCATAGGGAAGAAGTGCCATAGCGATAATGGCTGCAGTTTTTCGATGAATTATGTTATGCAACATCACTTGATCTTCTGTAAATGAAGAGTCAGACTGAACAGATTCTTTGGAAGGATTGAAGGTGAGATTGGAACGTTCGTTTGGCGTCTTTGATTGAAGCTCCCAAGAGATAAAGAGGAAGCTAATGAACTTGTACCACTATCTGATCTTTTGATAGTATTTCAATGTATTTTCAGGGTCAATAATATAATGGATTGTGTTCTTTTTACTCTCTCATATAGTCATACTTACAGAGAACATTTTATTTCCTACAGAGTGTTGTGAATCTCACAATCTTAACAGAAGTCTAACCATCAGAAGACTTCACCAGCTCTATTGATTTACTAATCCTCCTAATGTCTCGTAGACATCTCCGGCTCTGTTATGCGTGATATCACTGGCCATGAACTCATGAACCACCCCATCCACCTGAATATTGCTCAAGCCACATCTAGCTACCAAATCTTCATCCTTGGCCAACTTTCTAATCTCGTAGCCTTCTCCATGATTAGCAAACACAGATGCTGCTAGTTTTTATCAATCAGGTGAAGGTTCCAAACTGATTAGCCGCTTGAATAAGTACCTCCCCCTCTCAACATCATTATGGATTCTACAAGCATTAAGCAATGCGCCAGTACAATCGAGCTAGGTCCTTCCGGCGTCGATAAAATGACTTGTTCTGCTTCTGCAAGCCTCCCAGCACGGCCAAGAAGATCCACCATGCATCCAAAATGCTCAATGGATGGTCTAATTCCGAACTGATGCACCATTTGGTCCAAGTAGTGACATCCCTGTCCGACTTGTCCTGCATGAGAACAGGCAGAGAGAATAGCCACAAAGATGACTCCATTTGGAGTAACTCCGGACTCAATCATCTCATCAACACTTGGCATACATGTCAATTAAAGCAGTACCAAGACCGACACTCATTACAATTTCTCTGTTGTTTATGATATATGTGTGTATCCATCTTCCCTGATCCAAAGCTCCCAACTCTCCGCAGGCTGATAGAGTGCACACAAGTGAAGATTCATTCAGTGGAACTCTATAACTCATCATTTTCTGAAAGGTGACAAGCGCATGGTCGTGCATACAATTTTTAGTGTACCTAATTTTCTCAGCTATCCATTGATATGAACCTAAAAGGCCACCAGAAAACTTAGCAATTCCTAAGTTAATGGACGCGCTCCCAAGAAACAAATGATGATTCCTACATAATCACCTCAATCAAATAGCTTGCAGCTCGTAAAACAGAAATCAAAATAGAACGTGTTAATACCCCTCCAGCACCAATTACATTCGTGCATCGCGGGATAAAGAAGTGCTAAAACGTTTGTTCTACAGCTCCAAATGAAGCAGGCAAAACCAAAAAACATATATCAGAACATCGAGAGAACAAAGAACATCATATATTGAACTTTAGAGAGAAAAGGTTGACAGTATCACATAGAAAAATGGAAATTGAGGATAACATACAAGATACCATCATACCAAGGCATCTATCAGATAGTAACAATATAAAGATATCAAGGAATCTATCAGATAGTAACAATTGTACCTTTTACCAAGCACCATTTCAGCAGAAGTAGAAACTGGGAAAGTAAGGACATGAATGGTGAATACCTTTTGTCTGCAATGCTGCTGCCTACCGGAGATCGGTAGCTGATGGCCAAGAGATGACAAGATTTCACCTTTTTGTCCTCCCCTGGGATCTTTACTTAAGAGCACTAAACATTTCTGAAAATGTATTTGTGCAGTAATATGGAAAATTCAATGCATTGCCCTCTCATTTCTTGGATTTTAAGATTCGAGTAATGTGCATAAACTTCTACTCTCCGTAGGCAACTTTCTTGCCTTTGGAAAAGAATTTCATTTCATTTTTAGATACAATATTCTTCGTGTGTATTTCTCAATTTCTATCTGTGAGGCTTTTTCTAAAATTTCCTCCATCTTGTAATCTCCTCCCCATTTCCCTTTTCCCTACCCTTTACGTAATAAAAATTTAGAAAAAGATCAACAAAAGGATAACGTTCATCACATTTTCTCTTAGACTTGCTTGATAAATCCATTTTATTATTCAACAATGTCCTCAGCTCTTCCCTGTTAGAGCTTTGGGTGAACCTCACCCTGACTTGCAATGTTGCGCTAACTTTTGAGAGTTCGTTAGCCAATCGTTAGTATCTAACAATTAGATGGGTGTAAAGCCTACTGAGTACTGAGCTCGAAACAATAGAAGGTGCATAATCAATAGTCACAGTAGCTGCTATTGAATCCAGTCCAATTCTCACATAACATGCTAATTTCTACGCATCCATGCTACTGAGATTATTGCTGTTCTTCAGCGCACGATCTGAGGATAATAGTACGCTAAACATCCTATAACTTGGGGGGGTGGAGCGCTTAAGGTTAAGAAGCAAACAGTTTTTATTAACAGCAACTGGAATTTCAAACTGTTCACATACATCGTGATCTTAGATCCTAAGATCGGCAATGTTGGCTTAAATAGAAGGGGACCAAGACGGGGAACATCCTAGTCAATAAAAGAGATCCTTCTGTTCCTCATATCTAGTGTACTGATAATCTTCAAAAAAGGAACCCTGATAACTATTTGCCAATCTTGGCAGGATGCAAGCAGTCAGTAAACAGGATAACTAAGCAGCTGCAGTCTGCTCTTGATGATCTAATAACCACTCAGCAGGCCACCACTCTGGTTTAATTGCCTGGACCTTGACATCGTCCAGATCCTGTATTGTTAAAGAGCCTTTAAAGGCTTCATCTAAGCGCAGAAGACCTAAACCACGTCTTCCAAGGGCAGTTGTGACAGTTCCTGCTTTCTTTCCGGACGATGCATCAACTACTTCTGACCTTGGAGCAACTTTTTGTTCCACCTCTGGTTTAGAAGGAGAAGGGAGATTTGTCAAAGATTCTGAAGTATTATGAAGTACTTTGGCAAGTAATAAGAAAGCTACCTTTTCCACTGTCATTCACAAACTTAAGGGGAAGCAAACGTTTTCGAATGACCCCACGATGATGTGTGCGAGCAATGAGTTCTTGGCCCACGTAGCATCCTTTATCAAAGCTTATTCCATTTAAACCAGCTAGATTGTACTCGAGAGGGACAGCTTCTCCTGAAAATGAAGTCGGCAATCAACAAACTTTCCAGACACAAGAGAGCTCTTATCTTACATGAAGTAATAATTTTGTAATAGTGTTACAATTCTAACTTACTATCAATAAAGGTAGATATATTCACGAAGACTAAAGATAGGAATAAATGAAACTCAATTCCATTTTAGGACGCAAAAGTTCTAAAGCTCTCACAGGATCCATTTCCCAACATCTGGAGTATTTTAGATTCTTGGACATTCTAGATTCTCTAATTGATATACTCTCATAAAACAATCGCGTGGAAAGAAGCTGAAAAGCAAGCAGAAAGCATACTTCCACAATGACAACCACCAAGTGTGGAAACAACTTACTTGGAAAAGA
The DNA here is from genome assembly GCA_034376525.1 of Nicotiana benthamiana. Classification (NCBI taxonomy): domain Eukaryota; kingdom Viridiplantae; phylum Streptophyta; class Magnoliopsida; order Solanales; family Solanaceae; genus Nicotiana; species Nicotiana benthamiana. The sequence continues at coordinate 171,423,557 of CM067339.1, forward strand.
TGTACGAATATTACCCAAAAAGGCAGGATGAAATTCTTATGTTATTAGTCTATCAATTCTTTATATCTTTGTTTATCATCCTCAATATTGAACTTTGTCAAAGGAGCTAATCTTCCCACAGACCAACTAAGCAAACTAATGCAGCAAGCTGTTACAGCCCACCAACCTGTCAAACCTGTGCAGACTCCCTTACCAAGCAGAAAATACCTTTTACTCTCCCCTGCAAACTTACCTCCAACTCTTACAAACCATCACACCTACCACATAAACCACCGAAGATAGCACAGACTAAGTGGAGAAAGAAATTGCTAGAGGACATTCAGCTGCGGTTTTCACAGGGGGTAGTGAAGCAAGATGCATATGACTCTTAAGTTTCAGTTGGTCGATTGCAACGGTAGGACTAACAAGCTTGGACACGCAGGTACACACGCACACACAAAAGAAAGGGGGGGGGGGGGGGGGGGGATTTAAACGTGCTAAACACAAGAACATAAAATGAAAATTCAACGTGCTAAACATGAGAACATACGATTTGAATTTATAACCACAAGGACGGAGAAAGGTACTCAAGTGGAAACACATAGCTCAGGAAATTCTATACTATAGATCAATCGAGGCGCACCTTTAGGAATCTCAGCTGATCCTTCTGCAACTCCCTTCTCCAACCTCCAGAGAAGATAATTCTCTTCATTTGTCTCTTTGTCTGCCTCAACCAAAGGTGCTGTCGCGAATATCAAAATATATGAGCAGCATATACAAGCTCTACGAGTGATATGGCATGTCAAAATTACATATTAAAGATTATGCTTGATCATGTGGAAATAAGTACTTAGATTACATGCTCAAGAGCCTATTATACTAGCAATAATCTGATTTGTTCAAAGTCAAATTCTGCATCTAAGGGGGGTATCAACGAAGGTGCAGAAACAAGCCAATACAGATCAGCAGGATATGCTGCTGAGACTACTTGTTTGTGGACCAAACGAGAAACAGAAAAGGTGGAGCACGGGAAAGGTAAGTAACCAAGACTTACGTGTTATATTGGATGGAAAAATACCCCTGAATCCAAGACAATCTAATCTGGGATCTCTATACCATAGCCACCCACGATTGTTTCCTTGTGCAGATGACTGGCCAGAGTGATCAAACCCACCACCCCATCCAAGGGAGGCAGCCTCTGGCTCTACAGAGGATTTCTGATCTAAATTTTGGCCAAACCTCTGCCAGCAACAGAAGTCATCAGCCACGCTCTCTATATCAACCTTAGACCTCAACCTATACCTGCATAAACAATACACATATCTTTAACAAGAGTCGAACAAATGAGCAATAAAATAGTAAAAGTAAATATATCCAATGGATCAATTTCTCCAATATCAATTCATCAATCCTTTCAGTGTCTCCTCAAAGTAAACCTTTCATGAAAAGAAACCAAAGTTCGACCACTGTAATGAGCAGCAGCAACTAGGAAGCAACAACATCACCCTCGGTCTCAAACAAGCTGCAGTCGGCTGTATGTTGTGAATGAGAATAGAGCTGACTGGGTTGCCACGCAAGACGAGCACACGGGACTGCCACGTAGGACTTCTAGAAAGGTCATTCCTCCTAAAAGACTTGCTGATTACGTTTGGAAAGAAGGAAGTTCCCATGAAGAAGGGTAAGATAGGCTAAGCAGTGGTATAAAGCATTAGGAGTGGGGTTGTTGCAGGGCATGCAGTTTGTTATGAATGATTCTGTTCCTCTCCTCCTTCTGAGTCTCTCTTCTCCCCCAATTCTCTAGCTATTGTTACTTTTAATATTCGTTTGTAAGTTTGTTTGGATTTCAACAGAGGAATTACCTGTAGTTATTGTTACAGCTTATCAATACAAGTTGGGTGGAATTGATTACTGTGTTTTTATTGAATTAAGTTGTTACACTGTATGAATCCTCGCTTCTCCATTTAAGCTCAACTCAAGTCCTCATCATATCAACTAAAGTATAAGTTCAATATATATAAGTATAATGATAATAACAATATTAGAAGTTCTCTAACAAGACTAAAACATATTCCCAACTAGTAGATATCACCAACCTATTCCCAACTAGTAGACATCACCTATATAGATCCTTTTCTTCTCTTGTGCCTATCTTCAGCTATTCTAAAAATTCGTAGGTTTTTTGGAACAACTTCATTCGATGTGATTTTAAGTGATTTTAAGTCTACCCACTCCCCTTTTAACACTCACTCACCATAATTTCACACCTCCGGAGCGGGTGCATGCAGAGGCGGATCTAGGATTTAACTTCTATGGGTTCGATCTCTTAGATTTTTAGCATTAACCCCATTATATTTTTAAGTTATGGGTTCATATCTATTCTTCACTACAATTTTAGTGGATGTTATACATAAACTAAAGGTATTGGGTTCAGATGAACCCGGTACTACTTAGCTGCATCCGCCCCTGGGTGCATGGGTACGTTGACGCAGGACATGACCAAACCATCTCAAGTTATTCTATCCTCGGTGTTCGTAGTTATCCTTAATGCATGCAATAAGGAGCTGCCTGAATGCAGATGATTCACATAACCAACCTTATCTAGTTTATGATTGAAGCATTGCTACTTGATTGATTCCTGGTAACCTGACAGCTACATTTGCAATTATGGACATCGTAGTCTTCATATCACAATTTACATGAATTTGATGAGCAAATGACATAAAGCAACAAACTTGAATCAAATAACATGAATCGGCAAATAGCAAAAAAGAGTCACTTTTTTAGTATCTGCAGAAGCTCATCCAATTCAGAGCCATCAACATCTGCAAACAATTCAAGCTCCCCCGAGTCAGGTCCCGGCCCAGAACCAGTCCGATCAAGCTTCTCAACGGGCCGAGGCGGCCTGTACAAGAACATATCATATAAAAATCTTCCTTGAGGAGTCAAAAGAGCTGCATACACTGGCGGAACCGAAACGAACGGGACATTCGAAGTGGTCCAGGTAGTCCTATCTTGATCTTGTGGGTCCCCTAACCTCCGTACATCGTTGGTAACGAGACCTTGAAGGAATTTAACGGTGTCGGGTCCGGTGAATCGGATAACAGATCGGGTCTTGAGATCGGTTGCCATGGGCCCCGCATTTTCGAGCAGAGTGGAGAAGCATCTGTAAGCGTTTGGTTTGAAGAAGTGAAGCGATTGTTTGAAACGGTACATTTTTGAAGCGAGGGTGACGGTTGTGGGAGGTATGAAGATGGCGGGTATATGAAATTGAATCCGAGACACGTGGGCTTTAGACGGTGCTACGACAGCCACGTGGTGGCTGGAGAAGATAGTTGTGTGTTAGGTGTTCGATGAAATTTCCTAGAGAAACATACCCAGGTTCTAAAAGAAAAGGAAAATCGTACCAAGCCACACTCCTCAAAAATCAAAATTGTGGTTCCTTAACCAGTTAACCCCCACCTAGCAAAAGGAGAATAAGTTAAGTCGCATATAGTATTATTTTATTTTCTAATCAATAAATGGGAATGAAGATGAAGATTGTTGTTCCTCTCTGCACAGCTTGGGATGGGAAAGAAACCCAACTTGTTTTGCGACTTCAATTTTACCCATAATTTTTAAATTTATTTTGAAAAAATTAATTTAGGTAAAATTTGGTTTGAATATAAATATATGTTTAGATATACGTTTTAAAAACATATTTTTTAACTTTATTTTGAAAAAATATGTATATAACCCCCAAGTTTTAGAATTTTGGTCCAAAATCAACAATTGAGGTGATTTTGGAATTTGGGTTTGGATTAAGCCAAAATATTGGCAAAATTTATAGCAAAATATGAGTTTTGAAAATAAATCCTAAATTTATTTTGGTAAAACTCATGACCATACGGGACTTACCCTTTTATTGACGTTTTCAAAATATATTTTCCAACTTTATTTTGGAAAAATATGTATATAATTCCCAAGTTTTGAAATTTTGGTCCAAAATTAGCAATTGAGGTGATTTTGGGATTTGGGGTTTGGGATTTTGCCAAAATATGGACAAAATTTATGGCAAAACGTGAGTTTTAAAAATAAATTCTAAATTTATTTTGGCAAAACTCATGACCAAACAGACCTACCCGACGAACTTGTTGTATTTTAGGACAAAGGAGAAATAAACCTTGAAACAAATTGTCATTGCTTTTAAAGATTAAATACTGTAATAAAATATACAATTAAAACTGTATTATTTTAGCTAAAAATTTATTTAGTTAAAAATAATGGAGCTCTAATAATTTTTTTTATAGATCTCTTTAAAAAAAACAGTTAAAATAAAATTAAAATTGTTGCATCTAAATAAGAAGAAAAAAAATCACAACTTGAATTCTAAGTATTATTTTGCCTAAACTTTTTACTTGGCTAAAATAATGGAGTTTCAATTAAGTCATTTTTACAAATTTGGCCCAAAATTGCACAATTAGAAGAAACTATTTTTTTTTCTTAAAGTTGATGTAAAGATGCATTGGTACATTAAAAAGCAGAAGAGCTACTCAATAAAAAATAAAAAAATTATTATTTACGACTTCAGATGTGCATAAAATAAAGTGTCAAATTCATGAGATATTCCGAAATATTCTATTTATATTTATACTTGGCTCCTGCTCTGTCATTCTTGTATAGGAGATGATACTTGAGAAAATATCATTATCATTCCATCCCTACTTTCTAAAAACTTTACAGGACTACTATTCATGCTAGATGGCGAGTTACTCGTATGAAAGGAGGGGGATTTAGTCATGAGAGTTAGCAGATTTTAATTGATGCACACAGTGGTTACCAAATTTAATATTAGAACACACAATATTTCAGGATAATGCAAATCCATATCAATAGTATAAATCACACTTTACCATAATATACAGAGAAAATAATCAAATCAATATGCCTTCATGGCATCTAGGGGTAAAAAGAAAAAATTGAGTGTGAAGGAGAAATACACAAGGTAATAAATGAAAGTAACTTCAAATCTCAGGCAAAACCGAGAAACAGGATAGAAAGCACTAAAAGTTATACCCATGTATTCTTAAACAAACCTAGGTGTATATGGGCTACACTCAATCAGATTGACGTTCTACAGTAAAAAATGGACGGTGTGTTTGCGAACTAAATCTAGTGGTTACTAAACCCTCTTTGTTATGACTCGGATTTATTTTGCTTATGCTAGTTTTTCTGGTTAACACGATAACTCTATCTTACCTCACATGTTTGTATGCTTTATATGTGAGAATTTCTCTTTCAAAAGGTCTTTGGCAACTAATTAATTGATTTTAAATTCCTTTAACGATTCCTGAATAATTGTTACTGATTTCTCTAATTGAACCTTTCTTTCCCCTTTTCCTGACTTGGTTCATTCAAACAAAGCCTGTCACTTTGATTTTTACTAGCTGTTGATTGATTGTCTTTCCTTATTTTTTCCAAAACGTGTACTATTAGACTCTTTCCTTAAATAATACCTCGATGTATTTACCCCTATTTTTGTTACTCTGGAAAAGGGTTTTTAGTTATTTTCTTTCCTTAATGACCTCATGCCTGTTTGAAATCAAATCCCTTCACGGAAGGGAAATCATAGAGACTGATTTTTCAAAGTTATTTCTTACCTCTTCCTACTTGTTTTCTGCACTATAAAAGGGGGCTGCACTTCTGCAGTTGACACACACTTTTCTGCACTTGAGACACAATTGAACAGACTCTCGAATTTCACTCATACTCTCTCTTCTACAATCTTCTTCTCTATACTTCTACTATATGCCTTCTGAAATACCTTTGAGTTCTCTCCGAGCTTTCAAGTGTTTTGCTGAGAATTTGAACTTTTCCTGTTATTTGCTTGCTCTGTTATTCTGCTTATTCTCACTTTGCAACTGGTATGCTCCTCTTAGTTTAAATAAGGCTCCTCTATTATGTGTTTACATCCTAAGTTCTGTTATGCTCTTCTTTATTGTGTTCTTGCAACTTTGCTATTACTTCTCTTATGTGAACTCCCTTTCCCTTTTCCCCTTTGTATGTGAGTATGGTTCAAGATATAGCAACACTTTAACATTGTTGTCTATGACTCTGAACTGAGTTCTTTGAACCCCTGACTCAATCAACTCCCACTCCCCTATCCACTAGTATGTGTTGAGCCTTGGACTTGAGTCTGATAGTGTCATAATCACTATCCAGACTTAGGTCTGACCTTCAATAGTCTGCTCCTAACTTATTTTACCAAACAAGTGGTCAGGGGTGTGCCAGCCTACACCTGTGGCTGGGCATGACCACCACTTGTTATGGCTCCCCTACTTCGTTTTCACCTTCCACTCACTCTTAGCTATAAGTTCTGCCCCTCTCTTTCTATCTATGCTTTGGGACCCCTAAGATAGTCCTACTGAGTCACATGGACAAATGAAAGAAGGCCGCATCATTTAATGAGAGGCCCACATGAAGTTTTATTAGTCGCGGGGGTAAATTTGATAATAGAATTAATGTTCTATATATTTTCAGACGGATAGATGGACGGAGGGCTTTTATAAACCATTTACGATACAATAGGAGTATTTTAGGCTCTTTTCCGAATTCATAATTTGAATATTACATTTAGTGTTCAAAATTTTACCATTAACACGTTGGATTATTTGGTTTGCAGTTTTATATTTGTACTTAATTAGCGAACTTTTTAACATATACCATATAAAATCTAAAATAAAGTTATTCAATTCAGATGAACCCGTTGTTGGAAATCATGTATATCATTGATATATGTTCTTTGGTTGTATTAGAATGATTTCCAAGTACAGGTTTTGATGAGTGACAAACAATGAAGTCGATTGTCAAACAACGATATTGTATGACAAACGATGAAGATGCATTAAGCAAACAATCGAGATGGTTGACGAATCAATGATGATGAATGGAACAATCAAGATTGGATGCCAAGAAGCATATTGATGACGGGATTGCATAGACAAGCCATGTCGAGCCAAAGAGTTCAAGACCGAAGACCCAAGGCGTAGGTCGTTAGGTAGAACCAATGTAAGAACAACGTTTAAGTTATCTTATCTTTTGGCTCAACATTAGGTCATCATAAATATGCATTAAATCATTTTATCAAATCATATTTATCATAAACATATTTCAAATACTTCAAACAAAATGATTTTAACGTTTTCATTTTAACCAAAATGGTTTCTGAAGTAAGTTTTTGATTCTGGTATACTCCGGTATATTCCAGCTTTGGTTCTGGTATATCCTGGTATATTCCAGCTTTAATATGCATAAAATGATTTTATTAAATCATATATATCATAAACATTTTTAATATACTTCAAACAAAATGATTTAAAGTTTTCATTTTAACCAAAATGGTTTTTGAAGTAAGTTTTCAATTATGGTATACTCTAGTGTATATCAATGGTATATTCTGGTATATTCCAGCTTTGTTTTAAACTGGATTTTTACGCAAGCCTAGATAATCGATTAACCAAAATAGATAATCAATTATCTCACTTAAATAATCGATTATCGCATTTAGTTAATCGATTATCTCATATCCGTTGCCTTCCAACGACGTTTTTTGAACTAGATAATCGATTATCTACTTTGGTTAATCGATTAACTTGCTGGAAAATCAGATTTTGTGTTTAAACATGAGCAACGGACATATCACCTCCAAACTCTATAAATAGAGGTCTTTGGAGCTGATTTTATATGAACAACAACTCTCATTATTCTTGAATACATTGATAATATTTTTACATCATATTTAGAGCTTTTGTTGAGCCATTTGAGAGACAACTTTGTGTTGTTCATAGAGCTTATTTTGTATCTACTTATCTACTCTTCTTAGAGAGTTTTTATTGTAAAAGGGAGAAGTTCTTGAGAAGACTAATTCTTCTCACTGATCATTGGGGTTGCTAAGTTCCTTGAATCTTAGCAAGTGAAGTCTTGAGGTGAGGTATCCTCGAGCAAGAAGTCTTGTGGTGCGGTATCCACGAGCAAGTTGAAGTCTTGTAGAGCGTACATCTACGAGCAAGTGTAACGGTTTGTTAGGCATCCGGAAGCTTAACGGAGTTAGTATAAACTCGAGAGAGTCTCTCGGGAGACTGGACTAACCACACGTTGTGGTGAACCAGTATATATCGGTGTGTCCTTTCCTTACGCTTTTATTTTCCGCACTTAATTTACTCCTGCAATTTTAATTCCGCAAAATTTACCGATATTCTCGTGCCTCACTATTCACCCCCCTCTAGTGAACGGCATAAATCCTAACAGTTGGTATCAGAGCCCAACTCTCTAAAAGCCTTAACCGGTTGAGAGAACGTTCCATATATTTGTTGAGAATGTTGAACGCAGGTATGATGAGCGAAGGTCACTCTACTATTTTGCCTCTACTCTTTGATGGAAGCAATTACACATATTGGAAAGAGCGGATGAGAATATTCATCCAATCGAACAACTTTCATCTATGGCAAATCATCAAGAACAGTGAACAAATGTCGACAAAAGTTGGGAAAGCCATGGTAAATGAATACAACGCCAAGGCCATCAATATGTTGTATAGTGCTGTGAACCCGGATGACTATCGGAAAATTTCCTGCTGCACTACTGCCAAGGAAATGTGGGATAAGCTTGAGGTCATGTATGAAGGTACACCTCAAGTCCAAGACTCGGACAGCTCGTGTGATGAAACGACTGCACTATGCTTCATGGCCGACGAAGAAGAAGAGGTAAGCACTTCAAATTCTTACTCTTTTGAAGAATTACAAGATGCTTTTAAAGAATTATTTGGTGAATTGAAAAAGACTTCAAAAATCGCCAAAGAGGCCAAGGCTAAAATAAATGGTTAGAAGATGAAAATAAATTTTTGAAAAGTGATAATGTTGACCCTAAAAATAAAATTAAGGCGATGAATAAAGTATCTTCAATTGATCAAAGTTCTAATTGCTCATCTTGCGATTCGTTGAAAATAGAGAACTTAGATCTTAGGAACACACTAGAAAAACTTAGTGTAGAAGAGCCTAAAACAATTGAAGAGATTAAGAAGAAAAAGCCCAGGAAAAATAAAAGGCGTAAAAAGAATAAAAATCATGTTAGAAATTGTGATGCACAACCTAGAAATAATTCTAGGAATTTTATTAATGAGCCTAGAAATAATTATTCTAGACCAGGTATGACTCTAGGAATTTCAACGCGTCTAGGAATGATGACTTTAGATCACCTAGAACGTATTTGGCTCAACCTAGGCATATGCACAACCCGAATGTAATATGTCATTATTGCAACCGGGTAGGACACATAGCACCCGTATGTTTTACAAAACATAGGGATTTATCTTGTAGCTATGATTATTATTTGCCTAACCCCCAAGGACCCAAAAGTGTTTGGGTACCTAAAAATTATTTTTAGGTACATTTGAAGGTGTGCTTGAAGACTATAATGTTGTAGTTGATGCACCAAGCACGAAACCTTATTGCATCAAGGGGAACATTGGTTAGTTATCAATTTTTATAAAATTCTAATTGTTGATATATGCTAACAATTGGTATATTTTTGCTAATAGTTGATTCTTGTTTTGATGAATATAACTCTTGATGTGTTAAGAATAATAGTTGATATGTGTTTTACGGTTGATATATTTTTGTTAACAATTGGTATCAATTATTTTTAAATAATGATTGATTCATGTTTTGATGAATATTATTTTTGGTTTGAATAACAGTTGGTATATTCTTGAAAAACAATTTGATACATTTGTTATGCTTTTCTAACAATTGGTACCATTTTTGATAAAAACAACATTTGAAATGTTTGTTTTGTTTTTCCTAACAGTTGGTATGTTTACAACTCTTGATTTGTTAAAAAAATTAACAGTTGAAATGTGCTAACAGTTGGTAACAATTAGTATGATTTTGTTTCTGTTTTGATGAATAAAACGTTTGATTTGTTAGAAATTAACAGTTGATATAACTTTTAGTAATATGTTTTGCTAAAAATAACAATTAGTATCACTGTTGATAAAAATAACATTTGGTACATTTGTTATGTTTTCCAACAAATGGTTTTATCATGTTGTTTTTAACAATTGGTATCATTTTGAAAATATCAAATTGATATGTTATGTTTTTCTAACAATTGGTATTATTTTGAAAATAAAAATTGATATGTTATGTTTTTATAAATTGGTATGTTTTTTTTAAATTATTCGGCAATCTTCATCATGCATATTCCTCAATATCTTTCCTGTTTTATTTTGACATTCGAGGAAATGTCGAAAGGGGGAAGTAGCCTTAATATACTCTCTTTTTGCTAATGCCGAAAGGGGGAAGAGTTTAGGCGATATGCATCAAATAAGGGGGAATGTCTTTACGTTCTAAGTATGCCTTATTTGAGGGGGAATTATAATTAAGGGGGAATAGTTTGCATGAATTTAGGGGGAATCCTATATGCATATCTCCTATTGTTTGTCATTATCAAAAAGGGGGAAATTGTTGGAAATCATGTATATCATTGATATGTGTTCTTTGGTTGTATTAGAATGATTTCCAAGTACAGGTTTTGATGAATGACAAACAATGAAGTCGATTGTCAAACAACGATATTGTATGACAAACGATGAAGATGCATTAAGCAAACAATCGAGATGGTTGACGAATCAATGATGATGAATCAAACAATCAAGATTGGATGCCAAGAAGCATATTGATGACGGGATTGCATAGACAAGCCATGTCGAGCCAAAGAGTTCAAGACCGAAGACCCAAGGCGTAGGTCGTTAGGTAGAACCAATGTAAGAACAACGTTTAAGTTATCTTATCTTTTGGCTCAACATTAGGTCATCATAAATATGCATTAAATCATTTTATCAAATCATATTTATCATAAACATATTTCAAATACTTCAAACAAAATGATTTTAACGTTTTCATTTTAACCAAAATGGGTTTTGAAGTAAGTTTTTGATTCTGGTATACTCCGGTATATTTCAGCTTTGATTCTGGTATATCCTGGTATATTCCAGCTTTAATATGCATAAAATGATTTTATTAAATCATATATATCATAAACATTTTTAATATACTTCAAACAAAATGATTTTAACGTTTTCATTTTAACCAAAATGGTTTTTGAAGTAAGTTTTCAATGATGGTATACTCTGGTATACTCCAGCTTTGTTTTAAACTGGATTTTTACGCTAGCCTAGATAATCGATTAACCAAAATAGATAATCGATTATCTCACTTAAATAATCGATTATCGCTTTTAGTTAATCGATTATCTCATATCCGTTGCCTTCCAACGACGTTTTTTGAACTAGATAATCGATTATCTACTTTGGTTAATCGATTAACTTGCCGGAAAATTAGATTTTGTGTTTAAACATGAGCAACAGACATATCACCTCCAAACTCTATAAATAGAGGTATTTGGAGCTGATTTTATATGAACAACAACTCTCATTATTCTTGAATACATTGATAATATTTTTACATCATATTTAGAGCGTTTGTTGAGCCATTTGAGAGACAACTTTGTGTTGTTCATAGAGCTTATTTTGTATCTCCTTATCTACTCTTCTTAGAGAGTTTTTATTGTAAAAGGGAGAAGTTCTTGAGAAGACTAATTCTTCTCATTGATCATTGGGGTTGCTAAGTTCCTTGAATCTTAGCAAGTGAAGTCTTGAGGTGAGGTATCCTCGAGCAAGAAGTCTTGTGGTGCGGTATCCACGAGCAAGTTGAAGTCTTGTAGAGCGTACATCTACGAGCAAGTGTAACGGTTTGTTAGGCACCCGGAAGCTTAACGGAGTTAGTATAAACTCGAGAGAGTCTCTCGGGAGACTGGACTAACCACACGTTGTGGTGAACCAGTATATATCGGTGTGTCCTTTCCTTACTCTTTTATTTTCCGCACTTAATTTACTCCTGTAATTCTAATTCCGCAAAATTTACCGATATTCTCGTGCCTCACTATTCACCCCCCTCTAGTGAACGGCATAAACCCTAAGACCCGTAAATTGCATCTTCTCTTCGCATATGTTAGTTGAATACTCATAGTCTCTCTTCCTCTTTTCAGATCCCTTTTATGAAATAAAGAGGAAAAAAAAGAACTCAAGTTGTGCACCATGAGCCCAACTACTTGCTGGGTTATTGGGTCCTAAAGGAGTGCACTTTGCATAGAACCAATTAAATTCCTAAAGTATTTGGATATTTAATTAATTATCATCTGCCATCATTTTCCTAAAACAAATCTGTGTGCTGAAAACAATCAGATGTTTTTTAGTCAACTAAACTGTTATCAACTATATGGTATAGAGTTATAACCAATAACTAACCAAATACAATTGGAGTATTTTATAAGTACGGAAACCATGGTAAACTTGGCTTATATATACGTGTTTAATTACAATTACATCATGTTTGTTAGTACTGTCTTTATTATTTGTGCATATCTGATTAAATAAAATAAGGATTACAACTTGTGTAATTAATTTATGATAAGGTCCTTTTCTTTCGGATAATTTAGTAATCTAATTAACTTCTAATTCCAATCATTACATCAACTTCTAATTGCAGGCTGCTTAAGAAACTCTAGCTAGCAACTGCTTATTAATTAGAATAATATTAATTATATTTTGTTTTTGTTTTTCCTTGAAGAAACTGATGAGGACGTCGCCAATCACCACGCGGAGGTAGAAGGTTAAATACTGGTTCGATCAAATTTAATAAGTTTAGTCCAAATTTTATATTCATAATAAAAAATTCATTAAATGCGTACCAAAATTAAATTCACAACTCCCTACCTAGAATTTAGAACAGATTATAACCTCCGCCTCTGAACGCCACTATCACCATATACATAAGCAAAGCGAGGATTTAAAACTTATGAATTCAAGATTCTAAACCTTTTAGGTTACTGAGTTCTTAATTACTTGTACTTATTGAATGAATTTTATAAGATAAATACATAATTTGGATCAAAGCTATTTGGTTCGACTGAATCAGTACCGTCTATTCTCCCTTCTCCCCTGACCATATATACCAACTCCCTACCTAAAAAGGATTTCATCTCAATGTATAGAGCGTGCCAATGACTAATTAAAGTCTATATCTGTTTTGTAACAATAGACGCAAGCTTAATATATACATACACACATGTATATCGAACCTAACTTTATGTTTGGATTATTATTATCCATTATTTTATAATGTATTGCATTGACTGTATCGTATTATACTATAACTGATAAATTCACTAAAATATCACCACTTGTTTTAAATAAAATTTATCAAGAATTACATATAAAAATAACTTAAGAAAATATCTTTCTACTAATTTATCATTAATTACGTAACTTGAAAATAAGAGCAAAAAACGAAAGAAAAAAATATAGGTTAACTAATATTAGCAACAAGACAAAATTAAAATGATGGAAAAAGAACAACGAGTCGAACCGAGACTTGGATTAAAAAAATGGGGTAAACCAATTCTATAAAAGATGGAAGAAGACAAAGTAGGTCAATAGGTTGGAGATTTTGAATTAAAATAAAAAATTATAATAAAATAAAGCTATAGAGTAATACGTAAGAGTATAACTAGAAAAGAATATAGGAAACAATCTGAATACACCAAATTGGTTTTCATAAAATAGAGTTGTTAGTTGTTCCGGAACACTGTATTTAATAACGCAATAGAATCAATTTTAATTTAAATAAATAATTAAAATAAATATTATTTTAAAATAACCATACAATACGATACAATGAATAATAATCATCCAAACAAGCTGTAAAGTAGTGGTCGTATATGCAATAACTGGAGAGAAGTTAAACCAACAAATATATGGACGCATAACTATAGTTTCCACACTCCTTAAGTATAATCATTTTATTTTATGTTGATTAATGTATAAGATGCTAATGAAGTAAATATAAAGCATTTTATATCATTAGCAACAAGGCTTATACACAGTGTATAATTGCCAGTCGTGAAATTTGTTTCACTATAGGAAAAGAATCATATAGTATAATTTATCATAAACTGAAATATTTGAGATCGGTCTTACTTATATGTCATGAAATCATATGCATGTAGAACAGAATAAGTGCAGGTTCAAATTCTTACTAGGTAATTTCTCTCCATCTATTCAAACTTTACCAGATAAAATTACTTGATACCTGTTATTGGAGGAAGGTGACAGATATTCCGTGGAATTAATCGAGGTACGCGCAAGCTGGTCCGAACACCACAGTTATAAAAAAAAAGATAAGTGATTGTACATATATAATAGCTTATGTAGACACACACAAACATCGATTGGATTTCTGCACAAAAATATAGTATTGTCTTTAAAAACAAAAATTGAGATTATCTCTTTGACCATGTGGTAAATATGTTGAGTGTAAACTCGTAACTCATATACACTTGTGATTATCTGCTGAATTAATTAAATTAACGCGGATAAGCTTGAGCTACTATATTTTCCATACCACCACTGAAATAATCAGTATAAAACCTTGGCTAATATCCTAATAAATAAAGAAAAGATGTGGACTTCATATCTCGTAACCTCTCACTTTCACTAAAGTGACTTTGTGAGCGTAAAGTAAGTTATCATCAGGGCAGAGCTACAATATTAGTTACAGATTTTGACGAACTCATCAACTTTTGATTAAATTTTGTATTTATACTAAAAAATTAATTAAATATATATAAATATTCAATTACAAACTCAATAACTGAACGAGTTATCAATTCAATATCTCGTAACTTGTCACTTTCATTAAAGTTGACTTTCTGAGCGTAAATTATGTTATCATCAGGGCAGAGCTACAATATTAGTTACAAATTTTGACAAACTAGTCAATTTTCAGGTTCCGTCTTTGATAATCATCCAATGAGGAATCCTCCCTCCATTACAATAACAAATTTGAGTAATTTACTATTTTAAGTTTGGGAGAGGAATATTTAAACAAAATATTTAGCAATGTAAAAAAATAGAGTGATGAATTAAAAATGCGTTAAATGAATTTTATTTTACATGTTGAGCTTGAAGTACGGTATAATCAACGGACAAGAGAAAGTACAATGACGTGGCAATCTAGCCGTCCAATGAAGAATGAATAGATAATATTTGAAGTCAACGCAATTTGTCTGCTAAGACAGAGTCATACATTTTTGTAAATTTTAAACAGAATAATACTAATTAAAACAGCCATATCCTATTTGAGAATTTTGATTCTACGTACGCGGTGTTATTATTTTCTTTTTCTCTTTTACTTTTTGTTTCTTATAATACTAAAATCAAATAGGTTAAGTAGTCAACAGGATGGCTTATATAATTAGCAAATGTGATGAAAAAGGTTATACCCTCATATTGTATCATCCCAAGTATAGTGGTGATCCTAAATTTCCACCTCCTATGCATGTATTTATGTTAGGCGTAATACGTACAGAGACATCTAAAGTTGGCACGATCTTTCATTTAGATATTTAAACTAGGTTTCTTTTCAGTTAGACACATTTCTTAGGCAAATCATATACCTAGGGGTGTACATAGGCAGGGTTGGTTCGGATATTATAATTACCAAACCAAACCAATTGTGCCGGGTTATTAAATCTAAAGACCAAACCAAACAAATAAAACTCGGGGTTTTCAATATCGGCTTTTCTCGGTTTTCGGGTTTTTCGGATTTTTTTCCAGTAAAATCTTCGTAGAACAAAACATATAACGTATATTCAAAATATTTCTTTAATCCTAGTAAGATACAACTATAAAAAGTATTTTTCATGAAAATAATACAAAATATAAGATGTGTCATGACATTATCCTAAAACATTCAACAATAAAGACAATAAAATTATGTAATATAAATATTTATAAATTAAAAAGTCATAATAAAAATAAACATAATCTAAAAGCACTAAGTCATGCTAAAATAAGTAGGCTAATAAGGAAGTATTAATTACATGACTAAAAGCTAAAGCAAAATAAAAATAGGTTATGCATTTTTATCTAAATTATTGCAAAACAACAATAGATATTCAATACTTTCCCGTTCGTAATATTGAATTGAATGTCTTTTGTTAGCATTAGTATTGATTGGTAGCATTATTTAGTTTACTAATATTAATGGCTATAAAACTTATTGGACCATTCAAAAGTTCTAAGTCTAACCTTGAAATAAAACCTTAAGAGATAAAATTATGAAAGTTTTTAAGAAATATTTATAAATTACATTACAATAAGTATATTTATTTATTAAATATATCTAAAATTTCTATATATCTAATGTCGGGTTGGTTTGGTTGGGTTTGACTTTCTTTAGTTAAAACCAAACCAAACCAATTATGGTCGAATTTTTTTTTCCAACACCAAACCAAGTCAAACCAAACCATAGTCGGGTTTTTTTTCTTGGTTTGACTCGAATTATCGGGTAGGTGCGGTTTATCGGTTTTCTTTGTACACCCCTACTCATACCAATTAGATACGTTTTTTTGCTGGCTTATTAATTATTGTGTAGGGATTTGCTGCAGCTTTAAAAGAAGTTTTACCCAATGTTAAATTTAAGATGTGTGCCAGGCATATCTGGTCTAATTGACATAAGAAATGGAAAGGAGAGAAAAGGAGAAAACAGTTTTGGAGGTGCTCTAAATCTAGTTACGAAGTTAAGTTTATTTGTAAGGATTTATTATTTTATCCAAAAAAATCATGGATTAGAACCTAGTTTAAGTGTCTAATTGGAATGATAATTATCTAAGAAACGTGTCTAATTGAAAATAGGCCTAGTTCAAGTATCCAAGTGAAAGATCTTTCCAACCTTAGGCGTCTCCGTATGTATTACGCCTTTATGTTAATATCAAGAACTCACCGTCGTACTATATTTAATAAATAACAGTAAGGGTGTAACTTTATTTCTTAACCAAGCACATCAAACAAGTGTCATATTCGACCATAACTCCGACCCACCCCACTGTAACTCCTTTATGGACCTTGCCATAGGCAGAATATTGGTGTTACCCAACAATTCCTCTCCCTAACACATGCCTTATGCAGCGTGTTACTTTTGAGAATCGAACCCATGAGCTTAATTCTGAAATCACTTGTTAGGGTCAAACATTTATCATCATGTCAAAAGCTATACCTAATAGGATCCAGGCCTTGCCATAGAGAGGATGTTGACATTATGCAACATTTCATTGTCTTCGACTCAATTAGCTTTATGATATATATATTGTATTGGGGAAAAATTGAATTTGAATTAAAGATGACGTGGCGTAACACATGGGCTGGTCAAACAGTCAAAGAGCAATAAATGATTAAAAGGCACGGAAGACAACAGGCACGGGGGAAGAAAAGAAAACAGACAAGAGAGGGAATATTAGATACGAGTCTCTTGTCTATTCAAGTCATTTAATATCAACGGACAAAAAGGGCACTGAAGACCAGAATCTGATAACAAAAAGTAGTCTATGTTCATTATTAAATACCTGATATGTTAGTTAATCAGTATTTAATAGCAATGATTATGTAATGTCTCATTAAATACTCTTTATTATTTAAATTAGTCTGTTACTCCTTGTCAACTATAAATGGAGGAAATTTCATCATTTGTAGGGACACAGAACATTCTTGACATCATACTGAAATAACAAATTTTTATTGCTTTATACTTATTCTCTGAAAGCCTTTTATTTTGGTCTCTAGATTATCAGTAACCCGACTTCTTTTCTTTAAATTCAAACTTTGACCAAATTATATTTTATGGTTAAACAAATTGGTTCTGTTACCCGGAATCTGATAATTCATTCTTCTAAAATAACATTCAACCTATTGCCAATATGTCAAACAACAATGACAACAATAACCAAGAAAATCAGATACATCAAGTGGATGATGATGAATTCAACAACGTTAACCCTCAAGATTCTCACGTGGATCTCGTGAAGGAACTCCACATGATAAGTCTGAACATGTTGACGGAGGTCCTGAAACAAGAGATGAACGTTTAAAGAAAATAATGGACTCACCAATTGACAAAACCTTGCAAGCTTTAGTTAATCGATTGTCTGCTGCACCAGCAACGCCAAACAACAACACGTTGAAAAACCCCCGCTCTGGTCTAGTTACTTCTGGAAATGGAGCAACTCCCAGTGATTCGCAAGAAGGAGAACCAGGTAATGCAGGTAATTCTCATCTTCAAATTTTGGTACTAACATTGCAGAAACAACTCAAGGAGAAAAAACAACGTATCGGGCAAATCCCTGGAGTTCCACCTGTGATAAAAGGAGTAGATGTGGATAAATACTCGCAACAACCTTGGAAACCAAGTGCCGCTCCTCTACCAATTCCATAGATATTCAAAATGCCTGACATCCCAAAATATGAAGGTACAACGCACCCTCGCGATCACGTAACTGCATTTACAATTGGAGTGAAGGCAACGACTTGACTAAACAAGAAATTGAATCGGTGCTGGTCAAAATTTTTGGGGAGACACTTACCAAGGGTGAATTAACCTCGTATTCTATTTACCTGAAAATCCTATAAATTTTTTTGCTGAGCTTGTAGATTCTTTTATTAATGCACATTCGGGAGCTCAGAAGGTTTAAAAAAGAATGGAAGATATCTTCAAAATCTAGCAAGGCAACTCTGAATTGCTCAGAGATTTCGTTGATAGATTCCAACATAAAAGAATGATGCTGCCTCGTGTACTGGATAATTGTGCAGCAATAGCTTTTGCGAGTAATTTGAATGAAAAAAGTTCAGAAGACACGAGAAGGCTCAAGGAAAGCCTTCGTGAATTTCCCGCAACTACTTGGAACGATGTTCATAACAGGTACAGTACAAAGCTCAGAATTGAGGAAGATACTGTATCTTAAGAAAGGAGCGGGTCCAGAAGATCTGAAGCCTAAAAGAGGTCAGGTTAAGAACATGTATGACCCATATATGGGACCTGCAAGAAAAGACCCACGTTCTAGGCAGAACAATCAACATTATGATCAGAGGTCGAGAGACAGGGGAACCGGATCTTCATCCAGGTTCAAAGGCGATTGAAACAACCAAGATTCGCGAGATGATGATAGGAATTTAATGGCACGATTTGCTGGTCATAGTTTTAATGTAACTAATTCAGAGCTCGTAGATGTTCTAAGGAGTATGGGAGATAAGGTACGGTGGCCAAAAAAGATGCGGTCGAATCCAAACAGGCATAATCCAGACCATTGGTGCGAATTTCACAACAACCACGGACATAAAACATCATAATGCAGATTTCTACAGAGTGAATAGATCATTTATTGAAGCAAGGATATCTCACGGAGCTGTTTAGTGAAAACGGAAAGCAAGTCTACATGAAAAATAGCAGGAGCCACCGAAACCACCTTCACCTAAGAGAACAGTAAATGTCATCGGTGGAGGGGAAGATATATGCGGAGTAACGTACATGGCTTCAAACAAAGTTTCCAAAATGATGATCACACACGGAAAGCGAGTACGGCAAACCTTAGAACATGAGAGTATAAACTTCGGTGATGCAGATACAGAAGGAATGATTACACGTCATAACGACGCTCTGGTAATATCTTTAATTATACATGACACTGATGTAAAAAGAGTTTTGATTGATCCAGGAAGTTCTGTAAATATCATTCTACTAAGAGTGCTGCGGTAAATGCAAGTTGAAGATAAAATAATACCAAAGGCGCATGCTTTGTCAAGTTTCGGCAATTCAAGTGTGGTAACAAAAGGTTAGGTAACTCTGACGACTTATGTTGCAGGTGTTGTTAAAGAAACTAAGTTTCAGGTAGTTGATATGGAATTGGCATACAATATAATTATGGGGAGACCATGGATCCATGATATGGATGTTGTTCCGTCAACCTTACATCAAGTCATTAAATTTCCATCACCCTGAGAATATGTCAAATTCGATGGGATCAACAAATAGCCAAGAGTATCAACACAATAACATATATGAGTACTGCGAGTAAAGAGAAATAGCAATTACTGGAAACAGTTGAAGGTGTCAGCAACCAAACTTCAACTGAAAAAACATATTTAGATTCAAGGCCTGATGTAATTCAAGAACCTGAAGAAAATGAGAACATCAAAACGACAATAGAAGAACTCGAGGCTGTGGTGTTATTTGAACAATGGCCAGAGAAAAATGTTTACATAGGAGCCAATCTAAATCCCGACATGCGAGGTATGTTAGTTGAATTTTTAAAAATTAACGTAGACTGTTTTGCCTGGTCTCATGCTGATATGACAGGTATTCCACCGGATGTGATGACTCATAAGCTTAATGAAGACCCATCTTTTACTCCAATTAAGCAAAGGAAAAGAAAGCGGGGAGCTTTCAAAAATCAAGTAATCCAGGATGAGGTCCAAACTTTGTTGAAAATTGGGTCAATTTGTGAGGTAAAATACCCTGATTGGTTAGCTAACACGGTGGTCGTACCAAAAAAGAATGGTAAGTGGCGAGTTTGTGTAGATTATACTGATTTAAACAAAGCCTGTCCGAAAGATTCATTCCATTTACCCCATATAGATTAGTTGATTGATACAACTGCTGGTCATGAACTTTTAAGATTTTTTGATGCATACTCGGGGTACAATCAAATTAAAATGGACCCTAGTGATGAGGAAAAAACTTTTTTCATCACTGACCGAGGGACTTACTGTTACAAAGTAATGCCCTTCGGTCTAAAAAATGCTGGAGCAACCTATCAAAGGTTAGTCACCAAAATGTTTCAAGAACATTTGGGAAAAACTATGGAGGTATATATAGACGATATGCTCGTCAAAACCCAGCATTCCCACCCATTTAACTGTAACCTTTAAAATCTTGCGAAAATTCAATATGAAACTCAATCCTGAAAAATGTGCATTTGGAGTTGCTTCAGGTAAATTTCTAGGTTTTCTTGCTTCTAAACGGGGCATTGAGGTAAATCCTTCCCAGATTAAATCAATTGAAGAAATACCTGATGTCCTTACCAGTAAAAAGGAAGTTCAGAGATTAACTGGAAGGATAGTGGCCCTAGGGAGATTTATTTCAAAATCTTCAGAAAGATGCTTCAAATTTTTCTCTGCGCTCAAAAAGAAACATCATTTCGAGTGGAATAGAGATTGTCAACAAGCCCTGAGAGATTTGAAAGTTTATTTATCAAATCCTCCTTTACTGGCAAGACATAAGGATGGTGAAAAACTACTCATTTATTTAGTAGTTTCAGAAGTAGCGGTAAGTGGCGTCTTAGTCCGTGAGGACCAAGGTAAGCAATCTCCAATTTATTATGTGAGTAAAACTCTATTAGATACATAGACAAGGTATCCGCAACTAGAAAAATTAGCATTAGCTCTTATCATGGCATCTAGAAAACTACGGCCTTATTTCCAATGCCATCATATTGTTGTTGTTACTGCTTTTCCATTACGAAATATCTTGCATAAGCATGAACTATCAGGAAGACTAGCAAATGACTATAGAACTAAGTGAATATGAAATAATTACCAACCTCGAACTGCTAATAAATCCCAACTACTCGCCGATTTCATAGCTGATTTTAGTCAAGGCATGCATTTAGAAACATAGAAAGAATTACAAGTTTTTAAGGGTGCTGCTAATACGGGGACTTGGCTATTATTTACTGATGGTTCATCTAATGTAAAGGGGAAGGCCTAGGAATTGTTCTTATACTACCTACGGGTGAAACAATTAGACAAGTTATAAAATGTCACCATATAACTAATAATGAAGCAGAGTATGAAGTTGTGATTGCAGGTTTAGAGTTAGCACTAGAGCTTGGTTCATGCAAATCGTAATCAAAAGCGACTCACAGCTCGTAGTAAATCAAATACTAGGGACTTACGTGGCTAGAGAAACTCGAATGCAAAAGTATCTTGAAAAGGTATGAGAATTAATAAGACAGTTCCAAACTTGGAAAGTGATACAAATCCCAAGAGAAGAGAATTTGGAAGCAGATGCTTTAGCCAATCTCGCATCTGCGGCAGATATAGAGAAAGATGCAAATGCTTCAGTTATACATTTTTTCCACTCCGTTCTTGACTCTGATAAAAATGAGGTAAACTTTAATCATTTAACTTGGGATTGGAGAAACGAAATCGTATCTATTTTGTAGTACGGAATCGTACCTGAGGACAAGGTGAAGGCTCATGCACTTATAAAGAAAGCTGCTCGTTATTGCTTATATCAAGGGAACCTTTATCGAAAAATACTTGGTGGACCATTAGCCAGGTGTCTCGGACCTTCTCAAACAGAATATGTGATGAGAGAAATACACGAGGGGCATTGTGGAAATCATGCAGGAGTAAGATCACTTGTAAAGACATAGATTCGAGCAGGATATTACTGGCCTAAAATGGAAGAATAAGCGAATGACTTTGTATCAAAATCTAAGTGTGACAAATGTCAAAGGTATGGGAATAACATGCATAGACCAGCTGAGTTATTAATCCTGTCATAGCTATGTGGCCCTTCATAAAATGAGGAATGGACAGCGTAGGACCATTACCCCAGGCAAAAGGTCAGGTAAAGTTTCTACTCGTACTTACTGATTATTTCACTAAATGGGTAGAAGCAGGGGCATTTAAACATGTACGAGAGAAAGAAGTTAAGGACTTCATTTGAAGAAATATAATTTTCCCCTTTGGTGTTCCAAAGGAGATCGTGTGTGACAATGGACCACAATTTATAGGAGCTCAAATCACAAAATTTCTTCAAAGTTGGCAAATCAAAAGAATTACGTCGACGCCGTATCATCCAGTAGGTAATGGGCAAGCAGAGTCTACAAACAAAGTAATTATCAACAACCTAAAGAACAGGTTACAAGAGTCAAAAGGCAATTGGCCTGAAGTATTACCAGCAGTATTATGGGCATATCGAACGACGACAAAGACAAGTACAGGAGAAACACCATTTTCAATGGTTTATGGTGCGGAAGCTTTAATACCAATTGAGATAGGTAAACCTAGTACACGACGTATTCAAGCAGAGGAAGACTCGAACAGTTAAGAGTTATGAGTAAATCTTAATTTACTTGAATGGAGAAGAGAAGCCGCGTTGATAAGGATGGCAGCTCAAAAGCAAGTAATTGAGCGATATTACAATAGGAAAGCATGCCTCGGGTTTTTGTAAAATTGGGGACTTCGTGTTAAAAAAAGTGTTCCAGTCCACAAAAACAGCTAATTCAGGAAAGCTAAGTCCAATTTGGGAAGGACCTTATAAAATTCGTGAAATTGCTGGGAAAGGAGCATACGAGCTGGAGACAATGGATGGCAAGGTTTTGCCTTCAAATTGGAATTCCGTTCATTTAAAGAGGTATTACTTCTAAGGAAGTAACCACAGTTAGGTATCGCCATGTTAAATTTTTTCCTTTGAATTGTTAAAATTATACTAATGATTTTAGATGCTAGGAAAAAAACCCTAACTCGTGCCAAATGATGAGTCACGGCTTGCACGGCAAAATAGAATACTCTTAAATTTCTAGCACAGGGTTACATTAATCTGATGGAAATACACACGAGTTAGGCAGTCTTCATCTATAATTGCACCTCCGAGTCCCGTATATTTTTTTCTGTTTCAGGAAAAGAACCAAAATTGGAGCAAACACACAAGTGTTCGAGGCTTCATACTCCACCGCTCAAACACTTGGGTGACTATACTATATACACACGAGTATATGCAGAAGAATGGATACGAGTGCAGAAGAACATATATGAGTAAGCAAGATTTAAAAAGAAAAATCAAGCTGCAAAAGGTCAAGTGTCAAGCAAAAATCACAAAGTAAAAGACAAAAGCACTCATCATAGTGTTCCTTCCCATGAGAAAAATGGAGTCACCTCTCAAACCCTTCCTAGTATGAAAATATAGGGTCATGACTATGTATTAAAAACAGGTTATGAAAAACCTTGTCTATTTTATAAATGTGTTAAAAGAAAACAATTACGAGAAAGTTGTAGATGTACTTCAATACATGTAATACTCAAGAAACTTATCAAAGTTCATGAATAAAAACTTGTCAAAAGTTATTTTATACGAATCATGTATGTTCCCATTTCTTTCATCATATGGTAACACCATTATGAAGTTGAGACGTCTTCTTCATTAAGTGTCGATAAATAAAAGGGCCCTCTTTTATTTTCCTCATGATGATAACACATGAGAAGAATCATGAAAGCATTTTCTGAAAAGATAAAAATGCTAACCTATTCTCTAAGTCCTAAATAAAACAGGCAAGAATAGGGTGAATGGAAAATTATTTTGTAAAGTCTAGAACAAAGTGAATAGACAAGGATAAAATAAATAAGTATTATACAAACTTTTCAACATAAAAAGCTAAGAGAAAAACTTAGCTATTACAATACAATTTTTTTTCAAAAAAAATGCCCCATTATAGAAACTGGGACTCCACTAAAAAATATTACATCATCAAAGAGGCAAGGTTAAACATTTTCACAAGTTACTGAGGAAATTGGAACATTAGAAGTTGCAGCCTTATTAGGCTCGGTAGTAACTTCTAAAGGAACATCAATATAAGCAGTCTCAGCTAAACTAGAATTATCAACATTCTCGAGGGAAGTAGTAGTCACGGGGATTTCCATTCCCAAAGATTGTGTTATAGATAAATCACCCTCGGTCACTGGAATCATAACTTCAACAACTTCAGTAGTTGCTTCAAAGTTCGAAGGTTCTTCTTCTCCGGGAGTTCCAATTATTGGAGAGGTAATGTCAATCACCTGGTCAGGGGAAGGAATTTTAATAGGTTGCTCATTCTTCTCAATCATGTCTAAAACTTTTGCCAACTCAGATTGTAAGTCAAAATTTTCTTGAGAAGCCTCCATCAAAGCATCACGCCGTGACATCAAGAAAACCGAATTAACCTCTTAATTGAAATTCTCTGCGAGATAATTATAATCCTTCTTCAGGTTTTCATAATCCCTTCCCCACGTAGCAAGGGTGTTTTTTGTTATTTCTTGCTCAGCTAGGTGGGAATCAAGGGAAGTTTGAAGATTAGCACAGGAACTCTCCAACGCATGAACCTTATCTGAAGAAATCTTCAAATCAGTCCGAGTCTGGTTCAATGCACTAATTCTTTAGCATATTCTTTTTTCTTCTCCATTAGTGCTTTGAGTTCTTTGATTTCTTCATTAGATTTTGACAAAGAATCCTTCAAAATCTCTTTATCCTTTTTTACTTGGCTCGTGGATGCCGTGGCAATCCCTAACTCCAAGAATAAAGCTCGATTCTGCTGCTCCAGTTGAAATTTAACAGACTGCAACTCTTCAATGCTCCCTAAAGCACTTTCAAATTGGTCCTTCCAATTTTGAGCCTCAAGCGGCGCTTCTTCAGATATTCTCTTAGCATCAGCAACGGCCTTAGCAGACTCACGTGCCTTTTTCTCCAAAACAGGGATCCTCCCCATTAACTCGGTTCCAATCAAGTTGCCTACAAATATAAGGCACAAAAATAAGAACTCAAAATCAAGGAAAAGTAAATAGTCAATTTTAAGGAAGTTACCTTCGGTGTTGAATGAACTATGTCATTCATTACGGTATAACAGTTGTGGCTTTGCATCTTCCTTCTCTCCACATTTACAATGAGAGGCTCAAGCCAAACATCAGCTCCTCCGGTCTTCCTCAATAGGCTATGAGTAGCAGGTACTTCAAGTGTAACCTTTCTCATAGCCATACCTCTGTTGTTGGGGCCAGATTCAGAATGAGAAATAGATGAAGAAGGAATAGTGGAAGGAGAAGTAGTAGAAGAGGTGAAAACAGCAGAAGCGGCAGAAACCAAAGTAGGAGCTGAAGGAATAGGCACGGGAGCTAAAAAGGAGCGGGAGAAGGAGCATTTGGAGTAAATGAAGGAGAAGTAGAAGATGTCAAAAGGGAAGAAACAATCACAGTTGGAGGAGGGATAGAAGAAATAGGAGAGATAGGAACAGAAGTAGATAAAGGAATTTCATTAAGACTGGGGCCAAGTTCCTCACTCTCAAAACCACTCACGAAGAGACGGTGAACAGGTTCGCTCGTGTCTCTAGGTTCCAGATCTTCATCGGAGTGGACTAAAACAGGCTCGGTAGTGGAAGTAACTGCAGAAGAAGTAATTGCAGAAGAGGTACGAGCAGGAGAATCTTCAATTTCTTCATCCATAATAACACGTCTCCTAGATTTTGGTCTAGATACCAATGAAGTATTATCTTCTTCCTCATTCTCTGTTTCCACTACCATAGCTTTTCTTTTGGCTAACATTGCTTTAGCCTTGTCCAAACCAAGGGAGGTGTTGGCAGTAGTACGCATAGCTAAAACGACGTCCGCTGCCATCCCTGTTATTCCAAATCCTGATAAAAAGAAGGATTTGGGTTTATTATCAAGATTTAATATATGTATCCAGAAAACATACACGAAAAGTGATGCATACCGTGTTTTTTCACTATCCACCCATGTAAGGAAGAAATAGACTTCAAGTTCTATCTTCCTTTTAAGCAATCTTCAAAATTAAATCTACCCAACCACGGAAGTTGGGAATAGGCTCCACATCCCCATGGTTGCTGCAAAAAACCAAAAAAATGGGTAAAATTAGAGAGAAAATCAAAATCTCAAAAAATCGATACGGGAAAAGTAAGCAGAAACTTACGTGTAAAGTTCTACTTCTCAGGGAAGGGAATGTTTGCTTCTCCCAACAAATCTACTGTAAGAACAGCAATGTAACGAAGATACCACCCACGATATTTATCATCATCGGCATTTACCAAAACTCTCTTACTCCTTGCAGTTAAAGTAAAAACCACATAGTGCAGTAAACTAGGATGGTACAAGTGGATAAGATGGGAAAATGTAAAATTGATTTTTGCCTTAGTAGACAAGAATCTCAAACCATCTACAGCCCTCCATACTAAAGGCCCAATTTGAGCTAAGCAAATGTTGAAAAACCTACAGAAATCAAGGATAACTGGATCTATGGCAGGTTTGAACCAAAAAGTGAAGGGGTAGGTATAAACAAAAGAAAACCCATTCCTATAGGATGAAATTCTTTGGTTTATGGAAGGAACTGATAAACGAACACTCTATTTTTGGTTGCAATCTTTTCTAATAGTAGGGACTGTGAGTTCAGTTATAAGAGAAGGATAGGAATCGGTCTTTTCCAATTTCGCAATTTGCTTTTGGAGAGATGTTCTATCACTTGCAAAAGATAAATCATTCGGTAATAATTTCTTCAACTGTTGTTCTAGAGAAGGCTCTGAAACTTCTTTACCTTTCAAAGATGGAATTTTTGAAGAAGAACCTTTGATGCCAGAACCAGAAGAAGGATGAGCAGAACCGGTTAAACCTCCACGTGTAGATCCCATACTTCGAAGTCTTCCTCCTATGCCTCTTGAATGTTCGGTTGGAGCAGGTGCATTAGGAAATTGATCGAGAAGTAAAACCTTTCTGGGGTTAGGGTTTGGAGATGCCATTGTTAGATAAGCTTGAAGTGAGGAGAAATAAAAGAAAGAAACCAAATGTTTGATGAAAATTGATGAAGAAGATGACAAAGGAAATATGAATTAAAAAGTTATATGGGAACAACCGACGAAATTAAGGGGTGCAATGATGAAAAACCTGTATTAAAGATAACTATCACTTCGTAAACAGAGGAAGTTGAACAATCCTTGAAAAGTAGGTATGAAACTGTAGATCCAATCAAAAGATGGCACGCGTATGGAGCATTAAATGAGAAAGACAGATGTGACGTCAACACTGTCACACACATTAATTGTGATAAAAATTCTCTTTTTTGAAGATCCACTTCTCAATTATTTAATTGATAAATAAATGAGAAGTGGGGGGACTATCTATATTGGAAAAAAACTAAGTTTGAATTGAAGATGATGTGGCGTGACACGTGCAGTCAAAGAGCAATAAACGATTAAAAGGCACGGAAGACAACAGACACGGGGGAAGAAAAGAAGACAGACACGAGAGGGAATATTAGAACGAGTCTCGTGTCTATTCAAGTCATTTAATATCAACGGATAAAAAGGGCACTGAAGACAAGAATCTGATAACAAAAGTAGTCTATGTTCATTATTAAATACCTGATACGTTAGTTAATCAGTATTTAATAGCAATGATTATGTAACGTTTCATTAAATGCTCTTTATTATTTAGATTAGTCTGTTACTCCTTGTCAGCTATAAATGGAGGAAATTTCATAATTTGTAGGGACACAGAACATTCTTGACATCATACTGAAATAACAAATTCTTATTGCTTTATACTTATTCTCTAAAAGCTTTTTATTTTGGTCTCTAGATTATCAGTAACCTGACTTCTTTTCTTTAAATTTAAGCTTTGACCAAATTATATTTATAGGTTATATATATATATTCACGAAACACTCTATGAAAAAAATTATTATCTTTCTTTCTGCTGGTTTCAGGCGGAAGAGCATTAATTAAGCAACGAGGAAAACAGTAAATGGAAACAAGCAAAGATTGAGCTGTCAGTTTACGAAAAAATTCGTGCCATTTTTTATAACGTCTACTCAAAAATAGTGCATTTAATAAGAAGTAGACAAAGATTTTGTTTTTTCTATTTTTCAGAGTCTCCATATACACATTTGCTTCTACAACTTCAATTTGGCACGCTCCCCAAATACGTTTTCTCATCCCACTACATTATGATACACTCAGTTACGTTTTTTCTGAGTCTTAAGGCAAATTTTCTTTTTCCTTTAATGTGAACGAAAAAAAGAAAAGAATTGTGGACAGTGACGGATCTAGGGATTCAAGTTTGTGGGTGCTGAATTTTTTTTGTACATAAAATTAATAGGTGCTTTTGTAAATTTTTACACGTTTTCTCAAATTTTCTATATAATTATACATATTCCGCGTCGAGATTAATGGGTGCTCGAGCACCCAAATTTAATGTATAGATCCGCCACTGATCGTGGGTCACAAGTTTTATCAACATCATTTCCTAATAATAATAATAATTCTTTTTTAACAAGAGATTGAACCGCGTTACTGTTCGAGAGGGTAAAACTTAGTTGGTGTAATTCGAATAATTGACCAAAATGATACAAGGTGTAATCGTAATTTCAAATGTTCAAAATATGGTGCAACTAACTATACAAGTGAAGTTAGAGTTCATTTTAGATTAGAGTTTTAGTCTCGTATACGTGTATATATTTTGTACACTATTTACTTAAAATAATATGTAGTATTTCTGTATAGTTGCTTGATAACTTAAAATAATATTTCTTTAATTAGGGTAGCTATCTGTCATATTAGATTAAATTGCACTGATAGTATATGACTTAAATCCAATATACACTCGAGTGAGTTGCTCAATTATGATTTTTCATATTTGGATAAACATAAGTCATTCATCTAAATTATAATGAGTACGATTCTGACGAGGGTCTTTCGGAAATAACCTCTTTACCCTTTGAGGTAGGAGTAAGATCTGCATACACGCTACTCTCCCCATACTTCCCACATGACATTGTGCTGAGTGATTGTTAGTGTTAGTGTTGTTGTTGTAATGAGTAGGATTACGCAATACCTTAGGAGGTATCAGATATTCGATAGAAATATTAAAATACGTATATGCTGACCTGGAACAAGCAGTATTAAAAATATACTACTCCCTCCGGTCCATAATAAGTGTCTCTTTTACTTTTTGATTTTGGTTCAAAATAAGTGTCTAGTTAGATAATAAAAAAAAAATCCAATTTGTTTTTACTTTTTTACCCTTATATGCAGAAGAGCAATAAATGCCACTATAATCATGTGTCCAATAATTCATAAGGGTAATTTAATTATACTAGGTTATTTTGTATAAAATTTAGGATTTTCTTAATGCACGTACTAAAAGTAAAAGAGACACTTATTATGGACCGGAGGGAGTAGTTCGGTCCAAAATAAGTAATTTTTTATTACTTTCACACATATTAACTATTAAGAAATTCATCTGTTAATATTAATTAGTAATGAAATTGACCATATTAACCTTTACTATTTCTTACGTAAATACTCCTAACACATACTCCAACATTAATTATTTCAAGAATAATATAAAAATAATAATTAATTAATTCTTAAAATCTGGAAAAATCAATTATTTTGAATCGAAAGGATATTCTTTAAAACAGTTTATACTTATTTTATAAATCTTGTATTTAGTGGAAAGGGAGGACATTTGTGGAGGGGGGTGTCAAAAGGCAAAATACAAAACAAGAGAAAAATAGCAGAAAATTTAAAGGGCAAAATCCACAGAAAAGCTAATACCACCACGTTGGAATTGCATGGAACCAAATGTCAACTCTTTTGAAATTGACCTCTTCCTTTATTCTTAGCCTATTTCCCTCTTTCTGGAAGGTCGCTTCGCTTCGTTCACCTTCCTTTTCCCTCCGTCTCATTCTCTCTCATATATATATATATAAACCTCGTGTCATTACATACTTCATTTCCCATTTCAGATTTCAAAACTTTTCCCCAAAGAAAAACACAACTTGATCACCAAGATTTACCAACTACAAAAACCCCATTTACACCCACTAACAAATTTCAGAACGACCCATATAGAGAAACTAAAAGAGAGAAATGAAGTTGGTTTGGTCTCCAGAAAAAGCATCTAAAGCTTATATTGATACTGTTAAATCCGTAAGTATCCATTATTTTACTCCTTTTTTCCTAGAAAGTTTTCTTTTTATATTATCAGGTTATTGATGTTCTTGATTTTAAATGATTATTATACAGTGTGAAATATTTAAAGAATCGAGCGTAGCAGAGTTGATATCAGCGATGGCAGCAGGTTGGGACGCGCAAATGATTGTAGAAACATGGTCAAGAGGTGGGGTTATGGCAACAAGTATTGGTTTAGCAGTTGCTAGTCATGTTACACGTGGCAGGCATATTTGCTTAGTACCTGACGAAGATTCAAGAATAGAGTATATTCAAGCCATGGAACATGCCGGAATGTCGCCGGAAGTTGTGGTCAGAGAACCGGAAGAAGCAATGGAAGGGTTAATGGGGATTGATTTTTTGGTGGTGGATTGTAGAAGAAATTATTTTGGTAGAATTTTGAGGGTGGCGAAGTTGGGTCATAGGGGAGCAGTTTTGATATGTAAGAATGCAAGTTCAAGAGTTGAATCTGATTTCCGGTGGCGGAGTGTACTTGACGGAAAATCAAGAATTGTACGGTCAGTTTTTCTGCCGGTGGGGAAAGGTTTGGATATTGCTCATGTTGGAGCCACCGTCAGCGGCGGTGGAAAGGGTGGTTCCGAGAAGAATCAAAGTCGATGGATTAGACATTTTGATAGAGAATCAGGAGAGGAGTTTGTTATACGCAAGTGATGACGTTTAGGGGATGGAATATTCTTTTTTTTTTTTTGGGTTGTCATTTGTTTTTTCCCTCACCTATTCTCTTGTTTAATTATTTTCTTACTTTTATTTCGGGTTCGTTCTGTATATAGATGATACAAAAAATTAGACGGTCTCGGTTTTGGCAATTTTGATATATGCTGGTGCTTATCTAGTTGATGAAAGTTGTATGTCAGAAATATTTTAGCACTTTGCCTTTCACAGTTGTTACACAAATAGACAGAATTGATCAGAAATCATAATTTCTGACCTCATTTCCGTTACTTCTCCTGGTCTTCGAGAAAGGCAAATAGCATTAAATGCTTGTACAATAAAGGTAGTGTTTGGTAGAGTTGGGTACTCTTACCTCTTTTGCTGTTTCTGAAATATAACCTTCTAGTCTAGAACAATACTTCATATTACCAAATCCGAGTTGATTTTTATTACTATCATCATCATGCCTATTTGCTCTTATGAAAAAAATAAAAAATTATGACATTATCAGAATGAGGGTGAATGCCAAAATATTCCCTCGTTTCAGATTTTAAAATTTGGAATCTGGTTTATTTGTCCCAAATAGGAGTGTTTCGTACAAAATTATGTGAAATGTATCCATCCATATATGAGAACCGAGTACATAAAGAAAGACGTGTGGCCACCTTATACTTCTTTTGTCAACTATCTATCTAATATCAACATCTTCAGAAAGGAAAGGAAGCTCAAGATAAGGCTTTCAGTAATCCTCTCTCAGGCTGGTGGACAAAGTCTAGATTCTTTTAGCTGTATAGTCATATCAAGAAGCTTTCATAGGACCTACAGAGATGGATTTTATACTAATTCCTTAAACCATTTTGGTACGTATAAAAATCGGACAAAGGACATGATGAAAGCACCGGGGGAATTTGATAACAGAACCAATGCCTATGTTGGACAAGAATCGGGCATACCAATCGCAAACTCTTGGAATCAGTCCCAACTGTCTTTGCTTCTTCGGATAGCCTTCTTTTGTGATTGAGCCTTCTTATTGTCAAGCCGTTTGCGCTCTCCAATAGCAGCCCTGTTCGTATAAGGAAAGGAGCTTGGTCATTCCAGAAAAATACAAGTTTGCAATCAAGAATTTGGTAAATAATATGTGTGTAACGTAGGTTGGTTTGACAACACTTACAATTTTGCTATTCTTTTCACTTGCTCTTCAGATGGAGGTGGTGGTACATAAGAAGCAGCATCTATTATAGCCTGTGATATTGAGCTTACTGAGTAATTCATAATAGAACTGTACACTGAGGATTAACTCTACTCACTGAAACATCATCTGACCCTCAAGGACCATTCCAATTGATAGAAAGTGGGAACAGTCATACATAGAATGTTCCCTATGAGTACCTGTAATTTACTCAAAGCATCTTCAATGTTACCCCTGAATATAACCATAGCACACAATGAGCTCTGTGGCCTTGACTAAGCAAACATTTAAAAAAATATATACAGATAAAGGGAAGAGGCTAACTTCTGAGTTCTCGTCTTTGTTGAAGATATCACAAGCTCTCCGTCCTTATTAATCCGATTCTTTTCCTGTTTAGAATATCACAAACTTATCAATAGTGTTATGTGAGTTGCAATATATTAGATTACAATAATTATATGTGAACAGCAATAACTTACGCACGACAAGAAGCAAAATGACATTTTCACTAGATAGTCTTTCCAATGGAACCAAAGAAATATTGCCCCATTAGCCCATAAATTTGCTAATGTACATGATCAAAGAACAGTCAGGAGTGATTAACAATATAGCAAGCGCAGTAATCAGATACGCTTACGATAAGCATCATTAATCAATATACTTTTATCACCTAATTATGGATCTAGAATCAGTGCAGGAAGGTTAATAGCATCCGATGAAAAATTATTGCCACCATTCCATAGCCTCTGAAGCCATATAATTATGAAAAGAAAACAGTAGAAAGGTGTCCCTTCAAACCATCATTTAACTAAGAAGATAGATGAGCCAGTTACTTCATAAAGATACCCCATATGCATTCAGTAATTAACAAAGAGCTGAATTGCTGTCTCGCTCTCTCAATATGACAAACCCTTCTTGCAAGCGATGTAAAGTAGGAAGAACCAAGAAACAGACTTAACATTCTAGTACTAATTCAAATAGCTAGCTGGACGAAATGAAAACTCAGATACTACCCGATCAAAACCACCACGTTATATTTATAGAGAAAGCATAGACAGTGAAAAGCTCACCATTTGTAAAATCTTCTCTCTGACTCTGTCACTTAACCAATAAGCATTTTTAACATTAAACCGCATATCCACCTTGGTATTTACTGTAAAGATAGAAACTCCTTGAATAGAAGAAGAAAATGAAAACATAGAACGCGATTTTATCTTCTGAAAAAAGCTGCACCTGACCTTTATTGACATTTTGACCTCCAGGACCTCCACTTCTTGCAAAGTTAACAACAACATGATCTGGACCAAAGTAAAGAAGAGAACCACAAATATTGTTAGCTTTTCCAGTTTGTTCAATATACAAGACATCCTGAAAAACTAAGCTGAATAATTAATCAGATGCAAAACTTCTCCCAAGTCTAATTGAATATTGAAAACAAAATCATCCATTCTAATTTCTCATTTTCCTACCCCCCCCCCCCCCCCTCTCGAACCAAAAAAAAGGAAAATCCCCAAATACCATGACCCTATCTACTTCAGTCATAAGATGATAAGAGCAAATTACAAAGATCTTGAATAAGTCACAAAGATGTTTTAAAGTTCACTGTAAGATAGTAGTTGCTTTGAGAAAATAATTCACGAAAAAGAAAGCTTTTGATGAATATCAGCTAG
The DNA here is from genome assembly GCA_034376525.1 of Nicotiana benthamiana. Lineage (NCBI taxonomy): Eukaryota > Viridiplantae > Streptophyta > Magnoliopsida > Solanales > Solanaceae > Nicotiana > Nicotiana benthamiana. The sequence goes on from CM067339.1 coordinate 171,457,760, forward strand.
TCCAAAAGATTTTCAGCTCTTCGATGAGTAGAAGAGCCACCTTAAGCAATTTCATATTGTAGCTGCTACAACCAGTTCTAAGAATTAACAAGGGACTCCATAATAAATTAAAAGTTGGCAATAGTCTCTGCACTCCTACTCTACATGTGATTTGATCACTATCCCCATAGACTTTGACATTGATATTAAGCTATACATATTTTTTCTTTCTTTAAGACAGTGATGTCTGGACCAGTTTGCGCGCACCTCGACTATTTCCTAGGTACTTGCTATCTCCCACCAGCACATGTACCAAGCAACTCTGCTCACCAAGCCTTAGACTATACCCATTCTAGCAGTCAAAAGCATTTTAACATTTGTGGCTACTCTAGACAATTTCCTTATTACCTACAACTCTATACATCACATACAAATTCCTCAATATCTACTCTGCTGAATCCACGAAAATTCGAAGACTAAGCCACCAAAGACTCCAGACCCTAACCGAAAAATAAAAAGAGCCACTCAAGAAGTAACATTCTCAGCATAACACAAAACTCATTTGATGAAGCCGGTCACTTTATCTTCCAAGTTCCAAGTCATGCAACTATAGCATAGTCATGCAGACATCACTTGTAAGGTAATATATTTACACTTTACACAATTATTTTCCAGAATGCCATTTGATATGCAATCAGCAAGTAAGAAAGACTACTTTTGCTTAACCCTATATAATTATTATCAAGTATCCCTATATGGAGAAACAAAAGTGAAAGAATATCAATCAATCAATTATGTCTCAATCATAACTAATTGGAGTGGCCAATCCGTAATAACACCAAGGGGTCGTTTGGTTTGCCTTCCTTATACATTTATTCATGTATAACCATGTATAAAATCCACCCACAATGTTTGGTTGATGTTTTGAATTCGATATAAAATCTTGCACAACTAATACAACATTTGATTAGGTTTTTTTCTTTTTTTATACTCGTATCAAATAAATACCTGTATATAATAATGAGGGAAATTTTTGTATTATTTTATGCAGGATTATGGAATAAGAATTCGTGTATTAAATAATATATGGATTAAACCAATTAAGTGACAAAAATACCCTCATGCATGCTTCTGAATACTTTTGTTTTATAATGATCAACACTTCTAATTCATTTCTTTTCCTTTCTAGAACTTTTAGGATTTCATAGGCCACAAAATCATAGTAAATAGTACGTATAGAAAAATCATACTACCGTTGTTTTCAATATTGAAACATGTTTGCATATCGGTCATAGATCAAAATGAATCTGGACATCTGTTGGATTGAAGTGTTAAACTTCATTAATCGCTATTATAAATAACACCATTATTTTTTTCATGGCAGTAAGCATATTAAAATTGAGTAAACTGATATAAGGTGTTGCAATCATCCCCAAGGCATGCTTTATTTCAGTTGCCAAACAACTCAACCCTCCAAAAAGAAATAATTCCTATATTGTAATTCCAGCATAACTATGCCCTGCATAATTAATATTAGCATAACTAATCCATGCATAATTAATCCCTTCATATTAATTCCTTCATAACTAATACCTACATAATTAGTCCAGCATAACTCATCTCCGAACAAACAACCCCAAAGTGCAAATATATTTACCATGGACTTCTTACACTACAGTTACTTCATTTCAAAATATAACTGTACTTCTTATACTACAGTTACTTCATTTCAAGATATAACTTTCAGGCATTTTCAGTGGACGTAAATGAAAGTTGGAACTAGAAAGGTGTGAAATTCAAATAGAGGCAATTGAAATACCAATTGTAATCTTAGGGATAGGATCATTGCCGGAAGCTTGAGCTCGTTCCGTGGCTTCATTTAACAGCTGCTTAACCTGAGCAAGCCTCGCCGGCGACTTCTTTCCATCGGCGGCACCGCCGTCAGATGCCGCGGCGCACCTGACGGGACTATAGGAGATTGTGCGTAGTAAAAGACGATGACTCACAACAAGGCTAGTCGCCGGAAATCGCGCCGGCGAGATGTGGATGAATCGAACAGTTGACAACTGTATTGACGGACGGAAAATATCCCGGACGAGAAAGTTTGTGGTGGTTCTGAGCGATACCATTTTTGGGTGGGAACATTACAGGCCGGCCCTATAACGGTTTATTAGAAGCCCACTATATATTTGTTCATTTTTTTCAGTTAGACGAATTTCTAAATTTTTTTGTGGCCCATTTTGGAGTAAAATACTTGCTCTCTATTTTTTCCTTTTTCTGTGAAAAGACAGGAAGCCGATTTTCATCCAGAAATATTCTTATCCCTGTAAGTACTGAATATGAAAGAATTCATGTAAATGTACCGAACTCTTTTCGGATTTATTTTCGAGGGAATTACATATGAATACAATTCATGCATATACATTGCAATTAGGTGGCCTATATTTAACTTTACAAAGTTATAGTCCAAAAATAATAGAGTTAATACCCTCAAATACACCTAAACTATATGATTTTTATTAGTTTCATACCTAAACTATTGGGTGTTCCTGAAAACCCCCTGAAATATATCCCACTTTATAAGTAAGCCCACCATTGCTTATGTGGCATATTGTGTGAAATCAGATGCGCAAGAGCGCGTGAACAGTGAAAATTAGCATTAAATGGGGCCCACCTGGCAACTATACGATTTTTGTCAGTTCATACTTAAACTATTGAGTGTCCCTGGAAACCCCATGAACTATATCCCGCTTTGTAATAAAAATCCTCATCACTTACGCGGAGGGTAGTGTGTACTCAGACCTTACCCCTGTCCTTGGACCTTACCCCTACCCTTGGACCTTACCCCTACCCTTGCGCAGAGAAAAAATATTTTATTCTCTTTTTCCTTATATTACACCATTTTCTCCATTTCTTCATTATTTTTTCACCCTTTTTATCTCTTTTTTCATCTTAATCCTTTTGAAATTCTCTCTATTTATCAAGTTATTTTTTATCTTTCTCATTTTATCCATCCTTCATTGTTACCCCAATAAATTTGAAAGAAGAACACCCATTGTAGAAGAGTCACGAGGTTTAATGTGTTTTGTGGTTGTGGGAAGCTTCCTTCTTTGAAAACATCAACGATAAATTCTTACCCGGGAAAACGTTTTTTTGGATGCAAGTACTAGGGCTAATGCGACCGGGGGGTTTAATTACAAAGAGGGATATAGTTCAGGGGGTTTCCACGGACACTCAATAGTTCAGGTATGAAACTAACAAAAATTGTATAGCTTAGGCGGGTATAAGAATATTAACTCTTATTTTAATTATCCACGTGGCATGCCACATTAAATATTTTATTATTTAATTAGAGTGTGTATCATACACACTAGGGCTAATGCGACTGGGGGTTTAATTACAAAGGGGGATATAGTTCAGGGGGTTTCTAGTGACACTCAATAGTTTAGATATGAAACTGACAAAAATCATATAGATTAGGTGTATATGAGGGTATTAACTCAAAATAATATGCTAAGATGGAACATCCAACTCCAAATAGGTTTTTGAAATTACTATTCAATTTTTTTTAAAATGGTCAAAGATCCAATCTTAGAATCAGTAAATGTGACTCAAACATTAATTCAACAAATCAAATCTATTTGGATGGTGAAAATAAAAATTTAAGGAAATCTACCATCGTTGTGCAAGCTTAAACAAGCGGGTTTAAATCTTTAATCTGATTTTTGTGAGAAATTTGGAGCGGATGTTATTTAGACTTATTAGAAATAGTATAAGGATGTTGTATATAAAATTTGAAAATATTTAATGGACATTTGAACTAATTTTGAACAAGAATAACAACTGAAAATCGTGAAAGTAATTTGTCTTCAGACGCTTTTATAAAAGTCTATAAAAATATATAATTGTGTATAAGATGTGTTTATAAGAGTCTATACATTAAAATACAACATTATACAATATTATATAAAAATTGACTTCGTCTTCTTCCTTGATTCTCTTATGAAATTTAACCCAAGTTTTGTTCAAATCTACTCCAAATCACATCAAATGTAAGTTTTGAACTCCTCTTGATGTTTCTAATTGATTAGAACAACATCAACTTGAAACAACAAACAAACTCGAAAATCAAGTTTTGAAATTTTACTCAAACCTACTCCAAATTACTTTAAATTTAAGTTTCAAACTCTTCTTTATTTTTTCAATCAGTTGGAACAACACAAAATCCAAATACCTAAAATAGTAAAAGATTAAAATTAGTTTAAAAATTTTCAATGTTTACGCATATTAAAAAAAGGAGGAACATAAAATGTGTGCATGATAGGCTATACTTACCTATTTTAGTCGATTATTACTCTCTAATTTACTTCACTTTAGTTGAGTTTGTACTTTAATCGCTAGTGTTTTACACTAACGGTGTGTTTTATGCCTTGTAGGTGTGATTTCAAGCTATATAGATGTTATGGAATGAATTCAAGTGATTTGGAGCTTTGAAGTCTGAGTAAAAGCCCAAGGAATTAAGTCGGGATCGTATTCGGGGATCAACAGATGATAAAACAATAGAACGAAGACTCGAAGAGATATATTATACACTGTCTAGTAAAATAGACATAACGTTTTGCTCAGAAATCCATTTGGGATCTATAATACATGGTTGGAAAGCTAACTCAACGAGATACAACTTTCATGTTTTGCGTTTTTTAAATTCCAGATGAAACAGTGTGAAAAACTACAATTTTGGCGTAATCGCGGTAGAACCACGACAGAAGGCAGTCGCTGACAATTGAAGGATCAGAGGGCATGTTTGGCCGCATTTCCACCGCGGCAGGAGGTGGAAATTTCAGGGACTTATGTGTAAAATACGGAATTTTAAGCTCTAAACCTTATATTAAACCAAGGAAGCCGGCCAAGAAAGGAGAGAGGACAGATTTGAGACATAGATTCGACCTAACGAGGCAAGAACGCATTGGGAGCAAGGCGTAGAATTCTTCTGCGAGTTTTTCTTTCCTCTTCTTACTTTTCATTATTGGTTATGACTTTTGTTATCTAGGATTTTGATGGAACCTTTTGTAGGATAAATTCTTGTTATATTTTTATATAATTGAGTCGTAGTATAATCTCTATTTGTTCAACTACGTTCTTGTTGTAGTTAATTGAAGAGCTCTCAATTAGATGTGCCTATTTATTATGCGTAACTCGGCAGAGAGTACATATTTAGGCAGTTTTTGAACAACATCACTCCCAAAGTATAATAGGGATCAATAACTGAGGGTTTAAAGGTGGGATTAGGGATAACGAAGCCTTGGGTGCGATCTGAAGTGAGCTGTATTAAAAGTCAGCTAGCGAAGCTCGGGAGAGAGAGTCTAGTAATTGTCATAATTACTCGGGAGAGATTTACGGTAATAAGAGTGCTCATGATCGGTAGAGAATACTTAGGCAAAATTATAGAAGACATAGCGGGAAGGATTCCGACAACTGGGGAAATCATAACTCTAGACCTCCTTAATATTGTCTCTAACCCTTAATATATTTAGTTGTTAATTTACTATTTTAATTTGTTAGTTAATTAGCTAAATACAAGAATCTAAATATCTATAAGTTAGGAATTGTTCAAGCTTGTCTTCTTGGTGATAGTGAACAGTTGTAGCTAAACTTTAGTTCTTTGTGGGATTCGACTCCAGACTTGTAAACTGGATTATATTTGCAACGATTGTATTGTCCTTTTATAAGGCATAGTTGGGTGTGATCAAATCTTGGCGCTGTTGCCGGGGAACTATCAGTGTAGTTGTAGGTGTACATATTGCTAGGTTTCAAGTTTGAACTTTTATTTTTATTTTTTGTACTTCATTTTTTTTCTTTTATTTTTTGTTTTACTTGTTGATTTTTAAAATAAAAATAAAAATATGGCATCATGGAATGATGAAAGTTTTGATGTTTGTAATTCTACTTTTAATCCTCCTTATGCATATTGTCATGAAAACGACCCTTGGCAAAATTATCAAAATATTTCCGAGAGCGAGTTTTGTGCACCATTTCAATCCTATGTGTAGAATGTGTGTGATATGTGTGGTGGTCAAGATGGTCACTTCCATGGTTGTGCTTATATTTCTTATCTTCCCCCAACACTTTATTATGATGATTTTACATTTTCTTGTGAGGATAACAGGAACAAAGAACCTTGGGAAGCTGACCTAAAGAAGATAGGAGATATGTTAAAGTGACTTATAGAACAACAAAGTAAAATAGAGCTGCGGATAGAAAGGCAACATGAAACTATTCACAACTTAGAGGCTCAAGTGAGTCAATTAGTTGAAGCTTTTAATGCTCAATATGTCAATATTATGGATAGCCGCCAGGAGCAGTTTGCATTTGAGACGGAAATTGAGGTGCCAATGGAGGGGTCCAAAGTAGAACCCCAACACTCTAACCATCTAGAATTTGAGGGTGCCGATGTTGAAGAAGTAATACTAGAGTCAACCAGGGACGTTGAAGATACTAATTCAGTTGACTCTAGTGTTTTGGGTGTTGAAGAGGTTGCAAATCTTGAGGTTCATGTATTGGAGCGTGTTGGACCTTATTCCAAACACTTCTCAATATTATGTTCGGACAGTGAAATGGAAATGGATCTTTACGAGCATAAAAAGGAGTCCAAGGAAGAGGTATATGGCCCTTATATTTTGAAATTCTCAAGGCCGTCTAGGCAAGGTTACACTCCTCGATCGAGAGCCAAAAAGTGCATAAGACTCTATCTAATTCTTGGCTCGCAAGAATTTCTACCGCCCCAAGAGCATAATCATAAGCTTGAAGCAAAACTTGGAGTGCGATTCATAAGTTCGAAGTGGAGGCAGAAAGCGATTCACGTCGTGCCGCGACGTTGAATCAAGCGCTTGTTGGGAGGCAACCCAACTTTACTGCTTTCTTTTATTTTTTGTATTAATTTCTTTTAATTGTATTATTTTGTAGTGTCAATTTTTTTATTTTCTAGGAGCATGGAAAACAAAAGTATTGGAAGGATGCAATAACAAACCAAATGGTTGGAACTAAGTGTGAAGTACCCGCACGAAGGACCAAGCTTGGGAGAAGTCTGAGTATCCCATGAGCTGTTAGTGCTTCGGCCTTTGGCCTACCAGTGAGTCTCTTTTACCCTTTTTATTAGGTATGGTATGCATTGGGGACAATGCATAATTTTAAGTGTGGGGTGAGACGACTATGTGGGTGACTTTCTATGCTATTTTAATTGTGTTAGGTTAATTAAATAACTTTTTGAAAAACTTTAAAAAAAAATTGGACTTTTCCCGACGATGGATCTATTAGACAATTTTTTTGAGGGATTTAAGTCTAAAGAAAAAATACAAAAAGATTTCTTTTGTTAGGTAGTGTAATAATTACCCCTTGATTTTTCTTTAAACCACAGTTCTTTTCCGGGTGTAGTTAGGTTTATTTTTAGGAATAGGAGTCATTTTGTTGTGTTTTGAATTGAAGCAATATCTCTTGACTTTGTTATGCCTCGAGAATACTTAGCACTTTGGTTGTGACTCTTAGGCTCAATTTTTCACTCTTGTAGAAGTACCTTAAATTGTATTATCTTAACTTTGCTTAACTGCTTTGACTAGAGTGTCTATGAATCCAATCTGAATGAGTTATGTGCCATGTGTGTGTAAGGTTTGGCGTTATTCAGTGCATTGCATTTGATGCCTAGAACTTGCCCCGTGTGTTCGCAAAGCGAAATATTAGTTTTATTCAGTCTAGGAAGTGATATAGGCATTTCTTTGTTGAGCCGGATATGTATATTTTACCCACCTAATTGTTATGTATCGTAGTTAACCCCTTTGAGTCTGTAATCATGTTTCATTGCAACCACATTACAAGCTTTTCCCATTTGTTTGAATTAACCATCTATTTGAACCATCGTATCTCTCATGAGCACTTGAATTGTTATGAACTTTGTAAAAGTTAAAGTGCGGGGTTGTTGGTTTGGCTTTTGAGTGGAACTAATAAAATGAGGATAAATGTGCACTGTTTTGAAAAAATAAAAGCCACTTGAATTAAAAAAAAATAGTTGAATTGTTGTAAAAAAAAATATTTCCTTGATAAGTGGTAGCTCTTGATGTAAGTGTGCTTAAAGAAGCATGAGGTAATATAAATTGATGTAAATGTGGAGTTTGGTTTTACATAAGTGTGGGGTTTGAATGTTAAAGTATATGTATTAAAGTGCTTAGGGAGGTTTAGTCACTCCTATATCTAAATGTATTACCTGTCCCGTAGCCTACATTACAACCAAATAAAGTCCTAATTGATCCTAGATTGAATGAGCTCGATTAGTGGAGTAGTACACTTCGGGCAAGCTTATAGTGCATCTTTTGTGGCATATGAATGTTATTTCTGAGAGTGGGTGAATTCTTTCTATCTTGAGTTCCTAAGTGTTCTTAAATTTTATTGTGTGGAACTACTCTCTTTTGTTGTGTGAGGGCACTTGATTCATGAAAGAAAGGTCATGTCAGTGACCTCTATGTTAGAGTATGTATGTGAGTTGTGAATAATGCGTGATACTTGTGAGTCAAATCTTGAGATGAAGATGTTACGCTTTTGTGTTTAGTCTATTTTAAATATTCTTAGTGTGATGAGTTAGGAAAATTGCTTTAAAAGGTCGTGTCTATATAAAGTGTAGTTTTATTGCTCGAGGACGAGCAATGGTTTAAGTGTGGGGTGTTGATGATAGATTATAACTACGTATTTTAGTCGATTATTACATTCTAATTTACTGCAATTTAGTTGAGTTTGTGCTTTAATCGCTTTTTGCACTAACGGTGTATTTTATGCCTTGTAGGAGTGATTCTGAGTTATATAGATGTTATGAAATGAATTCAGTAATTTGAAGCTTTGAAGCCTGAGTAAAAGTCCAAGAAATTAAGTCGGTATCGTATTCGGGGATCAACGGATGATAAAACAATAGAACGAAGACTCGAAGAGGTATATTGCGCACTGTCTAGTAAAATAGATATAACTTTTTGTTCAGAACTCCATTTGGGCTACATAACATATAGTTTGAAAGCTAACTCAAAGGGCTACAACTTTCATGTTTTACGTTTTTTCAATTCCAAACGGAACAAGGTAAAAAACTGTGGTTTTGGCGTAACCACGGCAAAGGACAGTCGCGGACAACTGAAGAATCAGAGGGCATGTTTGGCCGTGGTTCCATCGCGACCACGACAGAACAACGGCAGGAGGCGGAAATTTCATGGACTTATGTGCAAAACACAGGATTTTAAGCCCTGAACCCTATAGTAAACAAAGGAAGCCGGCCGAGAAAGGAGAGAGGACAGATTTGAGACATGATTCGACCTAAGGAGGCAAGAACGCATTGGTAGCAAGGCGGAGAATTCTTCCATGAGTTTTTCTTTCCTCATCTTATTTTTCATTGTTGGTTATGACTTTTGTTATCTAGGATTTTGATGGAACCTTCTGTAGGATAAATTCTTGTTATGTTTTTATATAATTGAGCCGTAGTATAATCTCTATTTTTTCAACTACGTTCTTGTTGTAGTTAATTGAAAAGCTCTCAATTAGTTGTGCCTATTTAGTATGCATAACTGAGAGAGTGCATATTTAGGTAATTGTTGAACAATACCACTCCCAGAGTATATGAGGGATCAATAACCGAGGGTTTAAAGGTGGGATTAGGGATAACGAATCCTTGGGTGCGATCTGAAGTGAGTTGTATTAAAAGCGAGCTAGTGTAGCTCGGGATAGTGCGTTTAGTAAATTTTCGTAATTACTCGGGTGAGATTTACGGTAATAAGAGTGCACATGATCGGTAGAGAATACTTAGGCGAAATTATAGAAGACATAGCGGGAAGAATTCCGACAATTGGGGAAATCATAACTCTTGACCTACTTATTCTTGTTTCTAACCCTTAGTATATTTAGTTGTTAATTTACTATTTTAATTTATTAATTAATTAGTTAAATACAAGAATGTAAATATCTATAAGTTAGGAATTTTTCAAGCTTGTCTTCTTGGTGATAGTGAACAGCTGTAACTAAACCTTAGTTCTTTGTGGAATTTGACTCGGCCTTATAAACAGAATTATATTTGCAACGACTGCATTGTCTTTTATAAGACATAGTTGGGCGTAATCACCAATCACGGGATCACCAATCATGACAAACGCAGAACTTTTCATGGACAAGCATAGAACGTTATTGGTGCAATGATAGCTTAGTTACTCAACAATTAAATTTGTTATTCATGGACAAATCGTTCTGTAACTTTTCTCGCTTCAATTGAAAAGATAAATATAAAATGGGCATAACATATGAATATGGTAGTGTCTAGTTAATACCACAAAAACATACCCATATTCTTCTGTGTCATTTTGACTTTTGAATACAATGCTTCATGCTTGCATAATTATATGGAGTCAACAATTGATGAACTACATATTAAAGTATGTTTTTGTATGAAAGAAGAAAGAAAAGAAAAAAAACATTAAAAGTGTGTTTTTGCGTTAGACTAAGGAACGAAAAAACAATTTCAAGTTATATTAAACTAGGTAAGAAGCTAAAATATGGTGCTAATTTTGGTAGCATTATTATCCCAACTAATAAATAGAGTAATTTTGTCTTTATTTATTTACCACACTTAATTTATAGGATAAACCTGTTCGCCATATATTTTACACAAAAAACACAAAATTCTCAACCTTCAGCATGCAATTGCACACAAACTCTTGCGCCGTGGCATGTTATGGTATTAATAATTAGTTATGTTTCGTCTCAGCAACATTTATCTACATGCTTTATACGAATAAAAAGTAACACCTACTTGAGTTCAGTCCCTTGCTAATGCTACTGGAAGCAATATTGAGGTTTGACGCAACGGATGATCACAAAACGATGTCATCAGATTCCAAATTATAGCCGAAATCGTTAAAAATCATATAGCAATTGTCATAATCCGATGACAAAGATTACGCGTAACTTTGGCGAGACATCATTTTACCCCTTAAGCCTACTCGTGTTTCATGTCCACGGCTTAGTAGGCTACTAGCAGTTCAGAATTCCATATTAAAGCGTGCAATAAGCAGAAATATACTATGTTTATAAAGCAGCAAGCGTATTCGACAGGGCACCCATCGATCAAAACTATAAGCTACTAATATCAGGTGATCATGATCAAAATCCCGGACAAATCTCTTATACCATCCAGTGGGGCTGGCCAGACATTACAACAGCTAGACAAGTTTGCTACTACAGCACTAGATGATGAGAACGATTAGGGTGCATAGATGATCCGCCTCCTGAAAAAGAAGGCAGAATAGCAAAATAAAAGACGAGAGCAGCGTTGCTATTACATGACTTGACATTGTGAAGCAGCACCCAAATTTTTTGGGGCAAATTGAATCCTTCAACGTTTCTTAGCTTTCTCCAGATTACTTCCAGTACTGACCCTAGAAGAACCGATCACGTTCCCAGCATCTGTTTTCAGCTTCCTTGAATGCATTGGATGGGATGGACCAGCTGCATTCTCCACTTCTGGTCCGACGTTCCCTGAATGACGTGATCTCTCCGTCGAAGGAAGTGCCCATCCACCCTTATATGCACCATTCTGACCAGTGCTCCCAGAGCCTAGAACAAAGTTGTGACATGAGAATAACGGAACTCACAAATGGGCGGAGGGACTAATATGATACAACTCATAAAGAAATTCAACAGTCTGGCATTGCATATATTATGTGTCTGTTTCCACCAAAGGGCGCGCCATCCAAAAGCAAACATCACCCTCGGTGACAGCACTATATCCAACCAAAATGGGAATAAAAGAAAAGGGATGGCTATTTCTTTACAGAGAAGAAATTAAGGGACATAATACAGACCTACAGAAACACTCCCCCCCCCCCCCCCCCAACCAAAAAAAAGCATTTCAGGAACTTGCACACATGGGGATGGCATAAGATGTATAGATAAAAGGTCCGCAATGACAAAATTTCAGAAAATACAAAGTTGAGAGATGAAATAGTTGCATATCCTAGTCTACTTACCAGTATCACCTTGTACATTAAGCCCCCCATACAAGCCAGGTAGCTGATTTCTAGCTTTTCCTTTCCAGGCTTGATCAAATCCAGCAAGTTCATCTACCAAAAAATACCTTTATTTAGAAGCAGTTCCTTGGAACCAACAAATGGGGACTCGAGTTTAGTAAGCACTTACTTTCATTAAGGTTGTGCAATGTCTGCATTGTGTCCACCCTACCATCTGAGTCGAGTTTCCGCAATACAGAATGACCCTATATTGATGATAAATTTCTATCAAGTTATTTTAAGCATAAAGAAAGAAGGGTCTTGCGGAATCAAGAAAATAGTGAATTCTATTACTGTCAGGGGAGAAAACATACCTTATTCTGGATTCCCCTTGAGACCCTGTGACTTGCTCGACCAGTAGCAGAATTGGCTTCTTTACTTTCCTCAAATGTCAGCTGCAAAATCCAAATCAAATAATGAAAGATATGGCAAGGCCATAAAAAACTCAAGCTCTATATCAAAAATCACTTACTCCATCACTTCCAGTCCTCCTGGTTTTGGAAGAAGTATAATAGGTCCCATTTGCACCACCATAAGACACAGTGGAACTCTGAAAGCTAAAGCTACGAACTTGAGGCTGCTGTTCATTATTTATTCTCTGGATATCATTCTGGAATACCATTTGCTTACTCTTTCTCTCTGCAAAAGAAAATATTATTCATCAATCAGTACCTATAACACAGAGAAAGTTACAACCCTCGAGATGAAACTGAAAACTAGGCATATATAGGCATATAATCATCATGGAATGTTCACCTCCAGCTTCATCCTCTGGATATTCAACAGAAGGCTCAGTGCTTGCCCTAGCATGCTTTCTCGTGTTCTGTTTCATCTCCTTTACCTCTTTCTCATCATCAGAGTCCAACTCCTCAATAACTGGACCCCTAGACCTAGGCTGCTGGTAGGGGACAGACGGCTGTTGTTCTAGAAATCCAGTCATGTGTGAGTCCATGAACGGGCCTCCGATAGAACCAAAAGGGGATGACTGCGAGCCCATGAAAGGGCCTCCGCTAGGACCAAAAGGGGATGACTGCGAGCCCATGAAAGGGCCTCCGCTAGGACCAAAAGGGGATGATTCAAATATGCCTCCAAATGGGCGCGTGAAAAAAGGATCATCAAATGGGTCCCTGCCACCAAAAAAACTAGATACTAAACTCCTCTGACCTCCGAATCCACCAAAACCACCAAAACTACCAAAAGGGCCACCAAAATTGGAAAATGGGTCTCTTCCTCCCTGCATTTTCAGCTTCTAGGCCTGAAAATTAAACAAAGGCGGCTTTCCTCAGCACAATTACTATACAAAAGAAGGTGGAACTATCAATTACATACAAGCATAAAAGCAAAGAAAACAATTACCATTACAATAACCCAGGCTTCAAAAAAAACATACACTCAATAGTTTAGTGTCCTCCCCTTCATATAGCCATATCATCTATTCCTTGCTACTTTACTCAATCAGATGTCAACTTTTTGACTGTTGCAACAAAGTGTATGCTGCTAAATATATGCAGATATTCTTACATGTAAACTGTATTCTATAGAGTGACCAGATACTTTGGTACAACCAGAAACGTTGGTACACTATGCATGAACATCCTTTATAGTGTTCCATTTCTATAACCCCAATAGTAGATTATCAAATCCAAAAGAAATAATCTTCCAACTCATTTTTCTTCTTTTAGAAGCAAATAGATATTAGACATTTGTCAGCAAGTGCAGGATATGAAGACACCATTACAAGGTGTTGATTCTCTCTTAGCAGTATAGTTAATACAACACAAGCTAGCACGAAGGATGCCTTCCCAATTAGTCAATCAATAAACCAATGGCACCTCAATCTCAACTGTGGCCAACAATATAATCATCTATATAATCTGCTCCGTTCAAGCTTATTTAATACCAAGACTGCTAAGTAGTTTCTTGTTAAGCACATTCAAGGTTCTACACACCTAAGGTTCACTAAATTTCATGGTTATCCCTTTTTGGACCTAAAATAAGTGCAACAACAACAACAACTAAACCCCAAATTCAGCTAGTTGATATTGTTTATTATGAACCCTTTGCTTCCATCGTGTTCTATGTTTGCTAAACTGTATCGACTCCTTGTCCTCTTGGTGCCATCGTTCCCATTTATTTGCACATGAGGCTCTCTCATTTTATCTTTATGTGTGATAACTACATCCTCTTAATGATGTGATCTCCTCTAATCCGATAATACACAACTGTGCATTCGTCTTTACATATTGTCCCGATAAAATTCATCTTGTGGATGGCTTCGTCGTATTGTAGATCATTCCTGTATGACTCCCAACTCTAACCTTCCTATTTCAATCTTAGGAGCTACTTCCAATCAATTATACAATTCCCCTGAAAGGTAAAAGATATATCAATTGTCTGCATTTAGCACTACACTCCCCTTCACTCTCACTTCTCCTTTCATTATTCCTATGGCAAGCTAGACATCAGTGCAAACTCAACTTGCATTACATACAATCCGTCTTATTTCTAGATACCGTAACACCCTTACCTCCTCAAGTACTTCTCCCTATTTACAGCTTTTCCTTAACTTCCTAGTTGGTGTTATCAAATTAATATCATCTGTCCTAGTCTCTAGCCAAAAAGTTACTAACTTCATCAAATCCTATAGTAAATTGCTTACAACTAACAAACACGAAAAAATGTCAAACTCCAGAACAAAGTGGCTGCCCCACCTACAAGGCGTATACCAACATTCACTCTCTTTCCCTCACACACACAAAGAAGGGGGGGGGGGGGGTTCCTCCCGGCTGGTAGAGAAGAGATTATTAATCAACAAACATACCCAAAGAATAAAAAATAAAAAAGCAAAAACATTAATAAGAAGGAGATCATGCAAGAAAAATAAGAGAAAGTAATGGAGCTAATTGAACGAGTCAATCAACAAAATCCTGCATCTCTATGATCACATAAGAGAAAGATTATCAATTTATCGTTCATTTTCATACTTCAATTCAAGCAAATTGCCAAGCATAAAAACCATCAACAAACCCCAAAACAACAATCGTCGAAAAACGACAAAAGAAAATTGGGAATTCCGCCTATCAAAACTATCATCAATTCTGAAATTAAACAAAAAAGCAACTTTTAAACAGTAAATGCAAGCAAACTAAACCCTAAAAAGAGAAATTCTAAAACCCTAAACAGATCAAATTGAAGGAGAGCTACCTGGGGAAACTAGTGTTTAACAAAATGTTACAGGAAAATTGAGTGGGATCAGAAGGAATTAATCCGCTATATTGAGGAGGATCCTTTCCGCTTTAGGATATTTGGATGAGAAAATATAGAATTACGAATATGAGATTTTTATTTAACTGCTTAACAGCGCAAATTAACCGACTGTTTCGGGAGGAATGTTCTAGTACGTGCGAGCACAAATATTCGGTATGAGGCGAACTTTAATATACGGCTGGGCTTCACACAAATAGCACGGTTTAACCAGTTTTCGGACTAGTTATTAAAAAATAACCAATATTTATTAAGTCGTTGAAAAATAGTCATTATATTGCTGGGTCCAGCATAATATACTGGAGTTTGGTATACCTATGTATAAACTTCTAACATATTATATTGGACTGGTATACTTTGCTGACTTCGATATAATATGCTGAAGACTGGCTCACTGGTGCTCCAAACTTCAGTATATTTTGCTAGACCGGTATATTATACTGGAACTCCAGTATATTATTCTGGAGTATTTTTCCGAACTATAAACAGTGTTTTCATTCATATTTATCTTTATATGAAAAGTGACTAAATTTCGATTACTTTTAAAATTATGGCTATTTTAAATAACCACTTATAAATTTGGCTATTTTTAATTTTTTCCTCGCAAAATCAACAAAAAAGGTGATTTGCACAAATAGCATAATTTTGTGTCACCGTTTAAATTTTAATTTCGATAAAAAAAAGTCTTGAAAGAATAATTAAAATTTTAAAATAGGTTGATCAGAATTTTGAAACACGCTAGGTTAACTTATGACTTCGATCTTTATTGCAATAATTTCAACTGGTATGATTGTTTAACCCAAAGTTATCATTTACTTTGTAAGCATAAAATAACAATATTTAAATTGAGGGTCAATTATAGCAGATCGTAATAATTGAAAGAAAAAAAAAGTACAAGAGACAAATGTTATTTATTAAGGATAGAAAGGTAAAGATGTTTCATTGATAATATTGATTTGATCTTCTTCCCTATGGGGAGGTTCAGAACCTTACAATGATTTTCCATATTTTCTTGGGAGTAGTGATGAAGAAGTAAAATAGCCCTCCTCTCTAGGGCTCCTTCTCTTTGTATTTTTAGATATGAGATGTAGGAGCTAGCAGTGATAGCTGGGACCATGCTGCGGTTTCGTCCCTGCGATGGAGAATAAGTCGTAGCCTTAATGAGTAGGTCAGTCGATGATCGGGCACAAAGATTAGTAAATCATCATATCATTTATTAGCTCCGAATAAGCTTAGGATATGATTCATTTCGTTAATCATCCTGAGGTCATATTTTGATCCATACAGTTAGTCCCTACGCTTATCGAGGTCGTGCCTTGACCGGGCTCGATGAGCAGACTTTTCCGGGCGTAGTTCCGGTTGAGGTCAACAATGTCCTTAGCCGTTATTATGTGGGAGATCGTGCCGTTAAAGTGGATGGCCTTAGCCTTTTTGTGTTGATGACCTTGACCATGCAAGTGATTTCGATCGTAGTCGAATTGTTTGCATGCATGTTGAGGATGGTCGTAGCCAGTTATTCGTTGGGAACGACCATATCCTTAATACTATGGACGGCCTGAGCCGTGTACATACTGGAGATAGCCGTAGCCTTAACATTGTGGACGGCCTTAACCGTTTACTTGCTGGAGATGGCCGTAGCCTTAACATTGTAGACGGCCTTAGCCTTATATATATGTGTGTTGAGTGGTTATTACCATTACAGGCCAGAGCGGCATATTCATGATGACGACCTCCGGCCTTATAAGATGTTACCCTTATCTCAGGTGGTCGATACGTATGTCGTGTGGCCGAAAAGAGTACGGATGCGCCTGGCATATAACTTAGCGGCGTCCGAAGTGCGCGGGCTTATGGAATGTATTTTCGGTAACCTCAGGTTGTCGTAACCGTTTCGAAGGTAAGGCATCAGTTTGCGAGTAATAAGTCGTTTCGTGGCACACATCATAATGACGTACGTTTTTGTATAACCGAACTGTTCTGCGGTTGGCTATGTAGTTAATGATAGTTATTGGAATTCGTAAATGCCACTGGTGTTTCCTATAAATGATAGGTTGTGACATTCATCCCTTATGTTTCCATCTATTGTCTGAGTGAGATTTTCGAAGAAGCTTCCTCTTTATCGGTTCATCTTCTCTCTTGTTCGTCGTTGTTCTTCGTTCGACACAATCTTCGCTTTCCTTTACGTGAATTTTATCCTGCTCATGTTTATCTATCGAAGAATGGCAAGCAGTTCTCGTGCTACCCTTGCTCCGGCGGCTGAAGGATCGTCTACCGCCAGGGGAGCCACTGAATCGGCGGAAATCGGGAGGGTCCCGTCGATGGCCGATATTATATCCTTGCTCGGCGGCCCGTTGACTGATTTCACGCCCGATGAGGGGGAGGATCGGGTGGATGAGGCCCCACTAATGGGGGAAGTTGGTATCGGCCAGCTACGGGTGCAATGGTGCATTCCCCGATTCGCCGATATATCCCTTGCGAGGTGTGAGGAGAGGGTCCATACCGACCGTATGGGGTATTGCATTTTTTACGCTTATCCTTTTAGGTTGGGATTTAGGATCCCCCTTTCGATGTTGGTGGTGGACTTTTACAATCACTACAACGTATGTCCTGGCCAACTCGTTCCTTCCTTTTACAAGCTTTTTACCATGGTCATAAAATATGCTGAGCTAGCCCGGAGAGAGATCACGTTGTGGCACGTGTTGACCCTCTACACTCCTTAGAGGATCCGTGGTACGATGATTCGGGACGTCCCTCGTGGGGCGAAGGGCTTGACCGTAGAGTTGGATGTTGGACAATACGCTTTACGCTAGAGGGGGGGTGAATAGCGTTTTAAAAATATTAAGCGTTTTAGTGCGGAATTTAAAAACTTTGCAGAAATTAAAACAAGTGCAGTAGAATAAACTTACACAATGATGTATCCTGGTTGGCCACAAACGTGGTTAGTCCAGTCCCCGAGAGACTCTCTCGAGATTTTCACTAAACTTGTCAAGCTTGCGGGTGCTTAACAAACCGTTACAGCTGAGGACACAAGCCTCACCTAGTTGCTCGGGGATCACAATCCCAAAGACTTCAACTGCTCGGGGATAACAATCCCAAAGACTTCAACTGCTCGGGGATAACAATCCCAAAGACTTCAACTGCTCGGGGATAACAATCCCAAAGACTTCAACCGAGGAATCACAAGTTCCTCAACAAATGAGAATCGCAATTTTTTACAAACACAAAACACACTCACTTTACAAAGCACTCCTTAATGAGTAGATATGAGTAGAAATAGTACGCTCAAGATCACAACAACTTAGCTCAATAGAATGGCTCTTCAAAAAGCTTTATGGATGAATGGAAAATGATGATCAATGTAAGAAAGCTTTTAGCAATGAAAATACTCAAAGTGTATATGTTGTTGTTATGAAAACACTGAGTTGAAGCTGTATTTATAGGTGAAAAACTCAGTCTTACCGTTGTCTAATTGCCAATTAAGGATTGCTGAAATTACTCACTGACAATCGATTGTCAAGACTAAACAATCGATTGTTTGCCTATCAGATTAAAAATTCAATCCCAGATTTTACGTCAACAATCGATTACTTCAAATCAATAATCGATTATTTATAACGTTAAGAAATCCTTTCCAATTTTTGGCATAAAACATCGATTGTCCGGAAATCAACAATCGATTATTTTAACAACGTTCAGAAAATCTTTTCCAGATTTTAAGCAAAACATCGATTGTTAAATATCAACAATCGATTACCTGAAGGTAATTGAAAATATATGACAACGGTCAGCTTCAACAATCGATTATCAAATGGAATAATCGATTATTAATTAATTTCAAAACTCTCTGTCTCATATATAATCGATTATCAAAAGCCACAATCGATTATCATTTTATTTAAAATCACTGGGAGACATTTTTCTCATTCTAATCGATTACCATTAGTTCATAATCGATTTTTATGAGTTTTGAAAACTTTGCCTCAGTTAACAATCGATTATCATAAGTACACAATCGATTGTTATGCAGTTTGCAAAAACCTGATGTTAACTGACTTACTCACAATCGATTATCATTAATTCACAATCGATTGTCATGCAGTCTTGGCTTAGAGATACTCGATTATCATAAGTACATAATCGATTATCTTAGCCCAGATTTTTGAGGCATGCTTGGAAAACATTTTAACAAATGTAAATATGCATAGTTTAAAATCATTTGACACTTAATTTAAATATGCATGATTTTGGAAAAATAATTTTAGTAGAGAAGCCATGTTATGAGCCAAGTTGAGGAATCAAGATCACAATTAATATTGACTCAATTATAACATTTCTAAACTTTGTCTTGAGCTTCTTGTAATGCATCCATTTTGTGCTTGTCCTTGAGTACTGCTATATATCGCTTTTTGCTTTGTTTGACATTCATCAAAACCTACAAAAGAACACACGTTTAGTATATTGCATTTGAAACGTGTTTCCAACATTGGATAATGCGGTAGAGCCTCGTACTTATGAAAATTTCTTCTACATCATGACTGAACATATGGTAGCGTGTGCCACTGGATTCCCAGAGACGTGGAACCATGCACGTATGTTTTCCTCTATGTCAGTTTCTTCATTCCGTTTTTTAGTCTTGTTCTGACAAGTGCTAACCTTGCCTCTTGTTTGTAGCTAAACGACTGGAAATGGCTCCACTTTTCGGCATTCATGAATAGGTCGAGGCCGTGCTCCCTCACACAGCGGGGATTCGCACGTGGCCGTCTTTTTGGGAAAGGTACGACAGCAGATCTGCTTCGAGTGAGAATTCTAGCTTCTTTATGTCTTCGTTTTATTCCTGTTTGATTCTTCTTAACTTTTGTTTTTCCTCTGATTAGGGAGGGCACGCCGCGTGAGGGCGCCTCAATTAGCTTTTCGCTGGCCGGGCGCGACTGCGTGACTTGTAACAATGCTGGCACATCCTCCAATACCGAGGGCGGCTTCGGTTGAATCCTCGGCGGCCCTTCCCCAATACGGTATGCACCTCGTCAAGGAGCCTTCAGGGATTGTACGCTCCAGGGAGGAGTTGGCTCCGAGCGAGGACGAGGAGGAAGATAATTTTCTTATGTTCATCCGGTGATGATAAAATTGGGTACCCCGTCATCAGACGTGGAGGAGAATCCGGCGGGGAGCCTACCTTCGAGGGCGGGCATTCAATGGGGGTTGCCCCAGTTGGCTTAGGCAAAGGTGATACCACCGCTTCGTCGGTTCAATTATCAGTTCCCGTTGCTGAGAGAGGAGGTGGTTCCTCAACAGATGCATTGGTTGGAGAATCAGGCGCCATGGTGTTGGCTAGGGGTGGGCGTTCGGGCAGTTCAGATTGAATATGAATTTGTGGTTTGGATTTTCGGTGTTCGGATTGAAGAAATTACAATCCAAATCCAATCCATATATTTTTGGATTGGAACGGATTTTTGAAGTTCGGATTAGGATTAATCAGATTTTTTTCGAATTTTCGGTTTGAATTTTAAGCCTATAAGTTGAGCTTATCGAAAATATTCAACATAAAAATAATAATTTAAATGAAGTAGAAAGATAAAGGAAGACCATATTAGAAAATATATAATGTTAACAAGGATGTAAATCCACAATTGCTTTTGCTAAATGCTTGTGTATATCCCAATAACATGGATATAGATGCACTCATGAACAGTTCTTTGTCCATTTTCCTTTCTCGCAATGGAGCTTATTAGGTGACAAAAATGTAAAGACCAAACACTTTTCGTTTCTTTATCAATCTGTGCATTCATGGGCAATGTCGTATATGAAAAAAAATAGAACAAGGGAAAAGAATTCTAAGTGACAACAACAAAAAATTAGAAAGTAATCATCTTGAAAATTAATATGTCTAAACAGTGTAAAACCATGTCCAAATAGATCATACTACTACTAGTTCATAATCAAGTCAACCATTATTCAATGTTGATATACTCAATTCGATTCAAATAGCAACTAAGATGTTTAATTAAGGATTTAGTGTCACAACCCCTCGCATGGTTACGAAAAACACAACCACAATGAATGCATCTCAGTTTACACCATCCATCATCAATTTCTTCAAACTTTTTATAGTGATTCCAAACCGGTGATTGAACTTTAGGACATTGAAGTCGAGGCATGATTAAACCTAATGAACATAAGAAAATTCACTGATAAGTCAAACACAACCTTTAAAATAAAAGTTGATATCTTTCAACTCTATATAATGCCTTTTCAAGAAGAAAAAAAAGGGTCTCGAATATGCAACAAAAAAAGGTCCTGAAAATACAACAGATCACATTGATTCAAATTATAGTATTATAAATTAAAAGATTACCTAGATTCAATCTTTAGTCAACTTGATTCTTAACTCTTCAGTATTTACAAACGGCGTTTGTCATGTACGGTATAGTGTGGCTATCTTGTGAGAAAAGAAAATCATATATTTTATTTGATCCCATATTGGACTTAGTAATGTGTATTGAATATACGGGCTAGTATTTTTAACGGGCATTATACTATTGGATATTTAGAGTTATTAATATTAGGTATGTATATGGTTTATGCCGTAATGGGCTAATGTATAACTGGTAGGGCTAAATATAAGGTACAAAAATTTCGGAATTTCGAGCATCCGAAATTTCGAAGTCCCAAATCCAAATCCAAAATTTTTGAAAATAAAATCCGTACTCCATAATCCAAAAATTCAAAAAATTCGAATTTCGATTTGGATTTCGGGTTTGCCCAAACTATGTCCACCCCTAGTGTTGGCGAGGCGGGAGCCTCAACTTCCCGATTGGCGGGTGGAGTAGGGGTGCCGCGGGCAAAGGGTCTGACTATGAGTCTGACATGGACCCTGACGACACTCGCATGCTTCAGGACGGCCACACCCGCACAACGATGCGTGCTGAAAGGCAGCTCCATTACGTCGAGATCCCGATGGAGCAGAACTTGCTGCTCCAAAAGGAGAATCTGGTGCCGTTGTTCGAGGTGCTGTGTTCAGAGGCAGAAAGTACATCGCTGGGGGGCATTCCAGACGTTGGGTTGATGGTGAAGTGGCCGCGCAGAGCTTGAAGGTATGTGTAGTGACTTTTAGTTCATCTTTTTCTGCGTCTTACTTTGCCTGTTTTTCTGCCCTTATTACTGCCTCATTATTGCAGCTCTTTTTTTTGGAAGTGAAGAGCATCAGCCGAGCTAACGTCTATTTAGGGATTTGTTCGCGGGTGCTGGGAAAGTACCGTCATTATCGGGACCGCTGCTGCGAGATGCGTGAGCGCATGAGGAACGTCCCCCGGAACCAGGACCTTGTTGAAGAGCTGGCGAGGCGGGAACTTCAAATGCAACAGGCCCTTGGTAGGATCAACACTCTTGAGGATCAGCTTCGTCGTAAAGACGAGGAGGCGAGCTGCTGCTGAGATGGTACGCCAAGATCAGGCTAGGGCGGCAGAGGCTTTTGAAGCTTTGACCAGGAAGGTGGTTGCTCTGGAAGCTGAGGCCGCTGCCCTGAGGCTGCAGACAAGGGACGCCGTATCGAGGGTCGGGACGTTGGAGACGACAGACAGTGTCTGCGAACGGGGAATGGGAGATGGAGAGGGCTGCTGCAGACTTTCGAGAGGGAGCGCTGGAGGAATACATTGGCGTTTATGAACGGGATTCCCAGACTTCGGCGGACCAGATTACAACATTAGATGCCGAGATCAGCGTCTGAGAGATCAGGGTGCCTCTTTCATCCCGGCTCGCAATTTGGACGTTTGTCGAGGCTCATATCGATGTGTACAAGAGACTCTGGGGGGCCGGCATTGTGCCTTAGACCTCTTATTAAAAAGCCTGTCAAAAGGCTCGTGAGGCCCGTATCGATTGCGCCTTTGACCCGTCCACTCCAAGAGCTGACGATGCCGCCGAGGGCGCTGGCGGTGTTGATGGTGGTGCGGGTGGCACCGAATGAAATTTTTTTGTAGTGTTTGTTTTATCTTGTTCTTGTAGTTGTTGTTGCCATTTGGCTGTCTTCTCTTTTCCTCTTTTTTTTTATTTACCGGCCTTGGCCGGGTGTAAGCGGGGATGACCCCTTGTAATTAAAGATGTAACAATTTTGATTTTATTTCTTCTATTCTGTTTGGTGTTTGTTTTGTTCCTTTCCCAGGTCTTTGACCGTAATAGTGGTGATGGCCTTGACCATGATAACATTGGCTCTGGTGCCTTCGACTGCCGTCGAATCGTTTGCTTTCCTTAGTCGTATACTAGGTCACCTGTTTGGCAGTCACGACCTTGGCCGTGATTAAGCGCTTTTTGTTTATTGCTTCTCTTTTACTTGGTGTAAACAATTTGTGGTTGTTATTTGGAGATTGTGGCACTTAGCCTCGGTCCCTGTTCGGGCGTGGTCAAACTACTGGCCGTGGTGGTAAGAAACGCGGCTTTGTACTTCGATCGAGGCTGAACTTTACGCGGCCCTAATTTTTACTCGAGTTGGGCGTACTTACTTGAATGGTTGAGTTGGGCGAGGGAGATTTAACTTGCTTCTTTGGCTGTTGCCTTTTGATTTTGAGGACGAAGGCTTTCTACTTTGTTGTTTGGGCGAGATTGGGTTTGTGATGGTGAAGGCATCTAGCCTGAGTCTCAATTTGACTTGTAGTTGAACTTTTTAGGTGAAGGCACGTAGCCTGAATCGCTATTCAACCGTAGTTGAACCTTGCAAATTTTTGTTGGCGAAGGCCCACAGCCTAAGTCTCAGTTCAACTTGTAGTTGAACTTTTCGGCGAAGGCACGTAGCCTGAGTTGTTGTTCAACCGTAGTTGAACGTTGCAATTTTTGTTGGCGAAGGCGCATAGCCTGAGTCCCAGTTCAACTTGTAGTTGAGCTTTTCGGAGAAGGACGTAGCCTGAGTTGTTGTTTAACCGTAGTTGAACATTGCAATTTTTGTTGGCGAAGGCGCATAGCCTGAGTCACAGTTCAACTTGTAGTTGAATTTCTTGACTAAGGCTCGTAGCCTGAGTTGTTGTTCAACCGTACGACAACAACTGCATTTTTTCTTGCGAAGGTGCATAGTCTGAGTCCCAGTTCAACTTATAGTTGAACGTTTTGGCAAAGGCACGTAGCCTGAGTTGTTGTTCAACCGTAGTTGAACGTAACAATATCTGTTGGCGAAGGCGCATAGCTTGAGTCTCAGTTCAGCTTGTAGTTGAACGTTTCGGCGAAGGCACGTAGCTTGAGTTGTCGTTCAACCGTAGTTCAAATGTGCCATTTCTATTGGTAAAGGCGCATAGCATGAGTCCCAGTTCAACTTATAGTTGAACTTTTCGGCGAAGGCACGTAGCCTGCGTTGTTGTTCAACCATAGTCGAACGTTGCAATTTCTGTTGGCAAAGGCGCATAGCTTGAGTCCCAATTCAACTTGTAGTTGAACTTTTTGGCGAAGGCACGTAGCCTGAGTTGTTGTTCAACCGTAGTTGCATGCTGCAATTTCTGTTGGCGAAGGCGCATAGCCTAAGTCCCAATTCAACTTGTAGTTAAACTTTTCCTCCCGCATGACCCATCGTTGTGTGCGTGGGGTGTTAGCGGTCGATTTTGGTATTAGATTTCGCACGGTTTATGTGCCGACTTCTCGATTAGTTTGCGTAGGTTACCCTGTTGTGGATCTCGGCTTTGAGACGTCTTTGCGCCTTTTCCCGGCAGGTTCTTGCTTGCACTATCCGAGAAAGGAGTGATAGAGGAGTTGGATCTCGTCTTGAGATCTTCAAGTTTCCTTTGTCTGATACATCGCTTCAGCTTGTTTGAGCAGGGTTGTTCTTTAGTGTTTCTTTTATTTTGGTCTCGGGAAGAACTACGCATTATGTTATGAAATCCCCACAGACGGCGCCAAATTGTTTAACCCAAAGTTATCATTCACTTTGTAAGCATAAAACAACAAAATTTAAATTGAGGGCCAATCATAGCAGATCGTAATAATCGAGAGACCAAATGAAAAGTACAAGAGACAAATGTTATTTATTAAGGAGAGGAAGGTAGAGATATTTCATTGATAATATTGATTTGATCTTCCTGCCCATGGGAGGTTCAGAACCTTACAATGATCTTCCCTCTTTTCTTGGGAGTAGTGATGAAGAAGAAAAACAGCCCCCTCTCTAAGGCTCCTTCTCTTTGTATTTATAGATATGAGATGTATGAGCTAGCAGTGATAGCTGGGACCACGCTGCGGTTACGTCCCTGCGATGCTGAATAGGCCGTAGCCCTAATGAGTGGGTTAGCCGATGATCGGGCACGGTGATTAGTAAATGATCATATAATTTATTAACTCCAAATAAGTTTAGGATATGATTAATTTCGTTAATCATCTCGAGGTCATATTTTGACCCATACAATAATATTTTTTTTAATAAAAGAATCTCTATGTTATTACTATTTAAAAATATAAAAATAATTAATTAAAAGAACTAATCTAGTGTCAAATAAGTAAGAAATGATGATTTGGCATGCCTTAGCAATCCAAGGATCTCTTCCGCATTTTTATCTTCTTGAGGCTTAGACGTAAGTGCAGGCCACTGTAACATGAGATATTTTTTACACGTAATTAAATTTAGCTCCTTGTGCTAAACTTTAGACCAAACTAAATTACCTATAAATATGGTCAAATTTTAAAAATTTATTGACCCACTAGGGCCTAGGCTAAAGTTAACAAAATATAAAGGGTGGCCTCAAGAAAGGCTATTTATGCAAAGCCCTGAAATCGGGACAAAAATCAATCTTTCTCCCTCACAAAGGCGAACAAAAAATTCAAATCGAAATTCCAAAGAAATTTCGATCTATTTCCAATCTTCAAGCGATGGATAGATCCATGGTGCAAGAGGTATGTAAATATCACATGTACTTTATATTACAGAGATCGTGTTGCGGTTTTATGGGTTCAGTTATGGGAAAAAGTTGTTTGAACATAATTTAAAGAATATGATGCTTGCTTCAAGTTTGAAACTTTTTGCTTTGCTGGGGTTTTTGTTTTGATCCTTCTTGTATTTGATGAAATTCTAGTAGGTATAATATAGTTATCTTCTTTGCTAATTTCATGTTTAATAAACAAAAATTGCTACCTTTTCCATGAATGTATCGAGTGATAAAGTAATTATCCTTTGAGCCCATCTTGAAAATTTCCGAGTGTTTAAAGTTTGAAGCTTTTTGCTTTCTTGGAAATTATGTTTTGAGCCTTTCCCATTTGATGATATTCTAGCTTTTTATGATTTTTTTCTGTGCTAATTTCGCGCTTTACAGCAATGATATCTAATATTCTCCTGAAAATTTTAGTGTAGGGTTTTCTCTGAACCTATTTCGAAATTTTATGGTTCTTGTGTGAAGTTTCAAATCTTTTGTTTTGTTGGGGATTCGTTTTGACAGTAACCTGGATTTATTTATTTACAGATAGTGGAGAAGCAAGTGCTGACGGTAGCAAAGGCGGTAGAGGATAAGCTGGATGATGAAATACATGCTCTAGAGCGGCTAGATCTTGATGATTTGGAGGTATTGAGAGAACGGAGGTTGAAGCAGATGAAGAAAATGGCGGAGAAACGGAGCCGCTGGATTTCTCTTGGACACGGTGAATACTCTGAGATTCCTACAGAGAAGGAATTTTTCTCTGTTGTTAAGGCTAGTGACCGCGTCGTCTGCCATTTCTACCGTGACAATTGGCCTTGCAAGGTATACGAGTTAATTCTACTTGCATCAGCATACATTTTCATCTTTCACATATTTATTACCTCTTTATTGTTGAGACAACTCAATTAAGTAAATAAAATCGTGTTTGAACTTCAACCTGGTACCAGAGGAGACAGAGGTGTTAGGTTCAAATCTCACCATCACCCTTTAATTAAAAAAAAGAAAAGAATTTCCCATGCTTGGCCCATGAACAGAAAAAAAGAAAATAATCAGACACCCACGTAAGGGGCATGGTGAGACATAATTAAGGGGCATGGTGAGACATAATTAAGAAATAAAAACATGTTTTCTCTTAAAGCTTAAGCTTTTAATTGAGATGGTCTATTTAACTCTTTGATTAGGAGATAACATCTCATGTAACATATGGCGTCACAGCTCTCATTATATTTGGGGAGTTAATGTGGATGCTTTTCTAGTTGCTGCTTCATTGGAGATTAGCCTTATTGGAGTTCTGTTGTCTTAAAAAATCTCATGCAACTGTTCATATTTAACTCCTTATAAATTGCATTGTAATTGTTTCTTGTTGCCTGGTAGAACTGATTTGCAGTGATGGATGATAATTGTTAGGTTCAAGTGGTCCATTTAAGAGTTAGAACTCTTTCTTGATCTGCAAACCAACGAGCATAATGTCACTAATAATAGTTGCTTCTAACCACTGAAGCCAAATGTATCAAAAATCTTGTCGAAGTTCTCTGTGAACATCTATATTATATCCTTCTAACATAGTAAAAATCCAGAGTAGGGTTGAGGATAGTGTCATTGAAGAGGGGTAGAGAGGGACATAATAGGAGATGGAAGGAGAGGAAAGGAGAGTGTGGTGGGAAGTGGAATGAATTTTGAAGAGAAGGAGAGGGAAAAGGAGTAGGTATGTTGAGGAGAAGAGATGTGAAGGCATTCAAGCTTAACAATGAAGTGTTATATTGGACCTGAGTGTTGTACATCAGACATGTTTTCCAAATTCGAACAATGAATTGTTGCAGTAGTGGCATCATGCAGCTCTTCTGGTGCAGAGGACACTATTTCATTGGAGTTGGAGTTAGAATGATTGCTTGGTAAGTTTGGTGGTTGAACAGAATTTTCTGAAGTTTCTAGATGTGAATTGTCGCAGTAGTGGCGTCATGCAGCTCTTGGACTAATTCCAGATTCTGGAAGTTTATCTTGGGGTTATCCAGATGAGAGGTCTCTCTGATCAAAGTGTGCAAATTTCTACTACTTTTGACCAAATTGCTATTCTTGAATTTGATACTCTTCTGTGGAAATCTCTGTACTTGTAGAAGTAGCTGGCTATAAAAATGAGGAGGCTTACTGCTGTTACTCCTCCTGTAATGGCAAAAAGGCCTTTGAAACTTTGCAACGAGATCGTGATTGAGTTCATATTGTCATCTGGTCCTGCGCAGGTTTGTTCATTACTCAACCAATGTTGCTCCATTTCCAATATCTTCCCATTCTTCTGTTAATTCTATGACTGCTCGAGACACATCAGCAACTAAAGGAGATCCTTTAGGGAAAACCTGTTTGATTTTAAATGCAGTAGCATGAAATAGTCAATTTGCAGCACAAAATAATCTTCACAAGTGCATAGTAGATAACAAGTAGAGAACAGCGTGGATGGAGATGAAATGTCTTACAAAGGCAAAGCCGTCTGTGCGCTAGGTAGGCCCAACTGTCATGTATTTGTTGCAATGTTTGGATAGGAAGAGCTTGGAGTAGGGATGACATCGTACTGTCGTAGTAGGCTGATATGCCACCACTTTTACGTCCTATAGACAAGGCTTCATCACAGTCATATGGGGAAGTGAATATCCTGATCCTGGATTTGTCAAATCCCTTTTTTATCAAGAAGTCCACTATGAATGAGCCTTCTTGGCACCCAACAACATCTCTACTCTTGATTAGCTCACTAACATCTGTGATTGCTGGCTGTAGTCTTTGTACGGTTAATCTTGATGATAAGCTTGCAGTGTAAGTGGAGTTCAGGATGAGTATGGCAAACATCCATACCATACAACCAGTCGAGCTAAATTGTTCACTATTCTTTCTCCTACATACAGATCATACATATTTGTGAGTTCACAAGTTGTCCTGTACCCTATCATAGGAAAATGTTTAAAATAAAATCTGAGAGATTTATTTAGTACTCACGGTGAGTAGAAGATCATCCCAACATGTTGAGAAGGAGGACCTCGAAAGGCAGAACTCACCCTATGTTCAAGTATCCAGACTGCCAGACCCGTAAGAAAGAAAAATGCTATACTTGTTACCCAAAGTTCTTTCTTTAGGGGCTTTAGGAAAGCCCATATATCATTGGCATCGTCGTACGTGATTGGCACGATGCTAATAACTCCTCCTCCTGCAAATGGCAACGTGAAGTCCACGTATTTTGATCTGATTTCCGTGATAGTTATATCTCCAACTGCAGCATCATAGTTCTGCATACATTGTATCATCGCTAACTGAAGTTAGTAACTGTTCACTAACTGTTTTTGCAGGAGAGGACGGAAAATATAGTCTGCCTCGCTTACCTGAAGAAACACCTGGTAAATTAGATCATTATAAGTCCCTGCACTAGAGCCATCAGGATTTTCAAAGGGAACAAGCTCATATGGCACAGAATATGGCAACGCTTCCATGACTGATTTGAACACTTCTATGTAGAATCCACTGATAGTGGGGGCATTGACCTGAGTGTGTCCTTTACTACTCTCACAAAATCTGTGAAGCCGGCTTTCACTGGCACTCCAATTCTTAGCTTTTTACCAGATATTGAAACTTCCCAACCGTTGGGCACGAGTGTTGAATCACCAAGCCATATGATACTCCTCATATTTTCCCTTGAACTTGTATCATGAGTTGTGGCGTTCAAATTCAGTTCCCTCCTTATTCCAAGAGACGGATTCCATATTCTTACCTCCTTCTGTCCGTTCCCGGCCATATTAATTATCTGATAGGATGATGACTCCATCTTGCCATCTATAAGGCAGAACTTCCCTGAAAGCCCCTCAAATTTGGTCTCTGATATTGCTTTTAGAAGTTTTGGACCGACTTCTGAGTTCCCAAAATTTAAAAGGTCTGAAACATTGAGATTAACAGTTGAATTATCTAAAGTTTTCGGTGGCTCTTTCAGTCCAACTCTTTCTGCTGCCATAGGCAGTGCCCACAAAGTATCATATGCCCACAGGCCAAAAATGCTCAAATCTGCTTGTCCGATGCCAAGACTTTTCTCAAGGGACTTTTTCTTCAACCTACTAGAGAAAGAGCTTAGCTTTTCAGATTTTGGTATAAGAGGTTTCACACCTAATACCTCTTGTATTGCTTCAGCAACATCAGAATCCATCAAGTAGGCTAAATCCATTAGTCCACTGGTGATGATCTAGGCATAGCCCTTCTCCATCATTCCAATTTCTTTGGCTTTCAGAAAGAGTCTGGCGCCAAGTGTATGTGACATGCGGACCACAAAGACCCTTGTTTGTAAAGTCATCATCTTGTATAGATCTTTGAGTATGAATTCATCACTTGCCGAAACAGGAAAAACACTTTTATAAGAGATGTGAGCATTCACATCTTGGAATGCATTGGATAAGTAGGGAACAATGCCACTGCCATATTCTGAGTCTTCAAATATCATAACAACCTGTGTTCTGATGCCAATTTTTGAAGTATAAGGACTAAATATATTTGGAGAGCTAACACAGACTAGTTTGTCTTTTTCCCCCCTCTTTGGGTACAAAGACTGTTAGTTGCAAAGTGAAGGGTGTTAGATGTCATCTCCTCAAGTAGGTGGTATTGCGTTTCTGAAGATCCTTCTCCTTATCTTTATATATGTGGGATGAAAGTGATCCCATGTTCAAGGCAAGATTATCATAGTTCTATACCCATCTTACGATTTATCAACATAACCTATGTGTATATTCGTTGCTTGTATCTAGCATTAAGCGAAGCTGGCCTATCTTTGAATATATGTCTAGCCTTTTTGGGAAATCTTTAACTGAGAGTTTAAAAGTTCAGTTACTTTGGTGGCTAAATTAACTGAAATCACTACTTGTGGTTAATGGATGTGCAATTTCCTTCATAATTATTCATCTCAGCAAGGCATCTGACATGTCCCACTACTGAAGACTTCTGTTTGTTTTTTGTGTTTTCTACCTCTTTTGTTATATCTTGTTTTTCGACATTTTGCGTTTAAACTAGTCCAGATGTATTCCTTTGTTGGAGTTCACTGCATGTGCATGATTTGCTATCCTCCTTGAGCTCTATCTAGGTCTATAGTATGAATCAAGCCTTAATCACATGAAGTTACTTTTTGGCTTCTCTTTCCTCTCTCCTCAAGATGATCAGTACTTTCTGAAAGGAATTCTAACTTTGCATATAAAGTGAGATGTTTTGTATTGGGCTCTTACTTTAGGAAAACAAAGAAAAGAAGAAGGTCAGCTAAGTTTATGTTTTTGTCACCCTGAGAATTAGATTTAGGTAACAATAATACATGCAGCTTCATTGCAGGTGATGGACAAGCATTTGAGCATACTGGCAAAACAACATATGGAGACACGTTTTGTGAAAATCCATGCTGAGAAAAGTCCATACTTAGCTGATAAGCTCAGAATTGTTGTTCTTCCCACCCTTGCCCTCGTAAAGCATACTAAAGTGGAGGATTACGTGGTATGTTTAGGTTCAGATAACATGAACTACTCGTGTTCTATCAGTTATTTTTTCAGCCGTCATTTTGCTAGCATCCTTTAATGAAAATGTACCATGATTTTATTCCACGCTAGGTTGGATTCGACGAGCTTGGTCACACAGATGAATTTAGCACAGAGGAACTGGAAGAGAGGTTAGCTAAAGCTGAAGTTATCATTTTTGAGGGTGAATCATCGAAACTTAAATCCAAAGCTCCATCTAAGAGTGTCAGGCAGAGTGCAAATCCCGACTCATCTGATTCAGAGTAAACTTAGACTGGAGAGTTATCTGTTCATTGTACTACTACCATATAGTCAGTTTTGAAGACTTATGTATTGAAGAAGTGGGAATGCATATGTTTGTGTCTCCTCAAGTATCCTTTAGCAAATTAGACGAAAAATTAACTTTGAGAATTCCTGTAAATGTAACATGTCACCGTTAAGGCAAGAGGGGTTGCTCCGATGGTAAGCAACTCCCACTTCCAACCGAGAGGTTGTGAGTTCAAGTTTCCCCAAGAGGAAGGTGGGAAGTTCTTGGAGGAAAGGATGCCGGGGGTCTATTTGGAAACAGCCTCTCTACCAAAGGGTAGGGGTAGGGGTAAGGTCTGCGTACACACTATCCTCCTCATACCCCACTAAGTGGGATTATACTGGGTTGTTGTGTTGTTGTTGTTGTTGTTGTTGTTGTAACATGTCACTGTAATAAAGACTTGCGCATTTGGTTTATTTCTAACTTATAAAACAAGTGTTTGTTTCTCTTTCTGATAGTGTTAACTAGGAGGAGTAATAGCTAATAATCAAACATTGCTCTCGGCAAACTAGATACTTGGGACTTGGGAGTATATATCAATCAAGGATTTCACATTTGTCCAATAAACCTGGAGCTTGGCTGCTTTCGGTGTAGTGTTAAGATGGAGACATTGTCTACATACGATTTTTTAAAATTTAATAAAGGTGTTAAAAAGATCTCCTTTCTCAACATAATATTCATCTCAAATTGAATAGTTTTTATGTACACTTAGAGGCAATTCCAAGTCCTACCATACAAAATGAAATTTGGCGACATAAATTTGGTATACTATAAGAGAGGACACGCATGAGAAGATAAACAATTCTAGCATAATTGAGTAGGGGTCATTTAGTTATTGTAATTTCATCACCCATCATCGTTCTTCCTGTCATTAAGGTCCCTTTAATCGACAGAACTGAGATTCCTAAACTTGCTACATTGTCGCAGTCATAATAATATAAACCATTATAGCCAAGATATTTCTCGATTATCAACTTGTTCGGCTTCCTTAATGTGGTGTTTATGTTTTTCTGAGCCGAGGGTCTATTGGAAATATCCTCTCTATCTAAAGAAGCGAGGAGGAAGCAAAGCTGTCTACTTATACATTACCCTTCTCAGACCCACTATATGAGATTGTACTAGATATGTTGTTGTTGTTGTTGTTGTTCGACTACCAAATAGAAGTTAAGAATTGCAATTTTATTGCCGTACGTCGTTCATCTCTACGAGAATGGTCCCTATAGTAGATTGAGTCGAACTTGTTTAACCTGCTACAATGTCTACGAGGGATTAAACGGGTGGGATTTCATCCAAGCCCTTTAAAATTACTATGCTTCTCATGCCATTGCCCCATGTGTGATATAAAACGCCAATCAAATCATGATCCTCTTTCACTTTTGTCTCAAAATACAATATGGAACATGAAAGGCTAGGAAATGTAGCTATTAAAAGAAGTCCAGAAAGCACTTGAAAAATCACCATACAAACAACCCCAGTGGGAGTGAAGGTACCGCTGCACCAGTGCTGATAATCCGTTCTATTCTGTGAGAAAATATTCCTAAACCTCGGATACTGAGAGGGGATTAAGTTTCTTAAAAAATCTCTGTGTATTCAATGAGCTCGAATTAATTATGTTCTTCTACATTTATGGTTTTACATTGTTTCTATTTTTGAATATATATTCAAATACAGAATACTAACACGCATTCCATCATCACCAAATTTGTAATCCTTTTCGCGTTAACAAGATCAAAATCAAAATTTACTTCAATAAAAATTTTAGACGTAGTATGTCATCATTTTGAAATAGAAAAAGTTTTTAAACTAATGTATCTGATGCATAGCGAGTTCATTCCACTATATATCAATCAGGGCGTTAAAGCAGGAAATGTCAATGAAAGTTAACATGAAATGGCAAAAAAGAGAACAAAGGCAAAAGCATTGGATATACTGTTAGGATCGAAAAAATTAGGTGTCATGCAGAAACTAACAAAATAAACCTTAGAACGACGATAAATCAAACAACAAAAGAGAAATATACCAAAAGAGAAATAAACAAGTGATCAACCGATCGAACCACGTTAAATATTTATGTTATTTTTTTGTCAAATTCATCGTCGTTCAAGATTTGCTTTAATAGTTTCTGAATGACACTCAATTTTTCGGTCCTAACATAAAGGACATAAAAAGTGAAGGATATTGAACGCAAGCTCGTGGTTACTGCTCCTACACATTGCTTGGCTCAAAGTCATTAACATTCAAATTTAAATTAATCGGATCAGTAAATTTCGAATATTATAAAATCTAGGGAAAACTAGAATTAGGAGAAGAGATACCCGTGATCATCTGAAAGTGGTCAGCGCCTCTTATAAATCAAGAGGGACCACATTACAAACATAGCCACAATGAGTGCTGAATCTAATTTCCCACAATCCCCATTGTCTCATTTATTACTTTCACATGCATTACTCCCCCTTTTAATCTGCCTTGATTTTCCCTTTTTTCTTCTTTTGCTTCTGTGTATGTAGAATGATGTATCCATCTCTCTGATCTCTGCCTATGAAATTTAATGCAGGGTAGATGAAGGAGTTAATATAATAATCAATGCCACCACCAAAATACCTACTACTCTGTTGGCTACTACTAACACCTTCTTTAATGTTGAGAATGACCAAACCAAACTTTAGTGTCTTTGATTTTTCAGTTTTTTGGAAGTTGTGTAATTTCAGAACAAAAAGAAAGAGGTGATATTTATACTACTATATATAGGAAGGTCACTCTTGTTTGAATGAAAGAATTGCAAAATGATACACTTATATATATGAATGTTTTCTTTGGTTTAACCCTCATGTATTTGAAGCCGACTATCTCGATTAATGCGGATTTGTGCTTAGTAGGTTCACTAATGGAAAATTAAACGGTTCCTAAGCAATGGCGGAGCCAGAATTTTTATTAAGAGAAGTCAAAATATTAAAAAAAAAAAAATTACCAAGAAATCAAGGGGTGTCATTATATAGTGTATATATATACAATTTTTTTTAAAATATGAACTATACAGTATAATTTGCCGGCGAAGGACACCCCTTCGGTATATGTGGCTCCGCCAATGTTCCTATTGCTCGAATCCACTGCTTCTTGATTAAGGATGAAGGGCTATACCAACCTATAAATTTTTAAAAAAAATACCAAACTATACAATATAATTTAACAGCGAAGCTTGGTATATGTGGCTCCGCCATATACCTATCCTTGTTGGTATACATATATGGATGTTACTCATGCTTGTTTGAAACAAAATAGTGAAATGTATATTAAAGTGTTACTTTTGTTTGTCTCAGAAGTGGTCCACTATTTAGTGTTTTGAAAATCAAATTGACAGATTTTATAAAGTAGTAAAAATAATCGGTATATAAAGATAGTACTAAAATCGGGAAAATAAATTTGCTTCAAAATACTAAGCTATTGTGTAAAATCCCATTTTGAGTAAAATTATATTCCCCAAAACTCATAGGTGTCTTTTTTGTGGTGGACAATAAATATTGTAGCTTCCCTCTAATGCAGGGTGAGAGTGATGTCCTTCTCAAATGGTTCTGTTTCGCATTCACACAATTAATATACAATTAATATACTAGTAACTTATTTTGGGTACTTCATTCTTTTGCTTTTATGATTCTCATGCACTTTTAAGAATATACGTAATTGAATGAAACATTTAGTTTTGATCACTTTCTTGTGCTTTTGTATAACTGTAATTAAATAGTGAAGTACTACTATTTGCTCTCCTTACAACTATGTAAATATCATCCTCACTACATTTTAGATTGCAATATAGGATTTCACAAGCTCCATCTAAATTAATGACCAAATCATACTACACTGTTAGGTAATGAATGCCAGTGTCCTCTGTCCTAGCGTTTGATCATACTTTTTAATGTACATATTATTAACGGATGTGCACTAAGTTTCCGTTATGCGCAGGGTTTGGAGAAGGACCAGATCACAATGGTCTATTTTATACAGCTTTTTGCGGCTTGAACCCATGACCTCCTAATCACATGATAACAACTTTACCAATCACACCAATGCTCCCCTTCAAATTATAGGCATTATTATTGTGAAAGAACAATTTTATAAAAGAGATATATATGTATTTCTTATCACTTAATTTTAGAAATCCAAATATGTATTTCAAACGAATCATTTTTTATATTTTCCTCTGATTTCCAACGTCGAGGTTTGTAACCTCTTGTTCTACTAGTAGGGGCAGATTTACACGGACGCAAGCGGTGTCACAGGACACCGCCTCATCAAAATACTTGCATTGAAACATCTCAATAGTCTAGCGGTTGACAACTTCAAGTTTGATGTGGGAGGTCTAGGGTCTGAACTCCCTTGGCTCCACAAAATATTTTGTGACTGTTACGGCCTATTGTTAGAATAATGACACCGCTTATAAAAAAAATCTGTGTAATTCTAAACAATGGGTCAATTTCTTTTCTTTGAAAATGCCAGGTTAAGAAGATGTGGAAGCGCACTTTTCTTTATGATAAGATGTTGGAGTTACATTGGGCCTGCAGCCCAATTCAGTGAATCAGGCACATCAACAAAGCAGCTGCAGCCCAAGCCAAGCCCAAGCTGCACATTTATTTAATTCTGGCCCAATGTATTGTATAGAAATAATATAGTAGATATTTTTGTACA
Source organism: Nicotiana benthamiana (assembly GCA_034376525.1). NCBI lineage: Eukaryota > Viridiplantae > Streptophyta > Magnoliopsida > Solanales > Solanaceae > Nicotiana > Nicotiana benthamiana. Next base: position 171,494,454 of record CM067339.1, read on the forward strand.
TATACATTAGAGTGGTTCCGGAAGCTTCTGACTGAGCAGTTACAGAAACTCAGTCTCATTTTTCTCTCAATGCAATAATGAATAATTCTTCTTCTTTCTCTCTCTGTAATCTGAGATCAACATCGTTCATGCATGGAAATCGTTAATCTTCACATGGTATCAGAGCAGGGATTATGATTCCGCTTCTCAAGCACTTCGTCACGATCTTACCCTCACCATTTTTCGTCAAAGTTTCTGTGTTCTCCGACAAATCTAGGTTTTTCTCTTTTTCTCTATTTTTTCTCTGGATATTCTTCGGTGATTGTTGATTTTTTTGAGTTTTCTGAGTTTCATACTTTCTTTCCTCAGTTTCAGTCGATTTCTGGAGTTTTTGTGTACTTAGGACCATTTTAAGGTTTTTTTATCTTACAAATTTCAAGCCCTTTCTCAGTCAAAATGGTTAATACTGGTGATACCTCTGAGTCTAGGACTGATAATTTTGTAATTGACCCTTCGAATCCTTTGTTTCTGTTGTCTTTTGATGTTCCGGGAATCTCTTTGGTAAGCAATCATTTTTCAGGGATTGGTTTTGGGGGTTGGAGACGTAACATAATCGTCTCGTTATCCACTAGAAATAAGATAGATTTCATTGACGGAACAATTCCCAAACCTCCAGATAATTCTCCTCAGTCTAGACAATGGGATAGGTGCAATAATATGGTTATCTCTTGGCTTACCAATTCCCTTGCGCCAGAGATAGCCGAGAGTGTTCAGTATTCTAACACTGCTCAAAGCATATGGAATCAGCTGAATAGTCGATATGCGACTGTTAATGGCACCACGATATTTGAGATTAAGCAGGAATTGGCATCAACTAATCAGGGGTCTTTGGATATAGCATCGTATTTCAACAAGTTGAAGAAACTGTGGGATGAACTGGGTTTCATGCATGCATCTCGTGGTAACACTTGCACATGCAATGCCAGATCCGAGCTCCAAAGGGAGGATGATGAAAACAAATTGCATCAGTTTCTTATGGGGCTCAATGACTTCTATGTGGGAGTCAGGAGCAACATTCTTATGTTATAGCCTCCACCAACTCTGGATTGTGCATATAACATTTTACTCGAAGATGAGAGACAAAGACAAGTTTCATCACCTTCCCAATTTCGTCATGATTCGAGTGCTTTCAATACTCAGTTCAGCAACAAATCCTCTCCTATCACCAAATTTCCTCCCACAGCTGGATACCCTAAGCAATTCAATCAGAGAATCAATTTTGACCTCAACAGGGAAAACTTAGTGTGTAGGTATTGTAAGAAACCTGGACACCTCATTGACAAGTGCTACAAACTTCACGGATTTCCATCAGACTTCAAATTCACAAAGGGTGTTCCATCAGATTCCAAGTTCACAAAAGGAAGGAGGAGTGCAACACATGTTGAACTGCAAGGGAGTCCAAACTCTGCTGGAAATCAGAACAGTAACGCCAATGCTCAGGGGGTTTCTGAATCAGACTTTCTCATACCTGGTTTAACCAAAGATCAATACTCACAGCTTATGTTGCTGCTCCAACATACACAAATTTCAGAATCTATGGCATCAGCCAACTTTGCTGGTAATTTTTCTCCAACCACTCACTTAAAGAATGTATCTTATGGGGCCTGCATGCTAACTTAGATAAGTGACTGCATTTGGATTATAGACTCTGGTGCCACTGATCACATGACCTCTAATAAAGACCTTCTGTTTCACATTAAGCCTTTAGTTATACCATATCTAGTTACCTTACCCAATGGTTATAAGGTTAAGGTAACCTGTACTGGGTCAATTCAATTCCTTTGTTTCACTCTACATCATGTCCTTTATATTCCCAACTTTCACTACAATCTCATCTCTGTGTCTAAACTTGTGTGCCAATTGAATTCTATTGTCCTATTTACTAAATCTCTTGTTTAATACAGGCCCCTTCTCTGAAGAGGCCACTGGAGATTGGTAAATTGGATGATGGTCTCTACAGGCTTGTGCAATCTTCTTCTCTTCAGTCTATTGATCATTGTAAATCTCATTCTCCATTAACTGTTGATTATGTTTCTACCCCTCATTGTACATATCATTCTGAATCTAATAAAATGGAGATTTTATGGCACAATAGACTAGGGCATATACCTTTTGTTAGGATGAAACACATGTCTTCTATACCATGTACATTTTCCACAAAGCAGCCCTTCTTTTGTCCTATATGTCCTCTGGCCAGGCAATCCAGACTACCTTTTCCTGATAGCTCCACTAAAACAACACATCCCTTTCAACTGATCCATGTTGATACATGGGGTCCCTATGCCACTCCTACTCATAATGGTTGTAGATACTTTCTCACAATTGTTGATGATTTTACCAGAGCTACTTGGACCCACCTTATGGGGTCCAAGAGCAATGCCTTTCCCCTTATCAAAGCCTTCATTGCCATGATTAAAACTCAATTTCAGTCTATGGTACAAACCATTAGGAGTGATAATGCCTTTGAACTTGGCTCTAGTAGCTGTGGCAGCAATTTCTTTGCTGAAAATGGCATACTGCATCAAACTTCCTGCTTTCACACACCACAACAAAATGGTGTAGTTGAGAGAAAGCATAGATATCTTCTAGAAAGCTCCAGGGCTTTACTTTTCCATTCACAGCTCCCTATTAGATTCTGGGGTGATTGTGTACTTACTGCAACCTACCTCATTAACAGGTTTCCTTCCAAAATTCTTCACAATAAATCCTCCTTTGAGTTGCTATTTGGACAGATTCCATCCTATAACCATCTTAAAACTTTTGGTTGCCTCTGTTTTGCCTCAGTCCCTAAATAGAATAGGGACAAATTCCAACCCAGAGCTAATCCCTGTGTTTTTCTGGGCTATCCTTTGGGTAAAAAGGGTTACAAACTGTATAACTTGAAGTCTAAGATTACTCTAATCTCCAGGGATGTCATTTTTCATGAGGATGTCTTTCCTTTTGCCTTTCCAGGGAACTCTTCCCATGGTTCCTTTCCTCCTCCTACTCCTTCTTCTGCCTGGATTCCTCCTGTTGATGACCTTTTATCCAATCCTCCCTCCTCCCTCACCCAGCAACCTCTTGCCTCCCCTTCCCCTTCCTCTTCCCCTTCACACAATCTTTCAGTGCCTACCTCATCTGCTCCTAGAAGATCCACTAGGACACATGTTCTTCCTGCTCACCTGCAGCAGTATGTTTGCAATCTCCTCCCATCTATCTCTGGCCCCAGTTCTTCTTCCACTTGTCTTCATAGTTTAGTTAGCATTACAGAGGCTGAGCCTTCCTCCTATAAGCAGGCTGCCTCTATTCCTGCATGGCAGGAGGCAATGGCTAAGGAATTTGCAGCTTTGGAGGCCAATCATACATGGTCATTGGTTCCCCTTCCCCCTGGCAAGAAACCCATTGGTTGCAAGTGGGTTTATAATATAAAATATAGGGCTGATGGATCTGTGGAGAGGCATAAAGCTAGGCTGGTTGTTAGGGGTGACACCCAGATTGAGGGGGTAGACTTTACTGAGACATTCTCTCCTGTTGTCAAATTTTCAACTATTAAATCCCTTATTGCTGTGGCTGTCAAACAACATTGGTCCCTTTTTCAATTTGATGTCAATAATGCCTTCCTACATGGTGACTTAGCTGAGGAAGTCTATATGAAATTGCCTCCTAGTATGGAAGTTACCTGTGATACCTCTTCCTCTCCTTTGGTTTGTCTAATTCAGAAATCTTTATATGGTTTAAGGCAAGCTTCTAGGCAATGGTATGCCAAGCTGTCCCAGGCCTTATGTTCTAAAGGTTTTTCTTCTTCTCTCAATGATTATTCTCTTTTCCTTAAAAAATCTGGCCTTCTATTGTCCTATTGGCTGTATATGTTGATGACATCATTCTTACCGGTAATAATGTGGAGGAGATCACTGACTTGAAAAGCTTTCTGGATCATGAGTTTAAAATCAAGGACTTGGGGGTGCTTAACTATTTTTTGGGTATTGAGGTCAGTTATCTTCCTACTGGGATTCTTCTCCACCAAAAGAAGTTTACCACTGACCTACTCAAATCTTATCACTGTGAGGATGTCTCTCCTGTTACTTTCCCTCTTGACCTCTCTATTAAACTCAAGCTTGATATGGGTGATCCTCTCCCTTCTCCTGAATCCTATAGGTGTTTAGTGGGGAAACTCAATTTTCTCACCCACACTAGAACTGACTTGGCCTTTGCTGTACAGCATTTGAGTCAGTATCTTCAGAAGCCTACCTCCTCTCACATGCTTGCTGCTTTGCATACCCTGAGATACATTAGAGGCACTTTTGAGATTGGCATTTTTCTCAGCAACACTCCTGATCTCTCCTTATCTACTTATTGTGATAGTGACTGGGCTTCTTGCCCGGACACCAGGAAATCTGTCTCTGGCTTTTGTGGAAGCGTGCTTTTCTTTATGATAAGAAGTGTTTGGGAGTGTCACAATTGGGTTGTCAAACAAATCGACCTTTGATCAATAAGGATTGTGGTTGAGTGGGAAGTACTCTTTCATTTTTAATCAAATATATTTGGATTTAAGCCGAGTACGAGGTTGATTTTGTTGAGAAACTGATGACTTCCAGCCGTACTTCTAGATGTTCAAACCATAGCCTCCATGGGAAGCTTCCTTATTCATACGGGCAGCCCACAATGGTTGAACAAGCCAACCATAGCCTCCATGGGAAGCTTCCTTATTCACACGGGCATCCCACAATGGTTGAACAAGCCAACCATAGCCTCCATGAGAAGCTTCCTTATTCACACGGGAATTTCCACAAAAAACCCTCACCATTTTTGTTATAAATAGAGGTGCTTGCCTTCATTATAAATCATCACAAAATTACAGTGTTCATCACCAAGAAGAGTGAGGACAAGAGTGATCCTAGAGAGTGATCCTCGTTTGTGAGTTTTTTGAGAGTTTTTTATGAGTTATGTAAATACTCGTGTAATATATTCTTGTAAGTAATAGAAGTTGTTTTTCTCTCAAATTTGTGTTTACCAACGCCCAATCGATCCACATACCCCAACAAGTGGTATCAGAGCAGGTTAGAGGCGTTGGTCGAGTTTTTAGGTGACAGGCCAAATTTGGGTTTTCGAAGCTTTACATGAAATCCAATTCTGATGGCACCATTGGATTCGTCTCGTCGAACGGAGTCCAACGCACCAAGCAGCGACCTAATCGGAGTTCAAACGAGCCCAGAAATCGCGGTCAAAGTTTGGTCAACTTTGCCGGAGGTTCGCCGGGAACTCGCCGGAGAAGGCGACCGGTCAACTGTAGCGAACCAATCAACTCTCTGAAATTGCAGATTGGTCCCTTAACTTTAAAAAAATTACAGTTTTGCCCATATAGTGGAATTTCAGCCACGAAGTATCAATTCAACCATTTTCGGCCGTTCCGGACGCAACGGTGAACTCCGTGTTTAAAGATTCAACCCTGATCGTGTTGAAAAATTATTTTGTAAGATGATAATGTCCACAGAAGAGTCAACATCATCTTTCGGAGCCATGATTACGCTTACTGCCACAAATTACACGCTATGGAAACCTTGGATGGAAAATCTCCTAAGTTGTAAAGATTTGTTTGATCCCATAGAATTGATGGGTAAAAATCCTGATCCCGCCAAGGAGTTAGAGTGGAAGAAATCAAATCGAAAAACTATTGGTCACATCCGTCAATGGATTGATCATAGTGTCTTCCACCATGTTGCACAAGAAACAGATGCATATACCCTCTGGAAGAAGTTGGAAGACATGTACCAGGCAAGACCGCTCGGAATAAGTCCCTATTGATGAGGCACTTAGTCAACAGGAAGCTAAAAAATGAAACTTCAGTTGCCGAGCATACCGGTGAGTTCCAAAACCTGGTCAACCAGTTGTCGTCTGTAGAGATGCCACTTAGCGATGAAGTTCAGGCGCTGTTACTACTCAGTTCCCTTCCCGATAGTTGGGAAACGTTGGTCGTATCACTTAGCAACTCAGCCCCTAATGGCAAACTTACCATATCAATGGTCAAGGATGCCCTATTCAGTGAAGAGGCAAGGAGAAAGGAGATGGGCACAAATCAGACCCATGCCTTTGTCACAGAGAACCGGGGGAGGCCACAAAAGAGTAGCAAAAGCAAATGGAGAGGCAGAAGCAAGAGCAGGGGCAGGTCCACTGATGGCAGAAAACCAACATATAAGTGCCATCATTATGGAATAGAGGGACATATGAAGAAGAACTGCTACAAATGGAAAGAGGAGCAAGGCCAGAGCAGTTCGCAGCTGAAGAACAAGGGTGGAGAAACGTTAGTTACTATCTCTGGTGATGTAGCTTATTGTTCAACCCAAGATGAGACATGCCTTCACGTCTCACGAGAAGACACGGAATGGATGGTAGATACTGCAACATCCTGCCACGTGACTCCATACAAGGAATACTTCACAACATACAAAGCCGGTGACTTTGGAGCTGTGAAAATGGGAAATTCCAGTTCCGCTGAGATTGTCGGAATTGGTGATGTCCAGATAAAGACAAGTTCCGGGAGCACAATCACTTTGAAGGATGTCCGCCATGTGCCAGATCTTCGGCTAAATCTATTGTCAGGAATAGCTCTTGACAACAGGACTATGATAGTCACTTCAGTAAAGGCACATGGAAGTTAAGAAGAGGCGCTATGACAGTCGCCCGAGGACATATTTGTGGCACTCTATACAAGACTCATGTGAAGATATGCACAGACAGCCTCAACGTTGCAGAAAAAGAGGCTTCTCAAAATTTATGGTACCAGAGACTCGGCCACATGAGTGAGAAAGGGTTGTCTACCCTAATAAAAAAGGAGTTCATCAATGTGGACAAGAATGCTGTACTAAATCCTTGCAATCATTGTCTGTTTGGTAAGCATCATAGAGTCTCGTTTAATTCCTCTTCAACGAGAAGATCAGAGTTACTCAGTCTGGTAAACTCTGATGTTTGCGGTCCCTTAGAGGTTGGATCACTCGGCGGCAATCGATACTTTCTAACATTCATTGGTGATGCTTCTCGAAAGGTGTGGGTGTATTTCTTACGGACGAAGGACCGGGTGCTCGATTACTTCAAACTGTTCCATGTCATGGTAGAACGTGAGACAGGAAAGAAGTTGAAGTGTCTTCGATCCGACAATGGAGGTGTAATACTCTTCCAGGCAGTTCAATGCCTATTGCAAATCATATGGCATTCGACATGAGAAGACGGTCCCACGCACCCCTCAACACAACGGTGTAGCTGAAAGAATGAACCGAACAATCATGGAACGTGTTCAGAGCATGCTCAGTATGGCTAAGCTGCCAAAGTCATTCTGGGGAGAAGCAGTCAAAGCCGCATGTTACTTGATCAACCGATCTCCATCAGTACCATTGAATTTTGAAGTTCCGGAGAAACTTTGGTCTGGAAAGGATCCATCATATTCTCACTTGAGAATATTTGGATGTTTGGCGTACGCACACGTATCCAAGGAGCTCAGGCAGAAGCTAGATGCAAGGACCTCTCCATGCATATTCATAGGCTATGGAGATGAAGAATTTGGATACAGATTATGGGATCCAAAGGAGAAAAAGGTGATCAGAAGTAGGGACGTAGTGTTCCATGAAAACCAGACAATAGAAGATATTGAAAAGCCCACAATATCTCAGAAGCCAAATATTGCTCCTCATGTGCCAGAGGCAACAGCAGAATCATTCATGAGAAATGAAGATACAGTGCCAGAAGATATTCCAGAAGTAGAAGACAATGAGGAAGAAGATGGTGTTGAGCAGGGGGAGCCACAACCCGCTCTGCCAGATGTTCCAGAACCATCACAAGACTCAGATGATGGTGGATCTCCTCATATTCCAGAAGTTCATAGATCTGAACGAGGTTGGATTCCATCCAGAACCATACAGAATCTGAATATCTTCTACTTACTGAAGATGGAGAACCAGAGAGTTTTCATGAAGCAGTATCTCATAAGGACAAAGAACAGTGGTTGCTCGCAATGCAGGACGAGATGGAATATCTGCAGAAAAATCAGACTTATGAGATCGTAGAACTTCCAAAAGGGAAGAAGGCACTAAAAATAAATGGGTGTTCAAGCTGAAGAAAGATGGAAGTGGAAAAGTGGTGAAATACAAAGCACGGTTGGTAGTCAAAGGATTCCAGCAGAAGAAGGGAATCGACTTTGATGAGATTTTTTCACCCGTAGTCAAGATGACTTCAATCAGAGCCATACTTGTATTGGTCGCAAGTATGAACTTGGAGCTTGAACAGATGGATGTGAAGACATCGTTTCTTCATGGAGAATTAAAAGAAGAAATCTATATGCAGCAGCCCGAAGGTTTTGAGGTTTCAGGAAATAACCTCGTGTGCAAGCTGAAGAAGAGTTTGTACAGTTTGAAGCAGGCACTAAGACAGTGGTACAAGAAGTTTGACTCGTGCATGGTGAGTCAAGGGTACAAGAAAACTGCCGCAGATGAATAAGTTTACATTCAGAAATTTTCAGACGGGAATTTCGTTGCGCTTCTACTATATGTAGACGATATTTTGATCGTGGGGAAAGACGCAACGAAGATCAACCAACTGAAGAAGGAACTCTCTAAGTCTTTTGACATGAAAGACTTAGGACCGGCTCAACAAATATTGGGAATACAGATCACCCGAGACAGGAAGAACCAGAGGTTATGGCTATCTCAGGAGAAGTATATTGAACGAGTGCTTGCACGGTTCAATATGAACAATGCCAAACCAGGTAGCATTCCATTAGCCAACCATTTCAAGATGAGCAAGAGTTCCTGTCCCTCATCCAAGGAAGAGATTGGGGAGATGTCGTCAGTACCATATTCTTCAGCAGTTGGAAGTTTGATGTATGTTATGGTGTGTACGAGGCCCGATATTGCTCACGCAGTGGGAATGGTGAGTCGTTTTCTCTCCAAACCCGGGAAAGAGCATTGGGAGGCAGTAAAGTGGATTCTAAGGTATCTTAAGGATACAATAAAATTATGTCTTTGTTACGGGGGAGCTGATCCAATCTTGGAAGGCTATACAGATGCAGATATGGCCGGAGATCTTGTAGTAGAAAATCTACTTCACAATTCATTTACACTTTTGCAGGGGGAGCTGTTTCATGGCAGTCTAGGCTACAGAAGTCTGTTGCTTTATCCACAACCGAAGCAGAATATACTGCCACTGAAGCTGGAAAAGATATGTTGTGGCTAAAGCGTTATCTCCAAGAGTTTGGAATCAAACAAAAGGAGTACAAGGTACATTGTGACAGTCAGAGTACTTTGGATTTGAGCAAGAACTCCATGTACCATTCCCGTACAAAACATATTGATATTCGCTATCATTGGATACGCGAGGTGATGGATCGACAACTGTTGAGACTAGTGAAGATCCATACGAAGGAGAATCCAACTGATATGTTAACAAAGGTAGTGACTCGAGAAAAGCTAGAGTTATGCAGAGACATAGCCGGGATGTTTATTTCAGATACGGCTGGAGGGGGAGAATTGATGACTTCCAGCCGTACTTCTAGATGTTCAAACCATAGCCTCCATGGGAAGCTTTCTTATTCACACGAGCAGCCCACAATGGTTGAACAAGCCAACCATAGCCTCAATGGAAAGCTTCCTTATTCACACGGGCAGCCCACAATGGTTGAACAAGCCAACCATAGCCTCCATGGGAAGCTTCCTTATTCACACGGGAATTTCCACAAAAAACCCTCACCATTTTTCCTATAAATAGAGGTGCTTGCCTTCATTGTAAATCATCACAAAATTAGAGTGTTCATCACCAAAAAGAGTGAGAACAAGAGTGATCCTCATTTGTGAGTTTTTTGAGAGTTTTTTATGAGTTTTGTAAATACTCGTGTAATCTATTCTTGTGAGTAATAGAGGTTGTTTTTCTCTCAAATTTGTGTTTACCAACGCCCAACCGATCCAAATACCCCAACAGAAACAATATAACTCCCTCCGTGTGGGACTTTTCTATGCATATTCAAATTCAAACGGCTCCAATACAATTATCGAACACCAAGTGAAAAATCGGAGCAAAAGAAAAGAAATTGGCCGTTGAATTTTGTGTAGAAATGAATTCATAAAAGATGGAGAAATAAGCAAAAAAAGAAGTGGTTGGTTATGTGTTGGATAGTAGTAGTAAATGCAGGTGTGGGTGGTTCACGTTGGAAGAATGAACAAAACATGAAATGCCATTACTAACTTTAGTTTTGATTTACACATACCAAAATGGTGAACATGATATAGTTTGACATTCTAGGGCAGTGACAAAATGACAATGTGAAACCTATAAATTTTTCAAAATCATGACGAAGTAAAGAAAGGACAATAGTTACTAATTTTGACAAAAGAAATAGAATTTACACATGATGAGTTTTTGGCTTCATTCAGTTTCATAATTTAAGGACTAGAAAGACACATGCATTTTCGTAAAAGATGTTTGTCCTTTGGAACTCAAAGATTTTTGTGAAATTTTGGCTGGTTTTAAGGGAAGAAAAAGATAAAGCCATTTTGACTCAACAGTCAAAATTGATACACAGGTATGGTGGAAATTTAACTTGAAGCCATAGTGCCTATCTGTTAATAGACAATTCCAAAAAAATCTCTCTTTCCCTTTTGGAAGATCACTTTCCTCATTTAATTACTATAGATAAGGATGGACGTCCTACTCTGCAATGCTACAAAAAAATGGAAATTTCTGACATTTTTGGAGTTCTTTTAAGTTAAAATAATTTATTACCATATGAATAATTTCAATTATATTAGAGAAGAAGATCTTCATCTATGTGAGATTTGTAAAAATAGAGCTGATTCCAAGTTTGAATAAAGAGAAATAATTGCAGTCATTATATATATATATATATATATATATATATATATATATATATATATATATATATATATATATATATATATATACCGGTAAAGTTATTGTCATGTGATCAGGAAATTACGAGTTCGAACCGTGAAAACGGTCTTTTGCAGAAATGTCGGGTAAGACTGTATACAATAAAACTTTATGGTCCCACCCTTCCCCGAACCCTGCATATAACGGGAACTTAGTGCATGGAACAACCCTTTATAGTCTTATTGTGATGAGTTTACAAATACCTAATTATCTGCTGATTTCTATGCATTTCTATATCAATTATTTTCTGCTTCCCAAAATGATGAAGGAACTAGCTAGCAAGTGTTCTTAATAATTACCACTTGGTATGTCTATCATGATCATGGTCTCCTTCTAAGTTCTAACTGCATAATTACAAAAAACTAAATAAATACTCTACTTAATAAAGCAACAACCCGATATACAAAGTATTATGTATTCACGTAAGATTCAGGAAAAGCTACACTTTAAAAGTGTGATATAAATAACATACACTAATGCAAGTATTAGTAATTGCTTTTACGGTTCGAATCCCTAACCTATAGATGATAGAGACAACTTTACCATTACTCCGAGATCTTCTTCAATTGTCTCTACTTCATGTTTGCTTGTAATACATCTTAGATGTATTTTAACTCTTTATTAAATTCATTTCATGTGAAAGTATTTAAGAGTCTCACCAAATGTACTCGGGTATTTCTTTTTTCCTAGCTGACATTATATTTTCCATGAAGCATATTTTATTCCGGTAAGAAAACTATTATTATTATTATTATTATTATTATTATTCGTTATTTAAAGAAAAAATGTTAATTGCAGCACTAGATGCTTCTCCCTTAAGTAACTTGAAAAGCTAAATGAAAAGATATTGAGAAATTCGATATAATCAAATAAATATAATAGTAACACAAAAGGAAATCTTTTAGTGCTAACTTTAAGAATTATATATTTTTGACACAAAAGATAAAAAATTATTAAATTGCATAGCATGCGTAATTGGTCAATCTAACAACAACTACCTATTTTAAACGTATGAAATTTCTAGGCCTTATTATGGAATTTTACACCCTATAGAAAATCTTAGAGTCCTATTTATTTTAAATAAATACCATTTTAAAATATTACATCCTATAAATACCTTTTATCTTTTATAGCAAAAAACTAAATATAGTTACATCCTACAATTAAGGCGCCATATATGCTAAATATTATTTTTTTTCTCTCCCTTTTTTATATTTTCTCTCACATATTTACCGCTTATCTGCAAACCCCAATACAATCTCTCTCTGTTTGCATACAACCAGACTATCTTCTCCCACAAACCCTAGTTTCTTAACTATTTTCCCATCCAAATTCTTAATTTTCAACCCTTAAACTATCAGAATCATCAATTACATATGTGTGTAAGAGTCCAAATACAGTGAGTGTAACCTATCTCTTTGCATATGTTATCAAATAAAAGGAGGAGAAGGAGAGAGATTGAGTACGGGGAAGTATCAAAGAAATTGACTCCGAGGCGAGAGGCTTCACGGACGTCGGCAAAGGTGCCTTGTTCGGAGACATCCCCGAAGACTTTGCCAAGAGGATAACATGGAAAGATTCCTTTTCACGTACCTTTTCAGTTTTTGTAGATGTGTTAGGGGGCTGACCAGCCAGCCGCCGGCCGGCGAAGCCATATGGTTGTTTCTCTCTCTAGATCGCCCAAATCGCCTATTTGTATTCAGTTGTATTCGAATGTATTCTTCAGCTGTATTCTCTTGTATTCAGGTTTAATCAGTTGTATTTAACTATTTTATTCAACAATAGTTAGTTGTATTCAAGCGTTTTATACAACTGCATTCAGTTGTAGTTAGTTATATTCAACTATTTTATTCAGCATAAGTTAGTTGTATTTTGTTGCATTCAAGAGTTTATTCAGCTGTATTCAGTTATATTTTTGTTGTATTCAAGTATTTTATTCAGATGAATTAAGGTGTATTTTGTTGTATTCAACTGTATTATTCATATGTATAATCTCTTTATTCAGCTATAATCTTATTATGTATCTTTCAAATGCAGATTAATGAGGGATCGTTTTAGTTCGTTGAGTTAAATTAGGAGAATATCATGTGATTCTATTTTCTTCCGTTTTTAGCACAGTTACGTTACTATATTTAATGTTAATATCGCTTGAATACATCTAAATACATATTCAGGCTAAATACATGTCAAACTTAGCTAGAATTCCAGATTTTACGCCTACATTTTTTGTTGTATTAATGAATACAACAGCTTAAATACATAAAATACATTGTATAAAAATATAAAAGGTATTTATGACACGTAATATAGTAAATAGTATTTATAAATGGCTAATTAGACAAAAAGATGGCTATAATTATTTGGTTTCTTGGTCAAGATTATTTTTATTACAATGTAATTTTCAGGAACTTGTTTGATATCTACCTTCCAAGTGAAATTAAATATATTTAAGTCAAAGTAGTAAGGCTGGACATCAAAAACAATATTTTAAATGATTTTAAAAGTTAATTTTGTATGAATACTATCTTTGTTAAATTTATGTAAATCTTTATTTGCTTCTTAAAACGTTCAAATTTATTAAGAATGAATAAAAACAATACTTTATTCTACATAAGTTTCTTAAATTTTTGTGAAATTTGACAAAACATTCTTAACATTAATTTTTAAGTATTAGTTTAATTTGTTTTACTATATTAATATACTCCAATTAAATGACTACATTTAAAAGTTGTCCAAATTAGAAAAAGAGGAAAAATAATATTGAATGGAAATTAAGTCATTGACATTTGACTCGTAAGTCATAAGGAAGACCCAACTTCACATTGACAAGTGTAACATACGCTTCATGTGTCACGTAATAGCAAACCATCGGTAACTCCTAAAACGCTCCTGTAGAGCGTGATGCTAATAAATTCTGACCTGGTAAATTCTGATTCTTCTGTTTTTCTCCACGACCCGGGGTAGTTGGCATGGGGGTGGGGGTGGGGTGGAGTTTAGGGGGGGATGTAGGTTTGTTTAGAAGAAGCTGAAAATATAGCTTACAGATTTCAGAAACCTGCAAAATCTGTTGTGTGATTCATTCAAAACCATGATTACAAGCCGACGAAAAAATAAACCCAACCTTAGGAAAATGAATAGACAATGAAACTGGCCACACAACATCATCTTTAAGATTAAAAGTAACAACCTTTTCTCATATACATTCAATTCCTATGGCTAACTCATCTTCTTCCTCCTCAAAATCCTCCATTTCTCCTCGTCATCCCCATCTTTTTACTCCTGTAAGTTCACCTCTCAATCTCTTTTTCCTTTTTCTCTTTTGGGTTCTTTTCTTTTTTACTAAGATATGAGGTATCTGATTTTCAAACGGAATCTTGGCGTAACTCGTAAAGTTGTTGTTACGTGACCATGAGTTTAAGAGTTCCTGAAAACAGTCTTTAGCAGAAATGCACCATAAGACTGCATACACTAGTCCCTTACAGTCCGGCTTTTTTCCAATAGCAGAAGTTTTGTGTACCGAACTTCTTTTTGGTATCTGATTTTCAAACTTTTTTTTTTTGCTGTTTTTGTTGATGCAGATTGAAGAAGGGAATGAAGAAGAGGAATATTCACAAGGGAGAAGCAGTTTTAGAGCAGAAACAACACCGAGTGAAGTTGAATACAGACACCATCCAACACCTTTACATCAACACTCTAATAATACAGAGAATAAAGGCAAAGGATGTACAAAAAAGAGGCCAGAAAATGGAGAAGATGAAAGAGGAGTTTTATGCAACAAATGCAGGCCAAGTAACAGAGAGAGAATTACTCATGTTGTTCCTTTAGACAACAAAAACAATTCTATATCAAGTCCCCATGGTATTTTCAAACCAGTTCTCTCATCGTTAGTTAAAAAAAGTCCAAGATTATCATCATCTTCAGATGTTGAATCTTCTACTGGAGGATCAAGAGAAGAACAATGGAAAATAGCTGTAGCTGAACTTTCACATAAATTAATTCAAGCTACAAGAAAAAGAGATGAAGCTATTTTAGAAGCATCAAGATTGAAGTTTTCCATGGTTGAGCTTGAAAAAAAGTTAAACAAGCTTGAAATTTATTGTCATAGCTTGAAATCTGGGCTTGAAGTTTGTAGCAACAATGTTAATACCAAATCCCCTCATGTTCAACGTGTGAAATTTGGTGAAGAAGATAAAGTTATTGAACATTTCTTGGTTATGGTTTCTGAGGCAAGATCTTCTGTTAGGAATTTAAGTCGATCAATGACATTTCAGTTAAGACAAATTGGTGGTAAAGTATATGATCGAATTGCATTACTTCTACAACCATACGATATTAAGGTTTCAATTTCAAGAAATCCAAGAGGGTTAATTGTATATCTTGAAGCTTTATTAAACAAAGCTTGTTATGAGGATTTTGAGTCAATTGGATTTCAAAAAGGTTCTTGTAATCAAATCTTGAACCCCATTGATCGTTGTGAAGCAAATTTTGGTTTGTACAATCGTTTGAAGGATTTAACATGGGAAGAAGTATTGAGTAAAGGGACAAGATTTTACAGTGAAGAATTCAGTAAATTTTGTGATAGGAAAATGAGTGAAATTGTGGCTATGTTGGGTTGGAATCGTGCTTGGCCTGAACCACTTTTACAAGCTTTTTTTGGTGCATCAAAAGCAGTGTGGTTAGTTCATTTATTGGCTAATTCACTGCACCCTGGACTACCTATTTTTAGAGTGGATAAAGAAATGAAATTTGATTCAGTTTATATGGAAGATATGGGTGGAGATAAAGCTAAGAAATTGGTTCCAGCCAAGGTTCGAATCATGGTCACACCTGGGTTCTATGTCTATGACAATGTGGTCAAGTGCAAAGTGCTTAGCAGGTATAATAATAGTATTAATAATATTTCATTTGATGGTAATGAAAAGGGTTTAACCCCATCACCTACATAACAAATTAGACATATGATTAAAATTATCATATAAAAATGTTTAGTTTATTTTGGTTTGTACTTAGATTTTGGTGGACTTTTTAAAGCAAAGTGAAATATTTGGCGTTTTGTTGGTGCAAGTTTTTGCATTGTTTTTCTCATTTACTTGGTCAAATTGGTGATTTTCTTTATCAGACTTTTCTTGTTGGGGTTTGGATTCTAACATTTCTTTGGAATGATAGATAAAAAAGAGGACAAAAATTCCTATATGGAATCTCATAATTATGTGCAAACTAGATAGATAGAAGAAGGTGCAAATGAATGAATACTTTTTACGAGTTGTTTCATTTCTTGTGGTACCTACCTAAGATAAATACAAGAAAGTAGTAAAGTTTCTTCTTGGTGTAATGAGTTGTTGTTGTCGTTGGCAGCCTTCATCTAGGTTTCCTCATCCTGCATTTTTGTCTTATTAAGAACTTGTTGGGACCAATGCAAGAAGTCCAACTCACTCTTTTTTAAAATCACTTTCATAGATTCACTAATAATCTCCATATATTTTCACACCTAAGATTTGCATATACATCAAATACTACATGTTACCTTCTATTAATACATATATAACAACCACCACAAAATCGATATAATCTCACAAGTAGGGGTAAGATCTATTAGCAACATCATTTTTATCCTCACAAAATAAGGATAAGGTCTGCGTATATTATTTTTTTCAGATTTTACGGTGTGAAATAATACTGGATATATTTATTATTGTTATTGTTGTAATCTCACAAGTGGAACCTGAGAACGATAATATGTACGTTGATGTTACCTTTACCTTATGAAAATAGCGAGACTCCGATTGACCTCGACTGCCAGTGCAGATAACAACCGATATTTCTTCTCTTGGAAGGTTTAGACAAATAAAAAAATCATCTAGCATTCTTTTGTCTCTATTAGGATTTTATTTTTAATTTTCATATACTTTATTGATAGTTAAGTCACACCATAGAAGGGAGTTATCTCCATATATGATGACATCTAAGATTTACCTATCAAACAAAAACTACATGTTAAGGGAAAACGTTTTATCATAGACTTTTTCTCTCCCTTTGGAAATAGAATACGTATTGAAAGTAATCTTTATCTTTAAAGATGATGTTTGAATGAAAAACAAACATTTGTCCTAGGTATTGTCATCTATACACATTAATTGTTTTAGAAATGGTTAAGTTGGCATAAAGAGCTAGCTGATATACATTTTTTGATTACTTATAATATAAGGTTGGCCACTTTCACATTAATAATACTCCACTACGTAGTTTTGTTGGTTGGTCTGTGAAATTAAGTAAAGTTTAGCTAGACATTTGTGCTTATACATGATGCTACTTTTTCTCAGCACACTTGCTACATGGCATTTGCTTCAAAACCATTAGCTCACGGCTTATTGTTTTGCTTTAATATGTTATCTATACTAATATTACCATCCCACTTAGTCTGGCATTATTTTACTCAAAATAACAGCTAAGGGTCATTTGGTTTGAAGAAAAGTTATGCTGAGATTAATTCTGTTGAGAGTAGTTATTTTGATATTATATCTTATTAATTGTTTGTTATATTGTAGTATTAATTTTGGGATTGTTAATTTTACCGTTTTATCTTTAGATTATTATTTCATCCTCTGACATGTATTAATTATCCCGGTACTATTTTTAGTATCAGGATAGTTTATCCCAGAATTAATAACTACCCAAGGAATAAGATGATACTAATAAATTTATAGCGGGAGAAAAGAAATTAAGATAATGAAAGCATCGTTTAGTAGAGGAAAATCAGAACAAGGCCTGATTAGTCGTGAAACTAGTGAAAACTGTATAAATAATGTGCGTAATAGATACACAATGCTAAACTTTATGAGAAATTCTGAATTATGAGGAGAGTTGCATAAATTAGAATGCGATATATTTAATGCTTATAGTTTAAATTCAAAAACCGAGCAAATAAGTGAAATATTTTCTTGGAATAGAGAAAAATAAATATGACATTTCCTTCTCCCTCTTACCATGTAATAAAATGTTAGTAAAAAATATCGCTTTGATTCCCTCAAATTGCTATATAATCCAGCATAAATATGAACCACAACAATGTTAACCCATCTGCACGAAAACTTAAAAGAAGAAACAATAACAGTATTACCACAGTTTTGGTTGTGGAAGTTGGTGTTGGTAAACTTTATTTGTAAAATAATTTTAGAAATATAAATAAAAAATTATGATAAACTTAAATGACATAATCAGAAATGATCATAAACAATTCGAGCTTACTGAATTCACAGTGTCTCCTTAAGGTATTTAATCCCCTTCTAGCACCCAAGGTTATGGATTATTTTCTCCCAGGATAGAACGAATTACACACTGGTGTAGTGGTACTCCAAGCGCTAGTGTTTTCGCAAACACAAAAATCAGTAGCAAATCGCACTTACTTTTTGCTTTGTTTGTATGCTTCGTAGTAAAATTCTGAGCAGAATAGTTTCTGTTAATATTTTACTATTAACAAATAAATTTGGTCCAGAAAGTTAATCAATCATTTGACCGAATCCGAAGCCGAAGCCGAAGCCGAAGCCGAAGCCGAAGCCGAGCCGAGCCGAGCGATCGACGACGACGGCGCGAGGCTTACTTTCTTCTCAACTCTTTAAGAGCTATAAGAAGAGCAATTGCTTATAAACCCATAAAAAAATCTCTTCCTCTTCCAATATGGGACAATGTCCATATGCCAAGGGGGGAAACTTGAAATTTCACTTAAAATTTTTATTTTCCTCCATTTTTCATTCACTCTCTTTTAAGTATTTAATTTATTAATTTAAATACATAAACCCAACAATCCCCCACATGAATGGGGAATGGTTATATCGCGGAAGTATGCATGAAAAAACTGCGTGATTCGCAAGCAAGAATTAATTGCATCTGGATAAGTAAGTTTTCCTTTGAACTTTCCGCAGTGAACTTATGTCGGATATACTCGATCAATCGGTAGATTTGATATCTTTGAACCGTCGAACTTTAGTGTATACCTAGACAACTACAAGTCACACAACCAACCCTTAACCGTCTTTGGTTCTCATTGTTGTGTTTGTTTCAACCATGAACACCGTCTGGTTTCATAAGTGCGTGGAGAACTGACCTTACAAAGTTATCCTTGAAGCGGCTAACACTTCACACTTACATAGGTGATTCCTAAACGTATCATCCCGTAGATACACTATTCGATATACCCCGTATGAAACTTAGAATTTATTAAAAAGCCTTAGTGCTTTATCCTTTGTACTGAACATTGTCTCATCACGAGAATGGACTAAAAGTTTAGTTGAAAATGTTGAACCGTCATAAATGACTCTGTTTGATCTCCTTGAACCTAGATCTTGGGATCTCCAGTCTTCTAGGTAGAGTTATCTCCATTATGACTTTTTCTCGTCTACATTCACATTCCCCTTGATGACTTCTCAACTACCTCTCTAGTTAGGCCTTTTGTAAGTGGATCTGACACATTATCACTTGACTTACATAGTTAATCATGATAATTCCTCTAGAGAGTAATTGTCTAACGGTTTTATATCTTCGTCGTATATGACGAGATTTACCGTTATACATAACGCTCCCAGCCCTTCCAATTGCAGCTTGACTATCACAATGTATGCATAATGGTGCCAACGGTTTGGGCCAAAATGGAATATCTTTCAAGAAATTCTGGAGCCATTTAGCTTCTTCACCGGCTTTATCTAAGGCTATGAACTCAGCCTCCATTGTAGAGCGGACAATACAAGTTTGTTTGGACGACTTCCAAGATACCGCTCCTCCACCAATAGTGAATACATATCCACTTGTGGAATTGGGATCATTTGATCCGTTGATCCAATTTTCATTATAGTATCAGTCAATGACTGCAGGATATTTACTATAGCGCAAAGCAAAGTCTTGGGTATGTACTAAATACCCCAAAACTCGTTTCATGACCATCTAATGAGATTGACCTGGATTGCTCGTATATCGACTCAATTTAATTATAGAACAAGCTATATTTGATCGTGTATAGTTCATGATGTACATTAAGCATCCTAACACACGAGCATAATCCAATAGTGATATATTTTGGCCTCTGTTCTTTGCTAATGCAAGATTCATGTCAATTGGAGTCTTTGCAACTTCAAATCCCAAGTGCTTGAATTTTTCAAGTACTGTCTTAATATAATGAGATTGTGACAATGCTAGACCTTGAGAAGTCTTATGGATCTTAATTCCCAGAATTAAGTAAGCAACTCCCAAATCTTTTATATCAAACTTGCTAGTTAGCATACGCTTTGTAGCTTTTATGTTGGCAATGTCATTACTCATTATGATCATATCACATTCGTTTATTTTAAACCCATTTGACAATATTGTTTGGTCAAATTTTGCATGCCATTATTTGGGTGCTTGTTTTAGTCCGTAAAGGGACTTAACAAGTCTACAGACCCTCTTTTGTTTATTTGGAACCATAAACCCTTTAGGTTGTTCCATGTAAATTTCTTCCTCTAACTCTCCATTTAAGAAGGTCGTCTTAACATCCATTTGATGAATTTCAAGACAATAAACTGCAGCTAATGCTACCAACGTTCATATGGACGTAATTCTTGTAACTGGAGAGTATGTATCAAAATAGTAAAGACCTTCTCGTTGTCTATACCTTTTGACCACAAGTCTTGCCTTATATTTTTCAATTGTGCCATCATCTTTCATTTTCCTCTTAAAGATCCATTTAGAACCAAACGATTTATTTCCAGGAGGAAGATCAATCAATTCTCATGTATGGTTTGGTTTTTCAGTATGGATTCAATTTCACTATTGACTGGCTCTTTCCATAACAATGATTCCAAAGAAGACATAACTTCTTTAAATGTTTGATACTCATTTTCCAATAAGAAAGTCACAATATCTGGTACAAATGAAGTAGACGTTCTTTGACATTTACTACATCTTGGAACCTCCTGGTTATGTGAAATTTCTTTTCTTTCTTCCCGAGGTCGTTTATATCCTTCACCAACCGACTCACATTCCTTTTTATACGGATATATATTTTCAAAGAACTCAACACTATCCGATTCTATAACCGAATTATTATGAATGTCGGGATTTTCTGATTTATGAACCGGAAATCGATATGTTTTACTATTAGTTGCATATCCTATGAAAAAACAATCAACGGTTTTCGGTCCTATTTTTATTCTTTTGAGTTTAGGAATTTGCACTTTTGCCAAATGCCCTCACACTTTAAAATAATTCAAGTTGGGCTTCCTTCATTTCCATTTTTCATATGAAATTGATTGTGTTTTGCTATGGGGTACTCGATTTAGTATTCGGCTAGCCATAAGAACGACTTCCCCCACAAGTTCTGTGGCAAACCAGAACTTATCAATAATGCGTTCATCATATCCTTTAATGAATGATTCTTTCTTTCTGCAATTCCATTGGATTGGGGCGTGTAAGGGGCCGTTGTTTGATGAATAATTCCATATTCTAAACATATTTGTTCAAAAGGAGATTCATATTCACCATCCCTATCACTTCTTATCATTTTGATTTTCTTGTTAAGTTGTGTTTCAACTTCATTTTTGTATTGCCTGAATGCGTCTATTGCTTCATCTTTACTATTAAGTAAGTAAACATAGCAATATCTAATACTATCATTAATAAAAGTTATGAAATACTTCTTTCCACCGCGAGATGGTATTGACTTCATGTCACAAATATCTATGTGAATTAAGTCTAAATGATTTGAATTCCTTTCAACTGACTTATAAGGATGTTAAACATACTTGGATTCTACACGTACTTGACATTTTGATTTGTCACATTCAAATTTAGTCAATAATTCCAAATTAATGATTTCCCGTAAGATTTTATAATTAACATGACCCAAACGTCTATGCCATAATTCATTTGACTCAAGAGGTAAGACGAAGCTGAAACTTTATTATTATTATTTTCCACAACCATTACATTCAGCTTGAAAAGGCACTGTGAGGTAACTTTTTCCTACAAACATTTCATTCTTACTTATTACAACCTTATCGAATTCAAAAACACACTTAAATTCATTCTTAACAAGAAGTCCCGTAGAGACTAAATTTTTATTAATTTCGGGAACATGAAGGACATTGTTTAAAGAGACCACTATGCCGGAAGTTATTTTGAGAAAAATCTTCCCACATCCTTCATTCTTGGCCTTTGCAGCATTTCCCGTGAAAATTGTCTCGTCGTGTCCAACAAGAGCATAAATAACGAATGCTTCCTTGACAACACAAACATGGCGAGTAGCTACAGAATCATTCCACCACTCTTTAGGATTGCTCACAAAGTTGCATTCGGAAAGCATGGCGCATAAGTCATCAACATCATCATGCTTTTCAACCATATTTGCTTGACCCTTGTTCTTGTCTTTCTTTGGAGCACGACACTCCGTAGATTTGTGTCCGTTTTTTCGCAGTTGTAGCAGTTTCCACTGAGCTACTTCTTACTTGGGTTATATTTCGGACCAGAAGCCTTATTTCTCCTTCTTGTTCTCTTCAACAATATTTGCTCCCATTATTATTGAACTTCCACGGCCTCTTTTTTCAACAGCTTTGTTGTCCTCTTCAATTCTCAATC
The DNA here is from genome assembly GCA_034376525.1 of Nicotiana benthamiana. Taxonomy (NCBI): domain Eukaryota; kingdom Viridiplantae; phylum Streptophyta; class Magnoliopsida; order Solanales; family Solanaceae; genus Nicotiana; species Nicotiana benthamiana. Next base: position 171,517,002 of record CM067339.1, read on the forward strand.
TAACAATGAGATCTTCAAGGGACATCTCCTTGCGTTTGTGTTTCAAGTAGTTATTGAAGTCCTTCCACAAAGAAGGCAACTTCTCAATCATTGCTGCTACTTGGAATGCTTTATTGATAACAAGACCTTCAATGAAATTTTTGTTAGTAAGAATAATAAGATTACTACTTTCAACGTCAATTTTAATTTGATTCATACCTTCTGCAAGGAGATGGTGAATAATCACTTGCAGTTCTTGGACTTGGGTAATAACAGATTTTCTATCTACCATTTTATACTCCAAAAACTTTGCAGACAAGAACTTTTTCAACCTGGCATCTTCAGTTTTATACATCCTTGACGTTTTCACGCCACTGTAGACATTATATAAAGCATCCTCCAACCCGCTAAGAATATAATTCTTGCACAAGAAATCTGAATGCTTTCACGCCTCAGTCACGAGAAAGCGTTCATTATTAGGAGTTTCATCAGACAACACAGGAACATCTTCCTTAATGAACTTCTGAAAACTTAAAATAGTCAAATAAAAGAACATCTTTTGCAGTCAGCACTTGAAATCAATCCCGAATAATTTTCTGGGTTTCTCCGCCGTTGCCAAAGCAGCCGGTATCGTTCAGTTTGTTGATGCATTGGCTGTCACCATTGGAATAGCTTGGTTCTCATTTCCATTAGTCATTTTTGTAAAAGAATGACACCAATGTTAAAATCACATAGATTTTAATAGAGTACAAAATAACAAAGGTTTTACTCTCCAGAAACAATAATACAAATATAGAAATATATTAAATTTAAATTCCTTAAGCTTGTTGGTAAATTGTATTTGTAAAATAATTCTTGAAATATAAACAAAAAATTATGATAAACAGAAATGATCATAAACAATTCGAGCCCACTGAATTCACAGTGTCTCCTTAAGGAATTTAATCCCCTTTTAGCACCCAAGATTATGGATTATTTCCTCTCAGGATAGAACGAATTACACACTGGTGTAGTGGTACTCCAAACGCCAGTGTTTCAGCGAACACAAAGATCAATAGCAAATCACACTTACTTTTTGCTTTGTTTGTATGCTAAAAGTATGCAGAAGAAGGAGAGAAAAGTCAGAAATTCGTAGTAAAATTCTGAGCAGAATAGTGTTGTATTTATAGCCAAAATTTGGGCTAGAACCTGAAGAGGCGCAACTCTTCTGAATGGCTATTTCTGCAAAACTGCCACAGCATAAATGCCATTACATAAATGACTATTTATTCAACAATAAAGAGGGATAATAAAGAGGAAAAATTGATGGGTAGTTAATTTTCTGTTACAAAAACAGAAAAACGAATTGGATTTAATATATATATTTACTATTAATATTATGTTATTAACAAATATTTAATAACACATTTCTGTTAATATTTTACTATTAACAATAAATTTGGTCCAAAAAGTTAATCAATCAATCGATCATTTGACCAAATCCAAATCCGAAGCCGAAGCCGAAGCCGAAGGCGAGCCAAGCGAGCGACGACGATGACGGCGCGAGGCTTGCTTTCTTCTCAACTCTTTAAGAGCTAGAAGAAGAGCAATTGCTTATAAACCCATTAAAAATCTCTTCCTCTTCCAATATGGGATAATGTATATATGCCAAGGGGGAAAACTTGAAATTTCACTCAAAAATTTCATTTTCCTCCATTCCCCATTCACCCTCTTTTAAGTATTTAATTTATTAATGTGTACATAAACCCTAACAGTTGGACAACATAAAATTGATATGGAAAACTTTCTTGTCTATTCTCATTATTTAATTTGAAAGTGGGAGGTGCTTATTTAAACAAAAACATAATACAATGGCCAGCTTTAGTGTTACTTATGGCCTTATATTTAGAGATTAACCATTTATTTAAAATTAGGCTAATGTCCGAATTTTAATTTTGAATCTCAGATCAGGTAGTCAATTTCACACTCAGACCACTAGTCTATTTCTAGGATAATATTACAAATGAAGCTATTTGTGCAAATCAGCTTAAATGGCTAAATTGGATAAGCTGGACTTAGTACAAGACATATATTTGAGTTGTCAAGACCCAGATTCTCCCCGTCATCGAGAATTGTGATGGCACCTACTATCGGAGCTAGACAAGCCAACCTTTTTAAACATTTCACAAAAATTTTAATCTAAAATAGTATAATAACTAAAATAATTAATTAAAAATCACGCGTAAGACTTTTAACAAAAATAAGAATAGTAAAGTACGAAAATTCATTATATGTCTCTACCCAGTATCTGGTGTCACTACTCACGGACTTCTAAAAAAGTACTAAAAACATCAGTCTGAAAGAAAAGACATAACAAGTCTGTTTCGATACAATGAAAACAAACGGAAAGAAATAGATGAGACTCAGGATCCGCGAACGCCAACGAACTACCTCGGAGTCTCTGGACTGAAGGATCGCTCCCTAGCTACTGCTGCGGTCCGTAAGCTGTATCCTAACCTATGCACAAAAGGGCACAGAAGTGTAGCATACCAACCTCATGTGCTGGTAAGTGCCCGGCCTAACCCCGGCGAAGTAGTGACGAGGGTAAACCCGACCTACCAAAATTAACATGTACAGATATATGTGGAATAATGGAAAGATAACAAAATTTAAACATATAATGGGAAGGGGACATGCTGGGGGTGTAACAATTCAATTATAAGACCAACGAATACGAAACGGAAACTGAATATTTAACATCAACAAAAGAAAGCCAGTGAATCAACAACTGCACGACATTACCCTTCGTGCTTTTACACTCAACTATAGTGCACGACATCACCCATCATGCTTTCCTCACCAAAACTGTCAAATATAGTGCACGACATTACCCTTCGTGCTTTTACTCTCAATATATAGTGCACGACATCACCCTTCATGCTTTCCTCACATAACTCTTACATCAAGGTACGGAATGACCCTTTGTGCTCAAATAATCAAGAAACATGGCATGGAAAGACCCTCCGTGCATAATTATCAAAATGTGGCACGAAAAGACCCTTCGTGCAAAATTATTGAAACATGGCACGGAAAGACCCTTCGTGCATAATCTCTCTTTTCCTCACCCAATCAACGGTCACAACCAAATGGGAAAGGAATATACTACAAGATAAAATATCCCGACAAGGGAGAACAACTCTACAACAAGTCCCGGCAAGGGAGAACAGCTCAACAATAAGTTCCAGCAAGGGAAAACGATTCAACAACAAGTCCCCGCAAGGAAAAAAAATACCAAAATTCCTTCTTTAGCTCATTTACTTCTCAACTTTCACTTCATAGTTCGTTTAACAAGTAATTATCACAATTGTTCACTTCTTTCGATACTCACGGTCATGCTAGACTCGGGCGCATAGGTAACCGTCAGCATACATATACATCGACTCCATATAGCACATTGCAACTATTATCTTTATCCTATTCCCTCAAGCCAAAGTTAGATCAAACACTTACCTCGAATCCAAAAATAGCAACTCAAAGCTCAATAATCGCTTTTCCTCTAGAATTCTACCCCGAGCCAACGATATCTAACATAATTCAATTTAATATTATCAATAATAGCACAAGGATACAATTTCCTAGCTTAGAAATACATTTTCTAACTTTCTTCCAAAAACACCAAAATCCGACACCTGGCCCACATGGTCCAAACTCGAGGCTCAGACCAAATTCCGATTACCCATAAGCCCACGAGTCCAAATATATGATTTGTTTTAAGACCGATCCCAAATTGAGGTTGAATCGCCCAAAATTCTCAAAAACTAACTCTTCCCAAAAGCCCTAATTTCTACCATGATTTCATATTTTAGGGGTTAGAAAGTTGATGTTTAGATGAAGGAAGCAATAAGAAATGAAGTTAGGATTACTTACCCAAAGAACTATGAAGAAATGGGAGTTTGAATTTCGTCCAATGGAGATTTTTAGGAAGAGCTCGTTTGAGAATTTGGGAAGAAATCCCGTCATTGTTCTGTTTGAGGATTTTAATATTACTGGGCGAATTTGGTCTATGCTATCGCAGGGCAACTGATGCGATCGCATAGAGGAGTGGGAAGTTATCTTATGCGATCGCATAGAGGAGTGGGAAATTATCTTATGTGATCGCATACAAGGTCATGCGAACGCATAGAAGAGAGGGAAGCCAGAGTTCTAGGTGGGGCTTAAATCTGTGTGATCGAGTAGAAGGGGATGCAATTGCATTGAAGAGGCTGTCCAAGCTATGCGATCGTGTACTAAGGAATGCGACCGCATTGAACAAAGTGGGAGGGCTGATAAGGGACTCTATGCGATCGCAAAGAAGCCTATGCGATCGCATAGAGGAAAGGACATGTGTAAAAATTGTAGAAAATCTGCAAAGTTTTTAAGAACAAAACACCCCGAACCACCCTTGAAATCACTCCCGAGCCCTCGAGGCTCCCAACCAACCACACACACTAACTCAATCACATCCTACGAAGTTGCTCGGGCGATCAAATCGCCAAAATAACATCAAAATCATAGAATTAACCTTCAAAACTCAAGATTTTCATTTCAAAGTTCAAAACTTTCAAATTTTTCATTTTTAGTCCGAAACATGTCAAATGACGTCTGTTTTACAGATAGCGTTTAACGCTCAATTAAGACTTGTACCGGGCGTCGGAACCAAAATACGAGCCCGATACTATTACTTTTGATCAAATCTCATTTTCAATTTTCCTTAAGCATTTCCAGAAAATAATTTTACGAAAAAATTCTGTACTCGGGCCTGGGACCTCGGATTTCGATTCCGGGAATACGCTCGAGTCCCATATGTTTCTAGGGACCCTCCGGGACCGTCACATCACGGGTCCGGGTCCGTTTACTCAAAATATTGACCAAAGTCAGCTATATTAATATAATCTTCAAAATTCTTAGTTTTTAACACAGAATTCAAATATTTCCACATAAAATTTTTCCGACTTCGCACCCAGACTGCGCACGCAAATCGAGACAACCAAATAAGAGGTTTTGATTTCCTTAGAAGCACAAAAAAGGAGAATTACGGTGATGAACCTTTGGGTCGTCACGTCCTCCAACTCTAAAACAATAGTTTGTCCTCGAACGGACAAAAGAAACAAGTACCTGAGTCGGGGAACAGATGGGGATAACGACTCTGCATATCAGACTCAGACTCCCATGTCGATGCCTCAGGAGGCTGACCTCTCTACTGAACACGCACTGAAGGAAAACTCTGCGACCTCAACTGTCGAACCTGCCTGTCTAAAATAGCCACCGGCTCCTCCTCATACGACGGATCTTTGTCCAAGTGGACAGTGCTGAAATCTAACACGTGAGCGGGATCATCGTGATACTTTTGAAGCATGGATACATTAAAAACCGGATGTACGGATGACAAGCTAGGCGGCAAGGCAAGTATATAAGCCACTTTCCCCACGCGGTCAAGAATCGTAGATGGGCCAATGAACCTCGGACTAAGCTTGCCCTTCTTCCCGAATCTCATCACGCCCTTCATAGGCGATACACAGGGCAATACTCGCTCACCAACCATGAAAGAAACATCCCTGACCTTATGATATGCATAACTCTTCTGCCAAGACTGAGCTGATCGAAGTCTATCCTGAATGATCTTGACCTTATCCAAGGCCTCCTGTACCAATATCTGTACCCAATAACCGAGCCTCTCTTGGCTCAAACCATCCGACTGGGGACCGACACCTCCTACATACAACGCTTCATACGGAGCCATCTGAATACTGGACTGGTAGATGTTATTGTAGGCAAACTCTACTAAAGGCAAGAACTGATCCCATGAGCCTCCAAAACCAATAACGCAGGCTCGGAGCATATCCTCAAGAATCCGAATAGTCCTCTCGGACTGACCGTCCATCTGGGGGTGAAATGCTGTACTCAACTGGACCTGGGTGTCCAACTCATGCTGTACCGCTCTACAGAAATGTGAGGTAAACTGCCGACCCTGGTCCGAAATAATAGATATGGGCACCCCATGAAGGCGAACTATCTCTCTGATATAAATCTCAGCATACCTCTTGGATGAATAGGTGGTGGCAAATAGGATAAAATGCGCTGACTTGGTCAGACTATCAACAATAATCCATATAGCATCAAACTTCTTCCGAGTCATCGGAAGTCCAGTAACAAAATCCATGGTGATCCTCTCCCACTTCCACTCGGGAAGCTCAATCCTCTGAAATAACCCACCGGGCCTCTGATGCTCGTAGTTAACCTGCTGACAATTCTGGCAACGAGACACATATGCAACAATGTCTTTCTTCATTCTGCGCCACCAATAATACTGTCTCAAATCTTGATACATCTTCGCGGTGCCCGGGTGAATAGAATACCGAGAAATGTGGGCCTCCGCTAAGATCGACTCTCGAATACCATCAACATTAGGCACACAGAATCGCCCCTGCAACCTCAATACGCCATAATCTCCCAATGTCATCTCCCTTGAACCTCCCCGATGCACCGTGTCTCTTAGGACACACAAATGGGGATCATCAAACTGCCGCTCCCGGATACGCTCCATCAATGACGAACGATCAACCATGCAAGCTAACACCCTGCTGGGCTCAGAAATATCCAATATCACAAATCTATTGGCCAAGGCCTAAACATCCAAGGGTCTCCGGCTGACCGGAATATATGCAAGACTACCCATGATGGCGGACTTCCCACTGAATGCATCGGCCACCACATTAGCCTTTCCCGGCTGGTATAAATAGAAACATCATAGTCTTTCAACAACTCTAACCACCTATGCTGTCTCAAATTCAACTCTTTCTGCTTGAACAAGTACTCAAGGCTCTTGTGATCCGTGTACACCTCTTACGACATAGCATACAAATAATGCCTCCAGATCTTCAAGGAATGAACAATGGCTGCCAATTCTAGGTCATGAACTGGATAATTCTTCTTGTGGATCTTCAACTGCCTCGAAGGATATGCTATGACCTTGCTATTCTGCATCAACATTGCGCCAAGCCCGATACGAGAAGCATCACAATACACAGTATAGGGCCCAGATCCCGTGGGCAAAACAAATACCGGTGGCGTAGTCAGAGCTGTCTTGAGCTTCTGGAAGCTCGCCACATTCTCATCGATCCATCCTTTTTCTTCACAAACTACACCGGTGCACCCCAAGGCGATACACTGGGTATAATGAAACCCTTTATCAAGCAAGTCCTGTAGCTGCTACCTCAACTCTTTCAACTCTGGCGGGGCCATGCGATACGACGGAATGGAAATAGGTTGAGTGCCAGGAGCCAGATCAATGTAGAAATCAATATCCCTGTCGAGCGGCATACCCGCCAGGTCTGAATGGAAAACCTCGGGGAACTCCCGAACAATAAGAACATAGTAGATAGATGGAACCTCTGTGTTGGAGTCATGAACATACGCCAAATATGCTAGACACCCCTTCTCAACCATACGCCGAGCCTTGACATACGAAATAACACTACGGGTGGCATGACATGGGGTCCCCCTCCATTCAAGTCAGGGGAAATCTGGCAAGGCCAAAGTCACGGTCTTGGCGTCTCAATCCAAAATAGCATGATACGGGGACAACTAGTCTATCCCCAATATAACATCAAAGTCCACCATGTCTAAAAGCAATAAGTTGACACGGGTCTCAAGACCCTCAAATACACCACACAAGAATGATGCACTTGGTTGGCCATTATAGAATCACCAACCGGTGTGGACACATATATAAGAATACCCAAAGCCTCACTAGGCATGATAAAATAGGGTGCAAAATAGGACGACACATAAGAATACGTAGATTCCGGATCAAATAATACTGAAGCATCTCTATCATAGACCAGTATAGTACCTGTAATCACAGTATCAGATAACTCGGCCTCCGGCCTGGCTGGCAATGCATAACAACGGGGCTGGCCCTACCACCCTAAGCTGTATTTCTGGGACGATCTATTGCAGGCTTACCCCTGCCTATGGCTGTACGAGCTCCACCTCTACGGTCTCTACCTCTACCTCTATGATCCCTACCCCTGCCTCTAGCTGGCTGGGTGGCATGTGGATCGCCTGCTGCCTGAATCATAGGGTGAGGACCCTGCTGCTGAGAACTACTCGAGGCTCGAGGGCAAAACCTAGCAATATGACCTGGGTCACCACAACCATAACATGCCCTCGGCTGCTGAGACTGCTTGCCCTGTTGACCGGTATGTCCTCCCCTGAAGCTCTGAAGTGGCGGTGCACTGATGGGGGCTAGTGGTGCGCTGAAAGTCTGCTGGTCCGAATAATACTGCTGAGGACCACCATCGCCTGGAGTGTCATGCGAAACCTGAAGTGCCGACTGGAAGGGCCTCTGAGAGTAGCCTCTGTCATATGCATCCCTACCTCCAGATGAGGTACCACTAAATCTCCCCGAATGTCGAGGCCTCTTGTCTAAACCCTTACTACCTCCTCTAACCAGTGTCATCTCTACCCCGCTGGCTGCATGGCCGCTTCCAGAAAGGAAATATCACTACCAACTCCCATATCCATCTGAAGGCGAATCGGCTGAATCAATCCATCAATGAATCTTCGGACCCTTGTCACACCTCCTTTTTCACTATATTCCCCCGCAAAGGCAGCGTAAATGTGTTTTTCCACTTAAAGGGCTGTCGAAATGGGATTTGGTTATTAATTATTTATAGTCGCCACTTGTGAGGTTAATGGTGTCCCAAGTCACCAATTTGAATCCCGAACCGAGGAAGATCATGACTCTGTTAATAGTGCGCGAACCAGAAATCCGGATAAGGAATTCTGTTAACCCGGGAGAAGGTGTTAGGCATTCCCAGGTTTCGTGATTATAGCACGGTCGCTTAACTGTTGTATTGGATTTTATCTGATTCTATACATGCTAACTTATATGCCTTTTGTTTGCAAATTGCTTTTTTATTATTATTTATTTTAAAAGACTTGCGACGTCGTGAAAACGTGTCTTTGACCACGTCTCCATCAAGGCACCCGTAGTCATTGACGCATTTCGACTTCATCGAGATTTGGATTTGGGTCGCATTAATGCGCACCCGCGTTTAGGAAGATAAATTTAATTAAATCGTGCTTAAGGATTCTAACGTAATATTATTTGGGAAAGGCCGTTGAAATTCGCTAAACGGCCCTTCCAAATTCTATTCATTTTTAATAACCAACTACTGAGGGACCCACATTTATTTATGTTCGGTGAGGCTCGTCTCCATTTTTCGAATCACTTTTTCTGATCATTGTTTGTTTATAAGAATTATGACGTCATGAAAATGTGTTTCTAACCCCGTCGCCATCAAAGAACCCGTGGTTATCAACATTTCAATTTCGTCGAGATTTGGATTTGGGTTGCATCAATGCACACCCGAGTTTAAGAAGGTATTTTTTAATTAAACGCGTCTAAAGATTTGTAACGTGTTATTATTTTGGGGAGGGTCGCGAAATTCGCTAAACGACCCCCCATATTCTAAATCAATTCTTATAAATATCAATCGAGGGGCCGGCATTTATTTTTGTTTGGCGAGGCTCGTCTCATTATTTATTAAAAGGCCAACCTAACACTGACTACGATTTTCTATTTATTAACTATCTTTAAAAGAAGAAAACTGGACTATCCAGTGAAATTATACGCTGAAACACAGTAGTCCAAACTCAACAACGAGTTGGACCACTGATGGGCTTCAGAAATGGCCCAACTATTACAGCTGGGCAAGGATGAAGGCCCAAGCGACAGATGACTGCCTGGGATCGAATCCCCCTAGCAAGCTTAAACCCATGTAAACCACCCAATTGGCAGTTCTGAAATCGAGTTCTCGTAAGTCCAAATCCCACTTGACATTCACCTTTAGAAGATTTCAACACATTGGGCCCATAGCGTGAGAAATCAAGCCCAAACATACATGAAGTCCTGGACAAGATCGATCTTAGGTAAAGACACGGATGCAACTCCAAATACCCACCCAGCTTGATTGCTTGGGCAATTAATATTGGGATTTTTATCTATACATCTCATATAACAAACCTTACTACCATTATTGTGCATTGTTTGTTTATTACCCTCATATCTCATGTTTTTATTACATAATATGTACCAAACAAGATATTTGCTGATTTTCCATCCTAAATTAACACTAGACAATTAAGGCTAATGATATTTGCTTATCTCCAGTTTTGAATGCCAATCAGTTTTGATGATAATTAATGTTTGACTTACTACCAAATAAATTTCCCTTACATTAAGGTAACATATTAAATGCTCCAAATATATCCTCTAAACTATACCGATTATGTCCTCTAAACGGAAGATCCATTGGATTTTTTCGACAAAACTGTTTCGAAATTGACTAAAGTAATTCCTCCAAACAGAAATTCGTCAAAACTGTTTCGAAATACTACTCTCATTCCTCCATTTAAAATTCGACAAAACTGTTTGGAAATTGACTACTCTCATTCTTCCATTCAAAATCAGATTTTCTTGTTATTGAGTGATAGCCTAATTCCCCCAGATTCTCTCTTATTTTTTCATATTTTGTAGTTCTTCCGTGACTGGCAGTAAGGAGATTCTACAATGTTAGAAATTCCGATAATGCTTAAATGTAATGGTTATTGGGATAACCATGGCAGTTTCAGAGATTTTGAAGTTGACGCCATTTTGGTTGATGAAACTGCAAGCTACGGAATTCTCCAATCTACAATTGCAGAACAATTATCGATTGATACATCTGATAAAGTTGTAGAAATAAAATACATTGTGAATGATAATTGTCCTCCGTTGCAGATTAGAAACGATATGGGCGTTCGTTTATATATGGAAACGAAAAAAGAGAATAAAAACTTAGGTTCGTATCCTATGTATTAGCATAAGAGATTTCAATATGGAATTGGCAATAACCAATGAACACCCCATCAGTATAGGTAAGTTTGCGTCGAAACCGAATTCGGAGATTTTTGTGTTCTCTATTCAACTACAATTTGACGCCAATTATCTATAATGAATATACAATGTGAATGTTTTGTCTGCAGGTTCTTCAGGATCATTAAGGTTATTAGAAATTCCATCTTCACCAGCTATTGAGCAATATCAAAGTGAAATAATAATTGAATCTTCTCAAACATGCATTGAGGAAGGTCAAGTGTACCAGGACAAGAAGACGATTGTTGCTGCAATGAAGAATTATGCAGTTATGCAGAAGTTCCAGTTCAGAGTTAAAAGATCAAGTTGTAGAAGGTTTGTAGTTAGTTGTTCATTTTCAAAATTAAAGTATTATTTTTATTTATGCAGTTGTATACAATTGTAGTTAATGTATTCAATTGTAGTTAATTGTAGTTATATGTAGTCAATTGTAGTTCATTGTAGTCAATTGTAGTTGTTTGTAGTCAAATGTAGTTACGAAAAACCAGTTTGTCGGTATTTGTAGTTAGTTGTAGTTAAATGTAGTCAATTGTAGTTCATTATAGTATTTAATAAAAATGTTTGAAAATTGGATTTTTTTGTAGCTACTGGCTTGTATGTGTTGCAGAGAACTGTAAATGGCACTTCAAGGCAACATCTATTAATGATTCATCATTGTTCAAGATAAGAAATTTTAGCCGACAACACACATGTTGCCGAATGGACGAAACATTCATAAAGCGCAAGTGTACTGCAACAGTAGTTGGTAGCATTGTCGTTCCAAAGTTTTGTGATCCGAAGACTGTTTACACGCCAAAGGACATACAAACTGACATGTTATCCGAACATGGAGTCAACCTAAGCTACATGCAAGCATGGAGAGCAAAGGAAAAAGCATTACGGTTTCTGCGAGGGAATCCGTGTGACTCGTACAACAGATTACCAAAATATTTTTATATTCTTGAGAAGAATTATCCCGGTTCTGTTGTTAAATTGAAGAAGGCAGCAGATGATTGCTTCTTGTATGCATTTGTTGCTCTTTCTACATCAATAAATGGTTGGCAACATTGTAGGCCGGTAGTAGTGGTTGATGGTACATTCTTAAAATCATCATACAGGGGTATTATGCTGACAGCAAGCACCATGGATGCAGCAGGTAACAGATGTAATAATGTTGTAGTTACAATGTAGTTACTTTGTATAAATTAATGTATTTTATATTGCCTAAATTATCCATATATATTTGTATTTAATAGTTAATCTCAAGTTATGTCTACAAATTGTAGGTTCTACTTTTCCCTTGGCATATGCTGTTGTTGATTCTGAGAACGACGCGTCTTGGAAGTGGTTCTTTGAACAATTCAAGGAGGCATATGGTGAAAGACCTTCTATGTGTGTTGTCTCAGACAGGCATGAGGTATATCGAAGGCAACATCCGTAGTCTATCCTAGAATGGCACACTACTTTTGCATGTGGCATATATGGACAAATATAAGGTCAAAATTCAAGAAGTCACATCTACAATTACATGAATTGTACTTTGCTACAGCACGGTCATATACTCTGGATGATTTCAATGAAAGAATGATGAAGATTCAGGAGGTAGACCCACGTGTTTCGTCTTACCTACATGATATTCGATATCATAGATGGTCAAGAGTACATGCAGCGGCAAATAGAACTTTTACTATGACTTCAAACATTGCAGAGTCGTTGAACGCTGTTACAAAAGAGGTAAGAGAGCTGCCAATATTTGATCTATTGGAGTATATGAGGACTATTATAGAACGTTGGACAAAAGACAAGTTATTGAAGGCAAATGGTACTTTCACATTACTTGGGCACAAATTCAACAAAGAATTGGAAGATAACACTCTATTATCCCAGAAACTAAAGGTAATATATTATTGTTTGGTGCATGAAAAAAAAAACAAAAAAAGTAGTAGATGAAAATGTTGTTTCCAGAGAGTTTTAAAATGTAGACGATTGTAGTTAAATGTTGTTAATGTTTTATGAATTATTTCCAGAGAGTTTTAAAAATGTAGACGATTGTAGTTAAATGTAGTTAATGTTTTATGAATGATTTCCAGAGAGTTTTAAAATGTAGATTGTAGTTAAATGTTGTTAATGTTTTATGAATTATTTCCAGTGAGTTTTAAAAATGTAGACGATTGTAGTTAAATGTAGTTAATGTTTTATGAATGATTTCCAGAGAGTTTTAAAAATGTAGATGATTGTAGTTAAATGTAGCTAATGTTTGTCGGATTTTTTCCAGAAAGTTTTAAAAATGTAGACGATTGTAGTTAAATGTAGTTAATGTTTTATGCCGTTTATTTGTAGCTGATTTGTAGTTAACTGATTGTTGCTAACATAGTTAACTTATTGACACCTTATTATTTTCTTTTTGATCTTGAATTGTAGGTAAGAGCTTCAACCGATCATATACACACTGTGTTAGATGGCGTGAAGAGGTACATTGTATGTTTAGAAAATAAGAAATGTAGTTGTGGACAATTCCAACTTGATGAACTTCCATGTGCACATGCTTTGGCATCATTAAGGCATAGGAATGAAAGGCCGGACAACTATTGCTCACCGTATTACACAACTAAGAGCCTACTACTTACATATGAATTGCCAGTTAATCCTCTTCCTGATGAAGCAAAATGGGATGTTCCACAACATATTTTGGATGATGTAATAAAGCCACCGGCTGGAGATAAAAGGCAGGCAGGAAGACCTCACAAGGAAAGATATAAAAAATTTGATGAAATAAACTCAAAGAAGTACAAGGTGTCATGTGGCAATTGTGGAGGTGAAGGGCATAACAAAAGAAGTTGCAAGAATGCGCCTAAAAAGGCATGAATATAATGTAGCTACAATAGTTATTCAAAATAAATGGTAGTTATCCCAGATTATCGGAATTTAAGGTGTAACTGTAATACGTTTTTGACGATAATAAAGAAGTTTACTAATATACTTGAGTAATGTAAACTGTTTGCAGATTGTTGTTATAATGTACTTTAAGTGATTTCGAAATGTGTTATCGACATAATAGATAAAGACAGAATGTTGTAGATAAAGAAAAAACGTTGTAGTTCATTTTCATGAAATCTAAGTAAGAAACATCATCATGTTTATCTGAAAACATATATTGTGCAAATGTACTGCAACAGTGCATGTAGCGTTGGACTTCCAACAATTTGTAGTTATGTAATTGTAGTTATATGCAGAATAATTGTGTAGTTATATGTAATTGTAGTCACTACATTAATAATGTCTAATGTATTCATGAAGCTATTGTTCATTACAACCAAATGACTACATTTACAATACATATTGCCTTGAGGAGAAGAGGGAGCATGATATGGAATTGTAGATAATTGTAGTTTCCTTTAATACTGTTATCATTATCAATAGAGTTAACATCTGTATTGAGGCAATTCTAAATCGTCGAATAGATTGAACTGGCTTCAAATTTTATTTCATAGTTTTTAGTTCAGACCTGTAAGAAAACCTTGGATTCCAATTCAAGAAGTTGGATAATGCAAGCACTGGCATGATAATGTCTAATGTATTCATGAAGCAATTGTGCATTTAGTTTGCATTTCTGAAACAAATATGTTCTAAACTGAAATGGGAGATCAGAGTTGTAATAAGAATAAAAACAATCTCACAACAAAAGTGAACATACAATGCAACTAAATGCACAGATGAATCTCAGAAAAATGGCAAACAGAAATGCAAACTTAAGGTTAATTTTCCAAAGCAATTGTTCAGTACAACCAAACTGACATAATTCTCCACTAACTACAAAATTGTTCAGTATCCATGAAACATTGTGGGTTACAATCAAAGTTCATTACAACAGTACACACTATTTCCTCTTTCGTTCCACTTTAGTTCTCTCATTTTTTTTGGCGGTGGACCCCTCCTCCTTGCAAGTCTGCCTGTACCCTCGCTCTCACTGATTGAACCATCATTTAGCTTCTTTGTGGCGTATTCCCACAACAGAGCTCCGTAGCGTCTACGGTGTTTGTTAATATCATTAAGATCCTCCTTTGGTATAGATAAATCACCATTGCTAATATATTGCGCAAATGCAGCAACAAATACACCGCAATCCCTGCAGATTATGAGTAATTTTCATTAAATACCAAAAACCAAATAAATTTTAATTAAACATATAGAAAGGGAGTTTAGTTTTTTACAGTGAGCCTTCCTTTTGTTGTGGAATCTCGGCAACCATCCATTGTATGTCTAGAGGGTCCGTAACTGGCTTCTCTACGTATGACTTTGTATTCTTGAAGTCAATGTCCTTGCGTTTATCGTAGAAACCAGTGCATGACAAATAAAGAGGAATAATTGTTGAAAATTTTTCAGCCAAAGCTTGAACTGTTTTGTTACGCTTTGCCCTCACCAATGAATCATACACATACAGTTGCCGGTCCTTTATGTCAAACACTAACAACAACCAATGGAAGTTCTCTACAAGGTTAACAGGCATTACCGCACAATCCACAAGATCCCATACTACATTTGCAAGAATTCGATAGCCCATAATGTATTCTCCAATATCGTCATCGGCTTTTACAACAGAATTCCTTTGATTAATTGGAGCAGTAGAGAACTTATCATACATACTTTCAACTTTTGTCTTGAACAAACAGTCTGTTGTTGTAAATCTACAGTTGTTGTTGGGGCCATATTTCCCCTTCTTTCTCAAATAGTACATTATAACATCGATGTGCTGAAAAAAGTAAAAGTTGCATTTATAATATGTAGTTCAAGTCTGTACATTAAGGCAATTTGTCTTTAAAATGCTGTCAACAGTGTTCAATAAACTACATGTTGTAGTGAATTGTAGTTAAATGTAGTGAATTGACTTTAAATGTAGTTAAAGCAATCTGTATTTAATGCAATTTGTAGTTAATGCAAATGTATTCAATTGTAGTCATTTGTAGTCAATAAGAACTACATTTGCATATAACAAGACATACTTAAAGATGTTTAGATAGAATAAGCTATTGGATATCAGTTGTTCAATATCAACAATTAACAGAGCATACAAGATGAAAGAAAACAAATAATGGCTGTGTATAACAGTTTGACAGCTACAAAAGTGAAAATAACAGCTACAAGATGCAAATAAGAGCTAAAAAATATGTAGCCCATGTCTGTGTATTTCAGTTTACTTATAACCCATTCTAGTTATGTGTAATCTACTTATAAGTCTGTACACATCAAGGCAATCAGTATTTTAAATGTAGTCGTTGGTAGTTAACTGTAGTGTTCAATAACTACATAACAGTGAGCCAGATACCAGATAAAGACAAAACTGCAATGATAATCCATATACTTACTGTACAATTTATTAGCTGTCCGGGGTGAGCAAGGGCGTAGAACCAGTCCTTCTTATCTATTTTTTCGCAACCCAAATCCAACAAAGGATTGAGATGGTTATCCTTCGTGGAATAGAAGTTCTTCCTCCTGTAATAATAATATAATTAAACAAACAACTACAAAAAACAAAAATATTGACAACTTTAAAGTCTAAATTAAATAGAAAGAAAAGTAAAACAAATACATACAACATAAGACATTTAAGCACCATACCTCCTAGATGATTTGTCACTTCGATGGTATAACCAGGTAGTAAAACTATCTATTAGTTGAGGATCAACATCTTCACCAATGGGACTTGTGAATGGGTGCTTTATGTAAAAAAAATTTGGCCCAAAAGACGTGCTGCCTTCAGTACTGTAGAGTGGCGTGAATGGTAATCGTGCATGTTTTCCAGGTAACCTTGTTCTTCCTTGATGAAGAGGGGTTGAATCAACTTGAATTGGGTCACCATACATGACCATTTGTGATAGGTTTTCTGGAATTTCAAAATCGTCCAGTGTCACGCCTTTATTTTCAGTTCCTCCACACATCACTCCAATCTCCTCTTCTTTTTCAATGCATTCTTCGACAATTTCAGTCATAGTTACACCATGAATTGGTGAATGTGGAACATTGTCTTGTTGTTCAAGTTGTTGAGGAGAAGAAGGAGCTGAACAGGTAAATTTATTTTTTATTAGCAATTCAAGATGGAAGTATATATGTATGTATGAATTATCCAGATACCTGTTGTACTGGGGCCTGCACGGACTTGAGGACCAAAATTGAACTGAAATTCTTTGTTTTTCTCTGCTTCATTATGTTCGTTATATCTTTTTGAACTAGCAGCAAACTACATTGTGAGATGAATGTTTTAGTATTAGAATACATTATCATAAATATTATATAGTGTTAGTTACAAATAATAGTGAGCCAGCTAAGTCATATGAAGTTCAAGATTGTATAGTGAAACAGTGAGCCAGCTACAAAATACAAATAACAGATACACAATATTTATTTCAATTCAATCCTGTATACACAATATTTATTTCAATTCTACAATCTGTAGTTACTGCATTGTAGTTTATGAAATCTGTAGTCAAATGTAGCCAGTAAGGACTACATTTGGATATAATAAGAAGAGGAAAGAAAACAGGAAGAAATCAAAATACAAATGCCTACAAATGACTACAATTAACCCCTGTTAAAAATCCAGTTATTGAACACTACATTTAACTACAAATAACTACATTTAAAATACAGACTTAAACCACATGTGATGACTTATAACTAGAATACATATAACTAGATTTGGTTATAACAAAATTGAAATACACAGACTTGAACTATATATAGTGTTACTTACAAATACCAATGAACCAGGTAAGTCATATGTAGTTCAAGTCTGTATATTAAAACATTGAGTCAGCTACAAAATACAAATTACATCTACAAAACTACAAATAACAGCTACAAAAGTGTAGTTCAAAACTGTACATTAATGCAAACAGTAGTTTTAGTGTATTCAATTGTATTGAAATGTATTGTTCAGGAACTACAATTTATGTAACAGCAAACTACATTTTGATAGTAATGTTTTAGTGTTAGAATAGATTATCATAACTATTATTAGTGTTAGAATAAATATATGTAAATTCTTACCTTGGAGTCATCCAATTCATTTCTATTGTTGACAGCATTCACTAATCTTTTCAAAGATTGATCTATGAACTCTCGAAGTTTTGAGAGTTCATCAAAAACATCATTCCTCAGCTGATCTAACTTTCCAGCCACCTAAAAATTAAATATGTATGTGAGTTGGTAAGAATATTCGATTTGTTACACTAAAATAAAAAGAAACTACAATGTCGAAGGAATGATTTCAATTGGTAGTAAACAATGACTACACAACTGTAAATTCTAACAGTACCTGCTCAATCTTCTGTTCCAACTTCCTCATCTGGCTTCTTACAGATTCCATATCATTTGAGGATTTAGCCTCTTCATGTTGAACTGTCGGAGAAGCAGCAGATGGGACTTTTGAAGGTTGAGTAACCTCTTCATCTTCATAATTAAGGTTTACTGGGAGGTTGAGCGCTCCAATCTCGGCCCCGGATGCAACCAAGTTTGAGAACTGAAAGAAGGATGAAGACAGTGAAGTAAATTTGAAAGAAATTGTAGATGTCATGTAGTTACTATAGTAGTTATTGAAGAATTACACAAAGGTTAACAAGAATACCTTGAGCCACTCAGGCTTGATGAATTTTTCTTCAAAAACATTCAACCAAATCTGTCCTTTTGTAGCCGACCATCTTAAAATACGGGGGATGGAGTCAGAGCACCGTATAGCAAGCTCGGTGCTGACAGAAGAACAGCACTCGTACAGCCACACTTGTAGGGCTAACGAGCATCCCCGTATAAGATAAGAATGGACGTTGGGATTGAGACGATGTCTGACAGACTTAAGAACTTGCTTAAAAGATTTTGTACCCCTTGGGTACGAATCAAAATGACCACTCTCTATAAGAAAAAAAGTAAATTTGTCTATCAAACAAACATTGTCCTTATCAGAAGGACAAACAAAGAATTCCAACATATACAAGACACACAACTGTACAGCATCCAAATCATTTGTCCAGGATTTGGATGTCACTACATTTCTCAAAAGCGATTTCTCTACCCGAAATTTGTTAGGGAAGTATTTAGTCATTAAATGGCTAACATAACTAGAATTGTAACCATGGTCCAATAAACTATCAACACAGTTAAACCCAGTTATCAAACAAAAATCCCTCAAAGTAAAAATCAATTTTTGCCCATTTAAAAGAACAGAAAAATAGTCGCCTGTAGACTTTGATAATTCATACTTCATTAGAAGATGAATAGATTGGTTCTGCATGCAGATAGGGGGCATATCTAGTAAATAACCAAAACAAGTGTTCTTGAAAGCACATAATTGTGTTGGGGATAATAAAGACTTTATCTGGGATGGAATCGTTGCATCGCACAAGCTATGGAACCGTATCACACCATAATCAACATTATGTTGTGCATAGTAAGGTCCATTCTGCAAAAAAAGTACATTAATGGTCGTTAGAATGAAGCTAGATTTCAGAATTACAATATATAATGTAACATATCATATAACTACATTTTAAACACACAAAATACATTTTTAACATACAAACTACATTTTTCCTACATTTTTCTATATATTGAAACAGTGAGCCCATATGTATTTCAATTCTGTATATGTATTTCAATTCTGTATATTTCATTTTACCTATATACAAATGTAGTTAAATGTAATGTAGTTATAGGTAGAAGTACACTAATGCATTGTGTAGTTTAAATGCAATCTTTAGTGTTCACCTACATACAGATTTTATTCAATTGTAGTTATATTTAGTCAGTTGTTTTTAAATTTTGTTAATGCAATCTGTAGTTACTGCAATTGTAGATAATGAAATATGTAGTCAATTGTAGCCAGTAAGGACTACATTTGGATATAATAAGACATACTTAAAGATGTTTAGATAATAGAAGCTTTTGGATACCACTTGTCCAATATAAACATTTAACAGAGCATAGAAGAGGAAAGAAAACAGGAAGAAATAAAAATACAAATGCCTACAAATGACAACATTTAACCCCTGTTCAATAGCCAGTTATTGAACACTATATTTAACTACAAACAACTACATTTAAACTACAAATAACTGTGTATAACAGCTACAAGATACACATGAAACTACATTCAACCACAACAAACTACAGTTAACAGCTACATATTTGATTCCACAGTATACTAAATCAATGAAATTTAGGTCAATTAAAACACTTCCAAATAATCATTGCATTAAACTATATTAAACTACTAAAACGACAAAAATATACAATTTTGATTCAGCTGTGACATTGTCAAATAAAACATTACATAGCACTACATTAAACTACAAAAACCAACAATTGACTACAAATTTTTTTCAACACTATATTCTGCCAAACAATTACACATTAACTCCGAATAATAACAATTAACTACAATTTGTATAAGCAACCCTAACATGCAATAATACATTAAATTTTTACAAAAAAACACTTAGACGACAAAAAAAGAATTGAATTCTAATTTTTTCCAAAAAAATATTAAACTACAAAACATTGTAGATAAAAAAAAAAAGTTGTTTACCTTAACCGAAACTTGTTGTTGAACCAATTTTGTGGGTTTTCTAGAGGGTTTCACCTTTTTTTGCTTTGAGGGTGAATGAGACACCTTCTGTATTTTTGCTTTTTGAACTTTGGGTGAATCGTCCACAAAATCATCATCATCCGCCATCAAGCTTTTCCCCTTTCGCTTGCGTTGTTTGTCGGCTTCAATTTCAACACCGGTTGCATCAACCTCCTGCAAGTGCTTTGTTCGAGTTTCAACTCGTATTTGTCTCGGCGATGCTGGAACACTTTCTTTTCCACTTGCATGGACAGATGGTTGTCTTTTTACTGGAGATTTAGGTGTTAAAACACCCAAATCAAATGATGGAATTTCGCCTATTTTTTGACGTTTGGGGGTATTCTGTTTTTTCACCATTTTGAATATGGATAAGTTTTTTTTCACTGAAAATGTGTTTTCTTCGAAGAACCTTGAGGATTTTTGGCGAGAGAATGCTGCTAATGGAGAAGATGACAATGGAGAGAAACAGTGAAAAGAAGAGAAAGAGGTAAAGGTAAAGGTAAAAGTACACGGGGGGTGGGGTGGGTGTAATTTTTATTGGGAAATGTTAGCGTTTTATGGAAGAAATATAAAAATTAACAAAAAAAACGTGGGGTTAATTAATAATGTTAAAAATCTGGTGGAAGAAAGAGAAAAAAATGGGGAAAGAAAATATGGAAATATTGTTTTCTTCCACAAATAAAGCCCCTAATAAATGATTGGTAATTAAACCTTAAAATTCAATTTTGGTACATATTTTGAAATATGGTATACTAAAATGTAATAAATACTAACGTTAAACATGAGTGGTTATAAGGTTTGTTATAAGGTTTGCCAAGATCTCAATAGGTCTAATCCCAAATTTAAGCAGAAATATGATTTCAAATTAACACAGAAATTTGGGTTACTTTTAAAATATCCCACACTGAACTAAAGCATGCAAAACCATACCTGAACTGATACTTGACTAAACCAAACTGATGATCTATGAATTCAACTTGAAATACAACTAGCAAGAGACATTGGGATTTTTACCACCCGTATTTAACAGTACCAATAACTAGCAAATGACAAAATAAATAGTTTCATGGTGTCATTAACAATTGAAAATACTAGCCCATTAACAACTAACTAAACTACACTAGACAAAACCCTACAAGTCCCAATAAAGTCCAACAGTCCATTTTTACAAATTAACAAAATGTTAAGCTAACTTACAGTCCCAATTACTTCGAATAGATTTAACCCAATTCCAACTGACTAAGCTAAACCAAACGCACATCTATACTCAATTCAAATGGTGGATCTAACCTTTAACCAGTTACAATTTAACAGCATTTCCAAATTAAACAAATTAGGACTAATAAATGTTGACTGAGCACTGATGACAAACATAAGCAATTATGACTTGAAGAGGGCTTCATTTCATTTCCAAATAGATGAAGTATACAGATATGTACCTGGAAATTTGAAGAACAAAGAAGGGAAAACTTCAGAAATAAGCAGCAGCCACAAATATACAACAGCAGTATCTTAGTGTTTGAGTACAACTCAAATAAACAAGACTGAGTAATCCAGAGATGTTTAAAACCCAAATGAAAGAAGTAATCCACCAAAATGACACCAAATCGACCCAAAACTAAGCCTTCATACCAGTGAACTTTCACCAGTCCAAAACAAACCCCAATATACTAATTAGATCCCAAATTCATCGAAACAAACCCAACTGATCTCTAAAAAACCAAAGTAACAGAAATGGAACCCAAAACTTGTAAATTAACAGCTGTGAGTGAAGTTCACTTCATACTCAATGGAACAGTGAAGTTTTGTTGACTTTTTGATTTTTTTGTAAGATTTGTTTTGTGTTTTTTGTGTATCTAATTGCTGAACCTAATCTGAAACTAGAATGAAAGAAGAAATCTGATTTTTCATGAAATTTTTAGGTTGAAAAAGGTTCAAGCCCCTTTCACAAGGCATTGGATGCCTTTATATAGGCAAGAATGAGGGAAACCGTCAAATTTTTACTTTTCTTTTCAGCCCCTGCTCATTTTCACTTTAACCCCTAATTTTCTAACTTGTTCCTCAAGTTACTCCCTATGTTTTCTGAAATATATACTAAATTCCTATTCTAGTAGCTTCTAGGATGCTCTTTTAGTTAATCAATCCCTAAATTACCCTTCCCCTACATTTAAAATTACAAATCCTAAAGATTCTACCTTTTTCAATTCCCAAACTACCCTTCTAACAATCTAAAATTTACTAACCTTAGTTAACTAACCAAACCCCTTTACCCTTAGCTAAAATATAACTATAGTTGACCAATAAATGAATTATTCAGCTATAACCCAAACAACTGGCTTCAATATTATACTGATTAATAGAAATTGGGCAGGCAATTGATATTACTGAAATCAGCCTTCAAATCTAAATTGATGAATATAGCAAAAATAGTCTACTTGACCAATTAAGCATTCAAAATCAAAGCAAAAGAAAAAATGGAAATTAACCTAAACCTAACAAATAAACTGACAATTTAACACTCAAATCAAACCAAATCAAAGCTAAAAACAAAATGGAAAGCCTAAGATTTAACCTAATTAACGGAAAAAATTGTATCGGAATCAACTACCAATTAGAACAATTAGGAACTTAAAATTACAGCTAACTAAATAGATAAAGTGTGAATCAAACAAAACTTAAATAAATGAGACGAAAGCTTAATGATTTTAGACTTTGCAAAGAATTTACTCGAAATTGAATCCCAGTTAATATTATACGCCTATGCTATCGAGCATAGACCTGTAACATTAACTGGGACTCACTCGACTTGAAAAAATCTTGAAACAGCCCAGCATGCATGAACCCTAGATATGGGGCTGATGGCAGCCTGGTGAAATTCGGGGGGAAACACCCATATATTTGAGACGGAGAAGGTCCATAGACTATCAAGTATTAGTTTGGGCTTGTTTGGATAAAGTTCATCTCGATTGAAGATTCGAGAGGTTCTAGGCTGATTCGAGGCAAATGGTTCATGAATTCGTAATAGGGGTGGTCTGCTGGTTCATGGGAGTTATTTTGGTGGTGATTGGAGTGGTGGCCGCCACCCTTAGGCGGTGGGGTTTGGTGGCGGCTGGGCTAGGGTTCCAGTTGGTCTCTCAGAGACATGGGGCGGGACAGACGATTTGGGGGGATGGGGGGTACTCGTTCGGACAGTTAAATAGAAAATATCCTAGGATGATCTCAACCGTCTGATAAAAACAACGGTTGAGATCAACCCAGGGAACGACGTCGTTTCAATAATTACCTGGGCGGACCGGGTGAGCCTGATAACTGGACTGGGTTTGGGGGAAATAAGTGAATTGGGCCTGGGAAAAAAATTGGTAATGGACCAACCTGGGCAGCCCTCCTCTTTCTTATTCTTTTCCCATTTTCAATTATTTTTTTTATCTACCTTTTTTTGTATTTTAATTATATTTATTTTTTGTATTTTTTTCTTATTTTTTTATAAAATTGGAACTATACTAAAATTCTAATATATTTAAACTAAACTAAATAATTTCTAAAATAATTGTAAAAATCTAATTTGTGACAATTTCCAAACAAAATGATTAAAATGCGAAATGAACTAATTTTTGTGAATTTTCATATTTTGAGCCGAAACAAATTAACCCCTACTTAATCCTAAAACATGAAATTAAATCCTAAATACGAGTGCGTATTTTTTATATTTTTATAAATTAACATTAACAAATAAAATACAATAATTATCAGAAAATGACACAGAAAACGCACAAAAATTGTAAAAATAAAGAGAAATCATCCATTCAATTTTTATGGGAATAATTCATATATAGGGAAAAAATCACGTGCTCAAAACCATCTCTCGCTCTGTAGGGAGTATCACAACTGCATGGCGTGCCAAATCAATAAATCTAGTCTCGTACT
This sequence comes from Nicotiana benthamiana, assembly GCA_034376525.1. Taxonomy (NCBI): domain Eukaryota; kingdom Viridiplantae; phylum Streptophyta; class Magnoliopsida; order Solanales; family Solanaceae; genus Nicotiana; species Nicotiana benthamiana. The sequence goes on from CM067339.1 coordinate 171,541,436, forward strand.
GTGTAACTGTCATGGAGCCCTGCTGGAGACGCTCAAACTGTTTGCGAAGTGCCTCCCGCTGAGTGACAGGGAGAAACTTCTCCAAGAATAACTCCGCAAACTGATCCCATGTCAAAGCTGGAGATCCTGCTGGTCTAGATAGGCAATAATCTCTCCACCAAGTCTTGGCGGATCCTGCAAGCCTGAAGGTGCAAAAATCGACCCCATTGGTCTCCACTATACCCATAGTCCTGAGGATCTCATGACATCTGAATAGAAAATCCTGGGGATCCTTTTACGAAGCACCGCTGAAAGTGGTGGTGAAGAGCTTGGAGAACCGATCAAGTCTCCACAAAGCATCCGAAGACATGGCCGTCCCATCTCCGGCCTGAGCTGTAATACCTGTCTGAGCTATCACTGCGGGCTGAACCACTAGAACCTGAGTCCGGGGAGCTACCTACTCTGAAGTACGTGTAGCAGGAGTCTGAACTCCTCCTCCAGCCTAAGAAGTAGATGGTGCTACTGGCACCAAACCCGCTCTAGCGACACTGTCCATAAAGCCTGCTATACGGACGAGAGCATCCTGGAGATCCGAGGAAAACATAACCCCTCCAGGGACCTGAGCTGGGCCCATGGAGTTGGTGGGGCTGGAACCTCCTCATCAAAATCAATATGAGGCTCCACCTCTGGAACTGCTGCTTGGGGCTGAGCTCTGCCCCTGCCATGGCCTCTGGCACGACCTTGCCCCATGCCCCTCGCGGGAGCTGCTGCTGGGGATCGGGCTGCTGTGCAGAAGAAGAAAATGCATGTGTTCTCGCCATCTGTGAAAGAACAGAGTAGAACGACAATCAATATTTGAGAAACAGAATCGCACGACAAGAAAGAACAAAGTAAAATTTTTCCTAACTCTGTTGCCTCTGGGGGATAAATACAGACGTCTCCATACCGATCCCTCAGACTCTACCGAGCTTTTCCGTGAGTTATGAGACCCAAGTAACCTAGTGCTATCATACCAACTTGTCACGACCCAGGTTTTTCCCACCATCGGGAGTCGTGATGGCGTCTACTGTCGGAGCTAGGCAAGCCAACCTTTTTGAACATTTCATAAAAACTTTAATCTAAAATAATTAATTAAAAACCACGCGTAAGACTTTTAACAAAAATAACAATAGTAAAGTGCGGAAATTCGTCACATGTCTCTACCCAGTATCTGGTATCACTACTCACGGACTTCTTAAAGAGTACTAAAAATATTAGTCTGAAAGAAAATACATAACAAGTCTGTTTCGATACAATGAAAACAAACGGAAAGAAATAGATGAGACTCAGGGCCCCCGAACACCAGCGAACTACCTTAGAGTCTCTGTACTGAAGGCTCGCTCCCTAGCTAGTACTGCGGTCGTAAGCTGTATCCTCACCTGTGTTAGGATTTATGCCCGTCACTGCGGGGGGGGGGGGGGGTGAATAGCGCGGCACAAGAATATTGATAAATATTGCGGAATTAAAATTGCAGGAATAAAATAAATTCGGTAATTAAAATAGCAAGGAAAGAACACACCGAATTTATCCTGGTTCACCATAACTTGTGGTTAGTCCAGTCCCCGAGAGACTCTCTCGAGATTCCACTAACTCCGTTAAGCTTTCGGGTGCCTAACAAACCGTTACACTTGCTCGTAGATGAACACTCTACAAGACTTCAACTTGCTCGAGGATACCGCACCTCAAGACTTCAACCTTGCTCGTGGATACCGCACCACAAGACTTCACACACTAAGACTTAGGGTACTTAGCGAACCCGACAATCAATGAGAAGATATGTTCTTCTCAAACACCTTTCTCTTTTACAACAAGAACTCTCTCAAAAGAGTAGACAAAGAGATACAAATTTAGCTCTATGAACAACTCAAAGTTGTCTCTCAAATGGCTCAACAAAAGCTCTAAAATGATGCTCAAATAATATCAATATGTATATGAATATTGGGAGGTGTTGTGTATTTAAAATCAGCTCAAAAGACCTCTTCTTATAGGGGTTAGAAGTGTTATGTCCGTTGCTTAATTGGCAATCAATTATGCTGATTTTGTGCAAGGATAATCGATTATTAGATTTGTATAATCGATTATTCTTCCAACGTTCCGAAAATCAGAAGCTGATTTTCTGCTGAATAATCGATTACTTGATTTTGCATAATCGATTATTCTGTTCCAGTGTTCAAACACTGGCAACGGTCTACAGCATAATCGATTATGCAGATTGTATAATCGATTATTCTAGTCCAGATTTGAATACTTACTTCAAAAACCATTTTGGTTAAAATGAGAACTTTAACAACATTTTGTTTGAAGTATTTAAAATATGTTTATGATAAATATGATTTAATAAAATATGTTTATGATAAATATGATTTAATAAAATGATTTTATGCATATTTATGATGACCTATGTTGAGCCAAAAGACGAGATAACTTAAGCGTTGCTCTTACACTGGTTCTACTTAACGACCTACGCCTTGGGTCTTCGGTCTTGAATATTTGAGCTCGTCTTTGGCTTGTCTATGCGATTCCGTCATCAATATGCTTCTCGGCATTCAATCTTGATTGTTTGTCATATAATAACGTTGTATGACACTTGACTTCATTGTTTGTCATTCATCAAAACCTATACCTGAAAATCATGCTAATACAACCAAAGCGCACATATCATAGATAGAATGATTTTCTACAATTTTTCCCTTTTTGATAATGACAAACAACAGGAGATATGCATATTGGATTCCCCCTAAATTCATGCTATATCTCAACATACAATTCATGTAATATAATTCCCCCTTAATTGAATATTCCCCCTCAATTAAAGCATACTAGAATGTGAAGACATTCCCCCTTATTCGATGCATATCGCCTAAATTCTTCCCCCTTTTGGCATTAGCAAAAAGAGTATATCAATTGTTATTTAAACTATTGACGATACCAATTGTTAAAAAAATCATATCAACATCAAATAATACCAAATGTTAGTAAAACATGCCAATCATAATAACGGTCATTTTTCTCAAATATACCAACTGTTATTTAAACTAAAATTATTCATCAAAACATGAATCAATCATTTAACATAAAAATAATTGATACCAATTTGTTATTCAAAATAACACTTATCAAAACATGAATCAATAATTAATATCAATTGTTAGCACATATCAACTATTACGTTTTTATCAAAAATACGATAACTAACCGACGTTCCCCCTCGATGCAGTAAGGTTTCGTGCTTGGTGCATCTACTACAATATTGTAGTCTTCAAGCACACCTGCAAAAGTACCTAAAAATAGGTTTTCGGTACCCAACTTCTTTTGGGTCCTTGGGGGTTAGGCAAATGATAATTATAATCAAAATATGAATCTCTATGTTTAGCAAAATATACGGGTGCAATGTGTCCTACCCGGTTACAATAGTGACATATAACATTAGGGTTGTGCATATGTCTAGGTTGAGCCAAATACGTTCTAGGTGATCTAAAGTCGTTATTCCTAGAAGCGTTGAAATTCCTTAGAGTCATTTCTAGGTGGTCTGAATTTATTTATTCTAGACTCATTAATAAAATTCCTAGAATTGTGTCTAGGTGGTTTAACCTCATTTCTATCATCATTTTTAATTACTTCACTTGTTTTAGAATCATTTACACTACATTTTTCTAGTGTATTTCTAAGTTCTATGTTCTCTATTTTCAAAGAACTACAAGAAGAACAATTTGAACTTTGAACACTTAAAGAGGCTTCATTCATCTCCTTGATTTTATTTTTAAGATCGACATTGTCATTTTCCAAAAATCTATTTTCTTCTTTTAGTTTTTCATTATCACAAGTCAATTTTTCAAAATCTTTTTCTTTTAAAGAAGGTTGTTTTTCAAAATCTTTTTCTTGCAAAGAAAGTGTTTTCTCAAAATCTTTTTCTTGCAAAGAAAGTGTTTTCTTCAATTCTTTTATGGTTTTGGAAGCTTTAACAAATTCACCATATAATTCATCATAGGCATTTTGTATTTCTTCAAACGAGTAAGAGTTAGAAGTACTTACCTTTTCTTCTTCGTTTGCCATGAGGCATAATGCGGCAGTTTCATCGCCCGAGCTGTTCGAATCCCATGTTACGCGCCTATGGTGTTTCTTCCTTTTCTTGTCCTTTGATTTTGGACAATGTGATTTGGTGTGGCCAATTTTTCCACAATTTTGACATGAAGGACTTGGTTCTTCCTTCTTTATTTCCTTCTTCATAAACTTATAAAACTTTTCAATTATATCATTGGAAATAATATCATCATCACTTTCCGAATCACTTACCTCTACTCTTTTAGAAGATGAGGCTTTGAAGGCAATATTCGACTTACTTCTAAGATACGGATTAAGAATTGTGCTTTCATAAGCTTTAAGATTACCTCGTAGTCCATCAATTGTGACGTCCGTGATTCCTATCGACTCTTGGATAGCATTTGCTTTGGAGCGCCATTTGGGAGTGAGACTCCATAGGATTTTTCGAACTAGATCTTTGTTCGAGTATATTTTTCCGAGAGCATGAAGATCATTGACGATCATTGAGAATCGTTCGGATATATTATCGATGTTTTCATCTTCCCTCATTCTGAAAAGTTCATATTCATGTGTTAAAAAATCAATTTTAGATTCTCGGACTTGAGACGTACCTTCATAAGTGATTCGAGTTTATTCCACATTTTCTTTGCGGTTGTGCAACAAGAGATTTTCCGATACTCGTCCGAATTCACCGCACAAAATAGTAAGTTGACGGCTTTTGCGTTTCTTTCAACCTTCTTGATGTCCTCGGCATCATATTCATTTTCCTCCTTTGGAACCATGATTTCTCCAACTTTCTTTGTTGGCATTTGTTCACCTTTCTTGATGAGTTGCCATAATCGAAAGTTATTTGATTGGATGAATATTCTCATCCGCTCTTTCCAATATGTATAGTTTGTTCCGTCAAATAGTGGAGGGCTAAAGGTGGAGTGTCCTTCGCTCATCATTCCTGCGTTCAATATTCTCAACAAAAAAAATATATATCGCTCTCAACCGGTTAAGGCTTTCAGAGAGTTAGGCTCTGATACCAATTGTTAGGATTTATGCCCGTCACTAGAGGGGGGTGAATAGTGCGGCACAAGAATATTGATAAATATTGCGGAATTAAAATTGCAGGAATAAAATAAATTCGGTAATTAAAATAGCAAGGAAAGAACACACCGAATTTATCCTGGTTCACCACAACTTGTGGTTAGTCCAGTCCCCGAGAGACTCTCTCGAGATTCCACTAACTCCATTAAGCTTTCGGGTGCCTAACGAACCGTTACACTTGCTCGTAGATGAACACTCTACAAGACTTCAACTTGCTCGAGGATACCGCACCTCAAGACTTCAACCTTGCTCATGGATACCGCACCACAAGACTTCACACACTAAGACTTAGGGTACTTAGCGAACCCGACAATCAATGAGAAGATATGTTCTTCTCAAACACCTTTCTCTTTTACAACAAGAACTCTCTCAAAAGAGTAGACAAAGAGATACAAATTTAGCTCTATGAACAACTCAAAGTTGTCTCTCAAATGGCTCAACAAAAGCTCTAAAATGATGCTCAAATAATATCAATATGTATATGAATATTAGGAGGTGTTGTGTATTTAAAATCAGCTCAAAAGACCTCTTTTTATAGGGGTTAGAAGTGTTATGTCCGTTGCTTAATTGGCAATCAATTATGCTGATTTTGTGCAAGGATAATCGATTATTGGATTTGTATAATCGATTATTCTTCCAACGTTCCGAAAATCAGAAGCTGATTTTCTGCTGAATAATCGATTACTTGATTTTGCATAATCGATTATTCCGTTCCAGTGTTCAAACACTGGCAACGGTCTACAACATAATCGATTATGCAGATTGTATAATCGATTATTCTAGTTCAGATTTGAATACTTACTTCAAAAACCATTTTGGTTAAAATGAGAACTTAACAACATTTTGTTTGAAGTATTTAAAATATGTTTATGATAAATATGATTTAATAAAATATGATTATGATAAATATGATTTAATAAAATGATTTATGCTTATTTATAATGACCTATGTTGAGCCAAAAGACGAGATAACTTAAGCGTTGCTCTTACATTGGTTCTACCTAACGACCTACGCCTTGGGTCTTCGGTCTTGAACATTTGAGCTCGTCTTTGGCTTGTCTATGCAATTCCGTCATCAATATGCTTCTCGGCATTCAATCTTGATTGTTTGTCATATAATAACGTTGTTTGACACTTGACTTCATTGTTTGTCATTCATCAAAACCTATACCTGAAAATCATGCTAATACAACCAAAGCGCACATATCATAGATAGAATGATTTTCTACAACCTGTGCACAAAAGGGCACAGAAGTATAGTATCAACACAAGCGACCCCATGTGCTGGTAAGTGCCCGGCCTAATCCGGCGAGGTAGTGACGAGGCAAAACCGGACCTACCAAAATCAACATGTACATATATATGTGCAATAACGGAAAGATAACAAAATTTAAACAGATAATGGGAAAGGGACATGCTGGGGGTTTAACAATTCAATTATAAGACCAACGAACACGAAATGGAAACTGAATATTTAACATCAATAAAAGAAAGCCAGTGAATCAACAACTGCACGGCATAAACCTTCGTTCTTTTACACTCAACTATAGTGTACAACATCACCCTTCATGCTTTCCTCACCAAAGTTGTCAATATATAGTGAATGGCGTCACCGTTCGTGCTTTCCTCACATAACTCTCACATCAAGGCACGGAATGACCATTCGTGCTCAAATAATCAAGAAACATGGCACGGAAAGACCCTTCATGCATAATTATCAAAACATGGCACGGAAAGACCCTTCGTGCACTTTTAAAATTATTGGACGAATTTAATCTATGCGATCGCGGGGCAACGATGCGATCACATAGAGGAGTCGGAAGTTATCTTATGTGATCGCATACAAGGTCATGCGAACGCATAAAAGAGAGGGAAGCCAGAGTTCCAGGTGGGGCTTAATGTTGTGCGATCGCGTAGAAGGGGATGCGATCGCATTAAAGAGGCTATCCAAGCTATGTGATCGCGTACTAAGGAATGCGATCGCATTGAAAAAAGTGGGAGGGCTGATAAGGGACTCTATGCGATCGCAAAGAAGCCTATGTGATCGCATAAAGGAAAGAACAAAACACCCCAACCACCTTCGAAATCACTCCCGAGCCCTCGGGGCTCCCAACCAACTACACACACCAACTCAATATCATCCTACAAACTTGCTCGGGCGATCAAATCGCCAAAATAACATCAAAATCAAAGAATAAACCTTCAAAACTCATGATTTTCATTTCAAAGTTCAAAACTTCCAAATTTTCTATTTTTGTCCGAAACACGTCAAATGACGTTCGTTTTCAATCAAACTTTACAGATAGTGCTGAACGGTCATTTAAGACTTGTATTGGGTGTCGGAACCAAAATACGAGCCCAATACCATTACCTTTGATCAAATCCCATCTTCATTTTTTCTTAAGCATTTTTAGAAAATAATTTCACGAAAAAATTCTGTACTCGAGCCTGGGACCGCTTTTGATTCCGGGAATACGCTCGGCTCCTGTATTTTTCTAGGGACCCTCCGGGACCATCAAATCACGGGTCCGGGTCCGTCACATCACGGGTCCGGGTCCGTTTACCTAAAATACTAACCAAAGTCAACTATATCAATATTATCATCAAAATTTATAGTTTTTAACACATAATTCAAATATTCATATAAAAATTTTCCAGCTTGCCCGCTCTGCACACGCAAATCGAGGCAATAAAATAAGAGATTTTCAAGGCCTTGGAAGTATAAAGAAAGAGATAATTACAGTGATGACCCTTTGGGTCGTCACATGAGTCCTATAGTTTCTGGGTCGATTTGATATAGTGAAATCCTAGGGAAGTGCACTGTTAGTCACTAATAAGACATATATTTACTTTTAAACTATTGTTTAAAATAGTTTTAGTCTTTAGCCGCTGTTATAATAAACTTTACTCGCCCAGACAAAAATACCCTTCTGCTCATAAAGTTCAGGACCAAGTGTCCTTAACTTATGAGCTTGTTACTATAAGTTCAGGAACTGTCCTTAATTTATGAGCTTGTAAGTCTAAGTTCACGACTACATGTCCTTAACTTTTGAACTTGGAACTCGAACTTCAAGACTACTTGTCCTTAATTACTGTCCTTGTAACTCTAAGTTAAGGACTGCCTATCCTTAATTTCTATGCTTGTAACTCTAAGTTAAGGACCAAGTGTCCTTAATTTTTGAACTTCCAAATCTAAAATCAGGACCAATTGTCCTTTACATATCTAACTCCGCAATCTGAATTTGAATCTCAAATTTTAATGGTATAAGTTTCTTTATTGGTATACCTGTTTGACTAAGGTAAAACGGCAACCAGTACAAAAATGTGTGTGCTACCAACTTTGAGAAGAAAAGACACAATGCAAATGAAATCACTCCTGGGATTAGACAAGCATAAAGAAGACCAACACTTCTCCTATTTCCTGAACCATGCCGACGGGCATTATCATGTTCATTTTCAACCATATTTTCTTTCGTTGTGCTTAATCGAGAGAGAAGTGAGGGTTTGTGAAGAAAAGAAATGGAAGAAAGGGTAAAAATATTTTTTCATATTAATTTTGATGGAGTAGTGACTATTTTTGCTCGACATTAAAATTGTTAGAAAAAAAAATATCACCTTAAATAGTAGCTACCCCACGCCATTTTTATGAGATCCTTTGGGGTAGGTACACAAATAGTCATTCTTAGGGGTGCTATTTAGAGATTAGCCAGTATTTATTTTATCATGAAATTTTGAACTAAAAATCTTAATTTTAAGACAATTTAGTATATTTTTGTCCCAAAAAAATTAAACTGATAAATTGAAATTCAGGATACGCTGGCTAATTCTTAAATTATAGCCTTTTAAAGTGGCTATCCAGTCTGATTTCTACTATCCCTTTGTATAAGACTTAGAAACATATTTTTTATCTATTCGTAAATATGAAACCATGTGTATGAATATTACTTTATATATCTTTCCAATGTAAAATGCTTACGTGCAGGGGCGGACCTACACTAGGGATTGAGAGATCGCGGAACCCCGTTAGTCTCGAAAAAAATCTTGTATCTATCTACTATATATATTGGTATGTATTGTGAGGACCTCTCATATATTTTCCTTGGCCTCCTCTAAGCACAAAAGCTGCGCTGGAGAACTGGCATTTCGATCGAATCCCATCTACACGTTGTCTTATTTTTTTTTCTTTTTTGTTTTTTCCTGTTTTTGGGTTACTTTTCTTAATTCAACTATGCTTATTACTCCTTTTTGTTACCTTACTACTACTCCCTAGTAGTTAACTGGAGTATATTTTTTTCTTTTATTTTATTTTGAATTAGTTTAGTATTAATTTACTTTATTCTTTTTCAAATTCCTCCTTGTGTAGAACTCTCTTTCTTAAATTTTTTTTATCTCCGATCCATTTGAAAGGAAAATTAAAAGAGGTAAATTAAAGAACTAAGCCTGTTGGAGAAGTTAAACATGTTATTTTACAAGAATGAGAGTATGGTTGGATTCACATAATTACTAATAAAGTTTACCTTTTGAATAGTAAAATGTAGAATAACTTGGACAACTTGATGTGTGTTTTCTATATGAAAATTTGCAATTGGCTTATGATTTTCTATGCATCAGCAAAATATATATTTTCTCAATTCTAATTAGTGATATCTAAGCATTTAACTAATTAACATTTAATTTGCTAGAATCACATTGAGATATTCTATACAAGAGTTTAGTTCAAACTTTGCAAGGTTTGCACATATTATAAATACAATGAATTTAAGCATGAGCGGATAATCTTATATTAGTACCAAATTAGTTATGTTGGTAAATGCTAAACTTTATTTTCTTGATATGTATTATAATTATTATGTTTTCAAAGATTTGGTATGTCAAACTTTGCCACTAATAATTGGCATATTTAAAAGCGGCGGTGCCCCTGTACCGCTTAAATTCTGGGTCCGCCTCTGCTTACGTAATTTGATCTTCTCTAGTACAGTACTTTATTGCAAAATAAAAGTCTGATTAAATATCTAATTTTCAAACTTAACCGAACTAACATAATCAGTTAGAAGATGTTCTTCCTAACCCCTTTTCCTATATGGTTGCAGCTTATTTAGAGAGGTTCTGCAAACAACTAAATACAGTCTCTTTTCTGGAAGTAAAGCTAGTTGCCAAATTATTACCCATTTCTCTGATTGAATAAATTGTCGTGATAATTCCCATGCCAATCCTCAAGGAATAATTGACATAGTCACGATCATGCATGGTGGCTTTCGCCAATTGAAATACATTAACTTCGATTTTATTACTCCTTCTAGGTTGTCATTCGACCAATTTGCTTTCAAGTTCGTATCACAGGAGGCGAAGTCAAAATTTAAAATTTATAGATTCAAAAATTCAATAAGTACATGTTCAAGTGATTTCTTAAAACAAATAAAGGAAAAGACCAAAATTATTGATACTATCGAAAGTATAACTCAAATACTAGCTGCACCCTTTGCGTGTAATAAATAACTTTTTCCTTTCGTCCGTGCCATGAAGAATTAATCGAAGATGTATTGGGCAAATTTGGCTTCTTATGCCCGTGCACTATTTGTATACGGCCCGCTAAGGAAAACGGTCTTAGTGAGTTCGGCCCGAGCAAGGTCGGCCTCAGTCGACAAACGGACTGAGTGACATGACTTGTTGCAACGTCACATCAAGCTCTAATACTCGTATATCGATGCCACAAACTCTTGTATTTTCTTTGTATTATTTCGAGGAAGGTCCCTTAGTATATAAATGGGACCTTCCCTTTGTATAGACTCATGTGTGTATTTTCATTACTGATAATATACAACTCTCTCTCTCTCTCTGATTCCCTCTATCACTCTTATGCTAAATCTACTATTTACCTTATTGAATTTATCCTACGATCTCTAGATTATATTATATTTGATTCCGATTGACCTAAAGTATTTTTTGATCGTTTTTAGAACTAAATAAATGTTCGAATAATATTTTAGACAAACAAAAGATTTTTCGTATTAAAAGCTTCACGATTTAACAGCCTCCACCTATAATATTGATATACACGGATGATTCTAATGTTCTAGAATTATAGGAAGAAACTTAACCGTGTCTACTACTCAATCGCGTGCAAAATTTTCTAAATATGGGATTGTTTCTGAAACAATCGAAGCCAGGTGTTTAACCGTAATTCTCCAAACTTTCCTAATTAGGTCCTAGCTATATATTCCCGGCAGTTTCTTTTGTGAACATTCTTTTTCGTTCCCTATCAGAACAAAGCTCCGTATGACTTTCGCTGAAAGACATTTCAAAAATATAATTTTTTATAGATCATGTAAAAACTAATATGACACAATTATTTATAGTTAGCCTTTTAAAAATAATACTCTAATCTATCCGTTTCGAAAAGAATGAAGCTATTATTATTTGTGAAATCAAACAATGTTTTCTTTGATTATTCTTTTGCAAATAATTATCAAATTTTTTAAGTTATTAACTACATTGGCTTATAGTACTTTTTACATAATTTTTAAAATATATAAAATTTGTTTTTTAAAATAAACTTAAAGAATTTATGTTTAACTTAAACCGAACTTCAAAAAGGTTCCAAAAAATTAAAATAGAGAAAGTATAAAACTTGTACTAGTATAATAAAATTCTTTTGGTTCTGTAAATGGGAATATTCACTTTAATTTATTTTACATGACACTTTTACTATTTTTGACTCAAATATTTTTTTCCCTAACTTTAAATACTTGCTGAATTTGCTTATTCTAAATAATAAAGTACTTCTTGTATAATTTTCAAATATGTTGTAATTAAGAAGTAAATGCGAAATGAGACTACAAGTAGATAATTTGACCGCGTATCTGAAACTACTTTATTCTTTTCGAAACGGCGTTTGGACGGCGGCTACATACCCGTTCGACCCGGTTCAATCTCCCGACAATGTGAATTTCGGGTCATAGTCATAGCGTCGGAGACAATTCAACTTTCGGGCTTTCAACAGTCAACGTTCGAAATTTACATCATATTACGACTCAACCCCTTTATCTCTCTCTCTGTTGATTGTTAAACCACTGAGAATTTCAAATTCGATCACAAAGTCAGCGATCTGTTTGATTGATCAATTATTAAAGCTCAAAGAGAGAGATATACATACATATAATTGAAACTATTGTCGGTGAAAATTAAAAAATGTCGATGTCTGATTCCGATACATCGTCGCAGGGAAGCGATTACAAGTACTTCCGGCAAGTTTCCCGTGACAGTGAGTATTTTATTTACATAATTTGCTTCAATTTAATCTGCTTAACTTTTTGCTTCCAAATGACATGATTTCAGCCTAATTTTGGTCCTACTTTAAGGGTATTAATGATCGAAACTTTAGTTGAATTGAAATGTATCGTCTTGATCCAGTCTCGTAAGTTGTGTTGTGAGGAATTATAATTACTCCAGCTTCTTTTGAAATCTGTAACATATATTTATGTAGCTACTTTCCATCTCAAAAAAATATATTTTTGTAGCTACTGAATGATTTTTCTTTAAGAGAAATTGTAATGATTCTTTAAATTTTAAGACAAATTGTTTCCCGTTATTGTAATGAAATGTGCTAGAATAAAGCGGAGGGGACTAGTTGGGAATTGAGGCTTAGTTTGTTGAATGATTGGATGCTTAATTTACGTTAACTTGCTTAGGTTCATTTGAGAATTAGTGTTGGTGTTGTAATCAGTAAAGTACTTGATTCTTTTTTCTTTTTGTGGAAGATAAAATGGTTGAGTATTGGATTGAAATGAACACGAGTCCTCGGGATAGCATGTTATATTCATTATCAGTGACCTAAAATTAGGCTACCTCACGTGTTTAAACCTTGCAGCAAGCAAAATCTTGCTATTTAAGTGGAGAAGGGTAGGGGGCATAGCTTATTATCCAGCGAGTTTCAAACTGTGATGTCACTAGCCCTTGGGGATTTCGCGGTTCTAAACAACAACAACAATCAAATATAAACCCAGAACTGGGGTTTGGTGAGGGTAGTGTGTACGTAGACCTTACCCCTATAGGGAGGCCGTTGATTTCGCGGTTATAAAGTATGATTTTTTTACTGCATCTAGGTGGTAACAACAACAGCAACTATAACCCAGTATAATCTCACTTAGTGGGGTCTGGGAAGGGTAGTGTGTACGCAGACCTTACCCCTGCCCTGGGGTAGAGAGGCTATTTCCAAATAGACCCCCGACATCGTTCCCTCCAAAAACTTCCCACCTTGCTCTTGGGGAGACTCGAACTCACGACCTCTCGGTTGGAAGTAGGGGTTGCTTACCATCAGAGCAACCCCTCTTGTCTAGGTGGTAGTATAATAAAATTGGTGGCAGAGGTTTATGGTGTTGGATTTGGGTTCTGCAGCCTATAATGTTGCATAATATTGTGGGAAGCATATGAACCTCAGATATTTGGTGCTGAGTCTCCATTTCTGGAAAATGGTTAGGAGTTCTGTTCTTCATGTGTAAATTCCTTTAGATTACCAGACAACTGTTGCGGTTCTTATCATCCACTATGTCCAGCATCATCAACTGTAGCTTACTTGGTTGTTCACCGTGCTAACAATGTGAGCTTGAAATGATATCCTTTTTTCTAGTGTAAGCTAAGAAAATGATCTGGAGTAATCATACCTAATGTAATAAAGAAATATTTACTCTACAAAATCTAGGAAGTACTAACTGGACTTAGGGTTACCCATAGATGATTTGTGTTTTAGCTTATGTCCCCCCTATGGCTGTTAATTATGGTAGTTACTGTATGATATTATTGCATGCGATTGTATTTATGTTTCGTATGTTTAGATAATTATTTACGCTATTTCTGCTGGAGTTACTAATGCTCTATTGTTTTTGTTTTTGTTTTTGTCTTTGTTTTTGTTTTACTGCTGTTTTTCTTTTATCCTATGAGCCGGGGGTCGATTGGAAACAACCTCTCTGCCCTTTCGGGTAGGGGTAAGGCTTGTCTACATATTACCCTCCCCAGACCCCACCTGGTGGGAGTATACTGGGTAGTTGTTGTTGTTGTTGTTGTTGTTGTTGTTGTATCCTGGGATAACTTTTCCTGAGATTACTATTCTACCCGCTGGTAGGTATAAGTTATCTTGGTACTATTTTTAATCCGGAGACAACTTATCCCAAGATTAGTAACCAAACATAAGGTTGTACCAAATTTTTATCCCAAGATTATTTTTATTTATCCATCATAACTTTTTGTTGACCCCTTATATTTAAAGAGAGACGTCAAGTTTATTGGTTGAACTTAAAAAGACAGTAGGTAATTTTCTGTCGGATGGACGGCATGCAACTCATAAAACTGACTCTGCCACTACATATGAAACTATAAACTCCTCAACAAGAAAATGCTAGGACAAATGATTGAATTATCTAAATGCCTCAACAAGAAAGGATTGTTTTGGAAATTATTAAATCTAAAACCATCATTACTTTACACTTCATAACATCCACAATCTCCCAAGTTTGAAATAATTTCTGGACGGAGTGTCTTGTCAGGGCAGTTTTTGGCATGGGATTTTAAAGGAAGTCATGGTCAACACAAATGTAGTGATAGGGAAGTTAACCTCTGGGGCATGTCATTCATACACCAATAAGAACCATGCAAATATGCGTTATTGAGTTAAATGATTGTTGGTTGTAACAAACCTAGATGATATTGTAATCATGATAGTCAGATAAGATTATACGACATCAGATAATGCATAGATTTAAGTTAGATATATATTTCTGGTCAGATGTTGATGATTCAGAATATAGGGGCTTTAGACTAGCATCGCATTTGTCTTGCAATGTTTAGACTTCATTTTAACAACTTTATCTCTGAATTTTAATGCTTTAATCCTTTGAATGGCCTTAAACAATGTTACCTTTTATCCTTGTATAAGCAATTTCATGGCATAAGATAATTTCTGAATATGCTATTTTGTTAATAGGGATCATAGAAAACACCCAGTTCTATACTTTCTTGCTTAAATGTGAAGCCTTATTTTAGATATCAAACAACTGCCCTAGTTTGGACTTCTCGCTTTTGGTACAAGTTCGTTCTACTTGTTATTTTTAGAACTTCCGTAATATCTTAGACGGGATATGTCTAGGCCCAAGACAATGATTGTGGACTTTGAGAATGCGACTTTCTTTTACCCATTTGGACTTGCACTACCTAAGCCCCAATGATTTTTTGGACTTAAAGAGTTATTATTAAGCCATCAACTCCAAGCTTGAGTCCTATTTTTTTCCTCTTTTCTCCTATTGACAACGGGCTCAAGCCCCAATGATTTTTTGGACTTAAAGAGTTATTATTAAGCCATCAACTCCAAGCTTGAGTCCTATTTTTTTCCTCTTTTCTCCTATTGACAACGGGCTCTACATTTCTTTTTCCTTTTCTTGATAAGGTGAGGTAATTTTATTAATATCAGTACCAAGAAGGTATGAAAGAGTACAAAAGAAGCAGAATATCAATTTATGCTATTGACTCAGAGAGTCCAAAAAAATCCAAAAACTGTACATACTATCCTAATGTGTTTCCTTTGCATCAGAACTATAAGTTCTGTAAGAATTTAAACTTGACAAAAGAAATATTCTCACCCTTCCCTTCAACACACATCCTTTTTGTTTCAAGCCACATAGTCCAGATGATACACATGCATATGGGAATAGTCTTCCAAATCTATTTGCATTTGCTGTCCACCCTATGTCCTTCCCAACATAGTAGAAGTTGCTTGACATCTTGTGGCATCACCCATCTTACTCCAAACAGGTTGAGAAATAGAGACGAAATCTGCCAAGTGTAGCTGCAATGTAACAATAAATGGCTGCAACTCTCCAAAGAACTACTGCAAATAAAGCATCTGTTACATAGTGAAATGCCCCTCTATAATTTTTTTTTGAGTAAGACATTCTCCCTTGCTGCTACCAAAGCAAAACATGAAACTTTAGATGGAACGGTAGATTTGCAAATCAGTTTCCGAGGCCCAATCAGCCGGCTGCTGTAGGAATCATATATAGGGACTACTAACAGAAAAGATTCAGACTTGCTAGCCAACCAAACCTGGGAATCCCTCGTATTTTCATCTAGCATCATGTTGCAAAATCATCAGCATAATCTAGAATTTGAAGTTACAGTTGTTCAAGGTCAGAGTTGGCTTGAATAGGTGCTAGAGGTGGCTCTGCTGGGGTTGAAATTTGGTTTCAAGCATCTAAAATACTTGAAGTCAGCGAGCATGGAGTCTTATTACTGCCAGCAGTCAAATGTCACTCCTTAGCACTCGTTAGCTGGAGGCGGAGGGCAAGATTAGTGGCACTAAAACCAAAATAAGGTGGACCAGAGACAAGACTTAAAATGGACTTGTGCCTAGTGTTTTTTCCCCTGTTTTGGAGAGAGATAGAGAGATGAGTCAAATGATTGCCTAGCAAGGGCAGGAGCCCATTGGCCATTGATCCGAAGCTAGGAGCAAACAAACAGTTACTAGATATAATGAGGTTATGACATGAGGATGCTCATTTAAGGAGCTGAAAACCATTGAACAGCTTGTTTTACCAAGAAAATGATAAGGAAAGCCTTTGCGGCATCCATTGAATAATCCTTCAGTCAATCAACTAGCCTCAGTTTCAAACTAGTTCTAGTCAATTATATGAGTTCTATATATCCTTTTTCACTCAATTGGACACCTTGCTTAACTGTTTTGCCGATGTTGCACTGAGATTATGAGGGAATATAGCAGATTGTCACCCTGGGAATAGACAAATGAGGCTGCTCTAGTGACAAGAACACTCTACCTCCAATCAACAGGTTGGGAGTTCGAACCAACAAGGAAGCGAAGAGGGAAGGACTACTGTCGACTCCTGCTTGGGAGGGTTGGAGAACGGGGCTTTACCATATAAGAGAAAGATTGACACCCTAGGAATAAATGGAAATGCTTTGCAACTAAAGAGCGAAGAAGTAGCTACGATGTTGATACACATCTTAACCTAAATTGTCTGCGCCTGTCGCAACGACCTCCCTATTTGTTTGCCTGTTTAGCTAGGCACTCTGACGAACGCGTAATTTCCTTTCTAGTTCCCTTTTCATCTAGAAGAATATTATTGAAGTATGTTGCTAAAACCCAAGAATTGTTGAACTATGACTAAGCTTTAGATGAGTGGCTCTAAGAGGAATTTGTCAATGTTCAGTTGGGATATTTATTTATTTTTTAAAATTTTTTTTTTGATCACTTATGATGTTTGTGATGGGAAAAGGGTTCTCATTTTTGGAGTTGTTACTTGCTTCTTTCCGCCATGATTTCATGTCAGCATGCTGCTAATTAATGCACTTCAGGATCTGCTATATGTCTCTATCCAGTTAATCATTGTCTACTATCTTTACAAATAGAGCTCTCAAGTTGCACTAATGCAGCCTTATGATAAATACATGATAAATTTTTATGTTTGTTAGTAATTAATGATTATCTCTAGTTCTGCCTTAAGAGTCTTATTCCTTCACCACTTATTCTCACTTGCAGTGAAGTGTATTCGTCTAATATTCTGTTTGTATCAACTATCAACCTATTCCATCCACTTCTTTCTATATTTTGTAGGATTACTATATGAAATGCTCAGGTCAGCCAAGTCAAAAGACTCAAAATCCGCATGGAAGGTACAGCGACTACAATCTGTTTCATAATTTGGAGAATTTATGAAAACTTTCACTGCAAATTATGTGATTTCTAATGAAAAGCGTGTTCCTTATCTATTCAATGATATAAATTGTAAAACTCCTAGCTTTATGACACTGAATGTTGCTTGTAAGTATTCTTTAGGAACTATTTTTTGGAAAAAGTTAGGAACTTCGTCTTATGTGTAAGATCTCGTAGATATCATTTATGGTACAAATTGTACTCTTCTGCCATCACACACCCTCCAACAAAATCTGCTGCCTTTGAGGTTAGAAATGATTTTTGTTGCACTTCCACATGCTGCTACTGTTGCATTTATGGTGTGATCACCTTTAATTCAACCTTTTTCTCTTTTGGGAATTTTAGCATTTTAGTTACTTCACAGTTCACACCTCAGATATTTATATAAATAGATTCAGGTTCTCGTCCTGGGGGTTTTTAACTTCGTGCTTTCTGTTGGTGCTTGTCATATATCGTTGTTATAAAAAGTGTAAGAAGTCTATATACCAATTCATGACAAGGCTATGCCCTCACTTTTTTCCGAAGTGACTGGAAATACTTCTATTAAATTCCGAAAGACTACAGTTCGATGAAACACATAGACAGCTCTTCTATTGATTGATCCTCTATGCTGCAGGTACTCATCATGGACAAACTAACCGTTAAAATAATGTCATACGCATGCAAGATGGCAGATATTACAGAGGAAGGAGTTTCATGTAAGTATTAAAAAACCATTCTAATTGATGGTTGTGTACAAGTTTACCTTATCAAAACAAAAAAGAATAAATTTGTGCATAAGTTTAACATGCTTTCAGATGTGAGACGTACTTATGTATTTGTGTATACACTTACACATACGAACGTTTCCATGTCCAAATTGTATAGATGGCTCTCGGCATGTAGTTAAATATGCAAATTATCTTCTTTTCTTCCTAGGTTTATGTGGTCTTAAAAGTTTCACTGGTATGTATAGAAGATGATGCTTGTAGCGTCACAAAATGAAGTAAAGAACATAAATGATATTGGTGGTGTCATGTAGTGGGCGACATCTCTGTTACAGACTTACAGTTATAGTCTTGCCCTCTTCAACCTATTCTCCTTTTACGTTACTGAATAGGATGTAGTGTTTTTACTTTTGTGCATTTCTACTCTAGCAAGCTACATTTTCCAGTTTATCATACATATAAAGTGCAAAATTACCTTATTCATGACATTTCTGCGGATTATTATATTTACTTCTGAAGGTGTAAGTGCAATGTGCTTTTCTCCCATTTCTGTTAAAGATTGTCAAACCTAAAGTTGGACCAGAGAAACATGTATTAATGCCTGAGGAAGAATATAAAACAAAATCTTATTGCTATAGAATGTAGCAGCTAACAAAAGTTTCATGGGACAACACCATAGCATGTTCTGATCCTGTGGTTTGTCTGTTACTATTGTCTATTGGTGGATGATTGTTAATGAAAATTGATCTTGAACGAGTGAAATAGCAATTGCTGACTGTGTCTGCTGGGTCTTCAGTGCGGAGGTGTGGGTTATGTAAATTCACTGGTTATCTCTCTTGTATAATATTGAACTTGTTCGTTAAAAGCATCTGCTTCTGATTTTTTTTGCAGTGGTTGAAGACATATACAAACGACGGCAGCCACTCCCCTCAATGGATGCTATATACTTCATCCAGCCAACAAAAGAAAAGTACTGAATGCTCCCCTTATAATTTCTTTGTTTGTCTTTCATATCGTCTAGCAAATTAAGTTCTTTTCGCTTTTTACCCTCAGGGTGCTTGATTTGCACCATCGCATGGTTATTTTTCTCAGAAATGGATGCTATATGCTTCATCCAACCAACAAAAGAAAAGTACTGAATGCTCCCCTTATATTTTCTGTGTTTGCCTTCCTTATAATTCAATCTTTCATATAATTTGGCATTTTTAGTTTTATGCTTTTATGTTGCAAATTAAGCTCTTTTCGTTTTGTACCCTCAGGGTGCTTGATTTGCACCACCTCATGGTTATTTTTCTTAGAAGAAAATAAAATTATAGGCTTCTCAAAAAGAAATTAAATGATAGGGTGCAAGAAGCATGTACTGAGAGTGCAACTCAAAGAACTCCGTATTTTTAGAAAAATGAAGATGTTAAGTAGTCATAAAATTATAAAAGGATAGAGTGCAAATCACAAAAAAGAAACAACATTAGGTTGCAAAATGCTGCAAATAAGCATTTTTATAAATTCTGGGTGCTTAAATATTTATGGAATTAGTTGATTACATTTGTTGAGTTTGATCGTTACACCTCCATTTTGGAATCTTTATATTTGGCACAATGTAATCATCAATGCTAGTTTTTTTAGAAATTCCACAAATTATTTAGAATTTGAATTACTGAACTATTCATAGTTGAACTCTTGTAGTGCTTTTCTCTTAACTCATGTACTTTGACCAATATGATTTACCCATAAAATTAGCATTTATAATTCTATCCCGTCAAATGATGTCACATAAATGGAACGGGGAAGATTTATACCATTTATTCTAAAATGAATCAAATCATCAATATGCTCTTAATAAATCTATTCTACTTCATTATTTTCTTTTATAAGCAGGGTAAAATTTTAAAGGTGCATGACCAGCAATAAATCTATTCTGCTTTCAGTTTTGGTATCCTTCACCATAATGTGTGACAATAGAAGTTAAATTGGGGTCGCTAGCATGTTATGTATGTGATAATTTTTGTTTTTTTATCATGAATTTTGACCCTGATCACGGAGGAGTATGGCTTTGTATCTTGTCTATGAATGTTTTTTTTTAATCTTTTCCTTTTGATAGGCAATCTTATTTATGCACGTCATTTAAATGTTATCTTGTCTATGAATTTGCTTTGAACATAAGTTATCATGCAGAGTTTAGAGGGACACACCGATATTACAAGCAATTGGTCTTATCACACTTATCGCAAGTTCCATTTGTAATAGAGGTTTTAGCTACCATTCTGTTTTGGTTCTTCTCCAAGGGTGATCCACAAATTTTCCTATTATTTTTTTCAACTGAGATTTCGATATAGAAGGATCTTTTCATTTCGTCTTGCCGCAATCATCAAAGATTATATGTGGATTCTCTACTTTTTGGTGTACCGCTTGTATACGGGATGTTTACCATTATCAATATAATTTGTTACCTTATTGAAAAAAAAAATCACCAAAGATTATTGTGACGCTATTAGTAGAACTTCTGTTGATAAGTGTTGTATTACTAAGCTAGCCCTTATGTACTTGTTACTAATATCAGGCTTGCTGTTGATCTATATTTAGATATGTACAGGTAGCTTCTCTGTCTTTACACATGCAGAACTTGTCATTAACCTTTTATTTTGTTTGCAGTGTTGTGATGTTTCTATCTGATATGGCTGGTAAATCACCTTTGTACAGAAAGTACGTCCTGAAATATCTTATTCTTGAGTTCCATTCTCAATGCCTTTTGTCTTGGTCATATGTTTTTATTGACTAGTGTGCTCTAGTTTGTTAACTTCCTTTTGATAGAAATAAATCCATTTATTATAGCTATAAAGGCACTAATTCATATAATTGAAAGAAAGAAGTTACTTGACATCCTGTTTGATGGGGAAAAAGATACTATGTATAGGCAGAGGACATTTTGGGAGAAGAATTGTCTGCTCCAAGTCTAAGTTGATAAAACGTCCCCGTACTTCCAATCTCTCTGCCTCTCTTATATCAGGAGCTTTTTTCTAGACTAGTAAGATTCTATCAAGATTGGCCTGTGCAGTAATTAACTTAAAGATAGATTGCTCTTTGTGAGATTCCACGTTTTCTTTTACTGAATGCACTATAAACATACAACAACTACCCAATATAGTCCCACAAAGTGGGGTCTGGGGAGGATAATATGTAGACGAGCCTTTCTCCTACCCGAAAGGGCAGGCACTATAAACATACTCCCGCCTAAATGCAATTTGTGTGAGAAGACAGCTGTGTAATAAGTTACCCACATTTAGGCCTCTATCCTTTTTATGAGGGCGAGAAGGTCCCAATCCACATATGAATATTCATGGTATGACAATCCAGCTGTTTATCTCAACTTGGTCTATTCTCTATATCCTAAAGCCTGATCGTCAAAACTTAGCTTCCCTTTCTAAAGATAGAGGGAAACTTGACTTTGTCAAAAGGATAGGGAAACCTTAATATCTTATATGTCAGAGTTTGATTTGCTTGGTGATCGCTTCTCCTTTCTTTCTCTCTCATCCTCTACTCTTCTTCATTTCCTTTCAGGGCATTTGTCTTCTTTAGTTCACCTATTGCTAAAGAGTTGGTTAGTTACATAAAGAGGGATTCAAGTGTTCTGTCTCGCATTGGTGCCTTGAGAGAAGTTATCATCCTTCTTTTGTGGAATCTTTTCTTCAACTATTTTTACTTCTTATTGCTTTAATTAGTCACAGTTCTTATTGATGGTTTTGTTGTGCAGATGAATTTGGAGTATTTTGCTAATGATATCCAGGTATGTGATGATGCATCACTCAGAAGGTCATGAATTTTTTGTGATTACTCTGCTTTGATTCCTGTGCTTAACTATAGTATGTAAGTTCTGGGGGGATTTCCTTTGTTATCATTGATACTGCAAGAAACCAAGGAGCATATTGTAATATAGCAAACTGCTTGACTGTTACTTTCTCTTATAAGAAGGTATTTCGATGCAACAGCTCTAAATATGGCATATTTTTGCCAGCAGATTTTCCCCTGGGGTTGTATAGAATACTGGTCTATGAGGTTGCAAAATGGATTGATCCTTGTTCTTGATAATTTTAGAAGAACCAGAGTTAAATAACATCATGCCCAGTTGGATGTCTTACCTGAACTTTGCTTTTCTTTCATTATTTAGAGCAAGGATATAATAACAAAGGAACTTTATGTAGTGTTTCAATTCCTCTCCTCCTTCCATGGTGTATACATGTGAAAGGAAAAAAGAACATGATAGGTCCAATTATTTATTTGATATCCTGACCATATCCCCTTGGCTCTCAAACACTTTTATCCTCTTCCGTGCAGTTATTACACGCACGAATTATCACCTAATATGAGCTTTTAACCCAAAAATCCTCAAGGGACAGCTGACGTATAGCTTCTAACTTGATGGATAATGAGCCCACGGTAGGGTTCGAATTCGTCACATGTGTCTAACCTAGACATTAAGTTACGCTGTTACCATTGAATGAAAGCCCTGGGCTCAGTCTGGCGCTTTTTCCTAAGTCATTCTTTTCAATCCACTTTAGTTCTTTCATAGTGAAGGCATGTCCATATTTGATTAAGTGAAATCTTTTCATAGCTCGCATTTCTTACTTTCTATGGGTCATCCAATTAACAACTTGAAATGATTCAGCATGAAAATAAAAGTGACATTGTTTTATATATCTAGAGTTTAACAACTGTATCATAGTTGTAGGAATTTCAGAGCTTCTTACTTAATCTTGTCGTTAATCTGAATGAGAAATGAGATTATAGAGGGGAAGGTGGCCCTTCAGCAATGCATTGTCTGGGGAACTCTTTTGTATAATTTACTAATATGGTCCTATAGGTTGATAAACCATCTCTCTGAGGTTTTGTAATCGATCTATCACTTTCTTACACATGCATATTACCATACAGTGTTTTACTACCGATAATGAGAGGGCGCTTGAAGAACTTTATGGAGATGAGGAAGGTTCTCGGAAGGGTGATTTGTGTTTGAATGTGATGGCCAACCGTATTGCTACAGTTTTTGCTTCATTACGGGTAGGAATTTAGATCTTGATCTGGAGCTTTCGAGCATGGAGACGCCCTTGCTAAAATTAATTTATACAGGAATTTCCTTATGTGCGCTACCGTGCTGCGAAATCGCTTGATCCTACTACCATGACAACGTTTCGGGATTTAATTCCTACTAAGCTTGCAGCTGCTGTATGGAATTCTCTTACCAAGTACAAATCTACTCTTCCTCACTTTCCACAGACAGAAACATGCGAGTTGCTTATTCTGGATAGATCCGTAGACCAGGTTTTAGTTGATGTTGTTTCCTCCATTCTCATTGTAATCTTGTCTAGTTTTCATTTTATTGAGTTGCTTCTCTGTCACCCTCTGTTTTACAGATTGCTCCCATTATACACGAGTGGACATATGACGCAATGTGCCATGACTTGTTAAACATGGAGGGAAATAAATATGTGCATGAGGTGAGTTGTGCCTTCTGAGTCTCTATAATGGAAATGCTGTTGAATATACCGTAAGAGTGACATTTTACTGTAAGGCTAGGTTCCTGGCAAAGCAGGTGGCCCTCCCGAGAAGAAAGAGGTTCTTTTGGAGGATCATGATCCTATCTGGTTAGAGCTCCGCCATGCACACATTGCAGATGTAGGTCTTGTGCATAACTAGCTTTTAAATCAGGAATAGAACGTGTTTATGCTATCTCTAACCAGTAATTGGTTTGTCAGGCTAGTGAAAGGTTGCATGAGAAGATGACAAACTTTGTGTCAAAAAATAAAGCTGCTCAAATGCATCAAGGTTCAAGGTCAGTCGCAACTAATGCAATTTATGAGCTAAGTTATTCCGACATGGCAGTTTAGGTGTCGTACCCGTTTCGGCACAACACTAGTATGGGTGTGGGTATGGTATGGGATCCGTACCGGATCTGGTCAAATAATTTCGGGTACTTTGACCACGACGGACGAAAAATTCGAGACGAGATACAATTTGGTTCCCGAAATCAGAATCCTAATAATTAGGGTGAAGTTGAAGAAAATAGCATAACATTATCTAAGATATCAATCCCTTTCTTATCTACAACTTGAGCATAAAAAAGAAATCTACACTTTACAATCTATACTTAAGTATTTCACATAATTTCTCATAATTTAGAGATATTTTTATATTTTTTATTTTTTTGAATTATTTTTAGCCGGATCCCCGCACCCGAATCCGTACTAGGATCCGTATCCCCGAATCCTATTTACATTTCGAAGGATCCGACCTCTAGATCCTTACCTGTATCGGACACCCGTACCCGTGTCCGAGCAACTTAGTTTATGAGATCTTGTCTAAACGTTTTCACTTGAGCGTGTGAGCGAAAATGCTCTGTCATGATACAAATTGAAAATCTATGCGATCTGCAAGAGGTGACATCTGGGATTCTGGTTGATTCAGACAATATGGGACCTGAGAGTATGTGAGATGCTGTAGAATTCTAAATCGAAAACTTATTTACAAGTTGAACACCTGTTAGGCTACTTTCATCTACTAGAAAACGTCTTATCCATTTATTTGTCAATCCTAAAACAGTTTGCAGCATGAGATCCTATTTTTATTTGGTTAAACTGGAAATACCTGCAAGTTTGGTCATCCAGGCACTGGTTTTCCCCCCAGTTCCTTAGATTCTAACTCTGATAGGTTATGTTGCTTACTCCAGTTTTCTCGAAATTGTAGAGACGGCGGTCAATTATCTACACGGGATTTGCAAAAGATGGTTCAGGCTTTACCTCAATACAGTGAACAAATTGAGAAGCTTTCCCTCCATGTTGATGTGAGTCTTCTGAAAATTTCACTTTGGTGCTTTAATCTTTTAAGTCTGAAATTTGATGCTTTATCTGCACTTTTGAATGTAAAGCAACTAAATATGCTTCTGTCATTTGCTTTTCTGGATAAGAAACACTGTTTATGTAATGACAAGAGGGGTTGCTCTGATGGTAAGTAACCCCCACTTCCAACCGAGAGGTTGTGAGTTCGAGTCTCCCCAAGAGCAAGGTGGGAAGTTCTTGGAGGGAAGGATGCCGAGGGTCTATTTGGAAACAACCTCTCTACCCCAGAGTAGGGTAAAGTCTGCGTACACACTATCCTCCCCAGACCCCACTAAGTGGGATTGTACTGGGTTGTTATTGTTGTAAACACTGCTTATGTAATTCGTTAAGCCTAATTGTGAACTAATGTAGGCTCTTGCTCTCTGTAATTTTATCATGTCTGTTCTGGTATTATGGGAAATTGTAGGTCACTCAAATGTGCATAATATGGGTTTACGTCATGTGTGCTAGTTAGGTGAAGTTGTCAGAACTTTCTACCATTTTGGCATTAACACATAATTTGAAAGGAAGATGATTAAAAGAAGAACAAGAACAACAACCCAGTATAATCCCACTTAGTAGGGTCTGGGGAGGGTAGTGTGTACGCAGACCTTACCCCTACCCTTGGGTAGAGAGGCTTGTTCCAAATAGGCCCCCGGCATCCTTCCCTCCAAGAACTTCCCACCTTGCTCTTGGGGAGACTCGAATTGACAACCTCTCGATTGGAAGTGGGGTTGCTTACCATAAGATGATTAAAACTAATAGCTAATATTAAATGGATCTTGGCCCTAACTCAACCCCAAAAGCTAGCTCAAGAGGTGAGGATTGACCAAGTCCATATAAGGAGACCATCTATCCCCTTCATTGTCGATGTGGGACTCAACACCCCCTCTCACGCCGAGGGCTGGACATCTGGAGCGTGGACAATTATGGGGGCCCAACATCGGGAAATTGGGATAGGTCCTGCTCTGGTACTATGTTAAATGGATCTTGGCCGTAACTCAACCCCAAAAGCTAGCTCAAGAGGCGAGGATTGACCAAGTCCATATAAGGAGACCATCCATCCCCTTCATTGTCGATGTGGGACTCAACAGTTAAATTACATCCAAATTTTTAAAAATTGTTTATGAGAAAACTACAGGCATTTGGGATTCTATGCTAACATGTTTCATCTAGTCCAGATTTCCTTCGGAATAGTTATTATTTTTCCAGCTATATTAACATTACTCTACTTATATAAAATGCAAGTCAAATTAACTCAGCGTGCCTAGTCAAAACTATCTTAAACAGCATAAAAAGGAGGTGAAATATATTTGATCAACATCCATTATCCCTAAGAGTGCCAGATGAGCTGATTTTATCTTCCAATGAATTCTTATTCTTATTCCAAGAGGCTGCTAGTCAGATTTACTCAATTCTTATGTCTAGCCAAACTCTGTTGTATTAGATAGAGAGGGAGACATATATAGAAACACATCTAGATACTCCTAACAAGTGCCAGAAAAGATGGCATCTTCTGATAAATCGTTGCCACATCTTATCCAGAAAAAAAAAAGAAAGTTAAATGCACATGGACAGGTTGCTGAAAAGATCAATTGACCCTTACAAGTATTAAAACACACTGTATTTTTCTAGTGCTTCACTTGAGTTAGCACAATTTTCTGTGTGATCTATGAGTTTATCTTTGGTAGGTAGAGTTTCATTGTGATGGTGAGTGGGCAGGGGACGTTGTGAGTTACTGTAGAGTAATTCTTTGTTTTATGTGTGCTGGCGGAATAACCTTTAACAGGTCATGCTTTACTTGAGCACATATTAATTCAGTTTTGTGGATATGGTGGATAAAATCTTTTATTAAAGACGCCATCTCTGATGGCCGTGCCTTTTTTCCCTAATCCAGATTGCTGGGAGGCTAAACAGAATCATTAGGGAGTCAAGTCTAAAAGAAATTGGACAATTAGAGCAGAACCTTGTTTTCGGAGATGCGGGAACTAAGGATCTGATCAATTTCCTGAGGGTTAATCAGGTAGAGATGGTATAAGGTTGTTAGACCTCCATAATGTAGATCTGTTTTATCTGAGCAATTAGTTTCCGTCTGCAGGATGTGACACGGGAAAACAAGTTACGGTTATTGATGATTTATGCAGCTGTTCATCCTGAGAAGCTTGAAAGCGACAAGCTCTCCAAGTTAATGGAGGTTGGTGATTTGTTGTTGTCATCTCTAATATCTGTTTCGAATAAGTATCACCATATGTGGAGATTCTTTTAATCTTGGATGAACTATTAACAGCTTGAAAATCTGAACAAAGTGGTCGCTACTGCATGTTATGGTCTCCCCAATGGTCCAAAAACACAAATTTGCTGTTTGATTTGAATTCTCATATAGGCATTATTTAATTCTGATTCCTTTTCATGTTAACTTGTGTCATCTCGAACTGCATTGACTATTTTACTTTAATACTATTCTGAATGGTTGACTACGCTGCTCTAAATCTATGGGGACTACTTTATACATATGAGCACTCACATTCTTATCCCGTTAGTTGGCGAGATTGCCCCAAGATGACATGAATGCTGTGTACAATATGAGATTGCTGGAGGGATCATCAGATAATAAGAAAAGCTCACTAGGTCCTTTCTCTCTCAAGTTTGACGTTCACAAGGTACACAATTGGCTGTCAAATAGTTTTCATTCATGATGAGTTCCTTCTGATGTAGATTTCCTTATTCTATTTTTTATGACAGAAGAAGCATGCTGCTAGAAAAGATCGTACTGATGAAGCAGCAACATGGCAGTTGTCTCGTTTTTACCCAATGATAGAGGTAGGCCATAGGCGACATGGGGTGTATTATGACTCCATTTCAATGAATGGCTGATTCTGACTGTGTTTATTTGTCATGGTTCTAGATATAAAGCCAAATATGTCAATAAGCTTGACAAGTCCCTTCCACATTCTTCTCCCATCACATCCTCCAACAACCCCCCCACCCCCACCCCCACCCCCCACCCCCCCAAAAACACACACACACACACACAAAAAAAAAAAAACAGAACAAAAAAAGTGGGACATGACTATTAGCTCCGACAGCAAGAAAATCTAATATCAGGGTCCAACAACAACAACAACAACAACCCAGTATAATCCCACTTAGTAGGGTCTGGGGAGGGTAGTGTGTACGCAGACCTTAACCCTACCCTTGGGTAGAGAGGCTGTTTCCAAATAGACCCCCGGCATCCTTCCCTCCAAGAACTTCCCACCTTGCTCTTGGGGAGACTCGAACTCACAACCTCTCGGTTGGAAGTGGGGGTTGCTTACCATCAGAGCAACCCCTCTTGTCAAACACATTCATGGGTTGGGACGAGTTAGAGACTGAAGATACTGCTTTGTGTTGGTCGAAATAACTGATTAAAGCTTTTCTAATCTTGCAGGAACTTGTTGAAAGACTCAGTAAAGGGGAACTACCAAAGAATGACTATCCCTGCATGAATGATCCAAGTCCAACTTTCCATGGGACCTCTCAGTCTGCATCAGTACAAGCAAATCAAGTTCCAACTCCCCATTCAATGAGATCGAGAAGGACGGCTACGTGGGCCCGCCCTCGAAATTCTGATGATGGATATTCGAGGTACATCTTATTGCACCTGACTATTATACGTCTTGATATCATTTGTGCCAACAGTAGCAATTATTGACAGGAAGTGCTTGTTTTCCCTTTTCACTGCACATTTGCCCATTCTCATCTTGCACCTGAGGGGATTAGCAGTCTGAATTCTTTCATTTTCTTGTAGTGATTCAATTCTGAGGCATGCATCAAGTGATTTCAAGAAAATGGGTCAACGTATTTTTGTATTTATAGTTGGCGGGGCTACGCGATCAGAGGTATTATTTTCTCAATCTTTTGCACTTCCTATTTTAGGCTTCTATTTGGTTTTCTTGGTAGGATTTTAATGTTTTAGATTAAATATAACATGCGTTAATCTCAAAGTTATTTCCTTCTATGTTTCAGTTGCGGGCTTGTCATAAGTTAACTGCGAAGTTGAAGAGAGAAGTAGTTCTTGGTTCATCTAGCCTTGATGACCCTCCACAATTCATTACGGTACGACACTCCATCTGCTTCCTCCCATGCTAATTATTGTTTTCTACAGAATTGGAAGGTGCTCGCCTTCTCGTTTTTGAGTTCCTGAATCTTGTTTTACATTGTTTTTTGAATACCTGCTTCTCTTGCATTGCTTTGGACCACAAATAATGTTTGTAGAAAAGCAGGAGACACATGAACCGTCTGGACTGCATGATTTGTTAATTGGAGAACTAGTTGTTGCGCTTTACTATGCACCTTTTCTAGTTCTATATGCTGGAATACTGATAGTCCAGTATCAGTGTTAAAGTTTAAAGATATAAATACTGACTTGTGATGGTTGATTGTGTTGCAGAAATTAAAGCTCTTGACTGCAGATGAACTCTCGTTGGATGATTTGCAGATCTAAAAATGAATTGCTGGAGGAGATTGCAAGCAAATTCTCTTATTTCCCAGGCTACCTTTCCATTTGTAATCATTCCCAACTACGTTGATTCATTTCCATTTTTGACGTCTTTTAGTAGATGTCTGGCACGCTGAAAGGGTAATGCAGAGTTGCGGGAGCATTCAGATTCCCTAGAATGTTATGCCACAAGTTATGCTTTATCAATATGCCAAAAAAATGGGGTTTTGGGTGTGTTGTATCATTTTTATAGGTCCCATTCAAGACTGCATTGTGTGTATAATGTCATTTCTGGTAATATAGAGGGCCATTTGGAAGAAAAATGCTATAATCTGGTGTTTCTTTTGTTAGAAACTTTCTTTTTTTCACATCTCTTTTCCGCACAGAATTATAAATTTAGAGAATGAAGATTTCCATATACATTATCAGTGACCTAAAATTAGGCTACCTCACGTGTTTAAACCTTGCAGCAAGCAAAATCTTGCTATTTAAGTGGAGAAGGGTAGGGGGCATAGCTTATTATCCAGTGAGTTTCAATTTGTGATGTCACTAGCCCTTGGGGATTTCGCGGTTCTAAACAACAACAACAATCAAATATAATCCCAGAATTGGGGTTTGGTGAGGGTAGTGTGTACGCAGACCTTACCCCTATAGGGAGGCCGTTGATTTCGCGGTTATAAAGTATGATTTTTTTACTGCATCTAGGTGGTAACAACAACAGCAACAATAACCCAGTATAATCTCACTTAGTGGGGTCTGGGAAGGGTAGTGTGTACCCTGGGGTAGAGAGGCTATTTTCAAATAGACCCCCGACATCCTTCCCTCCAAAAACTTCCCACCTTGCTCTTGGGGAGACTCGAACTCACGACCTCTCGGTTGGAAGTAAGGGTTGCTTACCATCAGAGCAACCCCTCTTGTCTAGGTGGTAGTATAATAAAATTGGTGGCAGAGGTTTATGGTGTTGGATTTGGGTTCTGCAGCCTATAATGTTGCATAATATTGTGGGAAGCATATGAACCTCAGATATTTGGTGCTGAGTCTCCATTTCTGGAAAATGGTTAGGAGTTCTATTCTTCATGTGTAAATTCCTTTAGATTACCAGACAACTGTTGCGGTTCTTATCATCCACATGTCCAGCATCATCAACTGTAGCTTACTTGGTTGTTCACCGTGCTAACAATGTGAGCTTGAAATGATATCCTTTTTTCTAGTGTAAGCTAAGAAAATGATCTGGAGTAATCATACCTAATGTAATAAAGAAATATTTACTCTACAAAATCTAGGAAGTACTAACTGGACTTAGGGTTACCCATAGATGATTTGTGTTTTAGCTTATGTCCCCCCTATGGCTGTTAATTATGGTAGTTACTGTATGATATTATTGCATGCAATTGTATTTATGTTTCGTATGTTTAGATAATTATTTACGCTATTTACGCTATTTCTGCTGGAGTTACTAATGCTCTATTGTTTTTGCCTTTGTTTTTGTTTTACTGCTGTTTTTCTTTTATCCTATGAGCCGGGGGTCGATTGGAAACAGCCTCTCTGCCCTTTCGGGTAGGGGTAAGGCTTGTCTACATATTACCTTCCCCAGACCCCACCTGGTGGGAGTATACTGGGTAGTTGTTGTTGTTGTTGTTGAAGATTTCCTTATACAAAGAACCAAAAAAATTCTTGAATGTGTGGAGGCAGTCTCTACTAGTAAATGACATGTATAACTACGTTTTAGTCCCAAACAAATTGGGGTCCCGACTTCACTACTTCTAATAGTAAATATTCATCAAAATTCCATACAAGACAAACATTTCCAAGTAACAACAAATGGAGTGCATCGTTAAATAGTACAATGAAGTACATTGTATTTTACCACACAATCCATGATTTTAATGTAGTTTTCGCCCTTGGGGATATAATATCTCGTCCAATCAGTAGTCGGTATCCATAAAATAACAGGTTTGGGGAGCTTAAAATGCTAACTACGCAGTTCCTTTGCCTTCTTGTCGAAAAATACTTCTGCTTTTCTTTTCTTGCTTTCGCCTACTAGTCTTTTGACGTATGAAATATATCCATCCACGTTGAATTTCCTCTTGCAACCTGCATAGTTCATGTACCGTATTTTCCCAAACACGGGACGCTCTCGCCAACCCTGTAGACAAAACATGAAAAATCTCGGTTCAATTAATTAATGCAAGCAAAAAAAATGTGATACAAAGTCGTTTAACTAATCTTATCTCCCCATACCCGAACCGCACAAGCAGTTGACTACCCACCACTCCTACCGATTAACTACGAGCGTTATTATTGGGTTGATAAGTATATCAATGTTGTTGACACTTCGATTTTTTTTTTTACAAGCCAGCTCGCGCGCACCTCAACTAATTTCGGGGATACGTGCCACCTCCCACCAGCAACAGGTACCAGGTAACTCTATCCTCCAAGGTTTGGATAGATAGGAAGAAATCACCTTGTGTCTTTTGCCTCCATTGGAATTTAAACCTGAGACCCCATGGTTCTCACCTACTTCATTGACCACTAGGTCACGCCCTTGGGTACTACATTAACACTTTGTATTAGATTTTGCAAAGCTTGATTTGATGTGAACACTGGGTGTAAGAAAGTATTTTTTAAAGAAGGTAATTATTTGGATATGAGCATGATCAGTAATAAAGAAAATAACTCAATTAGTTTAATGCGACATTGAAGGGATTCAGAATAATGCACTAAGAACCTGGTCGTGTAGGCCACATATTGACCACATGCATCCAACATAACCACTAGGATCCCTTCCATCTATATGATACTGCAAACAAGAAAGCAGATTTAGATCAGAACTCTGATGCATCTCCAAAATCAATCCTGTTGGCAAATTACCTTGTCATTTAAATATATAGTGATAGCCAGAGCTTCTTCTGGTCCACTTGTCCATTCGAGTATCTTTTTAGCCCAATACATCCTGCATAAAAATTCGCAATCTGGAACTTAGCAAAGAGCAATAATTTTGTTCAGTCTTCTTCCCTTTTCTGGTTTTGGTCAAAGAACAACTACAACAATCCAGTATAATCTCACTTAGTGGGGTCTGGGGAGGGTAGTGTGTACGCAGACCTTACTCCTACCCTTGGGTACAAAGACTGTTTCCAAATAGACCCCCGGCATCCTTCCCTCCAAGAACTTCCCACCTTGCTCTTGGGGAGACTCGAACTCACAACCTCTCGGTTGGAAGTGGGGGTTGCTTACCATCAGAGCAACCCCTCACGTTTGGTCAAAGAAACAAACGAGGAATTAAGCACTGTGTCTTGATAAAGAATAAAGTTCTTGAGAAAAAGAGCAAACAGTAAAATCACAGAATGAAAGAAAGTTAGTGAGAAGAAGCGCAGAGGAGTACTGAGTAGAATCACAGAACAGAATATTAGTAGAAGATCTCAATTTTTTGGTGAATCAAAGAGAGTGTAGCCATAAAACATTAACTGCATGAAAACAACACGCTAACAAAAGCTGACTTGTTCTATACATTTATGCACCAGTTTTTATCATTATTCATGCTAGCAAGAGAAGTGAGAAGCACCAAGAAATGGAAAACCTGCTAGTTTAGCTGATAACATCTATTCATCAAATTACCTTTTCATTTCGCTTCCTTTTTAATTTTCAACTAGAAACCTACATCTTTTTTGTTTGGCTGAAAAGATCAGTTTCTGAAAGGATTTAACAAACTTGCGCTTCTTCTATCACATTAAAAATCTAGTTAATCCAGACAAGGTTCTCTTCCATATAAATTCATATGGGATAATATATACTTCCTAAACATGTTCTAAACAGCCTTGAAAACCAAACAGATACAATACAAGAAACAAGCATAATTACGTGAAGTAGAAGACCAGATAACATATCAGGGTGGAATAACTTGTCATGAATTCAACTAGCAGGATCAAGACATAAATGCCCAGAAGCATTACTTGCCTCATAAAACCATGCATTTTTCCATAGTGAACCATCTCTAACTGAGAAGCATTCCAAAGCTGAAACCCAAAAAGAACCACTAATCAATAAACAAATTGGAAAACATATTAGAAAGCATAGTAACTCAAACGGAAAAAAGAAGATGACCATGTCACTGCAAGATGTGAGGAGGATTCTGCTAGAAGCCTAAAAGCATCAGATGAAATAGCAGTACCGTGCTTATATCTTCAAATCAGATTGATAACTCGTTCCTCAATAGATAATGTTATCACACTTTTTGCACTGCTTGTTAATGTAAAAATTAAGATGAAATGGTAACTTACCAGGTCTGCAGTTTGTGCTTTCTCCAATTGCTCTCGCCTGCAAAAGACCATATTCACTTCCAACTTCAATACCATGTAAAAGTAGTTCCTAGCATCTTACGACAAGCTTTTTGTTTCATCTTCAAACAAACTCTTAGCAATTTACGATTCGAAGAACATATAGTTAAGAAGCTTCTTCTTTTTCTTTCTTACTTTGCCTGCTGAAAAAGTAAAAGAAAACATTTTGCTCACGTGTATATATGTTCACGCTTATCAGATGCATGTTCCATCAAGGTTTTACGCGCCCATTCCCATGCACCCAGTAATGAATCATATCGAGGCTGGTAGTAGCAGAAGTTATCAGCAAGCTCTCTTCGCACAATCAATTCTTCCAGAAATGTGTCAACTGCCTGCATAAGCAATAATTAACCAAATAGGCTTCACATCAGGACACTGATAATGGATGATCATTCTTGAGGCAATATGAAACTTTATAAAAATGAGAGCAACTACTAAAAGTTCCAAATATATTTGAAATTGTCGCACTGCACAACGGCAGAGCTTATCTTACAGTCAATGAGTCAACTGTAACTAAAGCCATGTTTGGTTGTGGTGTAAAGAGGAGGAAATGGAGGAGTGGAAGTAGATGTGGACCGGTAAAGTTCATTTGCAGCATTTGATAAGTAAAATATGAGATGAACTGGAGAGAAGGAGTACCCCCGTCCACGGCTCTCTCCAATACTGGAATGAAGGGAGGAAAAATACCACTTTAATTAATTTTGAGATGATATGGAGAGGAGTATCCCTCACCAACCCCCCCCCCCCCCCCCCCCCAAAAAAAAAAAAAAAAACAGGAACGAAGCAAGGAACAATGCCACTTTAATTTTGAGATGAAGTGGAGAGAAGGAGTCCCTCCACAACTCCCCAAAAATGGAAGGAAGGGAGGAACAATGCTACCTTAGGTTTCTGTCCAACCATACCAAAGAAACGGGGACAAAATCATCAACACTTCACCTATGTGAAGCAAAACACCCAATTTTATCTCCTTTACCCCATAAATCTGTCCTGCAACAAAATATAGCGCAACAGGAGGCAAGTGATTTATCGACTAATTCTACAGATTGAAGAAAGTATTTCATAGTAAGCAGAATTATAGCACAAAAGTAGATAGATGGATATGATTTCACAACCTGGGTATAAAGCTTCCGAACTTTGTGTGCTTCTAAAGCACATCGCTGGGCTGATATCTGCCCAAAATGCAAATAAGGAGAGAGACCAGAAAGTGCTTGGGGTTTCAGAGGGTTGTTCCGCTCTGTTGAATAATTTTTCAACCTAGCTGTCAGGAACCCGTTTTTACTTCCCATAAGCACTTCCAATGCAGCATCTTCACCTGGTTCACACCATTCAAGTTCAGGAACTTCTGCTCCTTTCCTGGTGCACTGGTCAATTTATAGCATTTGTAGGCCAAAAATAAAAGTTAACTACATTGTTAGACGAGAGAGAATATCTGACCTTACAACATTGGCAATTAATTTTGGCCAATCTATTGGAGGGTTTGGAGATGACCACTTTATCTTGGGAGGCCCTATTGCAGGTAATTCGATTAGATACTCAGGAAGCAGCTTATTTATTTTACCCCGTATGGTTTTAGCACTGTATTCCAATTTATTCGATGCCACCCAAAGAGGAACAACATTGTGTGCGTCAACCTCGTGTACTGTTACCGATTCACTCACTCTCTCACAAATTTTTTCTTTCCAACTCCGCACATCCCTCAAAGGTGAGAAATCCGTTACTAAAAGAGAAGCTCCACATTCTTTCAGAAAATTGGGAATTGTGTCTACAGCTTCTCCCTGTCCAAGACAAGCCATTGCATAATGAGCTTAAAAAGGATTTTTAATAAGTAAATACAAAAGAACATATGGAAAATGTACCATAATAAATATCAATATAATTGTTACCTTTAGTGTTTCAGTTCAAAATCATGGGCAAATTAAAATCCAGAAACATATATATGCAATGGAGCAGCGGAAAAGATAATGAAACACAACATGATGTTTGATCATAACTAATCAATCAATTAATGAATCAACACTCTCAATCTCAAACTAGTTGGAGTCAGGTCTACGAATCTTCAATATCCATTCTGCTGTATTCGTGCTCATTCCATTCTAATGCTAATAATCAGAGGAGTTCTCTAAAACTAGAAATGATCTAAATCTCAATCTATCCATGCCGTTCATAATAAACAAGTGAAACGAACATTTTTTTAGATACATTTCTACTTTACGGATAATTAAGTAAGAACTTTCTTTTTTAAACATGTTTTACACTATATAGGTCTTAGTGACAATTTCAGTTGCTGATTAATAAAAACATGCTAATAAAGAAGAATTTAAGCTGTAAACACGCACAAGATAAAGTAATAAGTTACCTAATATGAATATATAAAAAATAAAAAATCCTTTACCTGAAATAGAAAAAAGGGAATTTGAAGAGTATTTTCGAGGTTGCTATGAAGCTTTTGAAGGCCTCGAAGCATAAACCCTAACTGTCTAGCTTTTGCACCTAAGAACTGATCGAACAAATTGAAAGCAATAGCTACTGGTACATTTGCTTTGTTAGCCTCATCAACGGCGTGGATTAACGCCCAGTTATCTCTGATCCGTTGATCTCTGAACATCCAGTACACTACCGGTCCAACCAACGGTCCTGATCCTTGCTTCAGAACCCGGATCCGACCCGACTGAACGACTGGGATCGGAGATGCCATGGGAGAAACACAGCCAAACAACAACCGTG
Source organism: Nicotiana benthamiana (assembly GCA_034376525.1). Lineage (NCBI taxonomy): Eukaryota > Viridiplantae > Streptophyta > Magnoliopsida > Solanales > Solanaceae > Nicotiana > Nicotiana benthamiana. The sequence goes on from CM067339.1 coordinate 171,578,410, forward strand.
CTAGCGTGCGCTGGAGTGGTAGGTTAAAGGGTTTTCAGTGATTTGTGTGAACAATTGGTGAGCTTCGTGTTTTGGGTTTTCGTACAGCTGCGAGTTAATGGAGGGAAAAATGAAACCGTTAACGGTTGTGGTATTTGAACGAGACACGTAATGCACTCTGATTGGTTGATTTTGTTTGGTATTTCGGTCTTTATGATTTTGGGCCGAAATAATTGAATCCGTCCTTAGAAATCCGTTGGCACGAGCCCAATGAGATGAACGTCTGGCCATGGTAATCTTTTGAGAAACTACAAGTTATCTCCACTTTTAAGCATGATTTTTAAAAATGGATTTTAACCTATCTATATTATATAGCAAATTTTATTACCAAAATATTTATAATATTATATTTACCCGCCTAGTTCATAGTTTATCTACAAAATCTGTACCAAACCTAAAATAGATGAATACTACCCTAAAAACGCGCCAAAATAGAAGGAATCAGATTTAATGGTGATTCTATCACCATTAATTTCGAGATTTAAAACGGAAGCAAATCCATTGCAACGTAATTCTCTCATTCTCCATGTATTTTTCACCACTGATAGCCATTAAAAAGCTTGAAAGCTTTGAATTCAAATTTGAATCTTCAAAAATCATTATTTATTTGGATTGGGTGTTGTTGTTAATAATTTGGAATATGTTTAGGAGTTTATATCTAAATTTTGAGGGTTTTGATGAAGATTAGACTTGGTTTTGACTGAATTTCAGATTGAAACTCGTCGAAGAAGAAGACATATTTCCAGAATTATATTTAAATTGTAGAATTGTAGATAAATCGTAGATAAATTGTAGATTGGAAAGACTAAAACTTCTACAAAAGTCTTCTACAATTATGTCGAAAAAGCCAATTCTGCTACAATTAAAATGAGAATTGGGATATTACAATTCAATGTATTCAGTTTGTAGATATCTTGTAGATACAATTTCTATAAATAAACTACAAATCAGTTTAAGTGTTGTATAAAGTTGTATTGTTACATTTATACTACAATTAAACTACAATCTTGTGTCAAGAAATGTTGACAACAAAATTTGCTCTTCGTCTATAAAATTTCTACAAATAAACTACAATTGCACTCACACTGTAGACTGGTTACACAACTGGCACTAAGAACGGGTTACACAACTGGACTTTGAAAGTGGTCCAAACATCCCGAAACAAAGATTAAAACATTAGCAGTATAATATTTGACTCTTCTTGTTTTAGAAGCAGTACGAATTGTCATATATACTGTATATAAATCAAGGTGAGGTCATGCGAAGTTACCTTTATCGATATTTTCCTAGGCCTCCTGAATTTAAATTAGTTGGATAATCGTGGGGGTGGGGGATGGGAGGAGAGAGAGGCGGGTAAATAAAATAAAGTGAATATATGCTCATAAAATCATGCCTAGAATAAATGAAGCAATAATTATATACTTAATTTGAATTGTGGTACATGAATTAAAATTTGGTATGCTTAATTGTAATAAACACAAACATTAAACATGGGAGGTAATAAAGTTTGCTATATGGTATAGATAGGTAAAAATCCCTTTTTAAAATATATTAAAAAATTTATAGTGTATTTAAATATTAGTCAATTTCGCCATTTCAGAATATGACATCCTAAATTTTAAACATCAAAATTCAAATTTCAGGACATTGTGTCCTAAAGTTCGAAAATTATGTCCTGACGTTTGAATCTTATATCCTGAATTTTATAATTAGTGGTTTAGAAATTCAGGACATTTCCTAAATTTTAAATTAACAAATCAAAATTTCAGGATACTAAGTCCTGAATTTCCAAATTCAGGATACTTAGTCCTGAAGTTTAAGTGAATTGGCTAATCGTTAAATATATTGTAAATTATAAATGTATTTTAAATAGCGGACTTAAAAGTGGCTATTGTACACGTAAAAATTGCATTGGAAACGCCTTAAGTGTTTATTTTATTACTGGACAACTTAAGCTGGAAACGCCTTAAGGGTTATTTTATAACTGGACAACTTAAGCTGGAAACGGCTTAAGTGTTTATTTTATAACTGGACAACTTAAGCTGGAAACGACTTAAGTTTCTATTTTATAACTAGACAACTTAAGCTGGAAACGGCTTAAGTAAACTTAAGCTCTAGAGCTTAAGTAAAACTTCAGCTGAGGTTTTCCAGTACAAAAGAAACACTTCAGCCCCGCGGGCTGAAGTTGTGAAAAAGCGGGTACGCTTGCAAATAGAAAGACAAAGCGGGCACAAGTTAAAATGTGGCACAAATAACAGATACGCTGCAAACACCCCATTGTACACTTCGCCCTATCTCAGCCCATAAGCAATTAGTACAAAAATTAGTCAATATATAAGATACTACTAATATTAGCCAAATGTCACCAACATAGCTAATTAGCTATTTGTAGCCAAAAAGATATAATTTTTTTGCTTTTTAAGGGAGCATTGATAGGGTATATCTTAAGGAGTTTGAATATCTATTTTAAATGATTTGTTGAAGTTTTAAGGTGATTTGTGCTAAAAATTCAAAGCATGTGAGATCCATATAGAAGAACTTTTAAACTTATTTTTACTACTATAATATTTGATATTAGTCCGAATCTCTTTCAATCTTCCTCAACTTTTTACGGCCGAGATAAAAGCGGCAGTTTGACATACCAAAAGCTAAATATTGGATAAGTGTTTGACATGAATGTTGGCAATAATAAACCACGTTTCAATTAGTTGAAGCAAATGATGAAGGCCAAAAGCTCTATTAGGGGTGTTCATCGGGCGGATTGGGCGGCTTTTACTCTTAACGGTTTGGCTTAACGGTTATCGGCTTTTAAATGTATTAATCCGTTAGCCACCCGATAAGATATCGGGCGGATTGGTCGGGTTAGCTCTTATAGGGCGGTTAATGGGCGGCTTATCGGCCTAACATACATGTTCACTAAATATCTCTTATTCTCCTCGTCTTAGAAATAATGAATTGTCATAAAAAATAATATTTTAGAGGCAATATGATGTAGCTAATGAAACAATCGCCATCAGCATGTAGATTATAAAATAGATAAATTCACTACTAGTTCAGTATCGAGAAAAATAAAACAGAACTTATCTTCTGTTAGAGGCCACACTACATGTGTACTCATAAGCTTCGGATATAACCCAAAAAAATCTGTCGCGCAAATTTCCATTCAGCTCCCACAATGAACTTTTAAAAATTGAAGTGCTCTGGTAAATTCTACTCTCTACACTCCTCTTCTATAAATAACTATCGTTCTCCATTTTCCACAAGCAATCATCCAAAATGCACAAATTTATTTCATGGGGTGTCGTTCCTCTAGTCATAACCAACCTTTCAATTCTTCTTTTTTCATGACACACATAGAACCATATATGTATTAGACAACTCAATTCTATCACTAAATTATATATATATATATATATATATATATATATATATATATATATATATATATATATATATATATATATATATATATATATATATATATATATAGAGAGAGAGAGAGAGAGAGAGAGAGAGAGATTTTTATATTCTTAACGGATTAACAGATTAGCCGTTAAGAAAATTGAATAATCCATCCCCAAACCGATAAGCCGTTAATAGAAAAAATTCAATCCGTTCCCCATCCATTAAGCCGTTAAGCCGTTACCAATAAGCCGTTAAGCTTCGGTTTGGATCGGTTTTTGGTTTCGGATCGGTTTTGAACACCCCTAAGCTCTATACTCTTTTTTCCTTTCTTAGCGCTGAATCAACCATGATTTGATTATGACTCTCTTGAAGTTCTTCTGTATCTTATATTTTTTATTCACAACCCATCAATATTGATCAAATTCCAACCTAGTTGGTATTTATATAATTCAGTGTTCTCCCTCTTCATATTATTTTTTTATTTTGTTTGAAACCCCAAAAAAACTCGCAGCCACTATAGTCTCTGCCCTTTAAGTGAGCACTCTATGATCACTGAATAAACTCTCCACTATATAATAATTCACAAACTACATAAGAAATATAAACCGTTATAGACAAACCCTGTACGATAAACTCGATCCCAAATTATCTATAGTGATGACCATCCTCCAAACCAATGTGGCAATTCCCAAAGGAACCTTTTTCATTTTTAAATAGCTTAATCTTGAGGACTTCTCTTCTTTTTCAGTAACATTATGGTCAAATACATTTATCACATGTAAATACTATAGAAAAAGTAGGCTGCTAAGGGAAATAATGTGGACCTATGGACATAAATACAGCCAACATCTTTTGTGGTAAGCAACCCACTAAATCTTGGAATTATACATCACCAAATCTCCTTTAAATATCTTCTTGATGAAAAAGACAATTATTTCCATCACATAATGATGTAGTTTGTCCTCCTACATTTCTTGCTGTACGTACAAATTTGCATTTTTAATTGATTGTCACACCACACCACACATTTAAATTTAATGTAATGACACCAATAAAAGTATAGATTATTAAGTCTCTTTTTTCTGCGAGAGATAATTATATTTCCACCAACAAAGTACAAACGATCGTAAAAAGTATCATGTCATTTTGTCCGACTTAATTGGTTATTCATTTCTTTAGCTATAGGTTAGAAGTTTGAGAATTGAGTGACTTTTAATGGAAAAATGACGCCACTCTCACAATCATAGTCGAATATATATATATATATATATATATATATATATATATATATATATATATATATATATATATATATATATATATATATATTATACACTTTTTCGACTTCTTGATATAAATAGTTTTCGATGAGAGTTAAAAGAAGAAAAAGAAATCATTTTTAATAGTCACTAATATATCCCATTTACTCTGGCACTATTTCTGTATTGAAAGAGAGAAAATTTCTTTGGCTACGTTTTGTCAAATATCTTTTATCAATGTAAATGATTTCATTTTTAAACATATAACATTTCCTTAAATTAAGAAATCAATGTTTGAAATATTTACACCAAAAATTAATTGCTTCCGTCTTTGTACATCAAAATTTGTCGTCTTTTGGAGGAGAGCAAGGTATAGACATCTATGATGGAAAACGACAAATGGTCTCTGATGGTTGGAGTAGGTTTTAAATAGTCCTCTAAATATATTTTAAGCAGTTTTGGTCCTTTACATTTTCTTAAAAAAATTGAGCACTTTTGGTCCCATCGAATATTTAACATATTTGTTAAATTTACTGAAAATTGTGGGGGGGGGGGGGGGGGGGGGTGGAGTCTGTGTCTATTTGGTTGATATAATTTTTAGTTTGACCAAAAAGAAAATTATGGGGAAAATATAACTAAAAACAGCAAGAAAGCCCCGTCAAATTACAAAAGTTATAACAGCAAAAATCGTATAAACACCAGAAAAAAAATATAATAGCAAAAAATACCACCCCAAAAAATGTATGACACAATAAAACAGATGGATAATTGTAGAGTGTCACGTCCTTAGTCTTAAACTAAGCGCACGTACGGTACTTGGCAATTCGCTCACGATCTTGCACAACTTGCTCAGGTTCTTGCTATGCCAAGTCAGCCTTACTACACTTAAGATCGCTAAGAGAATGGAGAAAGAACGCAAGAGAATTGCTAAAGGAATCTTTGTATTAGAGAGAACTTGAATTGTTTGCTTGATGAATTACAAATGAATGACCCCCTTTATATACTAGTCTCCTAGGGACTAGTGTATAAATATTAATTATTATACAAGTCCTTGATATTTACAAGATAAGGGCTTTCTCTAGAATTCTCTACAAGCCTAGAAGATTCCAAGGACTTTCCTAGCAAATCCATAAGGATCTAGATTCTTCCTAAGAAAATATCCATACTTCTCTAGAATCTTCTTACAAATACTATCCTTCTTCTTATGTAAGCTTTCACATAATGCCAAATGGCGCCTATGTGGCATGATGACATGGCGGGTCATCACACTCTCTCCCTCCAATATTTCGACGACTGCGGCGCAATGCTGTTGCATAAACTCTCGGATCTGATCTTTGAATTGCCACAAGTCTTCATATCGTTCCCACGTGGCTCCTCCGGTGATTTCCCTTTCCAATGGACGAGGAACATAGCGGTGGATTTTTTCCCTTGTTTTCGCCTGGCCTGGTAATCTATGATGGCCTCAATCTCCCGATCATGCAAAACGGTGATACCATTGGTGCCCGACTTGATTGGCTCATACTCGGATCATCCGTATCTTCATGATATGGCTTAACCATGCTGGCATGGAAGACAGGGCAGATCTTAAGATATGATGGCATGTCAAGCTTGTATGAGATCTTGCCTACCTTGCGATGATCTTAAATGGCCCCTCGTACTTGCGAATCAGATTTTGATGCATACCGTAGTGCCTTAAACTGCCTTGGGTTAAACTTCACATGGCCATATCCCCAACTCTATAGTCCGTGGTACGTCGCTTCCGGTCCGCAAACTTCTTCATTTTCTTAGTTGCCTTATCCAAGTAGTACTTAGCAGTTTCGAGCTGTTCCTTCCATCATTTGGCCATATGATAAGCCTTTCCCTCGAATGCGGCTGGTAATGAATGTGGAGTTTGTGGTTGTTGGACTGTGGCTAGCTCAAATGGTGTCCGCCCCGTGGACTCACTCCGCTGCAAGTTATAAGAGAAGTGGACAATGTCTAGGAGCCTTTCCTAATCTTTCTGATGTGCTCTTACATAATGCCTCAGGTAGCATTATAGTAAGGTATTGACCCGTTCCTTTTGTCCATCTGTCTGTGGGTGGAAACTAGTGGAAAAAGTGCAGATCCATACCAAGTATGTCAAACAACTCTCTCCAAAAGTTTCCAGTAAAACAGGGGTCTCGATCACTCGTAATATGCCTTGGCAAGCCCCAGTACTTCACGACGTTCTTAAAGAATAGCTTGGCGGCTTCCTTGGCAGTGCAACCTGGTGAGGCGGGCATGAAGGTGGAATATTTGGAAAATCTATCCACGACCACCATAATAGCACCATAACCGTTGAACTTAGATAGGCAAGTGATAAAGTCCATAGTCACGCTCTCCCATGGACGCTCTGCAACTGGTAGTGGCTCTAAAAGTCCTCCGGGTTGTTGTTGTTCAACCTTCTCCTATTGACAAACAAGATAAGTCTGCACATAGCACTCTATGTCATCCCGCATGTGTGGCCAATAGTTGACAACTCAACCAAGGCCCTAGTGCGCCGTTGACATGGATGACCAGCCCACATTGTGTCATGACTCTCCCTTATGATCCGTCGTCTTATGTCTCCAAACTTAGGCGCATAGACCCGCTGACCTGTGGTAAGTAATATGCCGTCTTCTACCCAAAAACGTCTCGTCTCTCCCTGGTTGGCTAGCACGATAAGTTGTTTGGTTGCTGGATCATGTTTCATGCCTTCTTGTATAGCCTCATGATTGTCCCAAGTTGCTGAAATTAGGGGTGTGCATTCAAATCGGTTTCGATAAATCAAATCGATTATTTGTTATCGATTAATCGATAACTCGAATCGAAAAAATTAAAACCTTAATGAAACGATAACGATGAGCATATGTACAAATCGATAATCAATAAGTAATTATCGATAAGGGTCAAAATCGAATCGATAAATCGAATGCACACTCCTAATTATTTCATCTACTAAATTTAAGGAATGATCATATTTAAAGCTAAAGGGAATGAAATTCAAATTAATGGAAAATAGAATTAGAAGTGATGATGTATTTTTGTTTTTTACTACCGTTGGAGTGTTGGTGGCATCCATTTGATCCCTTAATTTAGTTTCGTTGCGTGTGCCTGTTGACACAATTTTTATGTTATTAACGGGGTTCGTCTTATTTTAGCTTCTTTTTGTCCATATTAGTTACGCGTTGCCGCAAATTTTCTTATTGCTGTAATCGATAACCGAATCGATAAGCCCCAAATATCGATAATCAAAATCGAAACCTTATTGAGACGATAATGATAGGAATATTTACAAATCAATAATCAATAAGTAATTATCGATAAGGGTAAAAAACGAATCGATAAATCGAATGCACACCCCTAGCTGAAATGATGGCAGCAAGCTCGGCTTTCCGGCTCAAGGCATCTACTACAACATTACCTTTTCTCGGCTTGTACTCTAGCACATAATCAAACTCGGCCAAAAAGTATTTCCACCTAGCTTATTTTGGTATGAGCTTCTTCTGCGTCTGAAATAACTAGTAGCCACATTATCGGTATTGACCATGAACCTCGAGCCCAACAGATAATGCCTCCATGTACGAAGGCAATGCACAATTGCAGTCATTTCCTTCTCTTGCACCGTGTAATGCCGCTCCGTCTCATTTAACTTACAGCTCTCAAATTCTATGGGATGCTTATCATGCATCAAGACACCCCCAATGGTGAAGTCTGAGGCATCTGTGTGTACCTCAAATGTCTTGGCAAAGTCAGCTAATGCCAAGACTGGCTCCTTTGTTATAGCTGCCTTAAGGCCTTTAAACGCCTTTTGACAATGTTGCGTCCAAACCCATGGATTGTTCTTCTTTAGCAACTCGGTCAATGGTGCGGCCTTTGCTGAGTAGCCACTGATGAACCAACGATAGTAGTTAACAAGGCCAAGGAAGGATCTCAACTCCATTACCATTGTAGGTGCTTCCCGCTCCTGGATAGCACGTATCTTAGCCTCGTCCATGTGTATCTCTCCATTGCTAATGACATGGCCCAAAAAGTGCACATTTGATTGTGCGAACACACATTTCTCCCTCTTGATGTATAGCTCGTTCTCCCATGGGACTTGGAAAACCTTCCTTAAGTGCTCCATGTGCGACTCCAAGGTGTTTCTGTAGATGACTATGTCGTCTAGGTATACTACCATGAATTGATCAAGGTAGGGATGGAAAATCTTGTTCATAAGGGTGCAAAATGTGGTCGTTGCATTGGTTAAGCCGAAGGGCATCACCAATCACTCAAAGGCTCCATATCTCATCACACATGCTGTCTTAGGCTCATCTCCTTCCGCAATACAAACCTGGTAGTAGCCCTTTCAACGATCAACCTTGGTAAAGTACTTGGCTGGTCCAAGTCTATTGAACAATTCAACAATGAGCGGGATCGGGTATTTAATCTCACGGTGACCTTATTAAGTGCTCGGTAGTCTATGCACTAGCGCACCGATCCATCCTTCTTCTTCTGGAACAATACTTGTGCGCCAAAAGGTGCCTTTGAGGGGCGAATGTGACCAGCATCTAGCAGCTCCTTCAATTGTTTCCTAAGCTCCTCTAGTTCGGGAGGTGCCATAAGATATGGGTAAAATGAGGGTGGCTTATCCCCTGGCTCCAACTCAATCTTGTGATCCACCTCTCGCTTAGGCGGAAAGTTTTTAGGCAACTCCTCGGGCATGACATCTTTATTTTCCTCAAGAAACTTCTCTATGTAAAGCGGCATTGTCTCTTGGAATTTTTTGTCTTCCTCTAGACTTGCGATGGTTGCCACGAACGTCGGCTCCCCCTTCTTGATCCCCTTGTCAACCTGCATAGCTGAGAGTTGTGCTTGGATCTGTCCATATGGCGTAGTCACATAAGATACCATGCAAGCTCCTTCTTGCTCCATAACCAAGGGACGTTGGAGGTAGGGGTCGATCAAAGTATGTCAATGTCTAAAGAACTCTTGCCCCAGTATGGTGTCAATTTCTTCGTTCACGGACCATGGCACTAAGTCTCTTGAGGTCGGGACAATTCCTAAAGTTGCACGGCCCTCTGCATATGTAGCATCCCTTCTTCTCGGCCTATGCCTTCTGCTCGGCGTAGCCCTGACGACCACTCGACTTTTTGGAATCTTGAGTCTTGGAGTATTGTTTTTGTATCTCCTTGCCTTTACCATGGTCTACCCTACCTTTGACATTGTTAGCCTTTGACTCATTGCCATTGCCTTTGTCGTGCTTGCCATGCTTGAAATCCATCAATGATTCGACCTCCACTATGGCTTGGTCTATATCAGTGACTTGTCAGCGTTGCAACTCCTGCTTAGCTCAATTTTTCAATCCGTCCATGAAGTGGAACAACAAGTCATCATTGGTCAGGTTGGGGATTTGAAGCATAAGAGTAGTGAACTCCTTGACATAGTTACTTATGCTCCCTGTTTGCTTCAATTCCCTAAGCTTGCGCCGTACAAGACATTGTTTGGAAAGAAATGTCTCTTGAACTCCGCTTTGAACTGATCTCACGTGCTAGTAGTACATAGACCTTTTGTCCATGCCAGCCATCTTCCTTCTCCACCATAGCATGGCAGTCTGTGGGAGGTACAATACTGTAGTGTTGATCTTGGCCTCGTCATCCCTCACTTTGCCGTGCGTGAAGTAGTTCTCCAAGTGCCAAAGGAAGTTTTCCACTTCTTATGCATCACAAACACCTTTGAACACTGGGGGTCTGGGACCTCGATCTTGGCCTCCCTCGTCCCCACAATGTTGGTGGCTGCCTCAGTCATGCCAGCATTGACATGCTCCTTGAGTGACTCTATCTTTAACTACATAGCACATATAGTACTCAAAGACTCCATAAGTCTGCATTGTAAGGTCGTGATGGTTTGCCTTAGTTCCATTTCAGTCTGTGTATGTCCCTCTAAGTCATTTCGGATACTTTCAATCTCTTCAAGAGTGTGTCCCTCAAGAACGTTAAGGGTGACTTCAACCTTTCGCAAGCATTGGCCAAAGATCTCCACAGCGTCTATCTCGGCGTTCATCTTCATCACCCACTCTTTACCGAGTGAGACTTCCTCTGGAAGGACCTCCACTTCATCCTCGCTCGCCTCAGTGGCAGATGGTTCTTGGGATATAAGACCTTCGTTTGACACAACCCTCAGGTGTCACCTCTTGGCTCTTGTTGGTGGCATTCCTCTTTTTGCTACGGCCGCTCTTGCCAGCAGCATCCTAGATGACGTTGGCTTGGGTGTTGGAAGCGTTAATTTCTCCATCGTTCGCCATTCTGTTAGTTGGAACCTTCGCTCTAGTACCACGTTGTCACGTTCTTAGTCTTAAACTAAGCGCACGTGCGACACTTGGCAACTCGCTTATGATCTTGCACAACTTGCTCACGTTCTTTATATGCCAAGTCAGCCTTACTACACTTAAAATCGCTAAGAGAATGGAAGAAAGAACGCAAAAGAATTGTTAAAGGAAGCTTTGTATTAGAGAGGACTTGAATTGTTTGTTTGATGAATTACTAAGGAATGGAACCCTTTATATACTAGTCTCCTAGGGGCTAGTATGTAAATATTAATTATTGTACAAGTCCTTGATATTTACAAGATAAGGACTTTTTCTAGAATTCTCTACAAGCCTAGAATATTCTAAGGACTTTCCTAGCAAATCCATAAGGATCTAGGTTCTTCCTAAGAAAATATCCATACTTTTCTAGAATTTTCTTACAAATACTAGTCTTATTCTTATGTAAGCTTCCACATGGCATTAATAAATGCCAAATGGTGCCTATGTGGCATGATGACATGGCGGGTCATCACAAGAGACTGCAAAAATTAAACCTCCAAATGTGAATTCCCATCAAAGTTTTCTTTTTTCATGGTTGATCTAACAACCAAAATTTGCTAAGTATTTGACGGAGACTATAAGTGCTCAATTTTGGAAAACTGAAAGAACCAAAGTTGCTTTGGTATTTTATTAAGACACCATTTTAGACATGTCCCAAACATAAGGGGCCATTTTTTTCTTTTTCTCTTTAAACATATTCTCGATGTCTAACTAAACCGAAAGAAACTAGCGCACCACTATAAATTATTGGCCTCATGTTAGTATTCTACGTGCATAATTATGCAACTATAAGTAATTTAATAAAATAGCAATCAAATCAAAGCATTACTAAGCCAGGAAAAGTGGGAATAAAGTTGTATGGGGCGAAATTTGGCTCTCTAACGTCCCCACGCCAAGTGGTACGTCCATTACGATAAGGTAAACCCGAGTGAGGGAACGACCCAGTTGGTAAAGTAAAGGCGATGTTGTTTAGGGTCTTGCTTCTTTACTGAGTGGAAGCCACCAAGTTTTATATTTTTTGATTATTTCAAGTAAGGTCTCCTACTATATAAAGGATACCTTCACATTGTAATAGGCATAATGATTATTCTCAAATAGTACTTGTCTCTATCTTTATTTCTTTCTTGGTCTCCAGCTATTGCTTCTCTATTAAGCTAAGTTTTGTTTTCTTCACACTTTCAGATCTACTACAATCTCAACACATTAATCATCTCTAGGGCACATTATATTTGATTACGATTTACCCTTATCTATTTTAAATTATTTTTAAGCTTAAGCTTTTGAGTCAAATAATTTGGCGCCATATGTGGGGATTTCGATAATCAAAACCATAGTTTGCACCTAGAGAACCATCGAAAACCCTTCTCTACAACACACAAAAAAAATGGCTAACAAAAATGCAAGAATGAAAGCGATAGCAGATGCCAGAACTGACCTCATGGGTCCTCTCAACGAAGCAGGTGTAGAGGATGTCTTGAATGCAACCCCTAACACCATAGTGAACGGGGAAATCCAACCTCCCCCACCTGAAGATCTGGCGATCTCACGCGAGAAGGATGCTTCTACATCTGCAACTAAAGAAGCATCCAGAGGTCAAAAAACTACTGGAAGAATGGTTAACGAGTGCTCTTAATGGCTTAGTTGAAAAGTCACCCCAAAACAACGTCAGATGCACGCCAACAGTAGATCTTGCTGCAGCTAAAGATGAACCCGAGATCGTACGAGCAAACAATGCGCTAATCGATACTCGAGCCAATGGTGGCACGCTCACATCCATCCTTAAGTATATGGAGGAAATGAAAAACGAAAGCAAGTCACTTTGTGACCAGAGGAAGGAACACCAGGAGAGGGTAGACAAGATCCCTAGTACTCCCAAATTGTTATCGAAGCGGGACGTGGGAAGGTTTGTTGAACAACCTTCGAAGAGGCTGCACCGTAATTCATCCCGAAAACCTTTATAATGTCTCCTTCATTAAGAGTGTACGACGGAATCACAGATTCCGAGGATCACCTGATCCACTACGTCATTGCTGTAAAAGGTAATGACCTATCAAAAGAATAGGTACTGTTCGTGCTGCTGAAGAAGTTCGTCGAAACACTGACATGAGGAGCACTAACCTGGTACTCCCAGCTACCGGTCAAGATCATTTCTACGTTTTGGCAGAAAAGTTTGTCACCGCCCATGCAGGAGAAAATTAAGCAGAAGAAAGAATCAACGACATCTTCGTTGTTCGGGAAACCACAGGAGAAGGGCTCAGGGACTTCCTAGCTAGATTTAACAGAGTAAGGATAATCCTACCAAACGTGTCGGAAGGCATGGCATTTCCACTTTTCAGAATGGGTTAAGCAGGAACGGCTCGAGGGAAACCAAAAATTTACTAAGTCGCCTCATGAAATATCCTCCCACCACGTGGGAAGAAATCCACAACGCTTACTGTGTTGAGGCACGTGAAGATGAGGACGACGTCATTGTGCTGACCCAACGTTTAATAACAATACACCTAGAAATCAGGAGGGACCGACGCAACGAAGGACGATGGGAACAAATCCCACGTCCCTATAGATAGAGACACCAACCCTACATCAGATCCTCTGACCCACCGCATCTAGACACGCTGACGCACTACAGCAACATGTCCCCCCACTACGAAACGACAGAGGTATGCCACCTTTATTTTCTACCCATAACTTTTGTGTGTCCCCTTCAGAGACAGTGTACGTACTTAAGAAGCTAGGCAACAAGGTTCAATGGCCGACAAAGATGAAGTCATACCCCGCCACCAGAAAATCAAATGCCCTGTGCGAGTTCCACCAGGAACGAGGACACAAAATCGAAGACTACATATGCCTACGGCAATAGGTGGTCAGGATGTTGAACCAAGGGTTCCTAAGAGAGATACTCAGTGACAAAGGAACAATAAGCTTTGCAACTGGTCGGGAACAACCCCACGAGCCACCAAATCCGCCTTCACCAACACGCACGATCAACATGATCATCGGAGACGGAGGCAACTCGGCGATCAATCACGTCAAATTTACCACTATGCACAAGCTTAAGCGAACCATTGCCCACGAACGGTATGACGACTTTGAAGATAGTATCACTTTCGATAAGTCTAACGCCGATGGTTTGTCTTTCCCTTATTACGATGCTTTAGTTATCACTTTAGGTATCGCAGATATGGATGTTAAAAGAATCATGGTTGATGACGACAGCAGCGCCTGTATTGTCCACCCGAGGGTCCTCGTATTAATGAGAGTCAAGGATAAGATAATACCGTGTTGCATAACACTGACTGGTTTTAATAATGCAGTGGAATGAACCTCCGAGGAGATATTACTACCCGTCCTAGCAAGAGGGTTCACACTGGAAACAACTTTTCCCGTGATGAAACAAGAAACGGCGTAATGCTATCATCGGACACCCATGGATACATGCCATTTCAGTGGTCCCGTCGAGCTTTATCAAATGATCAAATTTCCCACCCCATGGGGAGTATCCGGCATTCGAGGCGAGCCTCGCACCGCTCAGGAATACTATGAAATAGCTCAAGACTGCACTGACACCAAACAGCTTATAGGGGTGAGCGGAGATTCATAACAACAGCTATGTCGGGGACTAAAGTCTTTCAGACAGAGAACGCCATTAGAGACCCTGATATCATAGAAGCTTGTAAGGCCACGGTCGAAGATATAAACCTAGTCCGACTAGACAACGATTACCCGATAAAGAAAGCCTACATCGGGCACTGTCTCTCAAATCCATGTAGGTATCGTGAAGTTTCATCTAACCATGCAGACCTGTTTGCTTTTTCCCATTCAGATATGCCACGGTAAATGAGAAGAATGTTCAACGTCGCTATCAATGAAGAGGAAGTAGACAAACTTCTAACCAACGGCTCCATCAGGGAATCAAAGTACCCTCGATGGGTCGCCAATGTCGTCATGGTCAAAAAGAAAAACGGGAAGTGGAGAATGTGTATGTATTTCACCGACTTGAACAAAGCATTCCTGAAAGATTCTTTCCCACTGCCCCACATCGATCAGCTGATAGACGTGACTGCAGGGCATCAACTGCTAAGCTTCCTAGAGGCATAGTGCGGCTAAAACCAAATCATGATGGCCGAGGAGAATCAGAAAAAATAACTTTCATTACCCACCAGGGGACATATTGCTAGAAGGTAATGCCTTTCGGGCTCAAGAATGCAGGAGCCACGTACAAAGGCTGTCACAAAAATGTTCAAAGAGCAACTCGGTAAGACCATAGAAGTATATAGACGATATGCTGGTACAATCGGCAAAAAAAAGAAGACCACATTGGCCATCTAAAAGAGGCCTTCGAGATACTAAAGAGGTACGAGATAAAGTTGAACCCCGAGAAATGCGCCTTCGGTGTAGCCTTAGGAAAATTCTTAGGGTTTCTCGTATCGCAACAAGACATCAAGGTCAACCCAGACCAGATAAAGGCGATAGACACAATACCTAAAGTTCTAAATAGCAAGAAACCGGTACAAAAGTTGACAGGGGATATAGCCGCTCTATTCAGATTCATCTCACGGTCATCTGACAGGTGCCATAAATTTTTCAATGTGCTGAAAAAAGACCAAGGGCTACAGTGGAATGAGGAATGCGCCGAAGCCTTGAGAAAGCTGAAGGCGTACTTGTCTTCGCCGCCCTTGCTGGTCAAAGCAAGCCCAGTTGAACCCCTGCTGGTGTATCTGGATGTGTCAGAGGTCGCTGTTAGCGCCGTCCTAGTTCACGAAAGCAAAGGTACACAATCCACTATCTATTATATTAGCAAAACCTTAGTAGACGCCAAAACTCGGTACCCACACCTCGAGAGATTGTTGCTAGCATTGGTAGTAGCTTCACAGTAGCTACGACCCTATTTTCAATGCCACCCCATAATACTGGTAACGATCTTCCCATTAAGGAGCGTCTTACACAAGCCTGAATTATAAGGGCGGCTCGCTAGATGGGCCATTGAGCTCACCGAGCACGACATCTCGTACCTTCCAAGAACCGCCATCAAGTCTCAAGTTCTGGCCGATTTTATAGCCGACTTTAGCGTGGAAATCCGGTCGGAGGCAGAACTTGAGGCACAACATGCCTCCGCCAACAACGAACTATGGGTCATCTACGCTGATGGCGGCGCCAATGCATCAGGATCAGGACTGGGACTCGTCCTTGAAGTTCCCACTGGCGAAATGATTCACCAGTTCATACGATTCCTTGAAATGACTAACAACAAGGCCGAGTAAGAGGCCATTATTGCAGGCATGAAACTGGCCAACAAATATGGGGCTCGTCGACTCATCCTCCACTGCTATTCCCGACTCGTAGTAAACCAAGTCACTGGGACTTACCAGATCAAAGAATGCAAAAGTACCAGTCGGAAATCTGCAGGATAATGGTTGAGTTCGACGAATGCCGCTTCAAGCAAATTTCGAGGGTACGAAATATTGAAGCAAACTGTCTAGCAAAGCTGGCTGCGACCACTAAAAACTTCAACAAAGAAAGCATGGTTACCCTTCTCCATTCCGCCATTGATCAAACTGAGATATTCTCTTTAAATTTTACTTGGGACTGACGCAACCTGTTTGTATCCTATCTACAGGATGGAACGTATCACTTGATAGAAAATAGGCAAAGAAACTCCACGTACAAGCTGCTCGGTATTGCCTAATAAACAATGACCTATACAAAAGAACATTTGGTGGACCCTTGGCCAAGTGCTTAGGGTCGCACCAAATGAGGCTGGTACTCAAATAAGTGCACGAGGGCCACTGCGGCACCCACACAAGTAACCACGCACTTGTACGATACATCATAAAGACCGGCTACAATTGGCCCACCATAAAGGAGGAGGCAGCAGAATATGTTAGCCGATGCGAACAATGCCAAAAATACTCCCCCATGATATACCAACTAGGAGAAACCCTACATTCAGTCACCTCTCTATGGCCTTTCATCATATGGGGAATGGACATAGTCGCCCCTCTACCCGCAGGACGGAAAAGGTACAATTTTTACTAGTTTTAATTGACTATTTCTCTAAGTGGGTGGAAGCAGGTGCGTACGCACAAATACGCGAACAGGAGGTGATCGCTTTCATATGGGAAAATATTATATGCTGCTCTGGCATCCCCAAAAAAATAAGTTGTGACAACAAACGAGAGTTCATCGGTCAAAAAATGACCGAATATTTTGAGAAATGGCGCATCAAAGGGATATTTTCCACGCCATATCACCTTGCCGGTAACGGCCATGAAGAATCCTCCGAAAAAGCAATATTAAACATACTGAAGAAGAAGCTCGAGGATGCCAAAGGGCTATAGCCTGAGCTACTACCCGATGTTTTGTGGGAGTACATGACTACACCCAAATCCAGCCAAGGGAAACACCATACTCGCTAGTCTACGGATTCGACGCGGTCATACCAGTCGAGGTAGGCGAACGAAGCCTAAGGTATTCACAAAACAGTGGAACAGAAAATGACACAAACATGCTCCAAGACCTCGATGAAGCCGAGGAGAAAAGAGAAATGATCCACATAAGGATGGTGGCCCAAAAACACCAACTCGAAAGATATTATAACATGAGGCGAAGATTAGACCACTCAAAGTGAGAGACTACGTCCTCAAGCCAAGACATTGGCATCCAAAGACCCAAGTGAAGGAAAATGCACCAACTGGGAAGGACCCTACAAAATTACAATAGCAACCAGCAAGGAGCTTTCCGGTTGGAAACAATTGAAGGAAAAATGCTCCAAAATAATTGAAGCACCGTCCACCGCAAGTATTTCCATTTCTGAAAGGCGTCTCCCGAGTCGTACTCTTTTTTCCCTTACCTGAGTTTTGTCCCAATTGGGTTTTCTCGGGAAAGTTTTTAACGAGGCGGTGAAGTTTACCACATTAGCCTCTCCATATGACCTCTAGGCTAACATGATAACGGGAATGGACTAGACTTTTCTCCAATGTATAAAGGGCTACGGCCATCTCTAATGTATAAAGGGCTAACGGCCATCTCCAATGTATAAAGGGATACGACCATCTCCAATGTATTAAGGGATACAACCATCCCCAATATATAAAGGGCTACAACCATCTCCAATGTATAAAGGGCTACGACCATCTCCAAGGTATAAAGGGCTACGACTATCTCCAATGTATAAAGGGTATGGCCATCTCCAATTTATAAAGGGCTACGGCTATCTCCAAAGCATAAAAGGCTACGGCCATATCACAAGCGCATAAATGGCTAAGGCCATCGCCGCCAACGGTTGACCTAGATTCGACTACGGCGAGCAAACGAATCGACGACAGTCGAAGTCGCCTATATGGAAAAAGCCATCAACTCCATCATGGCTAAGGCCATCGATTTTATTATGGCTAAGGAAATCGATTCTATTATGGCTAAGGCCATCGGCGCCAACAGTCGAACTAGATTCGACTACGGCAAACAAAGGACTCGACGACAGTCGAAGTCGCCTATATGGGCAAAATCATCAAATCCATCATGGCTAAGGACATCAATTATATTATGGTTAAGGGCATCAATTCTATTATGGCTAAGGCCATCGCTGGCAACAGTTGACCTAGATTTGATTACGACAAGCAAACGACTCGACGACAGTCGAAGTCGCCTATATGGCCAAAACCATCAACTTTATCATGGCTAAGGCCGTCGATTCTATTATGGATAAGTCCATCGATTCTATTATGGCTAAGGCCATCGCAACCAACAGCCGAACAAGATTCGACTACGGCAAGCGAACGACTTGATGACGGTTGAAGTGCCTATATGTCCAAAGCCATCAACTCCATCATGGCTAAGTTCATCGATTCTATAATGGCTAAGGCCATCGATTCTATTATGTCTAAGGCTATTGCCGCCAACAGTCGACCTAGATTCGACTACGGCAAGCAAACGACTCGACGATAGTCGAAGTCGCCTATATGGCCAAAGCAATCAACTCCATTATGGTTAAGACCATCAATTTTATTATGGATAAGGCCATCGATTCTATTATGGCTAAGGCCATCGTCGCCAACAGTCGACCTAGATTCCACTACGGCAAGCAAAGGACTCGACGACAGTCGAAGTCGCCTATATGGCCAAAGCCATCAAATCCATCATGGCTAAGGACATCAATTATATTATGGTTAAGGGCATCAATTCTATTATGGCTAAGGCCATCTCTGGCAACAGTCGACCTAAATTCGATTACGACAAGCAAACGACTCGACGACAGTCGAAGTCGCCTATATGGCCAAAACCATCAACTCCATCATGGCTAAGGCCGTCGACTCTATTATGGCTAAGGCCATCGCCACCAACAGTCGACCTAGATTTGACTATGGCAAGAAAAGGACTCGATGGCAGTCAAAGTCGCCTATATGGCCAAAGCTATCGACTCCACCATGACTAAGGCCGTTAATCTGAGTCTGGCTAAGGCCATCGACTCCATCATGACTAAGGTCGCTAATCTAAGTCTGACTAAGGCCGTCAAAACTGATAGTCGGCCCAGTTCGGCTACGATGAACAAGTCATTCGACGATAATCGAAGCTTCTGATACCGAACTAGAATAAACTACAGTGGAAAGCGCGAAAGCAACAAGCAAAAACGCAATAGAATCTCTAAGGAACAAAGGAAGAATAGCAATAGCAAAAAGTCATATTTCATTATCTCTAAAAGTATACGTACATATTGCCTTAGAAAAAGGCCCCATCTACACAAAAATTATATATACAAAGTCCTAAGAGCCTACACCGCTCCGTCTATCACGACCCGCCCGATCGCTATCACACCTCTTTTTTTCGCCCCGCGAGGGGTGAAGGGAGTTTTTCCAATTAAAGGATATTAAAGATTCAGAGTCGCCACTTGGGAGATTTATGGTGTCCCAAGTTACCGGTTTAATACCTAATCGAGGAAAAGAATGACTTTGTATTACAGTCCGCGAACCAGAAGTCAGGATAAGGAATTCTGTTAACCCGGGAGAAGGTGTTAGGCATTCCCGAGCTCCGTGGTTCTAGCACGGTCGCTCAACTGTCATATTCAGCTTATTTATCTGATTTTAAGACTTATGCACTTGTGCAAATTATAACTTTTTGTACCACTTTTATTATTATTATTATCATTATTATCATTATTATTATTATTATTATTATTATTATTATTATTATTATTATTATTATTATTATTATTATTATTATTATTATTATTATACAGAGAGTGACAACGTTGTGAAAACGCATCTCGAACCATGTCACAACCAGTGTACACGTGATTTGTCAATGCATTTTGACTTTATTGGAATTTGGGTCACGTCAATGTACACCCAGGTTTAAGAAGGTAACATTATTTAAAGTACGCGCCTAAAGAGACTAGCGCGTTATTGTTTTGGGAAAGGGCCGTGAAATTCGCTAAGCGGCCGATCCCGAGTTCTAAGAAATTAATATGTATACATTTTTGTGAGGGACTCGCAATCTATGCACTCTATTTAGCGAGGCATATATCATTTTATTTTATTTTTTAAAAAGATAATCTTAAAATGACTACATTTTTCTATTAAATTTGTCTCTAAAAAAATCCTAATTAATTACATGCTTGAAAAAGGGTCGTAACTTATTTATTAGTTATTGGACTAAGACAAATGCAACCGGAAAATTATAATCGAACTTACGCGAATGGAGACTAATTCATGCCTAATTCTATAAGCCAATATTACACAAACTGGAATTTATAAATAGAACATGAAATTTGCAAATAATATAATCAAAATAAACTAATTATCCTTTAGCTAAATTAAACCGCAATGTTAGACAAATTGAGCCGTTGGAGTTAATTGTCTACAACTATTTGAAACTAGAGTTAACCTTAATTGCTAATGCTTATTCGAGAGTTTGTTGGACTTAAATGTAACTTGAAATTCTATTACATTTAAAAGAACAAAAACACACATTGTTCATGCATATTAAATTGATGATCTTATTATTGTTTACAAATTTGCTTATCACTAATATCCGGATTTTATGGTAAAAAAATGTACTCATTTTACATTTGAACAGATTAAACAAATAACCAAATTTTCTTAACATATCTTTGCATGCGAGCTTGAACATGCAGTACCATAACAAGTATTAATTTTCACAAGAAACATCTTATTTGAGTACAAATCAAAGCTACTGAAGATTTATCTTAGTATTGAATCTCTTTTTCAAGCAGATTTATGAAATACAAGACGGAAATTAGCTAAAAGAAACTACCTAAATTATTCTACTAACATAGCATGAACTTAATTACTACTAACACTCAAATTCAACCATCCGAGACATTAAAAATGACAACCCGACTAGTTCAAACAGTTTCAGGTCCACTTAGTTATACACAATCTAAAACAATCCAATTACAGTATGTAATCTCACTAATACAATAGCAATTCTAGTTTAAATGAATCAGTCACACACAATTTTAAGACTAAACGAATAAAGACAAAAACTCAAGTGCAGACATGCATCTCTTTATCATTTATACTTCAAAACTTATTTTCTACAAAAAGAAGTACTCCTCGGCATCATTTTAGTACTGGAATATATCTGGAAGTAGAAATACAATGAAGGATATGAAGAGGTCAGCAACAGTCACGAGCAAAAATCAACAGCAACCAGAAACGATTCGAATAACCCAAGAATAATTCAAACCATGCAAAATCCAAATAAAACCATAACAACACACAATCCAGATGCCCAATGAAATTTGGATTACCAACAGCAAATAAACAGAAATAGACTCACCGAGAAACGCAATGAAACAATGGATTCTTTTCTTTAACAGTCAACTGCTGGGCTTTTCAGGATTCTTAAAAGCCAACAAAACTCTCATACTTAGTCTCAAAACCAAATGCTTAAAGAACTCTTAGAACTCTCATAATACTCATGAAAACTGATAAGAACTCTAAACTCCCTTACTGATTCTTTTTAGGATTCAAAACCAGTCTACTTTTGCTTTCTAACTCTGAACTCTCTATGTCCAAAATCCAGTCCTTAGTTACTCCTTTACTCTATGTATTTATAGTAACCCCTAAATCTACCCTCCTTTGAAAAATACTGCACTTACCCGACCAACCACCTCAAGAAAATCTGCCTATTTTCAACTAAATCCCACTAAGGAAGTCTTTTCCTTATTTTCTTCCCTAAATTAAGGCATACTATAAGGTCTCATTCCCCACTATCATTAAATTAATGAATAAGTTCTTGTCTTATTATTGCTTGACTAACATACCATTAATTTAGTAAAATCTGACCATTTTTCCTTCCCAAAATACCCTTGTAATGACAGCCCATTTAAACTGACAAATTACCATTTAAAGCCCCTGGTAATTATTGTGATTAACCTAAGGTTGAATATCTGAAATCACTACTATATAATATGGCATTCAATCTCTGATTTGAGGCTTTAAGCTTATGATTTCTACAACTAATACCAATCCTATGTTCAAAAAGGCAGAAGGGGGCAAATTCAAGGGAAGTGAGCTGGTCAGTTTGGTAAACCAAAACTGACCAACTCCAAACCAATCATACAGGGCATTTGATATTACAAGATGATGAGTTTGAAGCTACTGAATCACAGGCACATCGACACAAGAGAAAGCACATTGGCAATTATGCATTTGGATGAACAATCATGCATTTTCTACTTGTTTGAGTGAATTCATTTGACGACATTCGTTTAATTAACTATGAAAACTACAACACATAGATACCAATCAATAAACAAAATTCATCAGGCAGGTTATTAAGACAACTTCAATGATTTCGACTGGGAACAATAACATGATTAAACTACTCTAGTTCTAACAAATCACAAGCTTATTAATAACAAGCAAATAACCAGTAATCAGAAAAAAATGACCAAATGAAGGTCGTAGGAAGATGAATAGAACTAAAGAAAAGTAACTAAAATCACATGAATTAATTAACATGCTAACAGAATAAAACACATATGAGAACAGAAGGAAAAGAAAGAACTTATCTTTAATGCTCAAGAACAAATGACCCCAGTCACGAACGGATTCGACCATTTTAGGTCGAATGAACCTTAATCGGGGTGTTCAGTTGAGAACAACTAGATTAAGGTCTATTAGACCTCAATCTCTTATTAATTTTAACAGACCCTATAGTTTTGGATTTCTAGGGTTCGTACGAGTGATTCGGGACTCAGGGTTTTCTGGGTAGATTTGAACCAAACCAACGATGATTTGGTGACGAGGGAGGCTGAGGAAAGGTCTGGTATGAGTTTGGGGTGGATTGGCATGGGTTGAGTCTTGACTCGAATCTTCAAATGAAGATTCGAGAAGACCTAGGTTGATCCAAGCCAAGCTGGCGATGGATTCATGTTCAGGGGGTTGAGATGTATTAGGGGTGTTATTTTGGTACCATTGGCATCATGACGTCGGGTTACGAGCTTGAGGTTTATATGGCGGCTACTAGGGTTTGAGAGGTGTCTGGTTCGTCTTTGAGAGAGACGATGATGGAGGGGGTTGGCTTTGGGGGCGTGGGGTGTGAGAGATAGGGTTTATATACGGGGGTGGAGTAATGGATCCAGGACATTGGATCATATGGGATTGATGGCCAGGATCTCTTCGGTAAAGGGAACGACGTCGTGTGGTTAAGTGTGAGACCGGGCTGACCCGGGGTGAAATGGATCGGGTTATGGGGGAGTTCTGATATCGTTGGATCAAATGAGATGAACGGCTCAGATCAACTATCCGCATACGTCGTCGTATGAGTTAGTGAAGGGCCTGATCTGGGCCATTCATTTGACTTGATATGGCTCAGGATTGAGGGGTTCAAAACGGCGTCGTTTGGCTACGGTCTCAGAGACATGATCTTTGGACTGGGTTAGGTTCATTTGGGCCTGGTTTTCTTTGCATTTGTTGCCTCTTTTCCTTCTTTCTAGTTAACCAAATTCAAATTCAAATAAAATCCTAAACAATTTTTTTAAAATCAAAAGAAATGAAATTACGCACCTCTTAATTAATACCTACAACAATTAACACAAATTACACATTTAAATAAAATCACACAATGACAAAGCACAAAATGCATATTTTTGTGTTTTTCTTTTAACCAAATTATGGCTAATTAATTCCTAAAAATGCACAATAAACTCCTAAATGCATGCAACATATATTTTTATATATATTTAATCGGCCACAACAAAGTGAGCATTTACAGACAAAACAATTACCAAAATGGCACGCAAATTCTCAAAAATACCACCGCTTTTCCACTGGTCGACTTTTCTTTTGAACCGGCACGGATCATCATCACTATTTGTGAGGGTTTCATTAGCTCCGCTCCTTCGTGTATTAGCTCGATTATGTGGTCTTCATGGTGTGCCGGCAACGGGTTCTGATTGATGTTGGGTGCCTCTGGAGTCTGAACTTCAATCTTGTCGATGTCAATAAGATTTTGCATTGCATATTTCAACTTCCAACACTTCTCGGTATTGTGAGAGGGAGCCCCCGAGCAATACTCACAGCTTACTGAGTGGTCCATAATTTTGGGAAGGGGATTTAACAATCTGGGCTCAACAGGACCCAACATGCCTAACTGCCTTAATTTGTAGAACAAGGCAGTATAATTTTCTCCCAACTCAGTGAATGTTCTCTGTACCTTTTCATTTATGAATGCCTAATTCCCACGGAAACCAGGCCCTGAGGGGTCCCTGTAAGCGCTTGGTGGTGGATATGTATTCTGTGGAGGTGGATATGTGTTTTGGGGAGCCGGCGTACGCCATTGCGGGCGAGCTGGAGGCTGAGTGTATGCATGGGCTTGATGGACGGAGAAGTGTGGTTCTTGTGGTGGGTAGTAAGGCTGTGGAGAGTAATTTGGAGTGTGCGGGTAATTTGGGTGATGGGGTCTGGATTGGTGAAGAGGGAAAGGACTAGATCTGGACCAGTTACATGCCTCTATTGTCACGACCTCTTCTCTCTTTTTATTTTCGAGCGCACCCCTCGTGCCGCTCTGAATAGCCTGGGTTGTTTCCTTAAGTGCCGAGTAATTCAGGATTTTATCGAAGTTTAGTCCCTCCTTTATCATAACCCCTATCTTTACTACTTCATTGAAGGATTTTCCAACTGTCGTCACCAAATGACCAAAGTAAGTTGGATGTAGCGTTTGCAGGAAGTAGTCCACCATTCCCCCTCTCTCATGGGAGGATCAACCCTGGCTGCCTGTTCTCTCCAGTGAAACCAAATTCGTGGAAGCTTTCTCCGGGCTTATTCCCAGTCCTCAGTAATATGAGAAGGTCAAGGACTATCTCGAGATTGTATTGGAAGTGACATGCGAAAGCTTGCGCTAGATCGTCCCAGGTGTACCACTTGTTGGGATCTTGTCTGGTATACCATTCAAGTGCCGATCCACTTAAACTTTGGCCAATGTAAGCTATCAGTAGCTCATATTTGCCACCTGCTCCTCTCATTTTTCTACAAAAGCCACGTAAATGTTCCATAGGATCGCCTTGCCCCTCGTATAAATCAAACTTGGGCATCTTGAACCCTGATGGTAATTTTACGTCGGGGAAAGGGCATTGATCTTTGTAGGACACGCTAACCTGATTGTCCAAACCGTGCATGCTCCTGAAGGATTGCTCCAGGATTTTGAACTTCCCCATTACCTTATCCTGCTCTAGGACCTTTGCCGGCTTTTCAATCTCCGCCGGGACTTTGAAGTGGGAATAATAGCTATGGGGCTCTGGTGCATTGAATGTGGGTTCAGGGGGGATAGTATTGTGCATCATGAGCATGAAACAACGGCTCACTAGTTGGTCTTTGCAGCGTGGCTGGTGGGGGTCCCATAAAAACGGGAATATTTGGTGGTGGGAGATCTTGATGGGGTGGTGGAGCTTGGGAATCATAGGGGCTTCTCCACTGATAATAGTGGTGATTCGGAGGCTTGTTGAAGGGCCAGGGTGAGGGTATTATGGCATATGCCCTAGTGTAGGAGTAACGGGCGATTTAGGGCTCCTTTGCACTTTAGCCAAGGCTAACTGCATCGAGTTCATTTCCAATCCGATCCTCTCTATCTTCTCCATTACCTCTTTCAGAAACTGGCTCACTGGCCTTCCTTCCTCGACACTTTGTTCTGAACTAGTCATGCTTATTGGTATAGGTCCTTTGCATCTTGTTTGATAATTATGTGATTCCAGAACGCTTTAACTACGAACTGACTGGTATTTGGAAAACAATAAACTTGTTAGCATTAGAGTTTTAACATATTTTGTAATTGCATGTTGGGGATGCAATATTCCTAAGCAGTTAACTATTTCTAACATGTTTTGCTCCGACTGCATGCATCATCCCGACTTCTTTTATTTATGCCTTTAAACTGTTTCAGAAAACCTCTCTTTTTCTTCTTCTCTCTTTCGTTTAGGTTTCCCTCACTTCTTTTCTCTTATTCACCTTCCCTCCCCCCCTTTTTTAAAATTAAAATAAGAGACCTGGTTTTGCAAATACGGACTTTCAGCGTCTCGGGGATGAAGATTTTAAGGCTGTGTTGGTCGATCGGCTGAAATCTAAAACAATGACCAAAGGTGGCCGTTTATGCCAAGTCAGCCTTCCGGCGTCCCTTTCGGGAACATTCGGTGACAAAAACGGCATCACCCGACTCATTTATGACGACAATTAAAATTGACACTTTTTTGGCTATTTTTTACAAAAAGGGAGGTTGGACCCGTTAAGGCTTGCCTACGTATCTCACATCTGGTGAGAATCAAACCAGCGTAGTTCGGGTAAAGAAACTGAACCATTTTAAAACATTACTCATTACATTTTATTTTCTGGCATTTCATAAATAACTAAAACTATATTTAAAAACAAGACTCTTTTTTTTCATTATTTTTTTCAACAAACAATAAAACAACCAATTTTTCCAAGCTAAAAATAAAGGCTCTTTCTTTTTCTTTTTCAGCAAACAATTTTCCAAAAATGAAACAATTTTTTTTATTTTTCCTTTGCTTTTAGTAAAACAGAATATTAAAAATAAAACATTTCCCTTTTTTTTAAAATTTTCAAAATTTCAGCAGAGTTTCACCAGTACTTAGGCAATGGTTTTTTCTAAAATAAACAATTAACTCCCTAACTGCTATTTCTCTTTGTTTTTTTCACAATATTTCAGATATTCAAAAAGTCGATCAGCATGCGGGCTCGAGACAAATAAATGCACGGAAAACAAACAAGATGAAACAGGATGGTCTTTTCATTTCAGGTTGCTAGTCCTAGACGGACCCAACCCCTGCGTTGAGTCCCCTAAGTGAAATGCAACGTGATGCAAATAAGCGTTCCTACTAGGGATCCGGCATGAAATTTTGTTATACTAGGTTTCAAACCTGGGTTTTTGTTCTAAACCTGGTTTACCAGAGCGGACAACTCGAGTCGAGGAGGGGGCAACTTTCAAGGAACCAAAAGGCCATCCGGCTTAGTAACTTGTTCGAGCCTCTTTCTTATTTCAGGGTATGATATTAACAGAATAGGGAGTCTCAACCAGTAAGCACTTCCCCGGAGGTGAAGAGAAGGGTGTCAGCACAGTTTATATACAGTTCAGATAATATCAAAACGGTAACAAACATCATTTTGCACATTAAGCACATATCATATGAAAATATTATATAATAAAGACAAAACAAAGAATTTATCATAAGCTCAAACTTCCAACCCTGAACAAGTGGTTCTGGGTTATTTTTATCCCCAGCAGAGTCGCCAGAGCTGTCATACCTCCTTTTTCCGCCCCGCGAGGTGTGAAGGGAGTTTTTCCAATTAAAGGACAATCGAAACGGGATTTATTAATAAAGATTCAGAGTCGCCACTTGGGAGATTTATGGTGTCACAAGTCACCGGTTTAATCCCGAATCGAGGAAAAGAATGACTCTGTATTATAGTCCGCAAACCAGAAGTCCGGATAAGGAATTATGTTAACCCGGGAGAAGGTGTTAGGCATTCTCGAGTTCCGTGGTTCTAGCACGATCGCTTAACTGTCATATTCGGCTTATTTATCTAATTTTAACACTTATGCACTTGTGCAAATTATAACTCTTTACCGCTTTTATTATTATTATTATTATTATTATTATTACTATTTTACAGAGAATTGTAATATTGTGAAAACGCATCTCGAACAACGTCACAACCAGTGTACACGTGATTTGTCGACGCATTTTGACTTCGTTGGGATTTGAATTTGGGTCACATCAATGTACGCCCAAGGTTTAAGAATGTAACATTATTTAAAGTACGCGCCTAAAGAGACTAGTGTGTTGTTGCTTTGGGAAAGGCCCGTGAAATTCGCTAAGCGGCCGATCCCGAGCTCTAAGCAATTAATGTGTATACATTTTTGCGAGGGACCCGCAATCTATGCGTTTTATTTGGCGAGGCTCATCTCATTTTTTTAAAAGGATAATCCTAAAGTGACTACATTTTTCTATTAAATTTGTCTCTAAAAAAATCCTAATTAATTACATGCTTGAAAAAGGGCCATAACTTATTTATTAGTTATTGGACTAAGACAAACGCAACAGGAAAATTGTAATCAAACTTACGCGAATAGAGATAAATTCATGCCTTATTCTATAAGCCAATATTTCACAAAACTGGAATTTATAAATAGAACATGAAATTTGCAAATAATATCATCAAAATAAACTAATTATCCTTTAACTAAATTAAACCGACAACATTAGATAAATTGAGCCGTTGGAATTAATTGTGTACAACTATTTGAAACTAAAATTAACCTTAATTTCTATTGCTTATTCGAGAGTTTGTTGAACTTAATTGATAACTTGAAATTTCTATTACATTTAAAAGAACTCTAACACGCCTTGTTCATGCATATTAAATTGATGATCTTAATATTGCTTACAAATTTGCTTATCACTAATATCCTGATTTTATGGTAAAACATGTACTCGTTTTACATTTGAACAGATTAAATAAATAACCAAATTTTCTTAAAATCTCTTTGCATGTGAGCTTGAACATGCAGTACCATAACAAGTATTAATTTTCACAACCAACATCTTATTTGAGTACAAATCAAAGCTACTGAAGATTTATCCTAGTATTGAATCTCTTTTTCAAGCAGATTTATGAAATACATGACGAAAATTAGCTAAAGGAAACTACATAAATTATTCTACTAACGTAACATGAACTTAATTACTACTAACACTCAAATTCAACCATCCGAGACATTACAAATGACAACCCGGCTAGTTCAAACAGTTTCCAGTCCACTTAATTATGCACAATCTAACACAACCCAATTACAACATGTAATCTCACTAATACAACAGAAATTCTAGTTTAAATGAATCAGTCACACACAATTTTAAGACTAAACGAATAAAGACAAAACTCAAGTGCATACATGCATCTCTTTGTCATTTATACTTCAAAACTGATTTTCTACAAAAAGAAGTACTCATCGGCATCATTTGAGTACTGGAATATACCTGGAAGTAGAAATACAATGAATGATATGAAGAGGTCAGCAACAATCACGAGCAAAAATCAACAACAACCAGAAATCGATTTGAATAACCCAGGAAGAATTCAAACTACGCAAAATCCAAATAAAACCACAACAACACACAGTCCAGATGCCGAATGAAATTTGGATTACCAAAAGCAAATAACAAAAATAGACTGACCGAGAAACGCAATGAAACAGTGGATTCTTTTCTTTAACACTCAACTGCTGGGCTTTTCAGGATTCTTAAAAGCCAACAAAACTCTCAGACTTAGTCTCAAAACTGAATGCTTAAAGAACTCTTAAAACTCTCATAAGACTTATGATAACTGATCAGAACTCTAAACTCCCTTACTGATAATTTTTAGGATTCAAAAATCAGTCTACTTTTGCTTTCTAACTCTGAATTCTGTATGTCCAAAATCCAATCCTTAATTACTCATTAACTCTATGTATTTATAGTAACCCCTGAACCTACCCTCATTTGAAAAAAACTGCACTTACCCCACCAACCACCCCAAGAAAATCTGCCTATTTTCAACCAAATCCCACTACGGAAGTCTTTTCCTTATTTTCTTCCGTAAATTAAGGCATGACATAAGGTCTTATTCCCCACTAGCATTAAATTAATGAATAACTTCTTGTCTTATTATTGCTTGACTAACAGACCATTAATTTAGTCAAATCTGACCATTTTCCCTTGCCAAAATATCCCTATAATGATAGCCCGTTTAAACTGTCCAAATTACCATTTAAACCCTATGGTAATTAATGTGATTAACCTAAGGTTGAAGGTCTGCAATCACTACTATATAATATGGCATTCAATCTCCGATTTCAGGCTTTAAGCTTATGATTTCTACAGCTAATACCAATCCTAATTTCAAAAGGGTAGAAGGGGGCAAATTTAAGGGGAGTGAGCTGGTCAGTTTGGTAAACCAAAACTGACCAACTCTAAACCAATCATACAGGGCATTTGATATTACAAGATGATGAGTTTGAAGCTACTGAATCACAGGCACATCGACACAAGAGAAAGCACACTGGCAATTATGCATTTGGATGAACAATCATGCATTTTTTACTTGTTTCAGTGAATTCATTTGATGACATTAGTTTAATTGACTATGAAAACTACAACAAATAGATACCAATCAATAAACAAAATGTATTAGGAAGGTTATTAAGATGGTTTCAGTGATTTCGACTGGGAACAATAACATGATTAAACTACTCTAATTCTATCAAATAACAAACTTAATAATAACCAACAAATAACCAGTAATAAAAAAATGACCAAATAAAGGTCTCATGAAGATGAACAGAACAAACGAAAAGTAAATAAAATCACATGAATTAATTAACATGCAAACAGAATAAAACACATATGAGAACAGAAGGAAAAGAAAGAACTTATCTTTAATGCTCAAGAACAAACCCCATAGTTTGGATTTCTAGGGTTCATACGAGTGATTTGGGACTCAGGGTTTTCTGGGTAGATTCGAACCATACCAACGATGGTTTGGTGATGAGGGAGGCTGAGGAAAGGTCTGGTATGAGTTTGGGGTGGAATTGCATGGGTTGAGTCTTTACTCGAATCTTCAAATGAAGATTCGAGAAGACCTAGGTTGATTCGAGCCAAGCTGATGATGGATTTGTATTCAGGGGGTTGAGATGTATTAGTTGTGTTATTTTGGTGACCATTGGCATCATGGCCGCCGGGTTACGAGCTTGGGGTTTCCATGGCGGCTGCTAGGATTTGGGAGGTGCCTGGTTCGTCTCTGAGAGAGACGATGATTGAAGGGGGCTGGCTATGCGGGCGTGGGTTGTGATAGATAGGGTTTATATACGGGGGTGGAGTAATGGATCCTGGCCATTGGATCAGATGGGATTGATGGCCACGATCTCTTCACTAAAGGGAACGATGTCGTGTGGTTAAGTGTGAGACCGGGCTGACCCGGGGTGAAGTGGATTGGGTAATGGGGGAGGCCTGAGATCGTTGGATCAAATGAGATGAACGGCTCAGGTCAACTGTCTGTATACGACATCGTATGAGTTAGTGAAGGGCCTGATCTGGGTCGTTCATTTGACTTGATCAACGGCTCAGGATTGAGGGATTCAAAACGGCATCGTTTGACTACGGTCTCAGAGACCTGGTCTTTGGACCGGGTTACGTTCGTTTGGGCCTGGTTTTCTTTGCATTTGTTGCCTCTTTTCCCTCTTTCTAGTTAACTAAATTCAAATTCAAATAAAATCCTAAACAATTTTGTAAAAATCAAAAGAAATGAAATTATGAACCTATTAATTAATACCTACAACAATTAACACAAATTACACATTTAAATAAAATCACACAATGACAAAGCACAAGAATGCATATTTATGTATTTTTCTTTTAACCAAATTATGGTTAATTAATTCCTAAAAATGCACAATTAACTCCTAAATGCATGCAACATATATTTTTGTATTTTTAATCGACCACAACAAGGTGAGCATTTACGGACAAAACAATTACCAAAATGTCACGCAAATTCTCAAAAATTGTACCCGAAGGTAGTTTGTTTTATTTTTCGATTTCTTTTGGAGTGATTTCCTAGAGCAAAAATCACGTATTCACAGCTGCCCCTCTTCGAAAGGGCGTTGTCTCTAGGCGCGCTTCTCAAAAATATATCTTCCCTGTTCGAGTCAGACTCTGCCCTAGACGGGCCAGTAGTGGTTTTCTTCTTCTTCTTCTTCTTCTCCTTTTTAGAAGCGCCCCGACCTGCCAAATGAGAATACATTGAATAAAGGGATCTTCAAGCGAAAACGAGGGAAAAAAGAGGAAAACAGGAAAGATTGTTACCAGTGGGGCCATAAAATCTACGAAACTCAGCCCAGGTATGATATTTCTCCACATACGATATCAACTCTGCCACCCACGACCTAATGTCGTCAACGGGACGAGGCGGGCGAGCCACAATACAAAAGGAAGAAAAATAAGCCGTAATGATTGATCGAAAAAAATGAAGCATCACAAATCACGCACAAAGATACTTGCATCCCGAATTCCATGTCTCCGGAAACCCTTCGGGGTTGGATACCAGGTGCCTCATCCTGATATAAAAGTATTTGCACCAGAAGTTACAGTTAGCTTTGTCGTCAGACTTCACCATAAAGATTTTTTTACCACGGCTCCTCAATTGGAGCATGGTACCTCTCATGTAGCTAGGGCTGAACATCTGCAGCAGGTGATGAACAGAAACTACGTTCCCGGCCTCGCCCGCGAGTGTGGTGAGAATTCGACACACCTTCATGGCATAAGGTATGAGCTGAGTCGGGCACACGTGGTAGAAACGGCAAAGATCCTCCGCTAGAGGATTAAGTGGAAAGATGTATCCGATCCTAAGCGCATATCGAGTTGAAGTTCGTTCGAACACTCAGGTTTTTTGGAAGAATGTTATCAACCGTTCGGGGGACGAGGGTTTTCTCCACTTCTTCCCCCTCACCATTGGAGGAAGGCGGAGCCCTATAAGGGGCATTATCCTTGGTCCTTTTACTTCCTTGACGACGCTTCACCATGGTATAACTTACGAGGAAAAGTGTCGATGATAAGAGGTACAATCCCCAGAAATGGTAGTTCTCAAATGAAGCAACAATTACCAGAAAGAGAGATGAAGAAAAAATAAAGGGACACTCTCTAAAGGTTCGAAAGATGAATCTCATTGAACCACTCCTCTATTTATAGGGATAAGGTACGGGAAACCAAAACGTCACGTCATGCTCTGAATCGTCTCAAGAACAAGTATAATGATGATGCACGTGACCAGTGACGTCATTCAAGAAAAAGGCTCGTATGTCAACGGCTCAACAATATTACACACGCTTATGACCCTTGAAAGAAGCACCTATGGGTGCGGCCAAATTTCCGTAAAAGCGAAGTACGCATGTCCGTCCATTGAAGACGGTCATTGAGCACGTCTCCAACGAACGGAGGGACTAACTGTATGGGATAAAATTTGGCTCTCAACGTCCCCACACCGAGTGGGTACGTCCATTACGATAAGGTCGACCCGAGTGAGGGCACGACCCAGTTGGTAAAGTAAAGGCGACATCGTTTAGGGTCTTGCTTCTTTACTGAGTAGAAGCCACCAACTTTTGTACTTATTATTTCAAGGAATGTCTCATACTATATAAAGGAGACATTCACATTGTAATAGACATCATAATTATTCTCAAATAATACTTCTCTCTCTATCTTTATTTCTTTCTTGGTCTCCTGCTATTGCTTCTCTATTAAGCTAAGTTTGTTCTTCACACTTTCAGATTTACTACAATCTCAACACAATAATCATCTCTAAGGCTCATTATATTTGATTACGATTTACCCTTATCTATTTTAAATTGTTTTTAACCTTATAAATTGCGAATATAACTTTTGAGTCAAACAAAAGTAATTTTAAACCTAAGAATAATGGGTACTCCATTTAAATGATCATACTTATGGATTTACCCCCAAAAAAATAAAGCAAAAGTGGATCCTCATTTGTCAGCCTATGTCATTAAATTAATGCTAGACCTAGATATGCAAGTATTGAATTGTTACATGAAACCCTTGAAAAATGTGCACCGGCAAGCAAAAGCTGTCTTACACGAGAAAAAAAAATTTAGTGGGTATTCATTCGAACATAAGATTTGTAAAATTCCGGAAAAAAAAAAATCCAAGTAAAAATAGTACTCCCTCTATTCACTTTTAATTGTCAAGTATTTTAAAAATAATTTTTTTTATTTGTCATTTTTCGCATATTAAAAGAAAATAATTTATTTTTCTATTTTGCCTTGGGTATTAATTACTCATTTCAAATCATTTTTCAAATCTATTATGACAATACACCAATTAAGTTGGGTATCATCGTAAATTATACATTTTATTTATTGGAATATTTTTTAAGAGGTGCAAAGTCAATTATGGACAAGTAAAAGTGAAAACAGGGAGTATTTGAAAATTAAAGTTATCTTTGGACATGAATATAACTTGAAGTTGTTTTTGAGTTTTTATGAGTGGTTTGAAGTTAAATTTTTGAACAAAAACTTTTGAACAAAAACTTTTGAAGTTATTCAAATTTTCAAAAAATCTCAAAATTCAACTTTTAAGTGAAATTTGAAAT
This sequence comes from Nicotiana benthamiana, assembly GCA_034376525.1. Classification (NCBI taxonomy): domain Eukaryota; kingdom Viridiplantae; phylum Streptophyta; class Magnoliopsida; order Solanales; family Solanaceae; genus Nicotiana; species Nicotiana benthamiana. Next base: position 171,613,134 of record CM067339.1, read on the forward strand.
TTCTGTGGTCAAATACTGATTTTCGAAAAGTGAAATATTTTTTATGGCCAAACACTGATTTTTCAGTATGTATTTAAGAGAACATGATTAATGTATTATCTAGAACGTAGAGTGGGGTATAATTAGCAGTTGGAAACAAAAGGGAATGGCGATTTAATTAAGTGTATTAATTACAGTAATGATAACAACTTAGATGGAAATTAGCTAAAGGCAATAGCAGTAATAATTTGGTCTGTTGTTTTATGAAAGCTGTGTTCTAACTAAACTGTAATAGAACTGCCAGAATACCATGTTCCTCTATAAGTATGTTTTCCAACGATCCACCCTCTTTCTTCCTCTCGTACGTGCCACATGCATCGGTGATGTAATTTTAATTGAAATTATGGTGTAATAAATTCATTTCAATCGATCGGAAGAAGATCTTTGGTGCAATGATAAAAGTTCTCGTGATATAATAAAAAAATTATGCGTCCAAATCATGAAAACAAAATAAATAAATAAATAAATTCAGTGCAATTACAAGTGGGGTTTGCGAATGGTATTGTGTACGCAGACTTTGGCACAATCTTTAAGAAGGTAGATATATTGTTTCCGGTAGACTTTCGGTTTAGGAAAGTTAAAATGAAGAGCAACAACAAACACACCAATCAAAAAACAAAAGTAGATGAAAATACAAAAAAAATGCTCTTTTTTTTAATAAAAAAATGTTCGATACCATGGCATGTAACATGCTCAATGTTACGCCCTAAATTCCAAAATCTCTCGTTAAAGAGACTCTATTAATGTAAAAGTGAATGTTATCACTAGCTATTAACGCATATAGGCAGTTTGTGGGTGCTGAATTTTTTTTACATAAAATTAATGGGTATTTTTGTAAATTTTTATATATTTTCTCAAATTTTTTATATAATTATACATACTCTGCGTCGAGGTTAATGGGTGCTCGAGCACCCAATTTTAATATGTAGATCCGCCCCTGCATATAGGCAAACTACGATGCCTACTTGAGGAGTGGAATATAAAATCATAACATTTATAAATTAAATATTTCGAGTAGCTAGACTTAAATTTGTAATAAGGAAAGATTTGAATATAAATATTATACAACTATAATGTTACTCATACCTTACTACTTAATAAGTGGGAGTTGAATATGAGGAGATCAAAAAAAAAAAAATTGACTGTTATTGGTTTTCTTTTTACTTTTCCTAGAGCAAATGCACAACAAAACTTACCTGGACAGGTCAATGGGCGATCAATAAAGCCCATGATCCAGGCTGATGACTTTCATTACACTTTGAAGGGGTGTTAGCCTAAGGTTGGCCGCAGTGGGCTACCCTTAAAATAAAAAGAAATTTTTACTTTCCTATGCCATATATAAAACCTTGCTATCATCAATGTTTAAGGTTTGGATTAATTACATTTTAGCATACCAAATTACTATTTATATAACATAACTCGAAGAAGAAGAAAAAGACATATTTCCAGAATTTGTAAATATTTTGTAGTTTTTAAGAATAGAATTCTATTTAGAGTGAATGTCTAACTTGTAGATAGTTTTACTTTGAGGTTAAGTCATTTTTCCTCCTATAAATAGAGGAGTTTACCCCATTGTAAATTATCCCATATCAATAAGAATTTTCTCTCTCCCTTTCTCTGCAATTGAACTAGGGGACGGAATTCAAGGGCAACGAAGGCCCTTAGATAGGACTTCATCTATGAATAGAAGAGATTTTCTTTCTAGTAGAGCTCATCACGACCATCATAACCTAACTCCAGGACTGCTACGGGCACTGATCCTTCTATTCAAAGTTTCCTTTCTCCTCTTGAATGTAGTTTGTCCTACAGCTCGCTAAAGTGAAGGTTATTCAGCAGTGTAAGCAAGTCACTCTTAACCCTATAGTGAATTCAGATATGCTGCGCTAGGAGCTAATGAAAGTCATCTAGCTCATCTAACTCAATAGGCTACTAGTGCTTATTATGTTCCCAATCTATGAAAGAAGAGTAGAATTCCCCGGAAGAAGATTCGCCGAACGGAGAATAAGCTGTAAATCTTAGTTCTCGAAAGCGAGTGAATCAGTCTTCCTTATAGCTCTTTCCTCCCTTTGCTTTGGTTGTGTTTAACCGCGGTTAAACACAAAGAAAGGGTTGTTTAGCTAATAGTAATAGTTCGAGCGGGTAGCAGTCTGAAAGCGAACGAGCTAACTAATATATAAGTATATAGCTGAGCGAGTAAGCAAGAAGAATATATTGACCGTACAGGCATTTCCCCTTCTTTCATCACCATTGAAAGCGCTTTGTCCCGCCTATCAGAAAGGCCCCCACCCATCTCTCTGACTTCGGAGAGCCGCTAAATAATGAGGTTCGGCATCTGCTTGAGAAGGAAGAAGAAAGGTTGGATCCGCTCTTAAAGAAGACGTTCCGGGGAGAAGAGTTAGAAGTATGAGTTCAGTTCCTATTATAGCATTAGCCACACTTGGGCGAAGACGAACTAAAAGCAAGTCCTTTTTAGCATAAGACTCAGATAAATATAGGGTTAGCATCCAGTTCTGAGATTAAGGTTGTTCTTCTTCTTTTATTATTTTATAACACATTATCAGCACGAGACTCTAATACACAAAAAGGAGAGAAAAAAGCTGCGCAGTTGAGAGTCTGAGACCTTGATACTCCCCCCCCCCCCCCATTGTCGCCTCTCTGCTCCAAAGATAAACGACTCCATCTCTACCCCCAAACTAACTGTGAATCACCCATAAGCTCGCTGCCGAAGCCACCGTGAAAAATTCGTAACAACAGCTCTTGGAGTTGTGAAGTACCATTTACAAAATCACATGAAAACCACCTTGAAACCATCTTGAACAGTTGTTGATTCCACCCGTTCGGAAGCTCCAGCCCGTCGATTCCGGCGTTGAAGTTTGATTTCAAGTTTCTGTTGTTTGTCTGACTTGAGAAGTGATGATATGATATTTAAATCAAAAATTTTTAATATAAAAGAATTAGGGCTTGGAATGTCAGTCTTAAATTTAGGAGGACGTTCATGAAAAATATTACGCTTATCTCCATAAGAGGGCTCACGCAAATTTTCAAAACTATGGCTTTGGATACATGCACAATGCTCAATTTTACATAATATTGAGCATAATGATTGTTAATCGTTCTATGAACTTCCTTCAAGATTAATTCTGGATTTAAGGTAAGTATTTTACTTTTCTCTTTCAAATTCTTGTAATTCTATAATTTGATTTCAAATACAAGCATAGACGGTAAATTTTGATTGGAACTTTAAGGTAGCTTGAAAGATATTATAACCACCCAACGTGGTAAATTTTCTATGTCTTGCCATGATCAAATTCATGTATGATTGTGGGCAAAGAATTAAAAATCCGTCCCGTTGAATTTGCTCCATTCTCATTCCCTATAGAGAATGTGATAGTAGTATGTGATAAGTCTGAAAGAAGACAAAATTATTACCGTGAAGGTATCGATCGATGTGAACGTGGCAATAGACGAAATTATAATCGTCATTATTGTGGTAATGAGAACAATAAGGATTCTGAAAATAATCATTCACTCTGTGAAAGTAATATCTGTCATCGATTTGACATGAGATTTTATATAACACATACAGATTATTATGATCCATTCATGGTGTGAATGTGACAACATCTGATTTATGAATATATATCATTATTGGAAGAATATGAACATGCTATTGGTATTGAATATACCACACTCACCTCTAGAAGGAGGGTTGAGATTATATAAGAAAATAATCTCATTATTATGGCATGAATGGTCATTGATCACGTACTTATTGTACGCCAAAATATTTTGGTAATGTGATTATTAAGGGACAACAATAATGCAAGAAACATATCTTGCATATAGTTTTGACCATGACCATAATGGTATAACTTTCTCTTTAACAGAGATATTCACCATATGGATGTTAATGAATATATGGTAGTACCAAATTAATTGAAAGCTCTGCAAGAGCCAATTATACTATTTTGAATAAATACAATTAATTACCAATAAGGTATTGTGTTGTAGTAAGTCTCAAAGAAACATGTTCAGTTTCCAAAGTATATGCGAAAGCGGTTGATTGTATTGAGACTATAAATAAAGGAAAGATTTTATATCTTCTATTACTACAACTTGTAGCAGAATAATATGTATGCGAAAAGCTACCCGCTTTATTCTCCAGTTTGTACTACACAAATAAAAGAATGCAACAATGAAGTAGAACTTTATGAGTGCCTCTACTTAATAGCTAAACTGTTTCTTATGAGAATAAAGTTTTATATATATATATATATATATATATATATATATATATATATATATATATATATATATATATATATATATATATATATATATATATATATATATATATATATATATATAAAACTTTATTCTCATAAGAAACAGTTTAGCTATTAAGTAGAGGCACTCATAAAGTTCTACTTCATTGTTGCATTCTTTTATTTGTGTAGTACAAACTGGAGAATAAAGCGGGTAGCTTTTCGCATACATATTATTCTGCTACAAGTTGTAGTAATAGAAGATATAAAATCTTTCCTTTATTTATAGTCTCAATACAATCAACCGCTTTCGCATATACTTTGGAAACTGAACATGTTTCTTTGAGACTTAAATGTGATTATTAAGGGACAACAATAATGCAAGAAACATATCTTGCATATAGTTTTGACCATGACCATAATGGTATAACTTTCTCTTTAACAGAGATATTCACCATATGGATGTTAATGAATATATGGTAGTACCAAATTAATTGAAAGCTCTGCAAGAGCCAATTATACTATTTTGAATAAATACAATTAATTACCAATAAGGTATTGTGTTGTAGTAAGTCTCAAAGAAACATGTTCAGTTTCCAAAGTATATGCGAAAGCGGTTGATTGTATTGAGACTATAAATAAAGGAAAGATTTTATATCTTCTATTACTACAACTTGTAGCAGAATAATATGTATGCGAAAAGCTACCCGCTTTATTCTCCAGTTTGTACTACACAAATAAAAGAATGCAACAATGAAGTAGAACTTTATGAGTGCCTCTACTTAATAGCTAAACTGTTTCTTATGAGAATAAAGTTTTATATATATATATATATATATATATATAAATATATATATATATATATATATATATATATATATATATATATATATGTATATATATATGTATGTATATATATATCAATTTGATATGTGTTATATACGAAAGTATATTGCATTCTCCCCTTACAAATGGTTCATGGTCAGGAACCAAATAATTTCATCTTATTATTATTGATGTGCGGTGTATATTTTCATTAACACTTAATTCACAAAGATGGATTTCCAAAGTTGAGGAAGCAAGTTAGTTTTTCTAACATGAGAGGAAGACAAGATACAACAGTTGAGAAAAAAGTTACATGGGATAAATTATTATTTATACATATAGATCCTCGAATATGATAATATGAACTTGAAGTTCATAAAAAGGATAAATTCATTTGCAATATATTGCAAAGCATGCCATATACATTTGCTGACCTAAAGAAAGTAACTATATTCTCAGTGCAAATGCTCATATTAAGTCCTAGAAGGACAAAGTCTATGGTACACTTAAAACATATAGACAAATCGATTTCAAATAAAACTTCTTGATAAAGAAGATGAACAAATGATCAAAGTGATCATAATAAAGGAGGAAAGTGATCTATAAGGTCACATGACATAACACTTCATAAAATCTCATGAGAGATTCAGGTACCTGAATTTATGAATGAAGAGATCTCTATGTTATGTCTTTATGAAAATTTATTGGAACCGATATAAAATGTTTGTCGATGATATCTATCATAGCGCTAAATATTGATGAGGATCTTAAGTTTATCTAATATAGACACAAAAGTATTGGCCAAATGGAAGAGATACAATTCAAGTAGAATTAATTCCATATGAAAGACATATAATTTTGTCTATGTTGTTCAAACACTTGAAAGTATAAAGTGAATGCGCAATCAGTTTTCAATATCATATATGTCTAGCATGACATGAAAACTTGATATGCATCTAAAGTCTATTATATGGCTTATATGACAATCCATGAAGGATTTAAGTTGTTTGAAGCATATACAATTCTTGATCTTGAGATGCCACTTCCTTAATGCAATTTATGCACAAATGTATCTTGCTATAACTATAATCATGATAATGTGATAGCGAGGATACCTTTATGGAGATATTGAAGAGCCATTCCACGATATTTGTGAAGACATTATATATCTATCACGAGTTATGATTTTCAAGGTGTAAATATTCATTATAGTTAATATGGCTGATTTATTTATCAAATCTCTACCAACGATCTCTTGAAGATGGTGCACAAGATTGGAATGCGAATGCTCAAGGATGTGAATTTATGCTCTCATCAGGGGGAGTTAATGCACGTTACACTCTTTTTCCCTTACAAGGTTTTGTTCCACTGGGTTTTCCTTGCAAGGTTTTTAACGAGGCAACCAATAGGCGCATTTATAAACATGCGTACCCTTTTTCCTTTTCTAGAATTTTTTTCCCATTGGGTTTTATTTTAGTTAAGGTTTTAACGAGTCACATTACTTATTGAGTAGACATTCAAGGGGGAGTGCTAAGAATAGAATTCCATTTAGAGTGAATGTCTAACTTGTAGAGAGTTTTACTTTGAGGCTAAGTCATTTTTCCTCCTATAAATAGAGGAGTTTTACCCCATTGTAAATCATCTCATATCAATAAGAATTTTTTCTCTCTCTCTCTCTCTCTCTCTCTCTCTCTCTCTCTCTCTCTCTCTCTCTCTCTCTCTCTCTCTCTCTCTCTCTCTCTCTCTTTCTCTGCAATATTGTTCTTCTTCTTTTATTGTTTTATAACAATAGTCAAATTATAGTCAAATTAGAAAATTGTAGATAAATTGTAGACTGTTTTTTGCAGAATATTTTGTAGAAGCTTTAGTCGTTTTGGATTTGTGAAAATAGAAATATATATCTACAATCAGAATACAAATAATCTACAATTTATCTACAAGATATCTACAAAAAAGATACATTGAATTTTAATATCCAAATTCTCATTTCAATTGTAGCATAATTGGCATTTTCGACATAATTGTAGAAGATTTGTAGAAGTTTTAGTCTTCCCAATCTACAATTTATCTACAATTCTATAATTTATCTACAATTTCTGAAAATATGTCTTCTTCTTCTTCTTCTTCTTCGAGTTTCAATATGAAATTCAGTCAAAACCAACTCTAGTATTCACCAAAACCCTTCAAAATTGAGATATAAACTCCTAAACATATTCCGAATTATTTACAATAACACCCAATCCAAACAAATAATGATTTTAAAAACCCAAATTTGAATTCAAAGCTTTCAAGCTTTTTAATAGCTATCAATGGTGGAAAATATATGGAAGAACAGATGAAGATGAAGAACAGAAATCTCCTTTCCGTTTCTTCTCCTAAACATTGAGGGCAATAAGGTTTCATATTTGGTATATAATGGTAAAAATTCCTTTAATATTTATTGTCCACTTGATACTAAACAGTGTTTGTACAATTATCCATTTATATTATCTGTCTTTTCAATCTTTATGTATTGTTTATGATAATGATGGAGTAACAAATTAAATGGATATGAATTTCTAGTAACGTGGCATCTCATAGGCCAGAGACTGAGACTTGGGGAGCTTCTTTTGCAAAAGATATAGAATCGTAATTCATTCTCTATGCACATTTAGGGAAATTAACAAAATATGCACATTTAGGATAATAAGGTTTCATATATGATATAATTAGAAAAAAATCTCAAATAAAAAATTTTCTAATAACTTAAAAAGGATTAAAAGTTAGAAATCATAACTTTAAATTCTAATCTTCTACGTTATAGAGAAAGAAAAGCTTGAGAATTTGTATTATTACAACTCTTACAAGGGAAGACGTTTTGGTTATTCCGAAAGTTTTATAGAGAAAAGGTACAAGTCCCATAAAATTATTGTGTCAGAGTATATGTTGTTTGAGAAGCTTATCTTTTAAAAACTTGAGTATATTTCGGTTAGGGGTGTTCAAAATCGATCCGAAACCGAAAATCGATCCAAACCGAAGCTTAACGGTTTCTTGGTAACGGCTTAATGGCTTAACGGACGGGGTACGGATTGAACTTTTTTTTGTTAACGGCTTATCGGTTTGGGGATGGATTATTCAATTTTCTTAACGGCTAATCCGTTAACCCGTTAAGAATATAAATATTATATATATATATATATATATATATATATATATATATATATATATATATATATATATATATATATATATATATATATATATATATATATATATATATATATATATAATTTATGTATATTTATATATATTAAATATAAAAAAACTAAAACCCTTGAAAATGATTAACAAAAGTTTATTTCTACTTCTAAGCATTTTTAATCTCGGGATCTAGTTGATTTGCAGGTACTCACCCAACATAAAGGAGATGAAGGTGCTGGACAAGAAAAAGGTGAGGAGGGCAAAGCTATACTACCTCAGGGATAAAATGAATGCCCTGAAAAGACATTAACAAGCTAGCTCATATGAAGGTATACTGGAATATGTGTTTGATCTATAATTGCCTGAAGAAATCTATCAAATTCTAGTAAACATGTATGTTAGGCCGATAAGCCGCCCAATAACCGCCCTATAAGAGCTAACCCGATACCAATCCGCCCGATATCTTATCGGGTGGCTAACGGATTAATACATTTAAAAGCCGATAACCGTTAAACCAAACCGTTAAGAGTAAAAGCCGCCCAATCCGCCCGATGAACACCCCTAATTTCGGCAATACCTCAATTTGAATTAAATGCATTTTTTTAGTTTGAGTTGAATACGGCAATAAGCTAAAATGAGAAAATAAAAAATAAAAATAAAAAACAGCTAGCAGAGAATCTGGTACTTAAAAGTGAGCACCAAAAGTAGGAATGTTACGTCAAAGTATACGGACGTTGACATTTTGGCCCATTGCCAATAAATCATGTGGTTCGACCTTTCACTTTATAATGTTATTAATGACGTTAAATATTTAGAACAATCTTGAATGGAGTAAATAGTAATGTCATATAAACTTTTAAAATATATTATTAATTAGAAGATATATCTTGTTTGATTTAATAGAACATAAAAATGTTTTATGACAGCACGAGTACTTTCTTTTACTATTGTTTAGCTCAATGTTATCACATACTTTACCAGCATAAAACAATAAAAATAAATTAAGGGTCAATCATAGCAGATTGTAATAATCGAGGGACCAAATGAATGATATAAGTGGCAAATGTTATGCGTTAGAAAGAAATGGATAAAGATCTTTTATTGATAGTATTGATTTGGTCTGCCTTTCCAGGACAGTTTCAGAGCCTTACAATCATGTTCTCTCTTTTCTTGAGAATAGTGATGAAGAAGAAAACAGTCTCCCTCTAGGGTTCTTTCTCTTAGTATTTATAACAGCAAATTGGATAAGCTGGTGATAAAAATGGACGTGGCCACGTCGGAGTTCCTTCTTCAAGACGGCAGACAGGACGTGGCCGTGTTGGTCGAACCAAATGAAGATTAAACACTATAAATAATTAATGACCGTACCATTAATTAATAACGGATTAACTTAAAGCGGAGTCTGATTCACCAATTATCGGAGGGTCGAATCCTGACCAATACAACCATATAATTAAAAAGAATATGATGACGGAAAAAATAAAATAAAATCTTCAACTTATATATTCATCTACATTTTTAAAACATAAAAGATATCCGTAAGTGGTGCAATGTATAAAATATGAGATCGTGTTACACCATCTCAATCACTATCTTTTCAGTTGTTTAACTACTTGTATTTTTTATAGAAGGTGATTTTTTATTTTTATTTATTTTGCATTACAACACTAGGTTCCTTGATGTAATGCTGCGTACGTTGAAATAGAAATGCAGAATCAGAAAATACATTGTTTTAAAGCAAATTAAGTGGATTCAAAAGGGAAAGGATAAACTCTTAAACCATAAAAAGATATCCATTTAAGTAGAATTTTATTTAATGCAGGGATGGATCTAGTGAAAAAGCTATGGACATATTCGAACCTGATAACTTCCATATGGACCCTATAATTATATGTACACATATTAAATAAATACAAATAATATATTTCAAACTCGATAAAATAATATGTGATAAAATTTTGAAATTTAAACCCATAAAATCCAAATACGTCTTTAATTAAAGGAGACTTTGTTATTAGGCGCCTCTCAGATAAATGTAGGAATGACCATTTTTTGCTTGATTAGTGAAAGGTGTGGAACCTTTGGTTTTGATTGTATGGTCCCAAATTAATGTCAAACATGTGATTTATATTACTATTATACTATATCTTGAGGCTCTGAATGTTCACCCAATCAACATCATCTCTTAGGATGCCCAAAACCCTGGAACTGTCCCTAAACCTAATATCGACTCTTCCTTTACAATTCATTTTGTAATAATGCTTTGATCCTCGAAATTGTTTCTCCTCCTCAAAAGGTGGTGGAGCCAAAAATTTCATTAATTAAAAACAGTCAAATTATAAATAAAAAAACACAATATACATATATATATATATATATATATATATATATATATATATATATATATATATATATATATATATATATATATATATATTCAAGGGAAGATTGCTCCACCACTGCTTCTAACCCCCCACCACGACCACCACCTACACCCTAAAATACAACACAAATATGTTCTTTCATTTTTCTACAATTGGATTAGCTAGTCAACAAAGATGAGGAAGAATAATTGAGGTTTTATAATTCTAAGTATTTTTTTTCTTCAAGTAATTTTAAGTTCACTATGTAAAAGCCATTCGAGGGATAGTGAATGTTAGAAAAATAATTTGATGTAATAATTAACCTGGCCTCGATAGTGCAATCACTATTCTTAGAGAATTTAAGCTTCCCACTTTATTGTTGCAAAGATAATAGCAGAATTCCTCCAAAATTTTATAAATTTTTAAAATTCGAGTTTCAACAATTAATTCGAATTCTTCACAAGAATAGAATATTTGTGAGTCGTAGAAAATAAGTAGAAGAGAAAGAGATAAAAAAATAGTAAAAGAAAGTTAATCTCTTATTTCATGAACTTGCTATAAAATTCATATATAGCTATGTGATAAATTTCCTAAAAATAAAACCACGAATCATAAATACAGTATAAATATTTGATGTGCCTCGTTATTTTCCCTATATAAACCCTACTCCGTGAACCAAATAACTAGTCGGTGTTAATTTTAGTGGACAAATAATTTTTTTCCTCTTTAGCCCAATACGAATACTTATACTATAATTTTAGTAAATATTTAGCCTATTTTTAATCAAATGAAACGGTTATAATATTTGAGGATCTTGGTGATACTTTCTAAACACAACTGTTTTATCAAAATTATTCTTCTATAAACACATTACTTTTCAAAAGTCAAATTCAAACGCCACCTAAGATACTAGCAGGCTTGTGTAATTGTACCATATATATAACTTTAGGTATGAACCATTTTTAGTAGTACGTACGCCATATGATACACGTGGGATTCCAGAGATTTCAGAATATCTACTCATTTGGAATAGAATGGTAAGAAGAACTTTTTATCGAAATTTTTTATGCAACTCGAATATTACAAGTGATACAAATTCAATTTCGAATATATATTTTTTTTAGAAAATTGAGTAAGAGCAAAAAAAGTTTGTAAACTAAATATCTTTCTTATAAATGGATCTGTCCGACGTAAATTTAGATAAATATATGATAATTGATTTCAAATAAATCGAATTCAAGTGAAAAATATATTTTCAAAGTTGTTACATGAAATGAATGTTAGAGTTGCTGCTGAGCAGTCCAAACAGCCCAAGTCACACAAGTCCACCTGACCGACTGGCCCAACTGCACATTATATTATTATCTAGCCCATATTCCAGAAGTTTTTATACTTGTAGTGTATTCTGTATTTGTAGTTTGTATTATATTTTTACTTTTCTTGGTACAGAACATTACACAGAAATATACAGAAACATTTCCCTCACCTTCTCTCTCTATCTCTCGTTCTAGTTCTTCATTTCTTCAGCTTTTCCTTGTTCAAATCTATGTCATACGGTATGTTAACATGGTATCAGAGCGGGTATTCTGATTCTGCTCAACATCAGCTCTCTTCCGATGTTACCCTCGTCGATTTTCATCTGAGGTTCTGTGATATCGAAAATCTAGGGTTTCCTCAATTGCTGGGTTTTCTCATTCTCTGTCTTTTTTTGCTGCGATCGTCTGTTTAGTTGAGGTTTCTGCTTAGTCGAATTCATCGGTTGGATCGATTCGATTTCTAACAGTTTGCATGCCCACGGATTGTTAGTTTTTTTTTTGGATTCATCAAACTTCAGACTCGGTAAGTGTTTTCATCCATTAAAATGGTTAATGTTGGTGATACTTCTGATTCTTCTCCCACAAATTTTGTACTTGACCCTTCGAGTCCTTTATTTCTTATTTCTTCTGATGTTTCCGGAATATCTTTGGTCAGTAATCCCTTTTCAGGGACTGGGTTTGGGGGATGGAGGAGAAATATAATCGTTTCTCTCTCTGCTAGAAACAAAATAGGATTCGTTGATGGAACGGTTCCTAAACCTCCTGAAAGTTCCCCTCATTCTAGGCAAGGGATAGGTGTAACAACATGGTTATCTCCTGGCTCACAAATTCTCTTACGCCAGAGATAGCCGAGAGTGTTCAGTATTCTAACACTGCTCAAAGCATTTGGACTCAACTTAATAGTAGATGGGACAGTAAATGGTACCAAAATCTTTGAGATCAAGCAAGAGTTGGCATTTTCCAGTCAGGGATCCTTAGATATAGCATCCTGCTTCAACAAGTTGAAGAGATAGTGGGATGAGCTGGGTTTTATGCGTGCATCACGGGGTAGCACCTGTACATGTGTTGCCAGAATCGAACTTCAAAAAGAGGAAGATGAAAACAAACTGCATCAATTTCTCATGGGGCTTAATGATACATATGTTGGTGTTAGGGGCAACATCCTCATGTTGCAGCCTCCTCCTTCTCTGGACAGTGCATACAACATTCTACTTCAGGATGAGAGGAAAAGACAAGTTACATCATCGCCATCTCAATTTCATGGTGACTCCAGTGCTTTTTAACACTCAGTTCATCAGCAATTCCCTGGGACACCTGTTCATTCTAAGCAATTCAATCAGAGAGTCAGTTTTGATGTCAACAAGACAAGTTTAGTATGTAGGTACTGCAAGAAGCCTGGTCATATAATTGAAAAGTGCTACAAACTCCATGGGTTCCCACCAGACTTCAAGTTCACAAGAAACAAAAGGACTGCAGCAAATGTTGAGGTGCACAGATGTGTAAACTATGTTGAGTCATCAAACAAAGCTGATAATGCTCAATGGTATTTTGACTCAGAATCTCTTATCCTTGGCTTGACTAAGGACCAATATTCACAAATCATGTTACTACTTCAACAGACACAAGTTTCAGAGTCTCAACAACAGTCCAACCTTATGGCATCTGCCAACTTTGTTGGTACACTTTCTTCCTTCAGACATTTAGAGAATGTATCTTATGGGGCTTGCATGTTAACTAAGATTAGTGATTGCATTTGGATTATAGATTCCGGGGCCACTGATCACATGACTTCCAATAAAAATCTTCTGTTTGATATTAAACCATTAGTTATTCCATACTTAGTTTCCTTGCCTAATGGTTACAAAGTCAAGGTAACATGTACTGGATCCATTCAATTTCTTTGTTTCACTCTGCATAATGTCCTTTATATTCCCAGTTTCCATTATAATCCATCTCTGTATCCAAGCTAGTTCAACAGTTGAAATCTATTGTCCTATTTACTAAGTTTTCTTGCTTGATACAGGCCCCTTCTCTGAAGAGGCCACTGGAAATTGGTAAATTGGACGATGGTCTTTACAGGCTTGTGCAATCTTCCTGTTCTTCTATTCAATCTCATACTTCTTGTAAATACCATTCTCCATTAGCTGTTGATTCTGTTTCTTCCTCTCATTGTACATACCATTCTGAATTTAAAATGGAGATTTTATGGCATAATAGACTAGGACATATACCTTTTGTCAGAATGAAGGACATTCCTTCTATTCCATGCAAATTTGCAAATAAACAACCCTTCATATGTACTATTTGCCCATTAGCTAGACAATCTAGACTGCCATTTCATGACAGTTCTATTAAGACAACACATGCTTTTCAACTCATTCATGTAGATACCTGGGGTCCTTATGCCACTTCCACTCATAATGGTTGTAAATATTTTCTAACAATAGTTGATGACTTTACTAGATCTACCTGGAATCACCTTATGGGGTCCAAGAGCAATGCCTTTCCTCTTATCAAGGCTTTTATTGCCATGATCAAAACCCAATTCCAAACTGTTATCCAAACCATTAGGAGTGACAATGCCTTTGAACTTGGATCTAGTAGTTCTGGCTGCAATTTCTTTGCTGAAAATGGAATCCTACACCAAACCTCTTGCTCTCATACACCATAACAAAATGATGTGGTTGAACGAAAGCATAGATATCTACTGGAAACATCCAGAGCCTTACTCTTTCATTCCCAACTCCCCCTTAGATTCTGGGGTGATTGTGTGCTTACTGCAACCTATCTCATAAACAGATTCCCTTCCAAACTACTTAACAATGTATCCCCTTTTGAGTTGCTTTTTGGACAGACCCCCTCTTACAACCATCTTAAAACCTTTGGGTGTCTTTGTTTTGCTTCTGTTCCCAAGCAATAAAGGGACAAATTTCAGCCTAGGGCTGATCCTTGTGTTTTTCTGGGTTATCCTTTGGGTAAAAAGGGGTACAAGTTGTACAACTTAAAGACTAAACTGACACTAGTCTCCAGAGATGTGGTCTTTCATGAAGATGTCTTTCCCTTTGCCTCTTCAGGGAATTCCTCTTCTGTTTCTTCTCCTACTCTTACTCCATCTCCTGTTCCCTTTCCTCCTACTGATGATTCCTTGCCCAGTCCTTCTTCTTCACCTTCTTCCTCATCTGTACCTCCTCTTTCTCCCTCCTCACCCTCTCCTTCTTTGCACCATCCTCCTCCTGTAGCCACTACTCCTGCTCCTAGAAGGTCTAGCAGGACTCACATTCCTCCTGCTCATCTCCAACAGTATCTCTGCAATCTCCCTCCTTCTCTTGCTGGCTCCAGTTCTTCTTCCACTTGTCTTCACACTTTGGTTAACAGTGCACAGGTTGAGCCTACTTCTTATCAGCAGGCTGCATGTCTCCCTGCCTGGCAGGAGGCAATGACAAAGGAGTTTGCAGCTTTAGAGGCTAATCAAACTTGGTTTATAGTTCAGCTTCCCCCTGGTAAAAGACCTATTGGCTGCAAATGGGTCTATAAGATCAAGTATAGAGCTGATGGGTCTGTGGAAAGATATAAAGATGGATTGGTCATTAGGGGTGACACACAAGTTGAGGGAGTAGATTTCAATGAAACTTTTTCTCCTGTTGTCAAGTTTTCCACTATTAAGTCCCTCATTGTTGTAGCTGTTAAGCAGAACTGGTCCCACTTTCAGCTTGATGTCAATAATGTTTTCTTGCATGGTGATTTGGATGAAGAGGTTTATATGAAACTACCTCCTGGACTATCTGTTTCCTGTTCCTCTTCTTCTTCTCCTTTGGTCTGTCTTCTTCAGAAATCCTTATATGGATTGAGACAAGCTTCTAGGTAGTGGTATGCCAAGCTATCTCAAGCCCTCTATTCTAGGGGCTATTCTTCTTCCTTCAATGATTATTCCATCTTCTTTAAGAAATCAGCTTCTTCTATTGTTTTGTTGGCTGTGTATGTTGATGATATTATACTGACTGGTAATGATTTGGAGGAGATCACTGCTTTAAAAAGGTTTCTGGACCTTGAGTTTAAGATCAAGGACTTGGGTGTCCTCAATTATTTCCTTGGCATAGAAGTCACTTATCATTCTGATGGTCTGCTTCTTCATCAAAAGAAGTTTATTACTGATCTTCTCCACGCATATCACTGTGAGGAGGTTACCGCTGTTACCTGCCCTCTAGACCTTTCTGTCAAGCTCAAATAGGATGAAGGTGCTCCTCTTCCTTCTCCTGAGTCTTATAGGAGCCTGGTGGGGAAACTCAATTTCCTCACTCACACTAGACCTGATTTGGCCTTTGCTGTGCAACATCTCAGCCAGTTCCTTCAGAAGCCTTCTTCATCTCACATGCATGCTGCCTTGCACCGTGCTAAGGCTGTAAAACTGGCGGTTCCGAACCGGAACCGGACCGCAACCGCAGCCCTGGCGGTTCTACCGGTTCCCGCGGCCCGGTTCCGGCGGTTCCGGTTCTGGCGGTTCCCGGGAACCGTGGCGGGGCAGTTCTACCCGTGAAACCGCCAGAACCGGAACCGCCAGAACCGGAACCGGAATCGGAACCGGACCGGTTCTGGCGGTTCCAAACGGTTCCGGCGGTTCTGTAACGGTAATTTTTCAAGAAAAAAATTTTTTTAAAATAATTTTCAAACGGCTCTTTTTCAAAAGTAGCCGTTTGGAAGTTTAAGAAATAGCCATTTGGCCCCCAAACTTTAATTTAGCCCCAAACTTTATATAATTACACTATTTTCCATTTCTCAACTATAAATACCCCCTCATTCTTTCATTTTTATTCACCAATTCATCAATATCTCTCAATCTCTCTCAATCTCTCTTTCAATCTTTCTAGTGCAAGTGCTTAATTTATTATTGCAAATTCGTGAAACATTGTGAAGTTGTTGAATTGAAGTTTTCAAGTGTTCAATTTCAACGATTTTCAATTTTCAAGAAGTTGTTCGTCAATCCGGTAAATTTGTTCTTACGTGCTAAGAATATTTTTATGTGTTGTTAGTTTGCTTTATTATAATATTATGGCATTCGTTGAAAAAAATGTTCGGTAAAGGAAAAGCTAAAACCGGTGAAAGTAGTGGCCAAAATACTACCCCTTCCCCGCCCCCCGACCTAGAAAAGATAAGCAAGTTCAAAGTAGTAGCCAAACTAGAAATCCTAATGAACCCTTCGGAATCCTTGATAGTGATCACCCGTGTTTTCAATTTTGGCGATATTGATTTTCTACATGATGTAGCAGTTGGTGATAGAATAGACGATGATATTATGAATGCCCTTTATCCTAATGCACCTATCTTAGAGGGAAATGAGGATGATGATGAAACCCAAGCTCCAGTAGATTTAGATGATACACCTACTAGTCCTGCTCATAACTTAGGTGATGAACCGGCACACCCACCCGCACAAACTCCCACTTTTAGTAGACAACCTCCTAAACGTACAGAAACATCATTAGTTTGGCAAGTTTTTATTCAACTAAGAGAACAAGATAAGGCTAAGTGTAAATCATGTGGGAAATTACTTGTTCATAGGTATACTGGAGATCGTAGCGGCACAGGTAGTTTAGTTAAGCATATAAGATTACACCCTAGAGATAAGGCTAGAAATTTGCAAGTGAAAGCACAACAAGAGGGGAGGACAAGTGCTGATTCTACAGTTAACCCAAGTACTGGTTCAAATCTAGTTCAACCAGGAATAAACACAGTCACCGGAGGTATATTATATTGCGATCCAAATAAGGATCGTGAAGAATTAGCTAAAATGATTACTGTTATGTGTTTTCCTTATTCTTTTGCTTCTAATCCTGCATGGATTCATTATATTAGAAGAGTACTTAATCCTACGTATAAAGGTTGGCCTCGCGCCACAGTTAAGGCCGATATTTATAAATACAAGCATGAATATGAACAATACTTGCGCTATTTATTTACCCATATAACTAATCGTATGTCTATTACAACTGATATTGGTAGAAGTAATAGTGATTGTGATTATCTAACCGTAACCAGTCATTGGATAGACGAAGATTGGACAATGCAAAAACACATTATTGCATATAGGATAATTAATTCACGGCACACGGGTAGGTTTATTGCTAACACTGTTTCAGATGTATGCAGATACTTTTGTTTTAGTGATAAAATAATGTCAATTTCTATGGATAATGCTTCTAGCAACACTAGTGCAATAGGTATGCTAACTAGAACACTTAATCCTGCTTTTACTAATATTTTCCATGTTAGATGTATATGTCATATTTATCATTTAATTGTTGGTGATGGTATGAGAATATTAAACTTAGAAATTGAAAAGGTTAAAATGGCTCTTAATTGGCTATTTTATTCAAACCGTAGAAGTAGACTTAGAGAATATTTTAAAAAGTGTGACGAATATGGCCTTGGAGAAAGAAAGGTTCCTAAACCTTGCCCGACTGGGTGGAATTACATGTACGAACGTTTAGTAGTAGCGTACGAATATAGAAACCCAATTACCGCTACGTATAATTCTCGGGATTGTGGTGAGGAAGATAATGACATGCTAACTACACAAGATTGGACTAACGTTAAAATTCTTTTAGATTTTTTAGAACATTTTCATGTGGCTACAAATGCTTTATCTGGCCAATATTATCCAACTATTTCTAACTGTTTAGTTTATATTGCCGCACTTGCTAATTTGTTTGTTGATTTTAGCGAGGGAGGGGACATTTATGAAATTGCAATAACTGAAATGAAAAAGAAGTTTAAAAAATATTTTTTTCCAATCCCTCATATATTTGGTGTGTCTTCTATGTTAAATCCAACTATGAAATTAGGAGGTCCTCACTTTTGGTATTCTACTATTTATCAACCTTTAGATCTTTCAGAAGTAGAAATTGCTACACTAGCTGATGCAAAAGAATCAATTAAAGTTAATGCTCAAACTGTTTATAATGCTTATAAACAGGCGTTAGAGCATGCTAGGCCTAATATTCCAACCCCTACTTCGTCTACATCACAGTCGTCTAAAAGAGTTGTTGGCTTAACAGCTCTTAAATCGTGGACGGAGTTCAGGGGTACTCAAGGGGATAATTTAGATGAAATTTCCCATCTAAATGAGCTTCAAGTTTATTTGTCGCATGGGCTAGAGAATGAGAATCCAGACGGCTCTTTCGACCTTTTGGATTGGTGGAAGACTAGGGAAAAGCATTTTCCCGTTCTTTCAAGGATGGCTCGGGATGTTCTGTCAATTCAAGCGTCAACTTTTGCATCGGAGAGCGCTTTTAGTCAAGCAAGACTACAAATAGGTGATCACAGAGCGTCGATGCGGTACAGCTTGGAAAAATCAGTGCTTTTTCGAGATTGGATCCGCACAGAAAGAAGGAACTTTGGCCTAGCTGAATCACAACCAGAAATAGATGAGTGCTATGAAGAAATGATAGCAGAACTTGCTCAGGAAGCAACTTCACCCGGAAGTGGTGATGAACAAGCTTCATTTCCACCACCGCCAACACAACCACCTCCAAACCTTGAAGGTTTTATGAGATTTGTTAGAAATAATGCATAAATTATGATGTAACTTGTACATTGGCATGTCTTCTTTTAGTTTTTTTTCCTTTTAATGGTGGTATTAGTACCATGTTGTGCTCATTCCATCGGGGGAAGGAAGACTAAGAAAGATATGCCATTTTGGTCAATAAATATGCTCTTTATCATATCCTTGAATATCTTCTGTCTCAATATTTCTTTGTCTTTACTTCTATATCAATCCTTGAATATTTATATAACATACAACACAATATACTAATGACAACATTCTTTTATCAATATATATTACTTATATACAATTTATACTAATTACTAACTACAACACAATATACACTACTTATATACAATATATACTACTTTAATACAATATATACTACTTATATACAAAATATACACTACTTATACACAATATATACTAATTACCAAACATAATATATACTATACTAGTAACATGGTACACCATATGAAATATATTCTACAATATACTAATGACTACTATACAAGATATTGATTAAAAAAAAATTCAGAACCGCCGGAACCGGAACCGCCAGAACCGGAACCGGATGGTACCCGGAACCGTATGGAATCGATTCCACCTTCAGAACCGCCAGAACCACCAGAACCGGAACTGCCAGAACCGGAACCGCAGACCCAAACAGACCCAGAACCGGAACCGGATACAGCCTTACTTGCACCTCCTCAGATATCTCAGAGGTACTTCTGATGTTGGGGTTTTCATCAACAACAGCCCAGATCTCTCCTTGTCTGCTTTTTGTGATAGTGACTGGGCTTCCCGCCCGGATACAAGGAGATCTGTTTCTGGGTTTCTCATTTTATTAGGTGGGTCTCTTATTGGCTGGAAGGCTAAGAAGCAGCCTGTGGTCTCTCTTTCTTCTGCTGAGGCTGAGTACA
Source organism: Nicotiana benthamiana (assembly GCA_034376525.1). Lineage (NCBI taxonomy): Eukaryota > Viridiplantae > Streptophyta > Magnoliopsida > Solanales > Solanaceae > Nicotiana > Nicotiana benthamiana. The sequence goes on from CM067339.1 coordinate 171,633,585, forward strand.
GGGCAATCGGTAAGGTTGTTGGTGAGCTCATTTGGCTTGTTAGACTTTTATCTGATTTTGGTATTTCTGTTCCCTCTGTTGTACCTGTTTTCTGTGACAATCAGGCAGCACTTCAAATTGCCAAGAATCCTATGTTTCATGAGCGGACCAAACACATTGAAGTGGATTGCCACTTCATCAGAACCAAGCTTCAGGAAGGCCTCATTGCCTTGCATCATGTTCCCACTGCCTCTCAGCTTGCTGATGTCTTTACTAAGCCATTGACTCGGATTCTGCATCATTCCATTCTTCTCAAGCTGGGGGTTCAATCACCCTCCACCTTGAAGGGGGGTGTTAGAGTTGCTGCTGAGCAGTCCAAACAGCCCAAGTCACATAAGCCCACCTGACCGACTGGCCCAACTGCACATTACATTATTATCTGGCCCATGTTCTAGAAGTTTCTATACTTATAGTGTATTTTGTATTTGTATTTGTATTTTGTATTATATTTTTACTTTTCTTGGTACAGAACATTACAGAGAAATATACAGAAACATTTTCCTCACCTTCTCTTTCTATCTCTTGTTCTAGTTCTTTATTTTTTTAGCTTTTTCTTGTTTAAATCTATGTCACACGGTATGTTAATAATGAAAGATGCAACAAAAAGTAGAACATAAGAGAAAAAGGGCTTTTTAAAATTGTGGCAGCGTAATCAAGACGAACGAAAATGGTTGGTCCCAATGTCACAAGGCACAAAGAAAATACTGTACCATGTGAAACTACAGTGGAAATTACAATAAAAGTGTACTATCATCAGTATCTTTCTTTTCCTTAAGAATCTATCTCACTGTAACCCTTTTTTTCCTCTTATATTTAACTTTTATTAGGATAAAAAAGGACCCTTGCACTATTTGCTTATTTTGTACTAGGAAATAAATTTTGGACCATAGTGGATAGAAAAGATATGTGACTCAAATTTCTCCTTCTTTTACGGGTAAATAATCTAACCTTTTACTAGTGTCTATCTGAAAATTCAGAATGTAAAGTTCTAGTAATTAGTAAATACTACTCTAAAAAGTTCAAATGAGAAATCTTGGATGAGGTAAATCAATCTACAAAAAATTTGACCAAATTAAATCAATTCTCAACAACAAAAATATATTTAGGATTATCCCATATCGTGGAATCGAAGGAGGGTGGTAAATTAAATCAATTCAGAAAAAAATAAAAAATTAAGGGGCCTAAGAGTGTGGCCTTGTGGTTAATAAAGTATGTTAGAACCATGAGGTTCTAGGTTCAGCTCTTAATAGAGACAAAAAATACTAGATGATTTCTTTACATATATTCAAATTTTGATAGATAAAGTTATCTGATACTTGTTACTGGTGGGAGATAGTAGATATTATGTCCAAACTATGGTAGATAAAATTATTTGATACTTGTTACTGATAAAAAATAACAAGTATCGCATGAAATTAATCGAGCTTGCACGCAAGCTGACTCGACCATCACCATTATTAAAATAAAAATAGAGACCAAGAATACTGAGTATAGAGAGAGGGTATAGACCGTAAAGAAAGAGATGATGGAAAAAAAGAAAAAGGGAAGATGATTACAAAAAGGTATTAGGAGAGGAAAAGAATATCGTAGAAAGGGAAGAAATATTTGTCGTCCTGCAACAATGATTATACCTCTCTTTTTTCTAACTTTATTTTTTTAAAGCTCTGGCCTTTAGGTAAAAGAACATGAGTGGAGGGAAGCTCATGATAGACTATAATTATATATTTTATTCGCTTATTACACTTAAATTTACTGTATTTTGATTGAGTTTGCGCTTTAATCGCTAGTGTCATGCACTAACTGTATATTTTATGCCTTGTAAGAGTGATTCCGAGCTATATAGATATTATGGAATTAATTCAAGTGATTTTGAGCTTTGAAATCTGAGTAAAAGCTCAAGGAATTAAGTCGGAATCGCGTTTGGGGGTCAACGGATGATAGTTAGAGCGAACGAAGCATCCAATGGGCAGATTGTGCACTTTCTAGTAAAATAGACATAACTTTTTGCTCAGAACTTCAATTTGGCTCCATAATATATGGTTGGAAAGATGAATCAAAGGGTTACAACTTTTATGTTTTACGTTTTTCTAAATTTGGAACGGCAAAGGATGAAAAATTCGCACTAGCGCGGCCGCGCTAGTTTTAGCGCGCCCGGGACAGAAAGTTGCCAAGATGCGCGCCCAGGTGCGCGACCGCGCAAGTTTGACCCGGGAAAAGTGTCCCTTTTCACGTTGGAGAATGTATAATTGTTTGGACCCAACCCTACTTGGTATATATACATATTAGAACATTTATTAGAGTAATTTTTGACCTAGGAAAAACACAGAGCCGCTGTGGAGGCCGGTTTTCATCTTTTCTACCATCAAACTTAGTAATTTTATGTTTCTTTGCATGATTTGTTATTTTTCTACCATGTCTATGTGGAGCTAAACTTCACGTTCTAGGGTTGTGATTCTTTCATGACTATTGTTATTCTGATATTGATTTTGATTTCTTAGTTTATCATATTGGTTTATTTATTCAATTTTGCGCTTCATTATTTGATTGCTTGATCACCAATTGAATACTATCTACGAATCAAGAGTTGAACTCGAAAGTGGGAATTCCAGATTGCATATATGATTGAGTAGAGCAAGTTCTTGAACCTAGGCATCGAGGAACGGATTCGCTGTTAGGATAGACATATACCTAATTGCCTTGCTTGGTTGATTTACAGGAATTATAAATGCGTTCTTGTTGATTATAACTCCATAGACATATAGGCGTTAGGTTAGCTTGAATAGGCGAGTAAGAACTCGACAGATGCTTATGAACAACATTAGCCATGTCAATCAATAAACTAGATAAATTAGTAAGTCAATTCAATAGAAGAATACAATAGGAAGGTTAGATAGCCCATAACCCTAGATCGTTTTCATTAGATTGATAACACAAAATCTGCTCTTTCTTTGTTCAGAATTTATTATTTATTTTCTTTTTATTTTAATTAGTTTAGAATCAAATATTTCTAGGTTTAATTCTTGTTAGATAATTAGGATAGTCTAATTTAGTTAATAGTTAATCACAAGCCCTCGTGGGATCGACATCCGACTTTTAGTCACTTTATTACTTGACGACCGTGTATACTTGCGTGTGCGTTTGGGAGCAACAAGTTTTTGGGGCCGTTGCCGGGGACTTAGAAATTAACTATTTTTTAAAATTAGACTTTTACTTTTATCTCTATAAGGTTTTTTCTATTTTTTATTTTTTCAAAATATTGTAATTTATAACTATTTGAATTTTTATCTTAGTGTGTTTCTAGTTCTCTCAACATGATATCTAGGGACAAAATATTCGTAGATAAGGTTATTGATGAAGACACTTGATTAACGAAAGTCTTTTATGACCCGTCTTTTTGGGCTTGTCATGGCTTGACCTCTTGAAGATGTGAATTTGAATATGGGAGTAAGGGTTGGTACTGGGAAAGATATTCTCACTTAGGCATATATGAGGAACGATGTTGTATTTTAACAACGTTGGTGAATGATTGGTCTAAGGAGAGAGATGAGCTTGCACATAAAATTGATAATTTTGGCTTGGCTGTGTGTAACTTAGATGCGGATTTGTGTGCAAAGGTTGATGCATATAACGCCCAACAATTTAATAATGAGTTGTGTGAAGCTGAAAAAAATCTTCTAGACCAAATTGAGGAGCTAAAACGAGAATACCAATCACTAGACCCTGTTTTTCTTGAGATGCCAATATTGAGAAGGGTGTTCTAGAGTCATGTGAGAGAGTATAGCATTACTTTGGGAGATTTGAGTGCGTGTAAATATGAGAATGCAAATAGTAGTAAAATTCATGAGTTAGAGCGCATTAAACCTCATTCCAATCATTTTTCCACATTGTGTTTAGATAGTAAGATAGTAATCGAGTCATCAGAACCAATGAAGAGGTCAAAGAGTGAGGATAAGAGCGCCTATATTCTTGAATTTGTTGTGCCAAAAAGAAAAAATTACATTCCTCATCTAAAGGCCGAGAGGTGCAGAGTTAAAATTTTATTACTTGGCCTGGTTATCTTTGTAGCCTCACCGAAGGTGCATAGCCACAGACTGAATGTCATGTTAGGGATACAATTCATAAGTTCAAGGTGGAAACAAAAATTAGTTCAAGTCATGCCGCGACGTTAAATTAGGCGCTTGTTGGGAGGCAACCCAGCTTTCTTACTTACTTTTATCTTTTTTATTTTTTTTATTTTTCTATCTTTGTAGCATTTTTTGTTGTATGAGTATGAGAATAGAATAAAAGCCACTAGAAGTGTGCAAAAAGCGAGCAGGTGGTTGAAACTAAGTGTGAGGTACCCGCGCAAAGAATCGTACATGGGAGAAGTCTGAGTATCCCATGAGCTGCTAATTATTCGACCTTTGCCCTACCAGGGAGTCTCTTTTACCCTATTATTGTTTGTGGTGTGCATTGAGGACATTGCACAATTTTAAGTATGGGGTGAGGAAATTATCTGAGTGACTTTCTATGCTATTTTTGTTGTGTTAGTTTAATTGAATATTTTTTTTTATTTAGGAAAAACGAAAAAAAAATTAAATATGTAGACTTTTCCTGATGACGGATCCTTTAGACAATTTTCTTGGGGGAAGTTAGTCTAGAAAAAAAATTCTTAGGTAGTGTAGGAACTCCCCCTTGGTTTTTCTTTATGCCGCGGTTCTTTTCCAAGGGTTTTATTTGAACTGGGTGTAGGTAGTTTTATTTTTTTAGGAGAGAAGCCATGGTGTTGTGCTTTGAATTGAAGCAATATCTCTTGAATTGTTATGCCTTGAGAATAGCGAGTACTTTGGTTGTGACGCTTAGGCTCAGTTTTTGACTCTTGTATAAGTACCTTAAATTGTATGATCTTAAATTTGCTTAACTTCTTTGACTAGAGTGTCTTGATGAGTCCAATCCTGAATGAGTTATGTGTCATGTGTGTGTAAGGTTTTGTGTTATTCTGTGCATTGCATTTGATGTCTAGAACTTGCCCAGTGTGTTTGCAAAGCGAAATGATAGTTTTGTTCAGTCTTGGAAGTGATATAGGTGTTTCTTTATTGAGCCATATAAATATTAGACCCGCCTATTTGTTATGTATCGTAGTTAACCCCTTTGAGCCTGTAATCTTGTTTCTTTGGCAACCACAGAACAAGCCTTACCCATTTGTTTAAATTAACCATCTATTTGAACCCTTTTCACCTCTCATGAGCACTTGAATGGTTATGAACTTTGTAAAAGTTAAAGTGTGGTATGGTTGGTTTGGCTTTTGAGTGAACTAATTAAATAAGAATAAAGGTGCACTGATATGAAGGAGGAAGAGCCACTTGAATTGAAAAAGAAAAAAGTAGTTGTATTGCTTTGAAAAATATTCTTCGATAGTGGTAACTCTTGATGTAATTGTGCTTAAATAATTTTAGAGTTGATATATATTAATGTGAAGGTGGAGTTATGGTTTGACATAGGTGTGTGGTTTTCAATGTTAAAGTGTATGCATTAAAGTGTTCAGGGAGGTGTAGTCAATCTTATATCTAAATGTATCATACCCGTCCCGTAGCCTACATTACAGCCAAATAAAGTCCTACTTGAGCCTAGACTGAATGAGCTCGATTAGTGGAGTATTACACTACGGACAAGCTTATGATGCATCTTTTGTGGCATATGAATGTTATTTCTGAGAGTGAGTGAATTATTTCTATCTTGAGTTCCTAAGTGTTCTTAAATTTTATTGTGTGGAACTACTCTCTTTTGTTGTGTGAGGGCACTTGATTCATGAAGAAAAGGTAATTTCAGTGACCTCTATGTTAGAATAAGTGGGTGAGTTGCGAATAATGTGTGGTACTTGTGAGTCAAATCTTGAGGTGAATATGTTGCGCTTTTGTGCTTATTCTATTTTAACTATTCTTGGTGTGATGAGTTAGGAGAATTTTTTAAAAAGATTGTGTCAATATAAAGTGTAGTTTGATTGCTCGAGGACGAGCAATGGTTTAAGTGTGGGGTATTGATGATAGGCTATAATTGTATATTTTAGTCGCTTATTACACTCAAATTTACTGCACTTTTATTGAGTTTGCACTTTTTAATCGCTAGTGTCATGCACTAACTGTGTGGTTTATGTCATGTAGGAGTGATTCCGAGCTACATAGATGTTATGGAATGAATTCAAGTGATTTGGAGCTTTGAAATCTGAGTAAAATCTCAAGGAATTAAGTCGGGATCGCGTTTGGGGGTCAACGGATGATAGTTAGAGCGAACGAAGCATCCAGTGGACAGATTGTGCACTGTCTAGTAAAATAGATATAACTTTTCTCTCGAAACTCCAATTTGGCTCCATAATATATGGTTGAAAAGCTGGCTCAAAGGGCTACAATGTTAATTTTTTACGTGTTTCCAAATTTGAAACGTAGCAGGGTGAACAATTCGCACTAGCGCGCCGGGACAGAAAGTTGCCAAGATGCGCACCCAGATGCGCGATCGCGCAAGTTTGACCTGGGAAAAGTGTCATTTTTCACATTGGAGAAGGTATAATTGTTTGGGCACAATCTTACTTGGTATATATACATAGTAGAATATTTTTTAGAGTAATTTTTGACCCAGGAAGAGTACTGAGCCGCCGTGGAGGCCGGGTTTCATCTTTTCTACCATCAAACTTAGTAATTTTATGTTTCTTTGTATAACTTGTTGTTTTGCTACCATGTCTATGTTGAGCTAAACTTCACGTTCTAGGGTTGTGGTTCTTTCATGACTATTGTTATTCAGATATTGATTTTGATTTCTTATTTTATCATATTGGTTTATTTATTCAATCTTGCGCTTAATTATTTAATTGCTTGATCACCAATTGAATACTATCTACGAATCTAGAATTGAACTCGAAAGTGGGAATTCTAGATTGCATATAGGATTGAGTAGAGCAAGTTCTTGAACCTCGGCATCGGGGAACATATTCGCGGTTAGAATAGACATAAACCTAATTGCCTTGCTTGGTTGATTTACAGGAATTATAAATGCGTTCTTGTTGATTCTAACTCCATAGACATATAGGCGTTAGGTTATCTTGAATAGGCGAGTAAGAAATCGACAGATTCTTATGAGCAACATTAACCATGTCAACCAATAAAATAGATAAATTAGTTAGTTAATTTAATAGAAGAATACAATAGGAATGTTAGATAGCCCATAACCCTATCATTACATTGATAACATAAAAATCTGCTCTTTCTTTGTTCAGAATTTATTATTTGTTTTCTTTTTATTTTAATTAGTTTAGAATCAAATATTTCTAGGATTAATTATTGTTTAGATAATTAGGATAGTCTAATTTAGTTAATAGTTAATCACAAATCCTCGTAGGATCGACATCCAACTTTTAATCACTTAATTACTTGACGATCGCGTTTATTTGCGTGTGCGTTTGGCAGCAAAAGAAGCATAACAATTGGTTTGAACCGCTCAATTCAAAGTAGAACATGAGAGGTTAAGACATAGTAGTTGGGTGAGCAATCAGTCTCTTTTTGTATTTGGACAAAGCATAACTGCACCTTGCCGACAGGAATTTGTGTCTCTCCACTAAATTGGTAATTACAGATAATTGGCCCCATTCCCCTAATAAAGATACTATGTACGCCTTAATAGTTGCTAAACCCCCTCCCCCAACTCACCCACCCACCACCACCACAATGCCTATGTGATATTCAGACATCAAACGGAAAGAATCACCTAATATTTTTAAGTTTTTGTTGAGATTTGAACTTGAGAATTACCAACTCTTTTGACCATTATTCTATACCCTTAGGTACAACTCTTTTGTTTCTCTCTCTTTTTTTTGTTGCGCTTTTTTCGTACTTGTTTCGTTGACATAGCTAATTTGAATTTAGCTCGAGGAATTGAATAAAAATATTTTCTCTTAGCTGAATTCAAAACTACCGCATAAAGATGTTTTCTCATAGCTCGAATTCGAAACCACTGCATAGGTTTGAAAGATTCCAATCATCAGTAGCCTATAGTCGGTGGTTCCTTCTATTATTTTACTCTACTCACTTCCACCCATCCCCATAAAAATGTAACACAAATTTTCGTTTTTCCAAAGTTTTGAACTCTTATATATTTCTCCAAGCTCAAAAGTGATATTTAAATCTTAAAATTGGACCTTCTTGTGACAATACATGCAAGACATATTTGATATGTCAACGTAAGACTTTAAGCAAGACATATTTGATATGTCTCTGATCTCTTAGTGAATATTTCAAGAATTTTATAGAATTTCGGAGATCTCGTATTTGATCTCTTTGTGCTTCCTAGAGCTTATGGAATTGCTGAGATTATCTTTAAAAAACATATGTAAGCCTTATTTATAGGCATGAATCAAGGTTTGGAAAGTAGCCACTAAGTAACCCTAATAGACTCCTAATATTTCAAGAGTTGTCTTGAATATAAGATTTATCTTGCTCTGTTAAAATTTAAGTGTCTACACGTAGTTATTAAAATTTTCAACCATGTATAATTTTAAGTCAAAAATAGGTTTATTCTAACTCAGCATAGGCTGTTCAGCAGTTAGGATCACGCTATAGATGCAGTTCTCGTCTCTGTCCGGTTGGGTTTGAGACTAGGACATTCCGTACCACGTTTCTCAATTTAAGAAAAATCTCAATAATGCCCCCCAATTCTTAGCTCCCGTTTGGCAATAAAATTTAGGAGTTCTTTTTTCAAATTTTATTTTCTAATATATGTTTGTTTATAGATTTTAACTTTAATGGTAAAATTTGAAAGAAAAAAAATCTTTAAATCCCAACAACAGCTCTACAAAATTTTTGAAGTTGTCCACTCATAAAACTTCAAATTTTTTCCAAATAAAATACAACAACAACAACAACCCAATATAATTTCACTTAATGGGGTCTGGGGAGGATGGTGTGTACGCAGACCTTACCCATACCTTTGGGTAGAGAGGTTGTTTCCAAATAGACCCCCGACATCCTTCCCTTCAAGAACTTACCACCTTGCTCTTAGGGAGACTCGAACTCACAACCTCTCGGTTGAAGGTTGTTTCCAAATAGACCCCCGACATCCTTCCCTTCAAGAACTTCCCACCTTGCTCTTAGGGAGACTCGAACTCACAACCTCTCGGTTAAAAGTGGGAGTTGCTTACCATCAGAGCAACCCTCTTGTCCGTTTTTTTCCAAATAAAATAATGTCCAAATACAATCTCATTCCTCTGTTTTAGCAATCAGCCTAGAAGATGTTGATCTAGATGAGTGCTTTACCAGAGTCTTCAAATAAAGTCCAAACACTCATTGCTTTTCATTTCTGTGAAGGACCTCCCTAATTTCGACCCTAAAAACTGAAGAGTTGTATAACACCTATATCTTGCCATACTCTCCCTCAATTGTTTGATGTGGGAGAGCGTCACACCCTCACCAACCTACAACGCTCTTGCTATCGACCAGTTGCCCGACTAGAGTACAAGTTTACAATAGTGCTCGACACCCGACTCGAGTACAAATTTACAATAGTGCTCGACATGAGGCGAGACTGGCTCTGATATCAGTGTCACAATGCAATGAAGATCTAGTGAGGATGATCACTTTCAATAGTATCTCTAGCTAACAGCTAGATAAAGCGGCCAGGTTAAGACTTTGAGATCAAAAGTTTACATGCACATATCTACCTGTAGCAAAAAAAATTCTAAGCTAAATGATCCTTTACAGTCCCATTATATAGCAGTCATTATAAATTTTTCTTTTCATCATTGAACATTATGATACATCCTCAATATTTTGCTTTAATTGGTATAAACAACATTCTATAGAATTTGACATATGGAAAAAGAGGTCTCCTACGAAAATCAATCAATACCTAGAACCCCACACAAAAAAAATGATAGGAAAAAATGAGAAAAAGGAAATAAGCCTTTCCATCAAAGGTTATCTCTCTTATGGTGCTATCATACTATAGTTTAAGATAAGAAAGAAATAAGATAAGCTCTTTAAAAATAATAGTATGAAACTTATGTTAACAACAATAGCAAGTGTGGTCATAGAATCTCCTTTTGGTAAGCTTAATCCTAACAACCTATTTTTAACAGATACTAAGTCACAGAAAAGTAAACAGCCACTACTTTTTTAAAGAAAAGGAGATTGTTCTAACATTGTCCTAAGAGCTTTCCAAAAACTGTTTGATGCCATTAGTAAATTAGATGGAAACAAAGCAAAAGTCAAAAATCAAACATACTATCAAGTCACCGAAGTGTATATTTCTTTCGAAAACATTTCTAGCATAGGGGTAAGGCTATGTACATCATGCCCTCCTCCCCAGACTCCACTTATGAGATTACACTAGATGATTGTTGTTATTGTTGTGCCAAAGAGTATATATTTCTTCAATGTTCGTGAATATGGGGCTCCATCAAGGATCGGCACTTAGTCCTCTCTTGTTTGCCTTGGTGACGGATGCTCTAACCCATCCTATTTAAGGGGATGTGCCTTGGTGTATACTCTTTGCTGATGATATAGTCTTGATAGACGAGACGAGGGTTGGCGTTATTGAGAAGTTAGAGGTATGGAGACAGACTCTCGAGTATAAGGGTTTCAAAATAAGCAGATCTAAGACAGAATACCTAGAGTGCAAGTTTAGCGTCGAGCCGAGCGAAGTATGCAGGGACGTGATGATTGGATCTCAGGTCATCGCCAAGAAGGACAGTGTTCGATATCTCGGGTCGGTGATTCAGGGTGACGGAGTGATTGACGGGGACGTTACTCATCGTATAGGAACGGGGTGGTCAAAGTGAAGGCTTGCCTCGGGTCGGTGATTCAGGGTGACGGAGTGATTGACGGGGACGTTACTCATCGTATAGGAGCGGGGTGGTCAAAGTGGAGGCTTGCATCGGATTCCTGTGTGACAAGAAAGTTCCACAGAAACTCAAGGGGAAATTTTATAGAGCTGTGGTTAGACCTACCATGTTGTATGGGGCGAAGTGTTGGCCAGTGAAGAACTCTCATGTTCAGAGAATGAAGGTTGCGGAGATGAGGATGCTCGGGTGGATGTGCGGGCTCACCAGGTTAGATAAGATTAAAAATGAAGTTATTCGAGAGAAGGTGGGGATGGCCCCGGTGGATGAGAAGATGCAAGAAGCGAGGCTGAGGTGGTTCGGGCATGTGCGGAGGAGAAGTCCTGATATCCCGGTAAGGAGTTGTGAGCGGCTGGCGATTGTCGGCGCACGGCGAGGCAGAGGGAGGCCTAAGAGGTATTGGGGAGAGGTGATTAGGTATGACATGGCTAGTATGCGAGTTTCCGAGGACATAGCCCTTGATAGGAAAGTCTGGAGGTCTAGTATCAGGGTTGTAGGGTAGGGGCTCCTAGGGTTTTACGTTCTCCTCACCCGGGGTGGGGTGAGGCTTAGCAGGGCTAACCATAGATGATTTGTGTTTTGGATTGCGTCTCCCTTATGGTAGTTATTTATGGTAGTTATGGTAGTTACTGTCTGTTATTACTGCATGATGTTTCATTTATGGTCCTTATGTTTAGATAATTATTTACTCTATTTCTGCTGGAGTTACTAATACTCTTTTGTTCTTGTTTTTGTTTGTTTTTGTTTTTCTTTTCTTTCGCTAAGCCGAGGGTCGATTGGAAACAGCCTCTCTGCCCTTTCGGGTAGGGGTAAGGCCCGTCTACATATTACCCTCCCCAAACCTCATCTTGTGAGACTATACTGGGTAGTTGTTGTAATGTTCGTGAATATGGTTAAGTCAACTCAGCGAAAATGAGGGAGGCGTCAAGCTAAATCAAACTCTAAGAATCAAAGTGATATAAAGGTTATTTAGAATATATGCAAATTATGATGAAGGGATCATTAAAACCACAGTGAAATGCGGATAAAACTTTAACTATTACCGGGTGATGATGGTTTTTGTTTATGAAAGTCATCTGGAACCAGCAAAAATTAGTCAATCGTCGATGCCATATCACTATCAGGCATCTCTTGAGTTGCTTCATGCCGACAATATTCTTCTACTTTGGGTCCTCTAAAAACTTTTTCGCAATGATGGGGAGCATCATCCAATGACCCTGCATGAAATATCACAAGTTTTAAAATGTTTAAGTTAGAAGTTACCCTATAGGTGATTTAACTTAAGAGCCTTTTTTTCTCTCTCCAAAACAACCAATGGCAATCCGGCACATTAATCTTTCGCTATGTGCGAGGTCCAGGGAAGGGCCGGACCACAAGAGTATATTGTACGCAGTCTTAACCCTACATTTGTATAAGAGGCTATTTCCGTGACTCGAACCTTGACCTCCTGCCACGTGGGAGCAACTTTACCTATTATGCCCAAGGCCCCTCTTCTCTCTCCAAAACAACCAATTTTTAGAAAGATTTCCACTACTTCAGCGGTAGGGGTCCATACCCCTCCACTTAAAACAAGAGTCAGTTGTTGGAAGTGCTCTTCCAGCTATAAAGATTGATCAAAGTGTCCTTGAGGGAAGGGGTTGTTGCCAAAGCTAGCAAAAAACTTGTCGCATAGGGCTCCATCAGTCTTAACAACCTCAGTCTCTTTAATCAAAAGTGCGCAGGTGAAAATTCTTGAATAATGTCCTTCTCTGATCATTTTCATAGTATCCTCTTCACATGATTTAACAGTTTTGCCAACCAAACATCTTATGGTGGTCTATCCGGTGTGACTATGACCTTGTCAAATACTTCTGCACCAAGAAAAATTAAGTAGCATTGCACATAACTCATACTTCAGTTGATAAATGATATGGATTCCTGCTGAAATAATACTCTCACAAAAGTTGGATAAAAGACCACTGCCAAATTTGCTCCTAGCCAAAAGGACTAGCATCTACTGTCAAGAACACGGATAAAAAAAGAGGAACAAAAGTAAATTAGAGAAAACTCGTGAGGAAGAAAACAAAAAATAGATTGCTGGACAATCATATATATAATATCAAATTCGGACCAAATGATATTTTATCACAGTTTGGTAACTCGCCAACTTGGGGTCATTGCTCCGACCAGACCGTGCCAGAATGATATCGAAAGCATGGATTGACACCAGATCCAAAGATGGTGTGTAGTGCAGAGGTACAGTATAGGTACAGAACCTACAGCAAAACCTCATCTGCGATCATCTTTCAAGTTCCTCGTACAAAAAGGATAGGCTGTGTCTGAGGTCAAAGTTCTTCATTTGCATCTTGATGGCACGTCCACACATTGTTGCATTTAGTTACCGCGATCACATCAACTACCTGAGTCCGAAGAACTGAACATGGGATTTTCAGCAAAACCAAAATGGAGTGAAATTTTGGTGTGAGCATGTTAATTGTTTTGAAATACCACTCAACAGGTCATTCTAGGAGATCAGATAAGTATAAATTAACTTTCGGCTCAGCATTAGATCAATTATCTGTCCAGCATAATGAGGATACTTTTGACTTTCGAATCTACCATTGAAATATGACTTACAAATTTCTGCCAAAATAAGTCCTTTGAGGTACCTTGATCTGGATATAACAAAATAATGACTGAACAGAATGTAGCTTTAATCCAAAAACTGAACAGACGTTTCATCAAAATAATAGGATCTATTCGAGAGTAAATTTCTGATCTTACAAGAAAAGGGAAACAAAAACCTTTCCCTCTACATCAAAATCTATGAGTTCCAAAACTACCTAAGAACAAAAGCAGTACAAACACTTCTGTCCTCCAACTTCTCTCAATCAGCCTTTTCTTAGCAAGCAAGAAGCTGTTCTGCACATCACTGATTTTAAGAGTGAACTCTGCTCATGCAAAAAAGCACGAGTGTGGAAAGAATTTCATGTCTTCAGAAAAAAATTCCTACTAATGTAGTCATAAATAAATAAGAAAAAAGGAACGCTACACAGAGGATGTATCAACAAAAACCTCATTTAGAACATCATCCTCACTGTTTGCCAAGGAAAAAAGCTCAGCATCTTTATCTTCATCGTTAGAACAATCCCTTCTCTGAAGCTTTGAATGAGCAGCAACAAATATCAACTTTTGAGCCTTGTCCATACCCACTCTTGAATGGGAATGAGCATTCGCCCATCTCAAGAAAGACCAGTTGCACTTATAACCACATGAACTGGCACGAAGGAAGATTAGCCTAACGGCCACCCTGCCAAGTGACTTAAATTCAGTGAGGTGAGTTTCCCACACGAGTCTGCTACTCTGTGGATTTGCAATTTTCATCTTTCCGGAGCTGGCATCCCTTTGTTTCAATTGTACAGCTTGAGCATACACAGGATCAAGTCCTTCAGTTCTCCATTTCATAAGCTCCATTAATGCAATGTGAGCCTCTTCCCTAGACACAAGCCGGGTTATGAGCTTGTCCACGTCTTTCTCTTGCTCTGGTGTCAGACATTTAAATGGAGGCAAGTACTTGCCACTTATGTCCCTAATCAGATAGAGAGGGTCAAGTATAAAAGCAGCAGCCCAAGCAGGATGATAGTTCTTGTTAAATCTCCTTTCAATCACCTTCTCTACTGGTCCCTCGATAATGTGAAACTTCGAACACCAATCCTTCACTTTCACCCTAAGCTCCTCCCAAAGAGGAAGGCACTGTCCTACACGCGGCTTCTCTGTCTGGATATCCTGTGCCATTGTCTTAATCAGTTTTACCAGTGAATGCACTGCTTCAAGTTCATTCCAAAAATGTGGGCTCCTCATCATCTCTTCGATATCTCTAGCAATTTGCTCCTCCATAGACAGTATCTTATAGGATTCATCCAACAATACTAGTTGAAGTGCACGTGCTGAGCTCAGTATATCCTCCACTAATGTGTACACAGGTTCAAAGTCTGATCTTCCATAACTACGCAATGGTACTCTCAGTAAACTAGCATGTCCATACTCCTGCAACTGATACTTGTGAAAACTATTCCGAACTTGAGACTTGTTATTAACAAAATTTGCAAGCTTTAAACAATTCCCAGTTACATTCTTTAACAAAGGAAGCTCCTTACTGAAATCCTTAACCAAACTATTAAACGCTTGATACTGACAAGAAATGTTAACCATCCAATGATGCTGATTCTCTAAGTTCCTCAAAGCCTTGGCCTTAAACTTATCTGCCACTATACCTACACATTGGTGCAAACTGTTGCCACAAATTTCAGAAATGGTCTCCATAAAAATCTCCTCTGCATACTTAGAATGCACGTATCCACTAGTGAACACTGCCCTTCTAAAGACACTGGTCCCATTGGGAAGATTCACAGACAAATTAACCAAATTCTCTTCACCATAATTCTTCGACTTCCAACCATCAGACGCAATCTGAAAGAACATAGCATCATGAATCTTCACCTCGGATTCAGCCTTTGCTTCCTCATACTTAGCATCCAATCTAGAACCCACAAAATCTCTCCTTGAGAGTGGCGGCAAACCTACTTGGTTTAAGAAAGACTTAAACTTTGGATGCTCAAGACTCGAAAACGAGACCGACCCACAACATTCATAGACCCAATCAGCAAGATAATCAAGTGCTGAATCTATTTGGGATTTGCTTAATGTTGGGCCAGGTGATGCTTTAGGACTCTTTAGCTTCTTCACGCTATCTTCTAACATAGCTAAAGCACCTAAATCATCTTTACCACCCGAAAGCATCAAATGCTGCTGTGCATACACACCACCACCACTACTAACAGTATAACCGCCACTGCCTGCCGTACAACCAGCACTGCCACCAGTAGCAGTAACAATTGTAGTAGCCATTGAAACAACAGGGGAATAGGCTAACTCAACCGCAAATCTAGAGGGATCAACAATTGCTAAAGGTGGAACTTGGTACGACGTTGTGGTCACACTCCCCCCACCCCCACTTGAACTACCCCCACGTACCCCACCCCCACACCCACCACCACCTCCACCAGAAGAGCTCCGTTTACGGTGATTTTGCTGAGTTGGTGACGGAGTAAAAGTGACGTTAGTAGTAGTTGGTGGCACAGAAGAAATGGGCTTTGCAACAGAGTTGCTGAAATTAGGACAAGTTCCTCTTTTAAGATGTTCAGAGGCAGTTCTTGAAGGGTTAGAAGCAGAGAAAACGGCGTCGCATAAGGAACAACGGAGTTTAACAGCTTTAGGAAGTCCGGTGTCAGAATTGTGGACCAAAATAGGCTCAAGGTGAGCCCAGTACCAAGCCCCTTTACCTTTTACAGCTTTTGTCCGTACCATCACAAGCCCTTCGTACCTCTTGTGCACTGCCTTAGCATTAAGCTCATCGACCGAGCCTCCGACGCCGCCGACGGTGGAGTCCACGGTGGTTAAAGCTGTGGTTGTATTTGGTGTAGCAGCCATTTCGTTAAAATACCAGAAAAGCCCCTATAATTATTAACGTATGATATATGAAAAATGCAAAGGACGTGGCTTTATGTAAAATTGGTGTTTTTAAGGGGCATTTTTTGGGCATGCATTATTATTAGCCGGGAAATGTCGCCGGCGAAGGAGGGAAAGTGGGTGACGGCCGGTGGTCCATTATTGGGAGAAAAAGTGATTTGGACTGTAGTGGTCCTCTTAACTCTCTTTATATGGTTTTTGACACGTTTTTTTTTTTGCTGTGTTCGGAGGAAATTTCGAGAAGTTTTTCTATAGGAAGATACGAAAAAAGTTCCTGGCCGGAGTTCCGCCGGAAATGGTGCCAGTGAAGAAGAAGAAGAAGAAGAGAGAGAGAGAGAGTGGTGTAGTTGAGAATTGAGAGCAGGCTTTGGTCTTAACACATAGGCGCCTGTTTACAGTTTGTTTGACGAATGGAACCTTCCTTCATGTTTTAACACTTGCCCTCAATATCAGGCCGCTAAATAGTTTGGTTTTATAAATTGGTATATTTTCGTCATTATACATATTTTATACCAAGTAAAACAAAATAGTTCTCCTAATACACTTTTAATCCTCACTTATTTGATGTATTATTCCTATGGAAAGATAATCTGAATAATTCTTTAACTAAATCAAAAGAAATTATGAAACTTCAAATAACCAAGTCTATTGATTTTAGCTCCTGTTGACCATAGATTTTGATAATATTTTCAAAAAAAAATTAAAAATATTATTTGTTCATGAAATATGATCAGTTTTAGAATATTTTTCAAATTCCCAAAATTTGGTTTGTGGCAGTTTTGTGGGAAATTTTTCTTTTACCCACAAATTTTAATTTTTTTAAAATAAAATATATATCAAAATATAATTTTAACTTCTAAAAATTATTTTTTAACACAATTTTAATTATTTTTTTTTCATTTTCAACCAAATCAATATCCAAACGCTTAGTTTAATTTCGCAAAGAACCGACGTTCCAAGTTCGAATATAAGACTCCAGATAAATATTGTATTAAATTGACGAACGTCAAAATAATAAGCTCATGAGTACCGAATAACGAGCTAGTTAGCGGACCCCTACAAATACGAAACATAATTCAAGGAAGATCTTGCATATTTCTAATTTTTGAATCAAAGGGATGAAAGTTTGATTTTAGCCTAAGACTCATTAACTAGACTATTTGATTTCAAGAAACAGGTCAATGGAAATAATTTTCTTTATCATCTATCCTAAAGAAATTGATGACCGTGAAAAATTAGAGTGAAACAGAGTTAAAACTGGATGTCGAATATTTTCACGTATAATTTGTTTATTGACATGCATGTTGGCATTTTCCTAATTTGTTATCACACTGTTTAGCTTAAGTTTTCGTTTACTATCAAAATAAATGGAAGGTCAATCATAACAGATCGTAATAAATCCAAAGACAAAAATAACTAAAATATAAGAGGCAACAGTTATAGATTAAAGGAAAGAGGGCGAAGATCTTTTATTAATGATGTTGGTTTGGTCTGCCTCTCCATGGAGAGGTTCGGAGCCTTACAATGATGTATTCTCTCTTCTTTTAGAAGGAGATGCTAAGAAGAAGAAGAAGAAGAAGGCCCCCTTTTAGGATTCTTTTACTTAGTATTTATAGCTAGGAGATCTGTCAGCTGGCGCCAAGGGGTTGGGACCACATAGAGGGGACTCCCTCGTGAGGATGGTCAGGCCATGGTCTTAGATGTCAAATTGGATAACTACCCGATAATCTTGTGAATAAATGGTCATACTATTTATTAGTCATAAATAGGCTTTAATAAATGCGTTGATCTCATTCATTATCACGAGGTCAAGTTTTGACCCATACAGATAGTCCCTCCGCTTATTGAGGTCGGGCTCAGGTCGAACTCGATGAGCGGATTCCGCCAATAACCGTAGTCATTTATGCATTGTGGACGATCGTAGTCCTTTATTCTTCGGAGACGGCCATAGCCGTTTTTACTTTTGGAGATGGCCGTAGCCTTTTCAATTATTCGGAGAAGGCTGTAGCCGTTGTCAATTTAAAGGTGGCCGTAGCCTTTTATCATTTGGAGATGGCAGTGACCATTTTTACTCTGGAGATGGCCGTAGCCATTTTTACTTTGGAGATGGTCGTAGCCACTTTATCTTTAAAAATGGCCGTAGCCACTTTATCTTTTGAGATGGCCATAGCCATTTTTACTTTAGAGATGGACGAAGCCATTTTTAATTTAGAGATGGCCGTAGCCATTTTATCTTTTGAGATGGCCGTAGATTTTTACTTTAGAGAAGGCCGTAGCCATTTTTAATTTAGAGATGACCGTAGCCTTTTATCTTTTGGAG
Source organism: Nicotiana benthamiana (assembly GCA_034376525.1). NCBI lineage: Eukaryota > Viridiplantae > Streptophyta > Magnoliopsida > Solanales > Solanaceae > Nicotiana > Nicotiana benthamiana. Next base: position 171,652,313 of record CM067339.1, read on the forward strand.
ACGGCCGTAGCCATTTTTACGCGTGCTCGGAGAGAGTACGACCACGCTTGCCGCGTATAAGGGGGACATCATGTGCATGGTGACGGATGGGGCGTGCCTATGGTATCTTGAGATCGTCATAACCGTTTCATGGGGGACGTGCCGATTGACGGTTGAATGACCGTTCATGAAATCTGTCATAATGGTGCCCTTACTGTAGGCCTGAACCGTTTTGCGGTTGGTCAGGTAGTTAATGGTGAACTTTGGGATTCGTGAAAGTCATTTATGCTTTGTCTATAAATAAGGATTTATATCGTTCGGTTCTCACTTTTCCGATATTTGTCTAAGTGGAATTATGAGAGAGATAGCCCTTCTTGTTTTCAGATTATCTAGTCTTTTACTCATCGTTAATTGATTTTCCGTCATATTCATCGGAGCTTCGTGTTCTCTTTTTTTCTGGTTAATTTTACCATTTATCTCTCGCTATACTGATAATGGCGAGCAGTTCTCGTTCTGATATAGCTCTGGTGGCGGCGGCGGCTGAGGGCCCATCTACGGTGGTGGGAACCACCGATTCGCCGAATGTCGATCGATTCCCATCGGTGCCTGATATTCTTTCCCTGCCCGGCGGTCCGGCCACCGAATTTACCGACCCCGAGGGAGAAGATCAAGTGGATGAGGCTCCACTGATGGGGGAAGTTGGCATTGCTAAGTTGAAGGAGCAATGTGATATTCCTCGCTTTGCTGACAGCGTCCTGTCCAGGAGCGGTGATAGGGTGCACGTCGATCACCGAGGGTACAGCGTCTTCTACGCCTACCCTTTCAAGCTGGGATTTAGGCTACCTCTCCCCATGCTGATGGTGGACTTTTGCCGCTACTACAGGGTGTGCCAGGTCAGCTCGTCCCCTCTTGCTACAAATTATTGGCGATGCTGATCAAATATGCGGAGTTGGCACGGAGGGAAATTACACTTGGGCACGTATTGACTCTGTACACCCCTCAGAGGGTACGTGGCACCATGATTTGGTTGGTCCCTCGTGGGACCGACGGCTTAACTGCGGAGCTCGATGACGAGGTCGCTACCCGTCATTTCGAGACTTCTACATCAGGACCGGGCACTTGGTGGCCTGCGCTACTGACTTCCCAGAGGAGTGGAACCATGCACGTAAGTTTCTTTTATGATGGCCTCGATTTCCTTTGGTCAAACGCTCTGCTCTATGTTTGTACATATTGAACTTTTTTTTCTGCCGTAGCGGGAGGTGTGCCGCCGGCGCCATTCTCTGGCATCCGCGAGTGGATTGAGGTCGTGCTCCCAGTTACAACGGGAATTCGCACGTGGGCATCTTTCTGGGAGGTTCATGTCCGTAGGCCGGCTGCTGGAGAGAATCTGATTTGTTGTTCATTGTTCTCTTCTCGTAGTCCCTAGTTTCGTTGGCCTAACCCTTCTTCTTTGGCTGGCCAGAATGACCACGGCGCAGGAGGGCTCCTCAGCTTGCTTTTCGCCGGCCAGGGGCGACTGCTCGAATGATTACAATGCCGGCGCCTCGCCCGATCTTGAGGGTGACTTCAGTGGAATCCTCGGTTGCGCACTCTCCGGTACGGCCCATGCCCCGAGTTGAGGAGTCTCCAAGGGTCATGCATTCCAGGGTGGAGCGATCACCCAACGAAGATGAAGAAGAAGATGGGAGGTCGCTGGCTCGGCGCAGGGTGGCGTTCATCCTGGCTCTTCCAGTGGTGATAAGTTTAGACTCTTAGCCATTGGTGGAGGAGGGGGAACAACGGACCTTGCCCCGGAGGGCGAGCGCTCAGTGGGAGTTGCCCCGGTTGGATCGGGCCAAGGCAACACAATCGCTTCAGCGATTCAAGTTTCTGTTCCTGTTGCTGAGAGGGAAGGTAGTTCCCCGGCAACTGTTTTGGTGGAGAACGCAGGCGCCGGCGTTGTGGCGAATGCGAGCGCTTCAACGTTTCACGCGGCGGAGGTCTCAACTTCCAGGGCGCGGAAGGAAAGGGTGTCTCAGGAGAGGGGAACGATTCGAGTCCGGCATGGATCCCGAGGACGTCTGTCTTATTCAGGAGGGTTATACCCGCTCGGCCGTGCAGGCCGAAGTGGATTACCGTTATTTGGAGATCCCTAACGGCCTGAACCTGCTGCTCGAGGAGGAAAACCTGGTGACGCTGCTTGGGGTCCTGTGCTCGAAAGAGGAGAGCACGTCCCTGAGTGGTATTTCGGACGTCGGATTGATGGGCGAGGTGGCTGCCCTGAGTATAAAGGTATGTATAAAACTTTGGTTTGTTTTCTTTCTTAGCATGTCTTCTTGTATAAAATGTCGCTCTGTTTGTTTTAGACATTTTTTCTGGAGGTGGACAGCATCAGGCGGGCTAACGTCCGCTCGACGGTTTTTGCGTGGCTGTTGGAGAAGTACCGTCGCTACCGTGACTGGTGTCGCGGTTTGCGTGAATGCATAAGGAACGAACCACGGAACCGGGAGCTGGTAGAAGAGCTGGCGCAGATGGAGCTTCATATACAATAGACCCGCAGGAGGGTAACCACTATTGAGGGGCAGCTCCGCCAAGCAAACGAAGGGGTGGATGCCGAGAGAATGGTGGCGGCTGAGAGGGAGCGCCAAAATCTATCTGCGGCGGCAGAGGCTGCTGAGGCTTATACTAGGCAGGTGGATGCTCTAGAGTCTGAGGCCGCCACTTCAATGGAGCAGGCAGAGGACTCCCTGGCGAGGGTTGGAACAATGCAGGCGACTAACCGTGCCCAGAAAAGGGAGCGTGGATTAGAGAGGCCGTCGCTGCCTTTCAAGAACGGTCGTTGGAGGGGCGCATTGCCGTCTGTGAGAGGGACGCCCGTGCTGCAGCAGATCGAATCGCGGCCTTGGAGGTCGAAAACCAGCACTTGAGGGACCAGGTTGTTTCTTTCGATCCTGCTTGTGAGCTTTGGACGTATACCGAGGCCCAGCTCGATGTGTACAGGCAGTTGTGGGAAGCCGGCGTCGTGTCTGAGGCCACTTATGAGGAGGCACGCCAAAAGGATCCTGAAGCTCGCCTTGGCTGTGGTTTTGACCTATCTACGCCCGGAGGTGATGATGGCGCGGATGGCGCTGATAATGCTGAAGGGGGCGCTGGGGGCACCGAGTAAACAAGTGGAAAATTTTGTAAAGTTTCTTTAGTTTTCATTTTCTCTCCTTTTTTTTGTTTTCTTTGCTGTCCTTGGGCCAATGTAATTGGGGGCAACCCCGTGTAAATATTGGAAATGCATGCAATTTTCTTCTTTCCTGTTTGTTTTGTGTCGAATACATTATATATTCTTTTTTTTTGTGCATGTGCTCGTTTGCAAGGGCTTTGCTTTAGAGTTTTTCTAGTGAGTATGTTAGTAGTCTCAACCGTTTAGGTGCTTTTAGCCATTGTCAAACTAATTCCTTGCCTTAAGGAAAGTTGGCGCAGATGGCTTTGGCCATAGATAGACGCTTTCTCTTGTCTATTTCCTCCACCTATTGGGAGTGGGTTGTAGCCGCATTTGGGCAGTGGTGGCACATAGCCTTAGTCCCAGTTCGGGCTTAGTCAAACTACTGGTCGTGATAATGAATAGTACGGCCTTGTAGATCGAATTGGGCCGACCTTTGCGTGGGTCAACTCTTTAGTTTGAGTTAGTCATACTTACTTGAATGGCGAGGCACTTGGCCCGACCCGGGATTCTTCCGTGGTTGAGTTTGCGGCTTTTGTGACGGAGGCGTGTAGCCTGAGTTCTGATTCGCCTCATAGTTGAATTCTTTTGTAATTCATAATGGTGGAAGTGCTTATCCCGAATCCCAGTTTGATTTGTAGTCGAACTTTTAGGTGAAGGCACGTAATCGGAGCTGTCGTTCAACCGCTATTGAACCTTTGTAGTTTCTGAAGGCACGTAGTGTGAGTCCCAGCTTACCGTAGTTGAACTTTCGGGTAAAGGCACGCAGCTGAGCTGATGTTCAACTGTAGTTGAACTTATGTAATTTTTGAAGGCGCATAGCCTGAGTCCCAGTTCAACCATAGTTGAACTTTTGTAATTTTTGAAGGCGTATAGCCTAAGTCCTAGTTCAACCGTAGTTGAACCTTTATGATATTTGAAGGCGCGTAGCCTGAGTCGAAGGCGTATAGCTTGAACTGGCGTTCATTCGTAGTTGAACCTTTATGATATTTGAAGGCACGTAGCCTGAGCCGAAGGCGCATAGCCTGAATTGACGTTCAACCGTAGTTGAACCTTTATGATATTTGAAGGCGCGTAGCCTGAGCCGAAGGTGCATAACTTTAATTGACGTTCAACCGTAGTTGAACCTTTATGATATTTGAAGGCGCGTAGCCTGAGACGAAAGCGCAGAGCCTGAATTGGCGTTCAACCGTAGTTGAACCATTATAATATTTGAAGGCGCGTAGCCTGAGTCGAAGGCGCATAGCCTGAATTGACCTTCAACCGTAGTTGAACCTTTATGATATTTGAAGGCGCGTAGCCTGAGTTGAAGGCGCATAGCCTGAATTGACGTTCAACCGTAGTTGAACCTTTATTATATTTGAAGGCGCATAGCTTGATTCGAAGGAGCATAGCCTGAATTGACGTTCAACCGTAGTTGAACCTTTATGATATTTGAAGGCGTGCAGCCTGAGTCGAAGGCGCATAGCCTGAATTGGCGTTCAATCGTAGTTGAACCTTTATGATATTTGAAGGCGCGCAGCCTGAGTCGAAGGCGCATAGCCTGAATTGACGTTCAACCATAGTTAAACCTTTATGACATTTGAAGGCGCGTATCCTGAGTCGAAGGCGCATAGCCTGAATTGACGTTCAACCGTAGTTGAACCTTTATGATATTTGAAGGCGCATAGCCTGAATTGACGTTCAACCGTAGTTGAACCTTTATAATATTTGATATCGAAGGCACGTGGCCTAAGTCCCGGTTCAACCGTAGTTGAACCTTTGTAATATTTGATGTCGAAGGCACGTGGCATGAGTCCCTGTTCAACCATAGTTGGACCTTTGTAGTTTTTTGAAGGCACGTAGTCTGAATCCCAGTTTAACCGTAGTTGAACTTTTGTTTTCCCGCATAACCCGCTTCGTGTTGGGCGTTGGGATTTGCTTCTGGTTTCAGATCTGGCCTGGCTTGCGCTTGTAGTTTTTCGATCGGTTCGCTCGAGTTGCCCCGTTGCAGATCTCGGCTAGAGGTATGCTCTCATGTTGTCCTCTCTTTTGGCAGGATCCCGTGTGGAAAGGGGCGAGGTACCTTAGGCTTATTTTCTCCATAAGGATGGGGGATCTGCTTCTTCTTCTTCCCTTTGCTCGGAGACGCGGGGATGCGGAAGCAGGCTCATCTTGAGGTTTTTGACTTCCTATGACCCGATATGCCGCTAGGGTTTATTCGAGCTGGGATGTTCATTTTCCTTTTTGGTCTATGGATAAACTATGCGTTTCTGCTATGAAATTCCCACAGATGGCGCCAAATTGTTTAGCTCAAAATTTCGTTTACTTTGGAAGCATAAAACAATCAAAATAAGCGGAGGGCCAATCATAGCAGATCGTAATAAATCCAAAGACAAAAAGGACTAAAGGCAACAGTTATAGATTAAAGGGAGGAGGATGAAGATCTTTTTTAGTGATGTTGGTTTGGTCTGTCTCTCCATGAAGAGGTTCAGAGCCTTACAATGATGTATTCTCTCTTCTTTTAGAAGGAGATGCCAAGAAGAAGAAGAAGCCCCCTCCCCCCTTTTAGGGTTCTTTCTCTTAGTATTTATAGCTAGGAGATCTGCCAGCTGGCGCCAAGGGGTTGGGACCACATAGAGGGGACGCCCTCGTGAGGACGGCCAGGCTGTGGCCTTAGATGTCAAATTGGATAACTACCCGATAATCTTGTGAATAAATGGTCATACCATTTATTAGTCATAAATAGGCTTTAATAAATGCGTTGATCTCATTCATTATCATGAGGTCAAGTTTGACCCGTACACACACTTTATTTGTTTTTCAGTTATATTATTATCATGAAATTCCTATTCATATTTAACATAAATGTTGTGTGACTCATTTTTGTATATATTCTTTAAACAAATGGCGTGCATTAAATGTGAATAGATATTAAGCTTATAATGTAAAAAAAAAAGTTTTGCATTTCTATGTAAATTTATCAGGTCTGAAATTAGTACCAATATTTGATGACTATCAAAGGCACTTTAATTGCCTTTTTTCCTTCACAAAATCACAATTGAATTGCCAATTGACTTAGTAGTTTGCGTTAATAAGCGCTAAAATTTTCTAAATAAATCTTACGAAGTTCAAATTTACACCCATCTTAATTTTTCGTAAAATATATAGAAGTGTCAAATCAATTTTTGCCACACCAACTCAAACAAATAATTACTAAAAAAAATTGAAATTCAAAATAAAGCATCAAATGGATTTAAGGATAGTATTTCATAAAATTAAAAAAAAAAGTTAATTAGTCCAAAGAGTTTTTGGTGTAAGAGAACGAAAAAGGAGAAGAAATTGATAAAGCCGTGGGAGTCACGCTTGAAAAATATGAGAGAAGAATAAACGAAAGAGAGGATCTTTAAAATTCTTAATTTTGTGAGTTTTTTTTTTTGAGGTTGCGTATATTATATGAAAATTTTATTGCAGTGTTTTGAAATTAAAGTATAGTGCATTGGTGTAAGTATGAGTTTTATTTCGTACATTTACTTTTATTTGGTAAAAAGGAATGAAAATACAACTCACAATAGCCTATATTATTAGGGTGGTAAATGGTATTTCCTCTTTTTCACTTCATGTGAACCTTTTTTTGGTTCGTTTGAAAAAATGACTCATTTTTAAATTTGGTAATAATGTAGCTTAAATTTACAATTATACCCTTATTGAGAAGGTTTTATAACCACAACAAATACTCTGAGCCCTTTTTTGCTTTATTTAGAACCATAAATCTCAAAAGTTTTTATTTTTTTTTAAATCTATACCCAATCAAATAAGTTCACATAAATTAAATAGGAGGGAACAATATATATGATTAACACTAGCTAGCTAGAATACGGTAGTATTCCAAAAAAGAAAAATTACTATTATAAATATACTGGATACCAAAAACGAGGAGTCACGAATCTCTTTATAAAGGAAGAAACCAATAACTAAATGCATAATTGAGGAATTATGATGGCATCTTACTAGCAAATTCAATTAAATGAAAATGATTTGGTGAATGCCCTTCCTTTTTCTAGTTTTTTATTTTCTAAAACATCTTCCAACTTCAATTTCCTCAATATTTTAAAAATTATTATTTAGTTCTGGTCTTTGTCAGGAGTCCTTTTTAGTGGGAAAAAGGACATGCGGGCCAGGAGGAGTCGTTTTATTGTTTGTTTGCTCGCTTGTTTTTTATTTGGGCAAATCCGAAATCCAAATTAAAATTAAAAATTTTTGAATTTTTTGTTTGAATTTTTGGATTTCAGATTAAATTTTAGATTTAATATTTTAAAATTTTAGATTAGGATTGGATATTGAATTTGGTACTTCGAATTTTTGGATATTCGAAATTTTTATACTTTATATTTAGCTCATTATTCATATGTCAATAGTAATAAGTTCAATACCCAATACATTAGATATTATCATATATATTCAATACTAATTACTAAGTTATTATGAGAATATTTTCTGTTTGGACATAGTTTTACTATTTTTACTTTTTATCTGTCATATTAACATCTCTATTGTATTTTTTAAATATTTTTTATATAATAATTTCATTGCTTTAATATTTCATTTAGATGATTGCGGTGAAATGAAGAACTTTTCACACAGTTTAATACGAGTACTTCATTTGTATATTCATTTTTGTAAAAAGAAGAAACATCTCAAGTAATAAACTCAAAACTGAAAATCCAAAATATCCAAACCGATTAATCCGAAACTGAACTTAAAAAATCCGATCCAATCCGAACTTATTTGGATTGGATTTGGATTGTCATTTTGTCAATCCGAAAACTGAAAACCCAAACCGAAATTTCATATGCAATCCGAACTGTCCGAACGCCCAGCCCTATTGTTTCCCTTATTTTTGTAATGGGAATAAATATTTAAAAAATAACATTGTATAACCACTTTTAAAATAATAATTGAATATATATATATATATATATATATATATATATATATATATATATATATATATATATATATATATATATATATATATATATATATATATATATATATATATATATATATATATATATATATATATATTATATACCTTTGCAGCTAACCAATACAAATCGTTTCGGCCGTGGTTAAAAATAATTTTTGCCAAATTTTTTTTTTGTCCTAATGATTTAATATATTTTTGAGGAAAAAGATTTTTAATACTGCGAGCTAATTTGGATATACTATTTGTGCCTTGTTGTTCATGTGTTGATAAAATCATATAAAGACAGGAAAAGGGCAACCTAATTAAAATAAATAAATTGCCACCAGTTGTTTTTCATTTTCTTGGAGCATTGTTGACCAAAACCAGACAATATAAAATGTGCCTGTAAAAAGTTCATCAAATTTATTTGCAATCAACCCCCTTTTTCTTTTTCTAATAACACACGAGGAGCCATTATTGTGATGATGTAACATTTTCACTAGAATAGATTAAAATTTTAAATTTTTTAACGGGATCAACTCTACAATTTGTTTTACTCAAAGTTATCACATACTTTGCAAGCACAAAACAATAAAAATAAATTAAGGGCCAATCATCGCTTATCGTAATAATCGAGGGACCAAATGAAAGATATAAGAGGCAAGTGTTATTCGTTAGAAAGAAATACGTAGAGATCTTATTGATAGTATTGATTTGGTTTGCCTCTCCATGGAGAGGTTCAGAGCTTTACAATCACGTTCTCTCTTTTCTTGAAAATAGTGATGAAGAAGAAAACAGCCCTCCTTTGTAGGGTTCCGTCTCTTAGTATTTATAGAAGCAAGATGTATGAGCTGCCAATGACGGTCGTGACTATGTTGAGCTTCCGTCCTTACGATGGCGGATAGGCTGTAGCCTTAATGATCGAGTCTGCTGAAAATCGGGTATTGTGATTAATAAGTGGTCATACCATTTATTAACTATGAATTAGCTAAGGATATAATAAATCTCTCTAATTATCTCGGGGTCATATTTTGATCCATACAGTTAGTCCCTCCGCTTATTGAGGCCGTGCCTTGACCGAGCTCGATGAGAGGACTTCTCCGGATGCAGTTTCGGTCGAGGTCAATAATGGCCGTAGCCGTTTTCATGTAGGAGATTATGCCATTGAAATAGATGGCCTTAACCATTTCGTGTCGATGGCCTTGGTTGCTTATGCATTGGGGACGACGACAATCATTAGTACACTGGAGATGGCCATAGCCTTAATATTATGGACGGCGATAGCCGTTTTCATACTGGAGATAGCCTTAGCCTTAATATTATGGACGGCTTTGGGGCAGAATCAAGTGGATGACCTTAGTAGTATTTCGTTAGTGGCCTTAGCCATTTATACATTAGAGGTGACCGTAGCCGTTCATATAGTGGAGGTGGCCGTAGCCGTTCATGTAATGGAGGTGGCCGTAGTCCATATAGTGGAGGTGGCTGTGGTTATTTTGTCGACGGCATTTAACCTTGTACGGCGTCGATGTTATTTACACGTCGAGGCCAGGGGGAGTACGGACATACTTGTCATGTGTTTTGGCGACGTCCAAAATTTTGGAGGTACACAGGACGTTACTGAAATGGTCTCCAATCACTCATAACCGTTTCGAAGGCAAAGCGCTGGTTGGCAACTGAAAAGCTGCTTCATGGAATTTTGTCATTATGACTCATGTTTCTGTAGAACCGAACCGTTTTGTGGTTGGTCAAGTAGTTAATGATGACTATTGGAATTCGTGAGAGCCATTTGTGTTGCTTATAAATAAGAGATTGAGGCATTTGTCTCTCACTTTTTCGTAATTTGTCTAAGAGAGATCTCTGAAGAATTTTCCTTGCTTAGTCAGTTCATCTTTGCTCTTGCTCTTCGATTGTCTTAATCTTCACCTTTTTCGTCGATTCTTACTCCTTTCTGATTTATTTATCAAAAATGGCAAGCAGTTCTTCCAGAAATGCTGCTCAGGCAAATCTTTCGCCCAACCTTGCAGTGGTGGAAGAGCCTTCTCCAATAGTAAGAGGTGTAGAACCGGTGGGGGCCTATGGGGTTCCATCGGTGACTGATATCCTTTCCTTGTCCGGAGGTCCGGCGATCGATTTCAGCGTCGATGAGGGGGAGGATTAGGTGAATGAAGCCCCACTGATGGGTGAAGTGGGGATCAGTCAATTACGGGAGCAGTGGGGCATTCCCCGCTTTACTAATATTTCCCTCGCTAGACGCGAGGAGAGGGTCCACATCGATAGTATGGGCTATTGCATTTTCTACGTCTATCCTTTTAGATTGGGATTTAGAATCCCTATACCGATGTTGGTGGTGGACTTCTGCTGTTATTACAGGGTGTGCCATGGTCAGCTTGGTCCCTGCCTCTACAAGCTTTTCTCTATGCTCATTAAATATGCAGAGCTGGCCCGAAGGGAGATCACGCTGTGGCATGTGCTAACTTTCTACGCCCCTCAAAGGGTCCGTGGTACTATGATTCGGGCGGTTCCTCATGGGACGTGGGGCTTGACTGAGGATTTGGATGATGCAGTCGACTCTCACACTTATGAGAATTTCTTGTACACTAGGACCGAGCACTTGGTGGCGTGTGCTACTGAGTTCCCAGAGACTTGGAACCATGCATGTAACTCCTTTATTCGTCGAATTCTACTCTCAGTATTTTCTCATGTCTTGTTCTGATAAGTGTTTTAACTTTACCTCATGTTTGCAGCTGAACGGACGCCGCTGGCTCTACTACCCGGCATTCACGAATAGGCCGAGGCCGTGCTCCCTCACACAACCGGGATTTGTATGTGGCTGTCTTTTTGGGAAAGGCATGGTCGCAGACCTGCTTCTGGTGAGAATTTTAACTTCCTTTTGTACCATTCTTGTTTTATTCCATTTGGCCTCTTCTAAACTTGTTCTTTCTTTGATCAGGGAGGGGCACACTGCGTGAGAGCCCCTCAACTAGCTTTTCGCAGGCCGGGCGCGGCCGCACGACTCGTGACAATGCCGGCGCCACCCCCAGTTCTGAGGGCGACTTCAGTTGAATCTTCGATAGCTCATTTCCAGCACGGTCTACACCTCAGGCTGAAGAGTCCTCGGGGGTCATAGACCTTAGGACGGAGCTACCTCTGAGTGAGGATGAGGAGGAGGGGGAGAGGCCGCTGATCAGGCAAAGAGTTGCATCTACGCTAGCTCCGGTGGTGATAAACTTGGATTCCCTGCCATCGAGCGCAGGAGGGGAATGCGGCGCCACCGCCTACCCTAAAGGGCGGGCACTTTGTGGGGGTTTCCCCGGTTGGCTCAGGCCAAGGTGATGCTATCGCTTTAGCGATTCAATTAACAACTCCAGTTGCTGAGAGTGGAGGTAGTTCCTCAGCAACTGTTTTGGTTCGAGAAGCAAGTGCCCGTGTGTTGGCGGGGTCGAGAGCCTCAATTTCCCAATCAGCAGAAGGAGGGAGGGGCGTCGTAGGCGGAGAGTCTGACTCCGAGTCCGACTTGGACCATGACGACATCTGTATGCTTCAAGAAAGTCTCACCCGCATAACGGTGCATGCAGAAGGGCAGTTCCGTTATGTTGAGATTCCTACGGAGCAGAATTTGCTGCTTCAAGAGGAGAATTTGGCGCCTTTGTTCAATGTGTTGTGCTCGGAGGCGGAAAATACATCGTTGAGGGCATAACAGACGTCAAACTGATGGGCGAGCGGCAGCGCATGGCCTGAAGGTACGTGTAGTGACTTTAGTTTGACTTCTTTTTTTTGTTTTACTTAGTCTATTTTTATGTTCTGGTTATTGCTTCGTTCTTGTAGCTATTTTTGTTGGAGGTGGAGAGCATCCACCGAGTTAACGTCCACTCAGGTATCTGTTCGCAGGCGTTGGAGAAGTACCGCCTCTATCGGATCGATGCCACGAGATGCGTGAGCGCTTGAGGTACAACCCCAAGAGTCGGGACCTCGTGAAAGAGCTGGCGAGGCGAGAACTTCAAACGCCGTAGACCCTTGGCAAGGTTAACACTTTTGAGAAGCAGCTTCATCGTAAAGACGAGGAGATGGACGCCGAGAGGAGGGCTGCTGCTGCTAGGGGTTGATGATGGCGTTGAGGGGATGGTTGATACTGATGGTGGTGCGGGTGGTGTCAAGTGAAAAGGATTTGTCATATTTTTCTGATTTTTGTTGCTGTTTGGCTAACTTTTTTTGGTTGTTCCTTTCTTTCTTTATCATTTACCGGCCTTGGCCGGGTGTAAGTGGGGATGACCCATTGTAATTAAAGATGTAAATATATGAAATTTTATTTTCCTCTGTTCTGCCTAGTGTTTATTTTGTATCTTTCCTGTTCTCAAGTTTTTCTTTTGGTACGCGCTCGGGAGGGGGGGAGGGGGGCTTTGCCTCGGTTGTTCTGGTAGGCGTGACCTTTCCCCATGTCTTTGTCCGTAATGGCGGTGATGTCCTTGACCATGGTAATGTTGGTGGCTTTGGCTAGGTAGGTGACTTCGACTGTCATCGAGTCGTTTTCTTGCCTTAGTCAGAAACTAGGTTGGCTATTTAGCAGTGATGGCCTTGGCCATGATTAAGCGCGTTTTGTTTATCGCTCTCTTTTACTTGGTGTACACATGTTGTGGCTGCTATTATTTGGCGATAGTGGCACTTAGACCCGGACCCGTGATGTGACGGTTCCGGAGGGTCCGTAAGGAATTCTAGGTCTGATTTCAAAACAAATTGCATATATGAACTCGTGGGGGAATGGGTAACTCGGTTTTGGTTCGAATCTCGAGTTTTGACCACGTAGGCCCGGGGGCATTTTGGGAATTTTTGGGTAAAACTTTGGGAGTTTCATTATTTTGCGTTCAAATTGATTTAACTAGCATTTGTTGATATATTTGAGTAAATTATGGTTAGATTCGACCAGTTTTGAGGCGAATTCGAGGGGTAAAGCTATTCTAAAGGCGTGAGTTGAGTTGGAAGCTTTCGAGGTAAGTGTTTGATCTAACTTTGGCTTGAGAGAATAGGATTAGGTTGATTTTTGCTATATGCTATGTGGAGTCAGTGTATAGATATGGTGACGGTTACCTATGCGACCAAGTATAGCCTGGCCTTGAGTCATATTCACTATTAAAATTGCGAAAGATGTAAACCATTGTGATAATTACTTGTTACATGAACTATGAAGTGAAAGTTGAAAAGTGAATGAACTAAAGAGGGATTTTTGGTACTTTTCCCTTGCCGGGACCTATTGTTGAGTTGTATTCCCTTGTCGGGATTTATTGTTGAATTATTCTCCCTTGCCAGGATATTTTGTCTTGATATATATTTCCTTTCCCGTTTGGTTGTGACCATTGATTGGTGAGGAAGAGAGAGTAAAAGCACGAGGGGTGATGTCGTGCACTATGTGTTTGAGAGTAAAAGCATGAAGGGTGATGCCGTGCACTGTATATTGAGAGTAAAAACACGAAGGGTGATTCCGTGCATTATATTTGATATTTTTGGTGAGAAATGAGAGTAAAAGCACGAAGGGTGATGCCGTGCATTATATTTGACAGTTTTTGTGAGGAATGAAAGTAAAAGCACGAAGGGTGATGCCGTGCAGTTGTTGATTCATTGACTTTTTTTATTTAATTATTATTTATTCAGTTCCATCTCTTGTTTGTAGAAGTTATAATTGCACATATATCTGTACAGGTTGTTTGTGGTAGGTCCGGTTTAGCCTCGTCACTACCTTGCCGAGGTTAGGCCGGGCACTTACGAGCACATGGGGTCGGTTGTGCTGATACTGCACTTCTGTGTCTTTTTGTGCACAGGTCAGGACACAGCCTACGGACCGCAGCAGTAGTTAGGGGGCGATCCTTCAGTCCAGGGACTCTGAGGTAGTTCGTTGGCGTTCGCGGGCCCTGAGTCTCCTTTATCTATTTTTTTCAGTTTGTTTATTTGTATCAAACAGACATGTCATGTATTTCTTTTAGACTGTTGTTTTTTGTACTCTTTTAGTCATTCGTGAGTAGTGACACCAGATACTGGATAGAGGCATGTCGTTAATTTCCGCATTTTGTCATTTCTATTATTGCTAAAAGTCTTCCGCGTGTTTTAACTAATTATTTCAGTATTTAATTTGCTTTAGATTAAGGTTATTGTAATGATTTAAAAAGGGGTTGGCTTTCCTAGCTTCGACAGCAGACGCCGTTACGACTCCCGATGGTTGGTAAATCCGGGTTGTGACAGTTGCGAACCAGAATTTAAATTTAATGGGTTCATCTTTTAAGGTTTTTAAAATTAAAATTATTATATTTTTAAAATATTGGGTTTATATTTATTATTTTTATAATTTTAATAAATTTTTACTCTATGTCAAAAGTTATGAGTTCAGTTAAATCCGTCATTAGTACACTAAATACACTCCTGTATCCAGGGACGGAGTTGCGGGTAAAAGGAGTTTATCCGAATCCCTTTTGCTAGAAAATTACAGTTTATATTTGATTAAATTTCCTTTTTGTAATATATATTATGTGTTGATCTCCTTGACTTTCTTCATAAGTTTATCTTTCTTATTATTTGAATTCTTTTGTAACTTATTTATTTATTGTTGTGTTTACGATTTGGCATCAAGACTAGTGCACTTACGAATTATAGCAATTAGGGAATTTTCAAACATAACTTTAATGCCAAGTCTACATCAAATCAATTTTTGGCTCCTATAAATGGAGAAACACCTATCTTCTTGAATAACATAGCCCTTCTTTATATCTTTTGAGAAGACTTTTCATTGTAGACAAAATCAATTAACCTTATGTGTTATTATTGTATTATTTTTTGTCTCAACTTTTGGATCCTAAATTACCGCTTAGTAAGATTATTTTAGGCTCCAATAGAATTTAAAATGTTGGAAATGCATGAGTGAGATTTTTGTTGACTTTTTCTTTTCTATTCATAGACGAATCAAATTAATATCTTGGATTTCATACTTGTTTTTTATTTGACCTTCCGATATTATACTCACTTTCTATGCTAATCTAGATTTGCATTGTATTGGACTCATTTATGAGAGAAGTGTTCTAGCTCATGAATTTCTTCATTATCTAGGGTTTAAATGCGCGGACATAAAAATTGTAATTTTTGAAGAAAAAAAATGATATATAGAGTTAAGTTGAAAAATGATATTTAGAATATGAAATTATATTTGGACATACATTTCACTTGAAAAATTATTGGAGTTTTGTGAGTGAAAAAAAAAAATTCTGAAAATTCTGAAAATGTGATCGAAACCACTTTTTGGTTTTTGAAAAACTCATTTTCGAATTTTTGTAAAACTTATAAAATTTTATGGACAAATATATTTTTTTCAATATAAGTTTTATGGACAAACCGAACCTTAGTAAAAAAAAAGTAACATAAAATAAGAGGAATGGAGTACAATGAACATTTAAACTAAAAAATATGATTACATATTCGAATTATTCCAAACTGTATAATTTACCTACAAATGCTAGCTATTTTACCTAGTGGGGTAAAAGTGAAAATAATAATGACATAAGGGCATACTATGTGAGATTCTAAGACATGTGTATGGTTTAGATTATGAGGACAACATTCTTTGGAGATGTCTCCCAGGAGGAAGAAAAAAGAAAAAGGAAAAGGAAAGCTAAGAATAAAGTCTAATAAATAATGAGAAAAAAAAGTAGTATATGGTATGTGGGTGTGTATAATTCTCTTACCTTTTTAAAAGGTAGATTAGATAGGAAAAAGGAAGAAGGGGCCAATGAGTGAGAAAAGCAAAATAAAATGGGAAAGCCAATGGATCTCACTTTCCTTTATTTTTCATATGGACATTTCCTTTCTATATTAACCTACTATGACCCATAAGGAGGGTGATGGAGTGATAAATACTCCTCAGAGATTTCGAGTTTCGAATTCGAGCTTATGGGTGTGAAGTCGTCTTTATTAAAAAGTATTTTATTCTTAATGTGGAACTTTCCGATACGAATCTAAACTAATCGTGCCCCAATATGGGTACCGAATACCGAATGAGAAATCAAAAAAAAAAACTACTATGATATATAACTGTATTGGGGAAAAACTGAATTTACATATTGAAGGTGACGTGTCATGACACGTGTATCAGTCAAATGGTCAAAGTATTATAATTAGCCACGAGGCAGGAGGAACAATAAATGCGGGAGAAGATACTTAAAGAGGCACAAGTTGTTATTCAGATAACTTGAAACTTGTACCTATTCAAGTCATTTAAAGCTCGAAGATCAAGAAAATGAATCTGACAGCAAAGAATGGGACAAATACAATATTAAATGTCAGATACGTTAGATAATTCATATTTAATGTAAATAATTGATTAACATTTCTTTTAATGTTATTTATTTCTCATAGTTGCCTCATTAAGACAAATGCAATACACATTCCCCTAGAATTTACTATAAAAGGAGGGAGTTAGAACATTTGTAGACACACGAAATTGTTAAAGCTAGTTAATGATTGTTAAAGCTAGCTAAGTTGGTGTGAATGAGAAATGGAGGGAAGAAGACAATAGAAGGAAAATGAAGTTTCAAAACAAAGTTCCTTTGAAAAGGAGCTTTGTACCACATTGGTGGTAGAAAGGGAAAGTTATGTGCTTATATTAGAAAGCACTTCTTCTAGCTCTTAAAGGGTTAAGAAGAGGGACTCCCCTCGCGCCGTCGTCGTCGCTCGGCTCGGCTTCGGATTTGGATTTGGATTTGGATTTGGATTTGGTCAAATGATCTGATTGATTGATAATTTTTTTGGACCAAATTTATTTAAAATTCAATCTTCATTTTTTGAAATTATTTTTAATTCCCGCGGGAAAAATATTAATTTGTTAACTGTAAACTTCCCAACGTTCTTATTTTTCAGAAAAAGGCATGGCCTTTCCCGAACAGGCACCAAGCCTTTCCGAACAGTCACAATTCGAGGCTATATAAACTGAGGCAATGCCTCATTTTCGAGTACTGAAAAAAAAAAATATATTCGTGCATTAAAAATTCTGCATTCTTTTCTGCAAACTGAAACATATCGAGTCATAGTGTGATTTCGTTCCCGAATTTGAGTTCGTCGAAGTCGTAGGCGTTTGAGGTACCGCCACTCCTACGACAGGTATATCCGTTATATCCTGGGAGGAAATAATCCACAACCTCGGGTAAAGTGAGGGGGTTAAATTCCTTAAGGACACACAGTGAATTCTGTGGTCTCGGATTTCTTCATTTCTGTGATTTTTTTTTTTTTTAACGTTACATACGTTCTGTTTTTTTTTTTTTGTGTCTCTTCTTCTTACTGGTTTCCAGTTTCTCGTTGCTTTGAACACGGACAATCGATAACAAGCTTAAGGAATTTATGTTTTTATTTCCGTGTTCATCTGCTGTTGATTAAAACGTTACAGAACGATACAACAGTACAGAAAAAAAAAATTCTTACATAAAACAGTGACTACATACAGTTTTTCCTAACATAAAATTGTGACTGTCCAGAAAATAAAAGAAACTTGTAATTTTGTTGTTTGCATGTAACGAACTTGTATGTTGTTTGGAGACTAAATCTTCGGATTTTCTACTCCGGTTGAGATTAAAGTTTTCAGAACTTTCTACTCATTTGGGTACTTGATTTGAAGATATAAAAACTTCATCAAGTATACTACATACAGTTTATTACATTCTATTTGAAGTTTGTTTTAATTCTGTTTGTGTAAATTTGATTCGGTTTGAAGAAATAAAATCTTCACCGATTATTAAAGTGTTCTGTTATTTCCTACGACAGAAATGGGAGACCAAACTCCAAATTTGAATGCTACTGCTACTGTTACTGCCACACCAGCCCCCGTGGTTGGTTCTACGAGCAATGCTGCGTCCTCCAGTCGTACTGCACCAGCACCGGCTCCGGCAGAGAAGCCCGGAAAATTCACCGGGATTGATTTCAAACGATGGCAACAAAAGATGTTCTTCTATCTAACTACTTTAAGCCTTCAAAAGTTTATTAAGGAGGATATTCCGGTTCCGCCGGAATCAACACCTGAAAATGAACGATTTGTTGTAATTGAGGCGTGGAAGCACTAAAATTTTTTGTGCAAGAATTACATTCTTAGCGGACTGGAGGATGATCTTTACAACGTCTATAGTAATGTGGGAACATCAAAAGAACTATGGGATGCGTTGGAAAAGAAATATAAAACAGAAGATGCTGGCTTAAAGAAGTTTATCGCTGCCAAGTTTTTGGACTACAAAATGGTAGATGGCAAGTCTGTTGTCACTCAAGTTCAAGAGTTGCAGGTTATCATCCATGATCTCCTCGCTGAAGGTTTGGTGATTAGTGGGGCGTTTCAAGTTGCGGCAGTGATAGAGAAGTTGCCTCCTTCATGGAAGGACTTCAAAAATTACTTGAAACATAAGCGAAAGGAGATGACATTGGAAGATCTCATCGTCCGGTTGAGAATCGAGGAAGATAACAAGGCAGCGGAGAAAAAGGCAAATGGGAGATCAACCATAGGGGGAGCACATATAGTTGAAACTGCCCCAACTAATATGAAAAAGAGGAAAAAGGCATCGGGACCAAGGAACTATCCCAACAAGAAGAAATTCAAGGGAAACTGCCATAATTGTGGAAAAATCGGACACAAAGCTGCAGACTGTCGTGCTCCAAAAAAGGAAAAGAAGAAGGGTCAGGCTAATATGGTTGAAACAAACGAGGAGGTTGATGACTTGTGCGCTATGTTGTCCGAGTGCAACCTAGTGGGAAGTCCGAAAGAGTGGTGGATTGACTCTGGCGCCACTCGCCACATTTGTGCTGTTAGAGAAGCCTTTGCTTCATATGCTCCCGCCGGGCCCGACGAAACAATATATATGGGAAATTCTGCAACGGCCAAGATTGAAGGTTATGGAAAGATACTGCTGAAGATGACCTCTGGCAAGGTGGTGACTCTCAACAACGTCTGTCATGTTCCTGAAATTAGGAAAAATCTTGTATCTACCGGACTTCTAGTGAAGAACGGTTTTAAATGTGTTTATGTTTCTGACAAGGTTGTAATAAGTAAGAACGAAATGTACATAGGAAAAGGCTACCTCACAGAGGGCCTTTTCAAACTGAATGTAATGGTTGTTGCTAATAATAATAAAGTTTCTGCTTCGTCTTACTTGCTTGAGTCAAATGATTTATGGCATTCACGTTTAGGACATGTCAATTATAGAACCTTGCGAAAAATGATTAGTTTGGAAGTATTGCCTAAGTTTGAATGCAATCAATCAAAATGTCAAATCTGTGTTGAATCTAAGTATGCTAAACATCCTTATAAGTCAGTTGAAAGGAATTCAAGTCCTTTAGACTTAATCCATACAGATATTTGTGACATGAAGTCAATTCCATCTCGCGGTGGAAAGAAGTATTTCATAACTTTTATTGACGATAGTACGCAGTATTGCTACGTTTATTTACTTAATAGTAAAGATGAAGCAATTGAAGAGTTCAGGCAATACAAAACTGAAGTTGAGACTCAACTTAACAAAAAGATTAAAATGATAAGGAGTGATAGGGGCGGTGAATATGAATCTCCTTTTGAACAAATATGTTTGGAATATGGCATTATTCATCAAACAACTGCTCCTTACTCGCCACAATCAAACAGAATTGCGGAAAGAAAAAATAGAACACTGAAAGAAATGATGAATGCCCTGTTAATAAGTTCTGGTTTACCCCAGAACTTGTGGGGGGAAGCCATTCTAACAGCTAGCCGAATACTCAATCGAGTGCCCCATAGCAAAACAAAATCTATTCCATACGAAAAGTGGAAAGGAAGGAAGCCCAATTTGGAATACTTCAAAGTGTGGGGGTGTTTGGCCAAGGTGCAAGTTCCTAAACCCAAAAGGGTAAAAATAGGACCTAAAACCGTTGATTGTGTTTTCATAGGATATGCCACAAATAGTAAGGCATATAGATTTCTGGTTCACAAATCAGAAAATCCCGACATTCAGGTGAATACGGTAATTGAATCAGATAATGCTGACTTCTTTGAAACCATATATCCGTATAAAAAGGAATGTGCGTCGTCTAGCAAAGAATCTAAACGACCTCGGGAAGAAATAAAGGAAAACATTCCTGATGAGGAAAATCCAAGACGTAGCAAACGTCAAAGGACGACTACTTCCTTTGGACCAGAATTTTTAACATTTTTGTTGGAAAATGAGCCTCAAACGTTCAACGAAGCTACGTCTTCATCGGAAGCTCAATTTTGGAAAGAGGCAATCAATAGTGAGATAGAATCCATATTGAACAACCATACTTGGGAATTGGTTGATCTTCCTCCAGGGAATAAACCTTTAGGTTCCAAATGGATTTTCAAGCGGAAAATGAAAGCTGATGGCACTATTGAAAAATATAAGGCAAGACTAGTTGTTAAAGGGTTTAGACAACGAGAAGGTCTTGATTACTTTGATACATACTCGCCGGTAACGAGGATTACATCTATTCGGGTGTTAGTAGCATTAGCCGCCGTGTACGGTCTTGAAATCCATCAAATGGATGTGAAAACAGCCTTCTTAAATGGAGAGTTGGAGGAAGAAATTTACATGGAACAACCCGAAGGGTTTGTAGTTCCAGGGAAAGAGAAGAAGGTATGTAGACTTGTTAAGTCTCTTTATGGACTAAAACAAGCACCAAAACAGTGGCATGCAAAATTTGACCATACGATGCTGTCAAATGGATTCAAGATAAATGAATGTGATAAATGTGTCTACATTAAGAACACTCCGAACCACGTCGTCATTGTTTGTTTATACGTGGATGATATGTTAATAATGAGTAACAACATTGCTAACATAAATGCTACTAAGCGCATGCTTGCTAGTAAGTTTGATATGAAAGACTTAGGAGTTGCCGATTTAATTCTGGGAATTAAAATCCATAAGACTCCTCAAGGTCTAGCATTGTCTCAATCTCATTATATTGGAAAAGTACTTGAAAAGTTCAAGTATTTGGACTTTAAAGTTGCAAAGACGCCAATTGATATGAACCTTGCTCTTGCAAAGAATAAAGGTGAAAGTCATTCTCAATTGGATTATGCCAGAGTGTTGGGAAGTTTGATGTATATTATGAACTGTACGCGACCTGATATTGCGTGTGCTATAAGTAAACTAAGTCGCTACACGAGTAATCCCGACCAAAATCATTGGCTGGCAATGAAACGAGTTTTGGGATATTTGAAACATACTCAAAACTTTGTTTTGCATTATAACAGGTATCCTGCAGTTATTGAAGGATACAGTGATGCAAATTGGATCACCGGTTCAACTGAAACTAAATCCACAAGTGGATACGTTTTTACTATAGGTGGAGGAGCAGTGTCTTGGAAGTCATCCAAACAGACATGTATCGCCCGCTCTACAATGGAATCTGAGTTCATAGCTCTAGACAAAGCCGGTGAAGAAGCTGAATGGCTCCGGAATTTCTTAGAAGATATTCCATTTTGGCCCAAACCGTTGGCTCCTATATGCATACATTGCGATAGCCAAGCGGCAATAGGAAGAGCCGGGAGCGTTATGTACAACGGAAAGTCTCGTCACATACGACGAAGACATAATACCGTTAGACAACTACTCTCTAGTGGAATTATCACAATTGACTATGTTAAGTCAAGAGATAATGTGTCGGATCCACTAACTAAAGGCCTAACTAGAGAAGTGGTTGAAAGATCATCGAGGGGAATGGGACTATGGCCGAGGACAAGTCATCGTGGCGGTAACTCTACCTAGAAGACATGAGATCCCAAGATCTAGGTTCAAAGAGATCAAACAAAGTCATTGATGACGGTTCAACATTGTCACAATAACTTTTTGGTCCATTCTCGTGATGAGACAATGTTCAGTACCAGGATAAAGCATTAAGGCTTTTTAATGGTTTCTAAGTTTGATACGGGGTATATCAAATAGTGTATCTACGGGATGACACATTTAGGAATCACCTATGTAAGTGTGAAGTGTAAGCCGCTTCAAGGAGAACTCTGTAAGGCCAGCTCTCTACGCACTTATGAACCAGGAAGTGTTCATGGCTGAAACGAACAAAACAATGAGAACCAAAAACGGTTAAAGGGTTAATTGTGTGACATGTGGTTGTCTAGGTATACACCAAAGCTCGACGGTTCAAAGATATCAAATCTACCGATTGACCGAGTATATCCGACATATGCTCACTACGGAAAGTTCAAAGAGAAATCTACTTATCCAGATGCAATTAATCCTTGCTTACGAATCACACAGTTTTTTTTTCATGCATGTTTTTCATCATATAGCCATTCCCCATTCATGTGGGGGATTGTTAAAGCTAGTTAATGATTGTTAAAGCTAGCTAAGTTGGTGTGAATGAGAAATGGAGGGAAGAAGACAATAGAAGGAAAATGAAGTTTCAAAGCAAAGTTCCTTTGAAAAGGAGCTTTGTACCACATTGGTGGTAGAAAGGGAAAGTTATGTGCTTATATTAGAAAGCACTTCTTCTAGCTCTTAAAGGGTTAAGAAGAGGGACTCCCCTCGCGCCGTCGTCGTCGCTCGGCTCGGCTTCGGCTTTGGATTTGGATTTGGATTTGGATTTGGTCAAATGATCTGATTGATTGATAATCTTTTTGGACCAAATTTATTTAAAATTCAATCTTCATTTTTTGAAATTATTTTTAATTCCCGCGGGAAAAATATTAATTTGTTAACTATAAACTTCCCAACGTTCTTATTTTTCAGAAAAAGGCATGGCCTTTCCCGAACAGGCACCAAGCGTTTCCGAACAGTCACAATTCGAGGCTATATAAACTGAGGCAATGCCTCATTTTTGAGTACTGAAAAAAAAAAAAAAATATTCGTGCATTAAAAATTCTGCATTCTTTTCTGCAAACTGAAACATATCGAGTCATAGTGTGATTTCGTTCCCGAATTTGAGTTCGTCGAAGTCGTAGGCGTTTGAGGTACCGCCACTCCTACGACAGGTATATCCGTTATATCCTGGGAGGAAATAATCCACAACCTCGGGTACAGTGAGGGGGTTAAATTCCTTAAGGACACACAGTGAATTCTGTGGTCTCGGATTTCTTCATTTCTGTGATTTTTTTTTTAACGTTACATACGTTCTGTTTTTTTTTTTTTTTTTGTGTCTCTTCTTCTTACTGGTTTCCAGTTTCTCGTTGCTTTGAACACGGACAATCGATAACAGAAATACTATTGAAACACTATAGAAATACAATATGATTTCTTTGCTTTACTTTATACTTTCTCTCAAAGTCTTTCATTATTTCTTGATTATCAGTAACCCGTATTCTTTTTAATTTCTATCTGGTAAAAGTTCCAATTTTTTTGTTAAACAATAGCTTGTGTAGAATTTTATGATCGATACCACATGTGGTAGTGTAATATGACTTTTTTCATTATTAATTAGAGATTCAAAATTCGAGCTCTATGAATGAGTAGACTTCCAGTAGGAAACACTTACTTTTTAAATAAGTTTTATGCAACGTGAATTTGAATTAGTCGAACTTTAATTTTGATATTGCAGATTGAATAAAAAACCAAAATAAAAGTCGGATTGATATTGAATTGTCTTTTATTAATGGATGTGATGATGTGGAATATCAGTAGTTCCTGCGTAGCTAGTTTATTTGTATTTTATTTGTCTAATCAACGAAACATAACAAATTTAGTAAATAATTATGCGCTTTTAAAGGTTAAGAGCTTAATTGCTTGAGCAATTTCTACATATCTAATGGTTCATAGATTGTAACATTAAAAAATTTACTCCTCTGATATAAATACACTTCTATTTAAGGTGAATGTCTTTAATTAGAGAGATTCTAGAGTTCTATTCTTGGTAGATAAATCATCCTCCTGCCTATAAATAGAGGTGCCCTCTACCATTGTAAATCACTCCTAACATTCTCTAAGTATCAATAAGAAGAACTCTCTCTACTCTTCTCTCTATTTGCTCTTGTTCTTGAGTTATTGTTCTTGTTCTTATATTATTTCATAACACGTTATCAGCACGAGACTCTACCGTCTCAAGAACCATTCTTGAAAAATCTAAGGTATTTCCCTCTTCCTAATTTAATTTTCGATTATGTCTGACATTACGAAAAGAAAGTTCGTTGCCCTTGAAATTTCGGGCAAGAACTATATGACATGGGTGTTGGATGCTGAAATCCACTTAGATGCTATGGGTCTCGGAGACACCATCAAAGATAGAGAAAAAGCATCCACCCAAGAATGTGCGAAGGCCTTGATTTTTTTGCGCCATCACCTTGATGAAGGTTTGAAGATTGAATATCTCACCGTCAAGGATCCACTCATCTTGTGGAACGGCTTAAAGGAGAGATATGACAACCTGAAGTTGGTCACTCTGCCACAAGCACGATATGATTGGGCTCATCTGAGGCTCCAGGACTTTAAGTCCGTTTCTGAATATAATTCTGCAATGTTCAGAATTACTTCTAAATTGAAGCTATGCGGGGATAATATCTCCGATTATGATATGCTTGAGAAAACGTTTACAACGTTTCATGCCTCCAATATAGTACTGCAACAACAGTACCGAGAGAAAGGCTTTACAAAGTACTCTGAACTGATTTCTCTTCTACTAGTGGCTGAGCGAAATAATGACCTGCTCATGAGAAATCACGAAAATCGACCCACTGGGTCTACACCACTGCCTGAAGCAGATAAGGTGCACTCTCATTATGCCAAACATGAAAAGGGCCATGGTCATGGTCGTAAACGGGGTCATAGCCAGGGACGTAGACAACGAAGAAATTCCAATGAAGTTCGTCAACCCCCAAGGAGAGATAACCGCCGAAAGCAGAAACGGGGTCATGAAGATCCTAAGGCAAATGGTTCAGAAACTATATGTTATCGTTGCGGTGGGAAAAGGCACTGGTCAAAGACTTGCCATATACCAAGACACTTGGTTGACCTTTATCAAGCATCTCGAAAGAGAAAAGGCCCTGAAACAAATTTTGTCTATGACGACAATGAGGACATCACCCACCTGGATGTGGCAGACTTCTTTGAGCAACCCGAGGGGAAAATAGACCACCTAATCGGCGATGGGTCCGTGATGAAAGAAGATGGAGTTATTTGATTTTATTCTACTTATTTGTATTAGTTAGTGAATAAACTAATAGTCATTAGTATTAGCTCGTATTAGTTAGTTCATGATGCAATGTTAGCAGTAGTTCTTTAGAATATCTTCAATATGCTCAAATATCAATAAAATTTTTATTTTCCAGTAGGGGTAATCGACTAGCCTGAAAAACTAGTCGATTATCTACTATTTTCGCATTAAAGCTGAAAAATAATTGATCAACAATCGATTGTCTTTGTCTAACAATCGATTGTCGTTGAGACAGTGTAATCTGGAATTTTTCAAAAATCATCCACAATCGATTGTCTTTGTCTAACAATCGATTGTCGTTAAGACAGTGTAATCTGGAAAGTTTTCAAAAATCATCCACAATCGATTGTCTATGCATAACAATCGATTGTCTTAAAACAGTGTGTTCTGGAATTTTTCAAAATAGCCAACAATCGATTGTCTATACTTAACAATCGATTGTCTTAAAACAGTGTGCTCTGGAATTTTTCAAAATAGCCAACAATCGATTGTCTATACTTAACAATCGATTGTCTTAAAACAGTGTGCTCTGGAATTTTTCAAAATAGCCAACAATCGATTGTCTATACTTAACAATCGATTGTCTTAAAACAGTGTGCTCTGAAATTTTTCAAAATAGCCAACAATCGATTGTCTATACTTAACAATCGATTGTCTTAAAACAGTGTGCTCTGGAATTTTTCAAAATAGCCAACAATCGATTGTCTATCCATAACAATCGCTTGTCTTAAGACAGTGTGATCTGAAGTTTTTCAAAATAGCAAATAATCGATTGTGTGTGTTTAACAATCGATTGTCAATGTTCAACAATCGATTGTTTGTGTTTAACAATCGATTGTTTGAAGAAAATGTTTAAACTGAAATTTTCAAACTGCAAAGTAATCAATTATGGATAACATATCTGATTTTGTTAGTCAACTGTTAGCAGCAGATTTTGAAAATATTATGTGACACAAACGAATTGAACTTGTTTTTTCTTATGTTCGTGTATCTCTTTTTTATGTCAAACTATGGGATAGCAAATATGGATATCTCACAAAGCGAACTTGGATCAAAGTCCAACTGTAAAAGTATTTGCCTAGTTGATTCATGTACTACACATACAATACTCAAAGAAAGGAAATATTTCTCTCAACTAAATATGTGTAAGGCAAATGTTACTACAATCTCTGGAAGTAGTAAATTGATTGAAGGCTCCGGAAGAGCAATTGTAACTCTGTCCAAAGGCACGACGTTAATCATAGAGAATGCAATGTTCTCCTCCAAGTCTAAGAGAAACTTGTTGAGTTTTAAAGATGTACGCCGGAATGGCTATCATATTGAGACAATGGATGAAGATAATCTTGAATATCTCATCATCACAAAGAATGTCTCCGGCCAAAAGAGGGTTATTGAGAAATTCCCGTCTTTATCTTGTGGCCTGTATTGGACAAGAATTAGTGCAATTGAGGCACATTCAACAGTAAACCAAAGGGTTACTGATTCCAATACCTTTGTACTTTGGCATGATCGATTGGGACACCCAGGATCGGTCATGATGAGACGGATTATAGAAAGCTCATATGGGCATCCGTTAAAGAATTTCAAAATTCTTTCGAATAATGAATATCCTTGCACTTCGTGTTATCAAGGCAAGTTGATTATCAGGCCATCACCAACAAAGGTTGGGACTGAGTCACCCACGTTTCTGGAACGTATACAAGGGGACATTTGTGGACCTATTCACCCACCTAGTGGGTCGTTTAGGTATTTCATGGTCTTGATAGACGCATCCTGTAGATGGTCTCATGTGTGCCTGTTGTCATCACGCAACCTTGCGTTTGCGAAATTAATGGCACAAATAATTCGACTACGAGCACAATTTCCAGATAATCCAATCAAGTCCATTAGACTGGATAATGCTGCTGAGTTTACATCCCAAGCATTTAATGATTATTGCTTATCAATCGGGATAAAAGTTGAACATTCTGTAGCTCATGTTCACACTCAAAACGGTCTTGCAGAATCGTTAATTAAACGCCTGCAGTTGATTGCAAGGCCATTGCTTATGAGAACGAGGCTGCCCACTTCGGTATGGGGTCACGCCATCTTACATGCAGCAATGCTAATTCGTCTCAGACCGACGAATTACCACAAGTATTCCCCGTTGCAATTGGTTTTGGGTCATGAACCCAATATATCCCATTTAAGAATTTTTGGATGCGCAGTATATGTGCCTATAGCACCGCCATCCCGCACCAAAATGGGTCCGCAAAGAAGGTTAGGAATATGTGTTGGGTTTGAATCGCCCTCCATCATTCGCTACCTCGAAACATTGACAGGCGACTTGTTTACTGCACGATTTGCAGACTGTCGATTTGATGAGACACTTTTCCCAAAATTAGGGGGAGAAGTTGGTGAAACCAAACGGGAAATTTTGTGGAAAAATGCATCATTATCTCATCTTGATCCACATACCTCTATTTGTGAAAGAGAGGTACAAAAGATTATCCATTTGCAAAGAATAGCAAATCAAATGCCTGACGCATTTACGGACTTGAAGAGGATAACGAAATCCCACATTCCCGCGGAAAATGTTACCAATCCGTATTGATGTCCCTGTTGGACAATCATCTAGTGTCATATCCAATGAGTCAAATGCACGCCTGAAGCGTGGCAGACCATTAGGTTCCAAAGATCGAAATCCTAGAAAGAGGAAAAAGAACGATCAAAATGACACCACGAAAGAATCTCATGATCTAACAAATTCTGAGATTCATGAAGAATCCATTGAGCCCGAGACTCTGGAAAATACGGAACTATCCCTAAATCCAATTAATATTGAGGAAAATATTAATCGAGTGGATATTGTGGTGGATAATGCCTTTGCTTATAATGTAGCATCTAGCATTATGCAAGAATGTGAGGATCTCGAACCTCAATCTGTTGAAGAATGTCGAAAAAGACATGATTGGCCAAAGTGGCAAGAAGCAATTCAATCTGAATTGAATTCGCTGGCAAAACGTGAAGTTTTTGGCCCTATAGTTGAAACACCTAATGGTGTTAAGCCTGTCGGCTATAAATGGGTCTTTGTACGCAAAAGAAATGAGAAAAACGAGGTACAAAGATATAAAGGTTTTTCTCAAAGGCCTGGTGTCGATTATGAAGACACATATTCGCCTGTAATGGATGCGATAACCTTTCGTTATCTCATAAGTTTTGCTGTCCATGAAAAGCTTGACATGCACTTAATGGATGTGGTTACTGCCTATCTTTATGGCTCACTTGATAATGAGATATACATGAAAATTCCCGATGGACTCAAGATGCCAAACGCGCATAATTCGAAATCTCGGGAAATGTTCTCAATTAAATTGCAAAGATCCTTGTATGGTCTAAAGCAGTCTGGACGAATGTGGTATAATCGTCTTAGTGAGTACTTGTTAAACGAAGGCTATATAAATGACGCCATTTGCCCGTGTGTTTTTATAAAGAAAACAACATCGGAATTTGTTGTACTTGCCGTATATGTCGATGACATAAACCTTATTGGAACCCCTATAGAACTCCAAAAGGCAATTGATTATCTAAAGGATGAATTCGAGATGAAAGATCTCGGAAAGACTAAACTATGTCTTGGTTTGCAAATTGAATATTTGGCAAACGGAATTTTTGTTCATCAATCTACCTATACAGAAAAGGTACTGAAACGGTTTTACATGGATGAAGCACATCCTTTAAGTACACCGATGGTTGTTCGATCACTTGATGTGAACAAAGATCCATTCCGACCACAAGAAAGGAATGAAGAGCTACTTGGTCCTGAAGTACCATATCTTAGCGCAATTGGCGCACTAATGTATCTTGCAAATACTACAAGACCTGACATATCCTTTTCAGTTAATGTCTTAGCAAGATTTAGCTCGGCTCCTACGAGGAGACGTTGGAATGGGATCAAACACATATTGCGGTACCTAAAGGGAACTACCGATATGGGCTTATTTTATGGCAAGAATTGCAGCCCGGATCTTGTTGGTTATGCTGATGCTGGATATTTGTCCGACCCACACAAGGCTCGATCTCAAACGGGTTATGTGTTTACCTGTGGAGAAACCGCCATATCTTGGCGATCGACTAAGCAATCAATTGTGGCTACTTCATCTAATCATGCCGAGATAATTGCTATTCATGAAGCAAGTCGAGAGTGTGTGTGGTTAAGGTCGATAATCATCATATCCAAGACAAATGTGGTTTGAAGTGTGATAAACTACCCACAACTTTGTATGAAGACAATGCAGCATGTATAGCTCAATTGAAGGGAGGATTCATAAAAGGAGATAGAACGAAGCATATTTCACCAAAGTTATTCTTCACACATGATCTTCAAAAGAATGGTGATATCAATGTTCAACAGATTCGTTCAAGCGACAATATGGCAGATTTGTTCACAAAATCTCTACCAAAGTCAACCTTCAAGAAGCTAGTTCACAAGATCGGGATGCGAAGACTTAAGGACATAAATTGATGTTCTTATCAGGGGGAGTTAATGCGCGTTGCACTCTTTTTCCCTTACAAGGTTTTGTCCCACCGGGTTTTCCTTGCAAGGTTTTTAACGAGGCAACCAATAGGCGCATATTCAAACATGTGTACTCTTTTTCCTTACTTTAATTTTTCCCATTGGGTTTGTTTTAAGGTTTTAACGAGGCACATCATTGAATAGACATTCAAGGGGGAGTGTTATAAATACACTTCTATTTAAGGTGAATGTCTTTAATTAGAGAGATTCTAGAGTTCTATTCTTGGTAGATAAATCATCCTCCTCCCTATAAATAGAGGTGCCCTCTACCATTGTAAATCACTCCTAACATTCTCTAAGTATCAATAAGAAGAACTCTCTCTACTCTTCTCTCTATTTGCTCTTGTTCTTGAGTTATTGTTCTTGTTCTTATATTATTTCATAACATCCTCAATGTTTATCCTAAGTGAACGTTATCTTAGTATTCCTTATTTTGACATAAAAATCGGTGAGATTTTCACTTTGAAGAGTAATTTCACGGATATTCACTAAAATATTATTGATTTTTTTCGCAGTATCATAAAAGAGTAACTACACAACATTTTGTATATAAAATTTCCTTCAACTTGCTAAATTATTACTGTAGGAGTCTAAATTAGATCCGTGATAATTAGCATATTTAATTAGCTCCCAAGCTCGTTCGAGCTAATAAAATATATAATCATTCGCTGACAAATGTATTTCGAGGTTACTCGACCTAGTTAACGAGATCACGACCTACTCATTATTCACGGTCGTCCCTTCGATGCAGCCACGATCGTCCGTCGCCAGCTGGCAAGATTTGCTGCTATAAATATTGAGTGAAAGAACCCTAAAAGGGGGGCTGCTTCTTCTTCTTCACCTAAATTTCTAAAAGAGGGGGAGAAAACCATTGTAAGGTTCTGAACCTCTCCATGTAGAGGCAGACCATGTCAATCTTAATCAATAAAAGATTTCCCCCCTTCTCCTTAACTTATAACATTTGTCTCTTACATTTTCCGTTTGGTCTTATGATTTATTGCGACCTGCTATGATTGGCTCTCCATTTATTTTAATTGATTTATGCTTATAAAGTATATGAGAACTTTGAGCAAAACAATTTGGCGCTGTCTGTGGGAATTTCATAGCAGAATCCCGTAGTTTATCCATGGACCAAAAAGGAAAGAAAACAACCCAGCTCGAACAAACCTGAGCGGCACGCCAGATAAAAGGGATTCAAAAGCCTCGACGCGAGCTTGCTTCCACATCCCGCGTCTCCGAGCAAGGGGAAGAAGAAGAAGAAGAAGTAGATCCCACATCCCTACGGGAAAAACGCGCATAAGGTACCTCATCCCCTTTTACACGGGATCCTGCCAAAAAGGAATAAAGTACAAAAGCATCTCGAATCAGATATGTAACGGGGTAACCTATGCGAACCAGTCAAGAAGACTACAAGCACGAGTCAGGAAAGATCCTAAACCAGAATCAAATCCCAACGCCCAACACGAAGTGGGCTATGCGGGAGAACAAAAGTTCTACTACAAGTTGAACTAGGACTAATGCCAAGTTCCTTCGCCATTAAGAAATGCAAAAGGTTCAACCACGGTTGAATGACAACTCAGGCTATGTACCATCTCCCAAAATTTCAACTACGAGTTGAACTGGGACTCACACTAAGTTCCTTCGCCATTAAGAAATGCAAAAGGTTCAACCACGGTTGAACGGAAACTCAGGCTACGTTCCCTCGCCCAAAAGTTCAACTACGAGTTGAACTAGGACTCAGGCCAAGTGCCTTCGCCATTAAGAAATGCAAAAGGTTCAACCACGGTTGAACGGCAACTCAGGCTACGTGCCCTCGCCCAAAATTTCAACTACGAGTTGAACTAGGACTCAGGCCAAGTGCCTTGCCCGCTAAGAAATACAAAAGGTTCAACCACGGTTAAACGATAACTCAGGCTGCGTGCCCTCGCCCAAAAGTTTAACTACAAGTTGAACTGGGACTCAGGCCAAGTGCCTTTGCCATTAAGAAATTCAAAAGGTTCAACCACGGTTGAACGACAACTCATGCTACGTGCCCTCGCCCAAAAGTTTAACTACGAGTTGAATTGGGATTCAGTCCAAGTGCCTTCGCCACTAAGAAATGTAAAAGGTTCAACCACGGTTGAACGACAACTCAGGCTACGTGCTCTCGCCCAAAATTTCAACTACGAGTTGAACTGGGACTCAGGCCATGTACCTTCGCCATTAAGAAATGCAAAAGGTTCAACCACGGTTGAACGATAGCTCAGGCTACGTGCCCTCGCCCAAAAGTTCAACTACGAGTTGAACTGGGACTCATGCCAAGTGCCTTCGCCATTAAGAAATGCAAAAGGTTCAACCACGGTTGAACGACAGCTCAGGCTACGTGCCCTCGCCAAAAAGTTCAACTACAAGTTGAACTGGGACTTAATCAATAAGTGCATTCGCCACTAAGAAATGCAAAGGGTTCAACTAAGGTTGAACGACAACTCAGGCTATGCGCCCTCGCCTAAAAGTTCAACTATGAGTTGAACTGGGACTCAGGCCAAGTGCCTTCTCCAATAAGAAATGCAAAGGGTTCAACTACGGTTGAATGCCAACTCGGCTACGCGCCCTCTCCCAAAAGTTGAACTACTAGTTGAACTGGGACTCAGGTCAAGTGCCTTCACCATTAAGAGATGCAAAAGGTCAACCACGGTTGAACGACAGCTCAAGCTATGTGCCCTTGACCAAAAGTTCAACTACGAGTTGAACTAGGACTCTGGCCAAGTGTCTTTATCATTAAGAAATGCAAAAGGTTCAACCACGGTTGAACGACAGCTCAGGCTATGTGCCCTACCCCAAAAGTTCAACTACAAGTTGAACTGGGACTTAATCAATAAGTGCATTTGCCACTAAGAAATGCAAAGGCTTTAACTACGGTTGAACGACAACTCAAGCTACGCGCCCTCGACGAAAAGATCACTACGTGTAGAACTCGAACTCAGGCTACACGCCTCTATCGCAAGAGTTACAAACTCAACCACGGTCGAATCAAGGCCACGATTATATATCTCTGCAGCTACGAGCCGGGCCGCGATCAGACGAGGCAGAACACTCCCAAATGTTCAACCACGGTCGAACCCCAGCTTGGGCCAAGCGCCCCCGCCATTGAAGTAAGTACGACTAACTTAAACAAAAGTTTTGGCCCACGTTAAGTTCGACCCAAATCAAACTAGAACGATGTGCTTTCCATTACTTGCGGCCAGTAGTCCGATTAAACCCAAATTGGGACTAAGGCTATATGCCGTCTCCGCCCAAACATGGCTACAACCCGCTCCCACCAAACGGAGGAAGGCGATGGCCAAATGCGTCCATCTATGGCCAAATCCATCTACACCAATTTCCTCTTAAGGCAAGGAACCAATTCGACAATGGTCGAAATTACCTAACCGGTCGAGACCATCAGCATGCTCATTAGAAAAAATCTAAGGCAAGGCCCTCTCGAACGAGCGTAAAACAAGAAACATACGAAATTAATACAAAATAAACAGAAAGGAAGAAAGTCGCATATATCTACAAGGGGTTACCCCCAGTTACATTGGTCCAGGGCTAGAAAAAGTAAAAAGATAGCCAAATGGCAACAAAAAAGAAAAGAGGAAAAGAGAACGAAAACTAAACAAATATTACGAACTTTTTCTTTATTCGTTCGGTGCCACTAGCGCCAGCTTCAACATTGTCAGCGGTATTGGCGCCATCATTAGCCCTGGGCGTAGACGGGTCGAAAACGCAGTCAATGTGAGCATCGTGAGCCTTTCGGCGGGCTTCCTCATAGGTGGCCTTAGGCACAACGCCGGCTTCTCATAACCTCCTATACACGTCGAGCTGGGCCTCGGCGTAAGTCCAAAGTTCACGAGCAGGACCGAAAGAAGTGGCCTGGTCCCTCAGCATGGGCTTTGATCCGCCGCAGCACAAGCTTTGATCCGCCGCAGCACGGGCATTCTGCTGGAATACAGCAATGCTCCCCTCCAACATCCTCTCTAGGAAAGTAGTCGCAGCCCTCTCCAATCCACGTCTCTTTCTTGGGCGCGGCTAGTCGCCTGCAGTGCTTCGATCCTCGCCAGGGCGTCCTCTGTCTGCTTCCTCAAGGCTGCAGTCTGTATCTCTAAGGCTGCCACCTGCCTAGTGAAAGCCTCAATGGCCTTTGGTGCCGTAGCCTGATTTTGGCACTCTCTCTCAGTTGCCGCTCTCCTTTCAGCATATATCTCCTCATTCCTTTTACGGAACTGCCCCTAGAGAGCATTTACCCTGTTAAGGGTCTGCTGCATATGAAGTTCCCTCCTCGCCAACTCTTCTACCAGCTCCCGGTTCGATGAGTCCTTCCTTAAGCGTTCATGCAAATTACGGTACTGGTTCCAGTAGCGGCGGTACTTCTCCAACAACCGCACAAAGACAACCGAACGGACGTTGGCCCTATGAATGCTCTCCACCTCCAATAAGAATGACTACAGCAAAGAAGACAACAGTTAATATAAGAAGATACACTACGAAAAGAAATAAACTGAGGCTTCACACGTACCTTTATACCCAAAGCAGCCGCCTCGCCCATCAACCCAACATTTGAGATGCCCCTTGTGGACGCGTTCTCCACCTCCGAGCACATAACCTCGAACAACGTCACCATATTCTCCTCATGGAGCAGCAGGTTCTGCTCATTAGGAATCTCCACATAGCGATAATCCCCTTTGGCCTGTACCTCTGGGTGGGTATAACCCTCTTGGAACAGGCGGACATCCTCAGAGTCCAAGTCGGACTCAGAACCATCCCCCTCTCTTGAGGCGCCCCCTCTTTCCGCCGCCCTGAAAGTCGAGGCCTCCGCTGATCGGGAGGTTGAAGCACCAGAACTCGCTAAAACATCAGCGCCCGTCTCTTCCACCAAAACAGTTGCTGAGGAACTACCTTCCCTCTCAGCAACATCAGCTGAAATTTCAATCGCAGACGAGACTGTTTCACCTAGGCCTAAACCAACCGGGGCAACCCCCACTGAATGCTCACCCTCTGGTGCAGGATCCGCTGCTTCCCCTTCCGCTTCCAATGGCATGGAATCCAAGCTAATCACCACCGAAAGGACTAGGGTAAAATTCACCCTACGCCGAACCATCAGCCTCTCCTCTTCTTCCTCATCTTCATTCGGTGGCAACTCCACCCTGGAACGTACGACCCTTGAAGTGTCACGATCCAAACCCTGATCGTGATGGTGCCAAGCATATTGTTAGGGAAGCCTGACCATTTAAACATTCCCAGCTAATTTATTAACATGGAAATCATTTTTAGCTTAAAATTCTCAGTTTGAAATAATTGAAAAATACTGCGGAAAATGTAACCAAAGCAATAACAGCCCAAAGGATCCGACGTCAATAATCTGAGCCTCTAAATACAACCGAACAATATCCTATGCAAAGGAAAAGTCTAGATACGGAAACAAAAGATAGATAGGGGAGAGATCAGATTCTGCGGACGCCAACAACTACCTTGACAACTCCGGGGCGAAACTGAAATGCAACAACAAATTGCAGCTATGCCTCCGTGATCCCTGTATCTACACACAAGGTGCAGCGAGTAGAGTGAGTACTTCCAACTCAGTGAGTAATATCAATAAATAACACCTGAATGTAAGAAATTCGGTAAGAACACTATACAATTCTAATATCAATAGTAACGACAATGAATAATGCTAAACAGGGGAGACAGTCTGGTAATTACTTCTCTTTTCGTCTAACTAGTTACTAATACTGCTGCAGCGCACAGCCCGATCCCATACCATATATAATGTTTCGGCGCACAACCCAATTCAATATATATATATATATATATATATTGTTGCGGCGTGTAGCCCGATCCATATAATATATCACGGCGCTCAGTGGGGGTGTGTGCAGACTCCAGCGGTGCTTGTTCAGCCCAAGCGCTATAATACTGCACATGCAGTCCGATCCATATAACATATATAATGCTGCGGCGTGCAGCCCGATCCGATATAATATATATAATGCTGCGGCGTGCAACCCGATCTAATATAATATATATTGCTGCGACATGCAGCCCGGTCCAATATATGTATATGTATATGTATATATATATATATATATGTATATATATATATATATATATATATATATACTGATACGGCGTGCAACCTGATCCGGTATATATCAAATACCCTCACAACGGGTTCCTTTACCCCTCTTAGTCAATATAGACTTGGCCTATCGGGCCCACTCAGCTAAGACATGGTATTCAACCCTAGGTATTGCTTATTTAGGGTGCAAGTTACTACGTCCAGTTTATTTTATGATTTACTGCCAATGTCAGGACAGATGTTATGTGTTCAATAGGTAAGTGAGGTCAATCGGCTCAACATGCTCCCTATGAGTTCATACAGATCGGCACAAGGCCCCAAACATGGCAACTAGCCCAAAATATACGGGTCCAAGCTCAGTCTCAGTCAAAAAGTATAGTAAATCATCAATCGAGATTGATCAAGTCCTATTCCCTAGCAGATACATCACCACGCTCATCACAAGACGCGTGTTTTATCTCAAAATAGTGCAAATACGGGGTTTCAAACCCTCAATATATCATTCATAACCATTACTCACCTCGAACCGTCCAAAATCCTAGCTCGTCTTGCGCTTTCCTCGCAAATCGACCTCCTCGGGTGCAGAATCTGACCACAAGGAATATGTTATAATAAGCTAATGGGACATAACCCAATTGAAAGAACTTGCAAAATTACGAAGTTGGCAAAACCCGAGCCTCGGGCCCAATTCTCAAAAAATTACAAAATTCACATCACCGGAATCCTCGTCTGGCCACGAGTCCGTACATATCAAATTTATAAGAATCGGAGTCCATTTGACCCCTCAAATCAATACTTTAAGCTCACTTGGGTTTCAAGCCCTAACAACCATTTTTAACCTTAAAAACCTTGAATTCTTAGTGTTTAACCCATGTTTTCACACTATAATGACATATTCTAGGTCCAAGAATCCATGCCTGATGGTTTCCCGCAAAATCCTCTTCAAAATCGCTCCCAAACTTGCCTTTGTCCGAGGTCCAAATGTTATTCTCTTTTCAAACTTGTGAAAATCAGTGTTCATTTAACTCAGCTCGATTTTTGCTTCAGCGGTCAACTAACCGCTCTTGCGGTCACCACTTTTGCGGCCACAAGGCCGCTTGCGCGGTCTCACTTAAATCTCATGGACCGCTTATGCGGTCACAATACCGCCTCTGTGGTTCCCAAACCGCTCCAACGGTCCAAGCCAGCCTCCCTCAGGCAGCTTTTTGCGGAGAACCAGGCGCTTTTGTGGTCACTTCGTTTGCGTCTCCCCTTCCACAGAAGCGGATATACCAGAAGCCACATCTTGTTTTCATGCAACAAACTCCATAACCTCCGTTCAACCACTCGAATTCACTCCTAGGCCCGCCTAAACCGAAAACATCAATATGATCTAATACCTTAAACAAACTTGCTCGAGCCATAAAAACACTAACATTAACACCAAAAATCACTAAATTCCTCCAATCCAAGCCTAATTTCAACTATTACTTCCGAAACTTACATTCGACGAAAACATCGACCAAATGACGTCTGATTGACATGAAAATTTGCAGACATATCAAAAATCACTTAACGAAGCTACATCAACACTCGGAATTTCATTCCGACCCCCTGATCAAAATCTCACCTATCAACCGAAATACGCCAAAATTCAAACTTAGCCAATTCAAGCCTAATTCTACACCAGACCTCCAAATTCAGATCCGATTTCACCCCTAAGTCATAAATCACCACCCGAAACTGGTCGAATCGTCAAAAATCCATTCCGAGCCCTATAACTCATATTTCAACATCCGGTTAATTTTTCCAAACTAGCCTTCTCTTAAAGAGACTAATTGTCTCAATTCCATCCAAACTCTGTCCGAATCAGTTCAAACTCTACAAACACATATAATGAAGTATATAGAAGCATAAAATGTGGAAAATGGTGCGGTAACTCACGTGAAGATGGTCCGGGTCATCACATGCTCCCCAACTAAAACAAACGCTCGTCCTTGAGCGCGTCAAGAAACATACCTGGAGCCTCAAACAAACAAGGATATCTGCTTCGCATCTCCTACTCGGTCTCCCAAGTGGCCTCCTCCACGGGCCGACCTCTCCACTGCACCTTCACCGAAGCTATGTCCTTTGATCTCAACTTTCGAACCTGACGACCCAAAATAGCCACTGGCTCCACATCATAGGTCAAGTCCTCATCCAACTGGATGGTTCTAATGTCTAATACAAGAGATGGGTCCCAAACATACCTCCCGAGCATAGAAACATGGAACACTGGGTGAACCCCCAACAAGCTGGGTGGCAAGGCAAGCATATAGGCCACCTCCCCAATCCTCCTGAGTATCTCAAAGGTCCAATGAACCATGGACTCAGCTTCCCTTTCTTTCCAAACCTCATCACGCCATTCATAGGTAAAACCTTCAACAAAACCTTCTCGCGCACCATATACGATACATCCCAAACCTTCCGGTCCGCATAACTCTTCTGACGAGACTCAGCCGTACGATCTCTCCTGGATAACTTTCACTTTCTCTACGGCATCCTGAACTAACTCTTTCCCCAATAGTCTAGCCTCACCGGGCTCAAACAAGCCAACTGGAGATCTACACCGTCTCTCATATAAAGCCTCATACGACGTCATCTGAATGCTTGACTGATAACTATTGTCATATGCAAACTTCACAAGTGGCAAGAACTCAGCCCAAGAACCTCCAAAATCAATAACACAGGCTTGCAACATGTCCTCCAATATCTGAATAGTACGCTCGGACTGCCCGTCCGTCTGAGG
This sequence comes from Nicotiana benthamiana, assembly GCA_034376525.1. Taxonomy (NCBI): domain Eukaryota; kingdom Viridiplantae; phylum Streptophyta; class Magnoliopsida; order Solanales; family Solanaceae; genus Nicotiana; species Nicotiana benthamiana. Next base: position 171,691,000 of record CM067339.1, read on the forward strand.
ATGAAAAGCCGTGCCCATCTGTATATGAGTACCTAACTCCTGATGAAAAGTCCTCCAGAAATGGGAAGAAAACTGAGTATCCATGATGAGACAATAGAAATTGGAACCCCATGCAACCGCACAATCTCATGGATGAAAATCTCTGCTAACCGCTCCAAAGAATAGGTGGTACACAGCGAAATGAAGTGTGCAGACTTGGTCAGCCTATCTATAGTCACCCAAATAGAATCAAAGTTCCTCGAGGTACGAGGGAGACCACTCACAATGTCCATAATAATCCTCTCCCATTTCCACTCGGAAATATCTATCTGCTGAAGCACACCATCGGGTCTCTGATGTTCATATTTGACCTGCTGACATATTAGACACCGAGCTACATAACTCACAATATCCTTTTTCATTCACCTCCACCAATAATGCTGCCCCAAGTCCTGGTACATCTTCCCGGCACTCAGATGAATAGAATACCGCGAGCTGTGGGCCTCTTCTAATATCAACTCTTAGAGCCCTCCACATTGGGCATGCAAATCCGGCCCTGCATCCGTAACACACCATCACCGCCAATAGTCACATCTCTGGCATCATCATGCTGGACCCTGTCCTTTAGAAGAAGCAAATGCGGGTCATCATATTGGCGCTCCCTGATGCGATCGTATAAAGAAGACCGAAAAACCACACAAGCCAACACCCGGCTGGGCTCTGAAATATCTGACCTCACCATCCGATTAGCCAAAGCCTGAACATCAACTGCAAGGGGCCTCTCCCCAACTGGATTATATGCCAAGCTACCCATACTCACCTCCTTCCAGCTCAAAGCATCGACCACTACATTGGCCTTCCTCGGATGATACAATATTTTAATATCATAATCCTTGAGTAAATCAAGCCACCTCCGCTGTCTCAAATTGAGGTCCTTCTGCTTAAACAAGTGTTGAAGACTGCGATGATCCGTGAAAACCTCACTGGACACGCCATATAGGTAGTGCCGCCAAATCTTCAAAGCATGAACTATAGCATCCAACTCCAAGTCATGAACATGGTAGTTCTTCTTATGAGGCTTTAGCTGACGCGAAGCATATAACTCTACCCTCCTGCATCAATACACATCCGATACCAACTCTCGAAGCACCACAATATACCGAGTAAGAGCCTGAAGCTGATGGCAGTACTAGTACCAGAGCCGTAGTCAAAGTTGACTTGAGCTTTTTGAAGCTCTCCTCACACTCATCCGACCACACAAATGGAGCATTCTTCTGTGTCAACTTTGTCAAATGCGAAGCAATAGATGAAAATCCCTGAACGAACCTGCGGTAATAACCCGCCAAACCAAGGAAACTTCGAATCTTAGTAGCTGAGGACGGTCTGGGCCAAATATGCACCACCTCGATCTTCTTTGGGTCAACTTGAACACCATCACTGCACACCACATGTCCTAGAAAAGACACGGAACTGAGCCAGACTCACACTTGGAGAACTTTGCATAGAGCTTCTCTTCTCTCAACCTCTGCAATACCACGCTCAAGTGTTGGGCGTACTCCTCCTAGCTACGCGAGTACACCAGTATATCATCAATAAGCACAATCACAAAAGAATCCATATACGCCCGAAATACACTATTCATCAAGTGCATAAATGCATCTGGGGAATTCGTCAGCCCAAATGAAATAACCAAAAACTCATAATGCCCATATCTCATCCTAAATGCTGTCTTCATGATATCAGAATATCTAATCTTCAGCTGGTGATAACATGAACGGAGATTAATCTTAGAGAATACCTTCGCTCCCTGAAACTGGTCAAATAAATCCTCAATAAGGGGTAGTGGATACTTGTTCTTTACTATCACTTTGTTAACCCGTCTGTAATCAATGCACATTCTCATTGTGCCATCCTTATTCTTTACAAATAACACTGGCGCGCCCATCGGCGACACACTCGGGCGAATGGACCCCTTATCTAGGAGTTCATGCAACTGGTCCTTCAACTCCTTTAACTCTGCTGGTGACATACGATAGGGAGGAATAGAGATGGGCTGAGTGCCCGGCACCAAATCAATACCAATGTCAATATTCCTGTCCGACGGAATGCCCGACAGGTTTGCTGGAAACATATCAGGAAATTCCCTCACCACACTGACCAAATCAAGTCTAAGAGCCTCAGCTTCAACATCCCTCACAAATGCTAGATATGATTAACATCCCTTCCCAGCCATCCGCTGGGCCCTTAAGAAAGAAATTACCCTACTGGGCACAGAATCAGTCGAACCACACCACACGATCCTCGGAATACCAGGCATAGCCAATGTGACAGTCTTGGCATGATACTCCAGAATAACATGGCATGGTGATAGCCAATCCATGCCCAGAATAAGCTCAAAATCTATCATGATCAATAACAGAAAGTCAACTCGGGTCTCCAGACCCCCAATATTAAAAATACAGGATCGATACACGTGGTGCACAATAACAATATCACCCACCGAGGTAGATACATGCACAAGTAACGTTAGACACCCTAGGGTAGTCCCCAAATGATGAGAAAGTAAGAAGATACATAAGAATATTTGGATCCGGGATCAAATAAAACTGAGGCATCAATGTGGCAGACTGAAATAATACCTGTAATAACAACATCCGAAGCAATAACATCTGACCTGCCTTGAAGAGCGTAGCAACGGGTCTGACCACCACCGGATCGACCTCCCCGTCTGGGGCGACCCCTAATTGCCTGACCCTCACCCATAGCTGACTGGGCGGGTGGTGAAGACACTAGGCCAGAAGATGAAGGCTGCACCCTCTGCTGAGATGAACTGGATGCACGATGGGGACAATCCTTCCGTATATGCCCAAACTCACCACACACATAACAACTCCCTAGTGCTGAGGAACTCCTCGCACTGGAGTAGCTGGCTGAAGAGCTAGACGAGATGAACCCTGAATAGATGGGGCATGAGATGAACTCTGCACTAGAAGTGCACTTAGAGATGGTTGGCTCTACTGATAGCCCTAATAACCCTGACTAAAAGATGAACCACGGTACTATGACTGAGATGGTTGTGGAGGCTTGAAAGAACGACCCCCGTTCTACTGAAACTGGCCCCTAGACGAAGTACCACTAGAGCCACCTGATCCTTGAGGCCTCTTAGCCTCCCTCTCCTCTCTCTTCTGACGGCGAGCCGTCTCAATATCACGGGCAATATCCACCACCTCCTTAAAGGTGTGACTCAGGATCCTCTCCTGATCCGTCGAAACCATCTACGGAGCATAACAAGCTAACTATGAAAATCTCACCTCATACTGCATCACAGACATATCCCCCTGAAGAAGCCATTCAAAATGCATGCGTAACTCCTCCCTCTGTGATCGAGGTATCCATTTCTCCAGGAAAATAGTGGAGAACTTCTGCCAAGATAACGACACTGCACCTGCTGGCCTACGCTGCTCATATGCCTCCTACCAGGTAAAGGCTGTTCCTAAGAACTGAAAAGTGGTAAAAGATACCCCACTAGTCTCTAAGATCCCTGCTGTCCTAAGCATGTGTCGACACTTGTCGAGAAACCCCTGGGCATCCTCACTGGGAACACCGCTAAAAGTAGGAGGTGAAAGCCTGCTGAACCTCTTCAAACGAAGCTGCTTGTCATCTGGCATCACTGGCACCCCATCACCCTGAGCTGGAACAACTAGCTGAACAGGGGCTACTGGCTGAATTGGTGGTGCCTCTGGGGTCTGCAAACCCTGTGCACCTTGCTCTGGAGTGCGAGCTACGGGAGTCTGATAACCAACCTCGGTATGAGATGTAGCTGCGGTAGCCGAGACTGCCTGAGCCATGCCAGTGCAAACCGATAAGATCTGAGCTAGGGCCTCCTAAAGACCCGGAATCACAATAGGCACTGTTGGTGCCGGAAGGTACTACTGGAACCTCTACAGCCAGAGACTGATACTGAATGGGGGCAACCAGTGGGTCAACTGGTGTTGTCCCTGCTGCTCTGCCTCGACCACGACCATGGTCGCATCCTCGGCCTCTAGTGGGAGGCGATGGTGGTCGTCCGCCTCGCCCGATAGCACACATTCTCGCCATCTGCGAGAGAATAGAATACAGAAGTTTAGTTCTCGAATCAACAAAGTCGCACGACAAGAATTTCAATAATATGAAGTTTTTCCTAAAGGTTCTACAGCCTCTCGGGGATAAGCACAGACATCTCCGTACGATCTGCGAGACTCTACTAAATCGGCTCATGACTCGTGAGGCCTGGTAACCTAGGCTTTGATACCAACTTGTCACGATCCAAACCCCGATCGTGATGGCGTCAAATACCTTGTTAGGCAAGCACAACCATTTAAACATTCCCAACAAATTATTAACGTGGAAATCATTTTTAGCTTAAAATTCTTACTTTGAAATAATGGAAAATACTACAGAAAATGTAACCAAAGCAATAACAGCCCAAAGGATCTGGCGTCACAAGTCCGAGCCTTTAAATACAACCAGACAGTATCCTATGCAAAGGAAAAGTCTAGATACGGAAACAAAAGATATATAAGGGAGAAATCAGGTTGTGCAGACGCCAACAGCTACCTTCACAACTCCGGTACAGAACTGAAATGCAACAGTAATTCGCAAATATGCCTCCGAGATCCTTGTATCTGCAAATAAGGTACATGGAGTAGAGTGAATACTTCCAACTCAGTGATTAATAACAATATATAACACCTGAACGTAAGAAATCCGGTACAGACACTATATAGTTCTAATATCAACAGTAATGACAATGCAAAATTCTAAACTGGGGAGACAGTTTGGTAATTACTTCTCTTTTCGTCCGACAAGTTACTAACACTGTTGCGGCGTGCAGCCCGATCCCATACCATATATATAATGCTGTGGCGCGCAGTGCGATCCAATATAATATATATTGTGCTGCGGCGTGCAGCCCGATCAAATATAATATATAAAATGCTGCGGCGTGCATCACGATCCAACATAATATATATAATGCTGCGGTGTGAAGTCCGATCAAATATATATATATATATATATATATATATATATATATATATATATATATATAATGTTGTGGAGTGTGGCCCTATCCATATAATACATCACTACGCTCACTAGGGGTGTGTCCAGACTCCGGAGGGGCTCTTTCAGCCCAAGCGCCATAAGACTGCAGCGTGCAGTCTGATCCATGTAATATATATAATGTTGCGGCGTGCAGCCCGATCCGATGTAATATATGTAATGCTACAACGTGCAGCCCGATCTAATATAATATATATAATGATGCGACATGCAGCCCGATCCAATATAATATATATAATGCTGCGGCGTGCATCCCGATCCAATATAATATATATATAATGCTGCGGCGTGCAGCCCGGTCCAATATATGTATATCTATATACTACTGCGGTGTGCAGCCCGATCCGGTATATATAAAATACCCTCACAACGGGGCCCTTGACCATTCTCAGTCAATATAGACTTGGCTTCTCGGGTCCACTCAGCTAAGACAGGGTATTCAACCCTAGGTATTACTCATTTAGGGTGCAAGTTACTACGTCCTGTTTATTTCATGATTTACAGTCAATGTCAGAAGAGATGATATGTGTTCAATAGGTAAAGTAAGGTCAATATGCTCAACATGCTCCCTAGGATTTCTTACAGATCGGCACAAGGCCCCAAACATGGCAACTAGCCTAAAATATAAGGGTAGAAGCTCAGTCTCAGTCAAAAAGTACAGTAAATCATCTATCGGGATGGACCAAGTCTGCGTCCCCAACAGATATATCACCACGCTTATCAGAAGACGTGTGTTTTATCTCAACATATCACCGCATAGTTCAAATACGAGGTTTCAAACCCTCAGTATATAATTCATAACCATTACTCACCTCGGACCGGCCAAAATCCTAAGTCGCATTGCGCTCTCCGCACAAATTGACCTCCTCGGGTGCAGAATCTGACCAAAACTACAAGGAATATGTTATAATAAGCTAATGGGACATAACCCAATTGAAAGAACTCGTAAAACACCCCAAAACACGAAGTTGGCAAAACCCGAGCCCCGGGCCCACTTTTCGAAAATTTACAAAATTCACATCACCGGAATCCTGGTCTTGCCACGAGTCCGTCATATCAAATTTACAAGAATCGGAGTCCATCTAACCCCTCAAATCAATACTTTAAGCTCACTTGGGTTTCAAGCCCTAACCACCATTTTAACCTTTAAAACTTTGAATTCTTAGTATTTAATCCATGTTTGGATACTATGATGACATATTCTAAGTCCAAGAATCCATAACTGATGATTTCCCCAAAAATCCTCTTCATAATCGCTCCCAAACTTGCCTTAGTCCGAGGTCCAAATGTTCTTCTCTTTTTAAACTTGTGAAAATAATTGTTCATTTAACCCAGCTTGCCTACAATAACAGTTATCCGTCGAGCATCCAGATGGCTCCTTGTGAGGCATTATATGGTAGATGGTGTCGATCGTCGGTTGGACAGTTTGAGTTGGGGGAGGCTCAGTTATTGGGTATAGATTTGGTACAGTGTGCCTTGGATAAGGTTAAGATTATTCAGGATAGAATTCGAACAGCTCAGTCTAGGAAAAAGAGTTATGTCGACCGTATGGTTTGTGATGTGGAATTCATGGTCGGAGAGAGAGTGTTGCTTCCGGTGTCACCCATGAAGGGTGTGATAAGGTTTGGAAAGAAGAGCAAGTTAAGCCCTAGGTTCATCGAGCCTTTTGAGATTCTTGATCGAGTGGTAGAGGTAGCTTACAGAATTGCGTTTCCACCATGCTTATGAGCAGTACATCCAGTGTTTCATGTGTCCATGCTTTAGAATTATCAAGTTGATCCATCCCATGTGTTTGACTTCAATACTGCCCAGTTGGACAATGATTTGACTTACGAGGAAGAGCCGGTAGCTATTCTGGGACGGCAGGTTCGTTAGTTGAGATCAAATAGTTATTCTTCGGTTTGTGTACAGTGGAGAGGTCAACCAGTTGAGGCAGCTATCGGGGAGTCTGATTCCGATATGCGAAGCAGATATCCCCATCTTTTCACTAGCTCAGGTACTTTTCTATGTCCGCTCGAGGATGAACGATTATTTTTAGAGGTGGAGAATGTGATAACCCAAAAGGTCATCTCGTTTTTTGAACCCAATTCGGGGTTTCGAGGCCTTCAAAACATCATTTTCCTTCTCGTCAATTTTCTTGTGCAATCTGGGCATGTTTCTGGAAAGCATTTATGTGAAAATTTATGAAAAATACTAAGTTTTGCCTTTAAAAAATGGTTTTAGTTGGCTTCAGTCAATATTTTGAGTTAACGGACTCGGATCCATGATTTGATGATCCAAGAGGGTCCGTAGAATAATATGGTACTTAGGCGTATGTCTGAAATTGGAATCCGAGGTCCCTAAACCGAGAAATGAATTTTTGAAGAAAATTGTTAAAATGAAAATATAATAGTTTTTAGAAATTGAATAATGTTTGTACTTGTTGGTATCTGGCCTGTATTTTTCGTTCCGGAGCTCAATATAGTCCGTTATAATATTGCTACCTTATTTGTGAAATTTGGTGACAAACAAAGTTGATTTAACGTGATTTCGACCTTTGGTTGAAAAGTTAGAAGTTTTGAAACTTTCTTGAAAATTTCATGCAATTTTGTACTATATTCGTAGTTCTAGATGTTATTTTGGTGATTTTATCACCCGAGCAAATTCATTGATGTGTTAAGACTTGTGTGCATATTTTGCTTGGAGCCCCGATGGCTCAGGTGAGTTTCGGGTAGGCTACGGGATGTTTTAGACTTAGAAAACCTCGTGTTGGATAGTTGCAGAGGTTTCAAGTCTCAGATCCTATGAGCGCGGCCACGGAATGAAATTTGCGGAATGGTAGGGTAAGGCTCAAAGTTCGCGGCCGCACCCATAATTTTGCGGACCGCTGTGAGGTACGCGACCATGCCCAGAATATCGCGAACTACGTAGTATAGATCAGTGGCGTGCTATATAAATGGGATTTTCATTCAAGCCCTAAAACATAAGAGGCGATTTTCCAAACACTTCTTCTTCCTCAAATCATAAGTAAGTGATTCTTAACTCATTTTTTCACTCTTTTACTTCTTTTTACAAGATTTTATCTTAGAATCTAGGGTTTTCATTGTGAATCGGGAATTTTGGGTAGAACATGGGAATTTCAAAATTTAGGGATTTAGTCCTCAAATTGAGATTATATTTCGAAATTAATTGTATATCCGAGCTCGGGGGGGGGGGGGGGGGGGGGGTGAATGAGTAATCGGGTTTTGGTCCAAATTTGTTATTTGGACAAAGCACCCGAGTGTTGACTTTTTAAAAAATGACCTAAATTTAATTCCTAGCTATCATAGGTAGTTCCTAAGGCTTAAATTGAATCATTTAGTTGGTAAAATGCTAGATTATCTTGGTCTGGAGGCTTGTGTGAAGGGAAAATCTATGATTGAGCAGTGAGTGGCCCGCAGAAGCAAGGTAAGTATTGTGGTTAACCTTAGCTTGAGGGATTAGGTATTGTTGCCTTATTTGCTACATGTTTAGTTGTTTAGTACGACGTATATGTGAGGTGATGAGTATCTATACGTTGTTGTCAGGTCATAGCATACGAGTGAGTCGTGTACTTATGACCGTTGTATATCCTTGTACGTAATGTTCATGCTAAACTGGTTATTCTTCATGTTAAAAAAGTCTTATTATGTTTTCCTAATATTGAATATTGGTTGAGTATTGACTCAAGTGGAGATTTATCTTGTGAAGTAAAATGTTGAAAGGAGGTTGGTTATTGATGATTCCCTTGCTGGGTTGTTATTGTTTCTGTTGTTTGAGTGAGGAAGAGTGTAAAGCACGAAGAGTGATGCAGTGCAAGATATTGAGAGTGAGTGTTAATGCACGAAGGGTGATGCCAAATGGTATTCTAATATTGATAATGCATGAAGGGCGATGTCATGCCATGTTTTGAGAGAGTTAATGCACGAAGGGTGATACTGTGCTGTTTCTATTGTTTCTTATGGTAAGGATGAGAGTGAAAGCATGAACGGTGATGTCGTGCCATTCTTATCTGATTTATATGGTAAGGTTGAGAGTAAAAGCACGAAGGGTGATGCTGTGCATTTTGCCGTTACTGTATCTACTTATTGTTAGTGGTTCAAGGTGTACTAGCTATTAAAATTTGCTACTAAGGTGATTCTTATGTTTGCAATCCCCTCAACATATTTTCCCCTTCTTATTATTTTATTTTAAAGTTCCGTTATTGTTATTTCCTCGTATATTATTTTATTGCATATGTTCATTTTATTTATCGTGTCCTAGCCTCATCACTACTTCGCCGAGGTTAGGCTCGACACGTACTAGTACATGGGGCCACTTGTACTGATATTACACTCTGCAAGTTTTGTGCAAATTTCGGTGTCGGACCTCGTGGATTAGAGTTGGGTTGCTGCCTTCAGTCCATCAAGAGTTCCAAGGTAGATCTGCCAGCGTTCGCAGATCCTGGAATTCCCTTCCCTCTATCTTAGTTTTTCATGTTTTTCTTCATTTTGAGGACAAATGTATTTTCTTTAGAACCAGCATTGTAGAAATTCTTAGAATTTAACGAATTGTGACACCAGATCTTTGGGTAGTCGTGTAATAGTGTTTTAAACTATTATAGCATTTTCTGTACTTCTTATTTGTCTAGTTTAAACTTACTTTTACTTACCATTTTGGTTAGTGATTGGTATGATAGAACTGTATCTGTTGGATTGCCTAACATTCTAAGAGTTAGGCATCATCATGATCCCGATGGTGGAAAACCCGGATCATGATAGGATAAAATTGCACATTAATTCTCAATAGCTTGGGAGTCTCTGAAACTCGAATTCGTGATACTAGGAATGCGTATTTGGATCGAATATTCGAGAATCCAAACCGATCCATCCTATTTGGATGTTAGGATATTTTTTGTTGGATATTCTAATCAGATATGAGTTAATTTTTCTAAAAGTTTAGATATTCGGATAAGATCGTATCATATATGGATTGGTATAATTTTAATCTGTTCCAATCCAAAATCAAAATTATATGGATATGTATAAATATCATACTTACATTTCAGGGTTAAGTCTTCTCATTTCATTTGCCTCTCTTTATACTCTTCTTTTCTTAGTTTATATCGAAGTCTCTCTCTAACTTCTATACAGATTGCTTTGTCTGCTTCTCTTATGGCTTACCTATGTGTCTCTGTTCTCAGTCTCTCCTTTCTATCAACATACAACAAAGCATCTTCTTTATTAGATATTTGTTCTAAATTTCAGTTTATTTTAGTTTTCTATGAAACTTTTGTTTTTGTCTATTGCTACGAAAGACATTTGATCCCTTTCTATTTAATAGAATGGTGATAGAAAGCCTTAAAAAGTACCGCAACCAATTAGATTGTTAGTATCCTTAATAAGGCGTACAATTCGATCCGAAAATCAAAAATATTTACCTGATCCAAATTTTAAAATACGATATGATCCAATTTACTTCGGATTGCATTTTATTAAATTCGAAATCCAAATTTAAAATCCGAAATATGAAAAATCTGATTCGATCCGACTGATGCAAATCCCTACGTGATACTAACAATTCACATTGTGACCTCTAACAATTGGACTAGGGATTTACTGAAATCTAGATTCGTGATAATACAATCCAAATGATGATTTTCTAACAATTCGGCTATGGATAAGTACACAGTCTCGTCTTGAGATCTAAATTCGATATTTTCCTTGGAAGGTATCGAATTTTTTTGGAATGGAATAATATTGATTCACATTGTATAGTGCAATGACTTCTAATTTGCAAATTATGCTAGTTCTAGTTTTAGTTAATCAACCATTTGAGCCCAAGTCAGTAAAGTAATTAACCAAATACAAGTAACTGTTAGGTGTTTCCCCTGATATTCTTACTATATTTGATTTTTCTATCTCTTCAAGGAAAGAGCAACATGTTTACCATATTTGGGGTTTTCTTGTTCTAACAGGAAACTATAATTTTTTTTCATATTTGACTAGTTCTTTTTCTTGGAGGAAAATGTTTGGACTTCTATTAATTGAGGATCATTCATTCTCACTCAGTAACATCCACAATGTAACTATATGGGATTTTGACGAGGGCAAAACACAACACAAAATTATTGCTCGCTAGTTAAAAATAGTATAGCTTAATTATCATCTCCATATGGTTTTGATTTAAACGATGTTAGTATAATCCTCAGTTGATTGCTATCCTGGAAAATTAACATTTGATTTTATGACTATTATTATGATTAACTACTAAAAATTAAACAATTAACAATTGATCACAAAAGATAGCAGATGAGCAACAAAGGAATATACATGATTGAAATAAGGGTAATTGACTAGATAGGTGTAAGATAATTGACTCGGGATATATTCTTGAGTTAGTTCACTCAATAATACTGTTGATTCTCATGAATTCAACAACTAATCATATTATACTTGAAGTTAATATTCTTCTTTCGATCAAACGTTAAATTCAGTAATTAATCTAATTGAAGCACAGTAAAGAATTGCAACAATAAAATGATGGGTATAATTTAAAGGGTAATTTCGCACGAATATTTCCCTATTTTCTAGTTCGATTGACAATTCAAGAGGTGCTTTTGATTATCTATTTGAATCACGAATTTAAACTAGAGAATAAGATGTGAACAAATCAATATCAAACTCCTTATTCGATTAAAAATAAAAAGAAATAACTCCACAATATAAATTAAAGCTCCATCAATTAATTCTATCAGTTATCATGATCAAATCCTAAATCAAGTTATCAAAATATTATATCTGCCAACACCCCAATGGAAATTACTCCATATCAATGAAAAAGTCATCTCAATAAAGTTAAGAACAAAGAAAACATCAATTCTAATAATTCGATGCAAACTCCCTTTGAAATCTTGATGAATTCTTGAGTCTTCTTGCCTTGGTTGTTTCTCCAATCTTTCGCAGGTCAAAAGTCCTCTAAATTATATTTTGGTGTATCTATACCATGTAGAAACAAGCCCGGACGAAGCTACCCTTTCCTAGACGAACAAGGAAATCCAGAGAGCTCGCGAAAAGCCTGTCAGAGAAAATTTGCACTTACAAGCCGCACACCTTGCGGCGCCCCATATGGAGAGGCCAAATCTTTTTCTCAGAGTAAATTCTCTCATCCACTTATTGACATCCACACTTAGTTCTCGACCCCCAAATGTAATCTCGGCTTAATATTTTGTGCTTCTACTCAGATTTTAAAGCTCCAACTTGTTCGATTACCTTAATAGCTCGGGATCATTTCTTTCAAAGCATAAAAAACGCAATAAGTGTAATTCACTGTCATTTGAGTTCAAATACACGTAAAATGCATTACTTAGAGTGCAATACAATGGTAAAATAGGGGTTTCTAACTTACCATCAACACCCCACACTTAGACCATTTCTCGTCCTCGAGAAATCAAATTACACTTCACATAAGAATGACTTTTTCATCAAATAACTTTCCTAACACATCATGCCAAGAATATTTAAAATAGACTAAGCACCATATCATAACACCCTAGCCTCAAGACTCGACTCAAAAGTAGCAAGCATTTTTCAAAGGATGTTCTCTTACTCAAACATAGAGGTCAAAAACTTTACCTTAACTTCACAAGTCATGTGCCCTCAAACAAATAATAGAGAGTAGTTCCATAATCAATAAAGTTTAAGAACAATTAGGAACTCAAGATAGAATGAATTCACTCATTCCCAGAATAAAATTCTGGCATCACATAGAATTTGCCATAGGCCTGCCTTTAGTATAATACTCTACTAATTGAGCTCATTCAGTCAACGATTAAGTAGGACTTTATTTTGGTTGTAATGTAGGCTGCAAGAGGGGTAAGATACATACAGATATAATGGCTATAATTCCCTAAGAACTTTAATACATATGCATTAACAATTCAAACCCCCATACTATGTTGAACCCAACCCCAACCTTCATTCATAATAGCATCAAGATCCCAATATCTTTAAGCCCAAACAAGATGAGAACTACCACTAGATAATCTATTTTTTATTTTTTGAGTTCTGATTTTTTTCTTTTTCCTTTTCCAATCAAACTCTTTTTTCAATTCTCTACAAGTGGATCTTACAATTTTTCAAACAGTGCACCTTTCTCCCTTTTCTATAGTTTCACTCAAAACCTGACAATACGTTACTTAGCTTTTACATGCTCATAACAAAATCAAGTACTCGAGAAAGGTAACATGTTCAAGCAGATAGACAATTCAAGCAAAGGGGATCAGACTTTTGTTGTGGTTTCCAAAGAAGTAGGATTACATGTTCAACGGGCTAACTAAGATACACATTAATTTAGTAGGTAAAAGCATATATTTGGCTCAACAAGAAAATGCCTATATCACTTCCTAGACTGAACAAGACTACTATTTCGCTTTACAAATACATGAGGCAAGTTCTAGACATCAAACAACATACACAGAATATCACAAAACCTTACACACACATTGGCACATAACTCACTTAGGAACGGATCTATCTTGACTCTCTAGTCAAAGCAATTAAGCAGAGTCACAATCAAACAAGTGAAAGTACCTATCCATGAGTCAAGAACTGAGCTTGTGCATCACAACTAAGGCACTCACTTCTCTCAAGATACAACAATGCCAAGGAAATTGCTTCAACTTAGCACTATGATCAATATTCTTTTCCTATAAAAATAAAAAAACTAACTATACATGGTTCAATTAAAACTCTTGGAAAAGAACCATGGTACAAAGAAAATCAAGGGGGAATTGTTACACTACCTAAAAAGAGACTAAAATATTTGGATTTTCAACTTTTTTCTTTTTTCTTTTTGTATTTTTATCGTTCAACTTCAAATCCCACAAGAAACCAATCGATAAAATCCATCACTGGAAAGAGTCAAAACTAAACAATTAATTACTAACTATTACAAGTCGATAGAATTCTGAGTTACCGATAGAATTTAGAGTTATAATTTACAAATCATATTGTTTAAGAAAGAAAGAAATGAATCAAACAAAATTAATTGGAAAATAGAAAACAAATACAAATACAGCCAAATGGAGCACCCCACCCCACACTTAAGAAATTACATTGTCCCCAATACAAAACAGTAAAATAAGAGTGAAAAAGTAACTTTCTGAGGCCCTTGGTCAACTCATCATCAACACCCTCAAAGGTGTGTAGGTATTCCTTATCATCAGAGGGAACAAAGTTTACATCCTCATCTGGTGGAATTTGTTCTCCAACTACCAAACCCAACTACTGTTGAGTGAAACGAAGAGCGAATGGTCCTCCTGCAGCTCTGCCAAGTCAGTCTCCCCTTGAGTAGTATGAAGGCGCATATTAGCAAATAACAACTGCAGTGTCTCTTCAACACGAATAAATCTCTAATCTATAAGAACAACAACAAGAGGGGGGGGGGTCTGTCACAACTATGACATCAAAAGGCTTAACAGGCCACAAAACCTAAATCTTTCGATTATAATGGTACTCCTTCTCCACATTGTGTATCCATAGAAAGTGCATGATCATGCTCATAAAGTACAAGTGGCGGGCCCTAAGTGTTCGTACTCGATCCATATGCTCAAGCATAATATTACCCAGATCAAACTTCATCCGAGTCAAGATAGCATAAGGAGTTACACCTTCAACCGGAGACGTCAATATTGTTCAGGGTAGGCGTGATCTTTGCATTAGTAAACTATAGAATGGATCTGGCGGGACGCTAGAAATGGCACTTCATCTTGTCTTTGTGTAACTCATTAGCATCTTGTATCCATGTCGCAAGAGACCCCCACGCCACACAGCTGGCGTCTTATACCAGGATAGTGGGCCGGTGCAGCAACCTCAGGAACAACTTATGCGAGTGCTCGATGAAACCCATGGTTTGATTGATTACCGGGGAGGAAAAGGAAATCATCTTGCTTCTCACCTCCACTTCATACACCGCATCTAAACTGGCCTCAGGTTTCCAGTTAGTTTAGAATTCCTTGACCATGTTCACGTTCACCGTGATGGAACAAGCTTTCAAAACCCAGGTATCTGATGTTGTTGTAAATCCCTAAGTACTTCTTGGCTAGCTTAACCATCATCAGTGACAACTTCTCGTTCGAGACTCATGGTTGGAACAAAGGTTCAGTACCACATCCTAGCATGAGCTGGCGCATCCCGAATGTCATACTTGCGGCCCGGTACTACTTCTGTATTGGGATCAATTTACTCATTTTCCTCCTCCACTAGGGAGGGGGGAGTAGTCGCCTTCCTCCTCGACGGCTACTAGAGGAAACCTTGGAGGAACCTGTGTTAGAATGTTTGCTAGGACAGCGAGATATTGTACCTACACAAGACGAACAACATTAGCCACAAGACTTAAAACAAAAATAAGACCAAACGGGGTAACCATCCCACACTTATGTTATTGGCATGTTCACAAGTACAATGCATATCGGGGACTCAAACCAACCCATTGAAATCACGCCACAAGTAATAAACAACCTAACCGATTACCAACATACTATTACAACAACATAACCACCGATGACGCTTGTGTAAAATAGAAAATTAAGAAGCTAAACTGGCAACTAAGAAAAAAGAATAAGAAGTTAGTCTAATTTACCACTAACAAAATAAAAAAGTAACAATACAACACTACACACGTACTTAGCGTGAACCGGACACCCCAATTAGCAACTAGCAATACATTAGACTAGGGACTAGCACATTAAAGTTTTATAATATAAGAACATGACCTCCTACCCACAGTTATCATCAAAATCACATTATCTCATAACAAATTTTCTCTAATTAAGCAGAACTTCACCTTCCATGTCATTGGGGCATTTTATCAAATAGATTATATTTATCAATCTCAACTCATAATTTCAACTTCAATTGGTCTAGGACCACTACACAATAATGCCAATCAACCTTCCAACAATAACCACAACACCACCAGAATATAACAATAGCACAAAGTACTCCAACACTTCACAAAACACCCTTCAATTTTCGGCCATATTGGCACCCCCACCATAGTTCACCACACAATTCATCCAATACCATCAAAATATACCAAAAATTACCCAAAATCAAAAGAACAATGAAAATCCCACAATATGATGCACAATTTTTATCCAAAACATGAACATTAACAAAAGAGGCCTAAACACTGCCTAGGGTTAGATATATGAACTAAATTACATAAATTTGATCCTTTTTCTTTTGATATTTTTAGTAAACTGATGGGGGGATGAGGAGAATTACTATATAAAGGAGAGTTATATACTATAGGACTTTTTGTTCGAGTAGGAATATTACTACTAAAAGAGAAGAAATAAAAAAGAAAACTTACCTTGATGAGTGCTGGAGGTGGGAGAATTGCAGGGGAAGAACTTTGAAGAAGAAGAAGAAGAAGAAGAAGAATGGACGATTTGGGGGTGATTTAGAGAGGAACGTTTTGATTGAGAGAATGAGAGGTATGGAGGGTGTGGGGGAGGGAATGGTGGGTTAGAGTAAAAGTGGCGGCTGTTTCTTTCAAGGATTTTTCAAATTAATTTTTTTAATGGCCGTCATTTTACACTGCCGCATTGTTAGGTGCTGTGCCCCATGTGAAACGGTAGTGAAGATATTCAGAGAGCTGAGTTCTAGCTGATTTTCCCGTTTGTCCTAGCGCGGCACCTAGAAAATTTTTGTCAAAGTTCCGGTGATGTTTTGCTTTTTAACCCAAAGGTTGCACCCCGACTCTATTATATACTTATTTTGTCTTCAATTTTATACCTGTCCGAACAAGTACCAAAACCCCAAAACTCTAATAATCTTAATATACAATTATCTAAACTGTCATATATAAGTAAGAAAAAAGGGTTAGAAGTAGTTTGGAGTTATAATCGTCTGCTTGACTCCATCACTCGTGCTCATTTGATCACGATGCCAGGGGATTGCTTGTCAAATCCTCCAACAAGGTACTATTTCAACCTATGCCCATTCACCTTAAAGCTTTCATTCTCTTCCTCATCCTATATTTCAATGGCGCCATATGATGAGATGTGTTTCACCACATATGGACCTGTCCATCTTGACTTGAATTTTCCGGGAAACAACCCAAGTCTACTATTGTATAGTAAGACATTATCCCGTTCATGAAATTCCTTTGGCTTAATCAGATGATCATGTCATCATTTTGCCTTTTCCTTGAAAATTCATGTATTTTCATACGAGTCCAGTCTATACTCCTCCAATTCATTCCTCTGCGACAACATGTACTCACCTGCAAGTTTAAAATCAAGATTAAGCATCTTAATTGCTCAATAAGCTTTATGTTCTATCTCAACAGGTAGGTGATATGATTTTCCATACACTAATTTGAACGGGCCTATGATTGTTTTGAATGCAAATTTAAATGCCCATAGAGCTTCATCCATATTTGCAGACCGATTCTTACGAGAAGCACTAACTGTCTATTCAAAATTCATTTAAGTTCATGGTTTGCCACTTCAACTTGCCCACTTGCTTGGGCATAGTACGGGGTTATTGTTTTGTGTGTAACCCATACTTAGAAAATAATGCAGTGAACTTCTTATTCACAAAGTGCGATCTATTGTCAGTGATAATCATTCGAGTTGTCCCAAAGCGGGTAAAAATGTTATTTCATAAGAACTCACACCAAACGAGCATCATTGGTCCTAGTAGGGATTGATTTGACCCATTTAGAGATGCAGTCAATAGCTATTAGGATATACTCATAAGAATGAGACGATGAGAGCAGACACATGAAGTCAATGCCTCAAACGTCAAAAATTTTACACACCAAAACGTAGTTTAGTGACATCTTATCCTTCTTTCTAATGTTACCTGCCCTTTGACACTTGTCACGTGCAACTATATATGCCCGTGTTTATTTGCACTAAGTAGGCCAATAGAAACCAATTTCTATGACCTTTGATGCAGTGTAATTTCCACCATAGTGTGCTCCAGTTCCTTCATGGCTATGAGAAAAGTTCTGCCATCTCTTCTTCAGGCGCAAACATCACACCATCTACACACAGTTTAAGCATGAAAGGGTCATTCCAAATAAATTTTTACCACACCTTGAAGCATCCTTCTTTGATCAAGAGAGAGGTTACGAGGCAACCAACCACTAGCCAAAAATTTAGCTACAACATCATACTAAAGCGGCCCTTCAGAGACAACATCAATAGAGAAAATTTGTTCATCAGGAAACTCTTCCCTTATTTCAACTGTTTCAACTAGTGGTTTCTCAGGTCGAGATAGATGATCTGCAACTTGGTTTTCTATGCCCTTTCTATCCTTGATCTCATCATATGGGGCTTGGACTCATTCTTACTCAACATGTATTTCAAGGCTGAGTGATCAATATGTACAATCACTTGACTCCCCAACAGATATGACCTAAACTTATCAAAAGCAAAGACCTCATCAAAGAGCTCTTTCTCAGTAGTGTCATAGTTTCCTTGAGCATCATTCAACGTCATTCTTGCATCCTAAACATCTTGTCTTTTCTTCGCCCCAGAATTGCCCTCACATCTACATCATTAGCATCGCACATTATTTTAAATGGTTGGATCCAATCAGGTGTCACCATAATAGGAGAACTCATAAGCTTTTCCTTTATCAATTCGAATGCTCTTAAGCACTCTACAATGAAAACAAACTTGACATCTTTCGTTAGAAATGCAGTCAACAGCTTGGTAATGCAAGAGAATTTTTTTATAAAACTCTTACAGAACCAATATGTCTCAAGAAACTCCTTATGCTTTTTACAGAAGTTAGTGGAAGGAGCCTAGCAATTACATCAACCTTAGCTCTATCAACTTCAATGTCATGTGTAATCACCTTGCAACCCAGGAAAATTCCCTCTTTCACCATGAAATGGCACTTTTTCCAGTTAAGAACTAAGTGAGTGGCTTCACAACATTTAAGCACAAGCTCCAAATTCTTCAATAAATCCTCAAAGAGGGTGAAATTATTCATGAATACCTCTAAACACTTCTCTTTCAGATTGGAGAATATAGATATCATGCACCTCTGTAAAGTGGAAGGTGCATTACACAACCCAAATGGCATCCTCCTGTAAGCAAAGATACCCGACGGGCAAGTGAATGTGTTCTTCTCAAAATCTTCTGGGGCAATGGGTATCTGATTGTAGCCTGAGTACCCAAGAAGCAATAACTTCCATGTCTAGCCACTTTCTCGAGCACTTGATCAATAAAGGGGATTGGAAAGTGGTCTTTCCTTATTGCATCATTCAATCTTCTATAAGCAATACATATTCTCTACCCAGTGACTATTCTTATAAGGATAAATTCATTGTCTTCATTCTTCTCCACTGTCATGGCCCCTTCTTAGGTACAACTTGCACTAGACAAATCCAATGGCTAGTAGAGACGGGGGAAATCACTCTTGCATCTAGAAATGTGATGATCTATTTGTGCATTACCTCCTCCAATTTTTTGTTCAACTTGCATTGGGCTGCACCACTGGCTTGCTATTTTCTTCCAACAGATTTTCTTGCTTGCAAATGATTATACTGATTCTTTGAATATCAGCTATACCCAAGCCAATAGCCTTCTTGTACTTTTTCAGAAGCTCCACCAGCTTTTGCTCATGTGTACTTGTCAAGTCAGCAGAAATAATTATACAAAAAATTTTAGTTTCAAGAATAGCATATATTAAGTAAGTGGAGAGGACTTTCAATCCACATTAATCTTAGAAGCTTCTCCTTTAGTCCCTCCTCATCAACCAGTTGATTCTCAGTTTCAAGAGCTTCAGCCTCTTTCTTTATTTCATGATCTCCATCCTCCAATGTGCTAGACTGAGTAATACACCTCTCTAGAGTATCTCCCATATAACATCTAGCTTGAAACACTAGTAGGCGGACGCCTCATCACTTGGGTATTTCATCATTCTCTTCTTCTGGAATGCCACTTTTTCATTGCCCACTTTGAACATAAGCTGCCTCTTATAGATATCAAGGATAGCTCTTCCTATACATAAAAATGGCCTCCCTAAAATTAGAGGTAGCTCCTTGTTCACCTCCATACCACAATAAAGTCTATGAGGATTACAAATTTGTCCACCCGCACTAAAATATCCCTAATGATTCCCTCAGGTAAAATGGTGGTCTGGTCAGCTAGTTGTAGGGACAATGGTATTGATTTGATCTCTCTAAGCTCACCTTCTAGCTTCCTGAATACATACAGAGACACTAGATTTATAGACACCATAAAATCACAGTGCGCCTTGTCGAATTTATCACTCCCCAACGAGCATGGTACAACTTCCTGAGTTATCACACTTTTGGATAATTTTATTTTGCAATATTGCATTGTAGTGGGCATTCAACTTGACCACTGTTGTCTCCTCCAATTTTCTCTTGCTAGGCAGGACTTCCTCAAGAACTTTGCATAAGCAGGTATCTGAGTGAGTGCCTTTGTGAAGGGAATGTTCAAATAAAGTTGCTTGAGCATCTCCAAGAATTGACCAAAACATTTGTCAAGTTTTTCTTGCTTTATCTTTTGAGTGAATGGTAGAGCTGGCATAAGTCTACTTGCTCAATCTCCTTTTATACCCCACTACTCTAGCCTTTATGATCTTCACTCTTTTTCTCTTCCCGTGTCTCGGTCTACTAGTTCACCTTTGTTCTTGCTTTCACAACTGGTCAGCCAATGTTTTTCCACTTCTCATAGATATATCTCCTTTGTGTTCTTTTCAGTGTCTGAGGGTAAAGTCCTACGAGTAGGGGTATACATAGGCTGGGTTGGTTCAAATTTTACAATTACAAAGCCTAACCAATTGTGTTGGGTTATTAAAGCTAAAGGCCAAATCAAACCAATAAAAATCAGGTTTTTCAATGTCGGTTTTTCTCGGGTTTTCTCAGGTTTTTGGGTTATTCGGATTTTTTCGGATTTTTTCCCCAGTAAATCTTCGTAGAATAAAACATATAACGTATGCTCAAAATATTTCTGTAATCCTAGTAAGATACAACTATATAAAGTATTTTTCAAGAAAATAATACAAAATATGAGATGTGTCATGACATTATCCTTAAATATTCAACAATAAAGACAATAAAATTATGTAATATAAATATTGCTAATTAAAAATTCATAATAAAAATAAACATAATCTAAAAGCACTAAGTCATACTAAAATAAATAGACTAATAAAGGAGTATTAATTACATGATTAAAAGCTAAAGCAAAATAAAAATAGGTATGCATTTTTATCTAAATTATTGCAAAATAAAAAATAGGCAATCAATACATTCTCGTTCGTAATATTGAATTGAATGTCTTTTGTTAGTATTTATATTGATTGTTAGCATTATGTAATTTACTAATATTATGGCTATAGAACTTATTGGAGCATTCAAAAGTTCTAAGTCCAACATTAAAATAATACCATAAAAGATAAAATTATGAAATTTTTTAAGAAATATTTATAAATTACATTACAATAAGTATATTATATATTAAATATATCTAAAATTTCTATATGTAATGTCGGGTTGGTTTGGTTTCGGTTTGACTTTATTTAGTTAGAACCAAACCAAACCAATTATGGTAGGGTTTTTTTTCCAACACCAAACCAAATCAACCCAAACCATAATTGGGTTTTTTTTCTCGGTTTGACTCGGATTATCGGGTTGGTGGGGTTTGTCAGTTTCCTTTGTACACCCCTACCTAGGATCCCTCTTAAATAACAAATTTGCATTCTTTCCTAAATGTCTTTTCAAATTCCAGATGGTCGTGCCCTGGTCTCGGATGGATGTTCCCTGGTCTCGGATGGTTGTGCCTTGAGTTTCAAATTTGTCATCTTATTTGTTGATGAATGCCTTCATGGGATCCTTCATACTAGACTGATTTGACTGATGCGGCCGGTATTGTTGCCTTTACTAGTTCTGAAAACCTGGTGGTCTTTGACTCTAGGGTCTGAGCTTATTTTGTTGTCATGAGTTCAAGCTCCCACTAGGTTAACTCCACGAAAAACCTGGATGTCTTTGACCCATATCATTATAGTTGTTCCCATGTTGGTAGTTTCCTCTATTATAGTTCCCCGCCACATTGATTTCATAAGCTGAAGCTTGAACTTCATGTGTAGGGTTTCCCATTCCACAAAATTCACATGCTGCATGCGGCTCACTCTGTACATTGGCCAATGTCAGCTTTCTTATCTCCTTGGCCATAGTATCTGATGGGATTGCATGGATATGTTAAAGTCCACCTGGTGAACCCCAACTAATTTTCTTCTCTCATTACTCTCAGCTGGCTACTAGTTAGCGTCATCAGATAATTCATCAAGGATTAAGACAAATTTCTCCGGAGTTTTCTTCATTAGTGGACCTTCGTATGCAGTATTCAGAGTTTGTCGCGAGGTAGGTATCAGTCCATCCCAAAAATCGTGGAGCTTCATCCAAGCATCAATTCTGTTGTGCCGACACTTTCTGACTATCTCCTTGAATCTTTCCCAAGCTTCAAAAATCGTTTCTGTCTCTTTTTGGCAGAAATTGTGGACTTTGCTTCTTAATTCCCTATTTTTGCAGCTGAGAAGTACTTGTCAAGAAATGTTTTGGTCATGTTTTCCCTAGTCCCGATTGAACTTGTGGGTAAGCTATGATTTACAGTGTGTCGCGTCATCTTTCGAGGAAAAGAGGAATTCCCTTAAGTACACCGCATATTTTGCTACTCCATTGTAGTAGAAGGTGTTCATGATTTCTTCAAAGTCCATTAAGTAAGAGTTAGGATCTTCATTCACCTTCTCTCTGAAGATACAATTGTTTTGGATGGTTTGAAGCAAGCCTTGATTCAACTCGAAGTTGTTTGCTCATATGGGTGGAGGTCTGACACTAGATAGTCCTTGATTATAGACTGATCTAGCATAGTCACCCAATGGTCTTCCAGGCCTGGGTGATGCATTCTCGTACTAGTCTTCAAGCAAGGGCCGGCTTAGATTGAATCTTCGACATGTATTATCAGCAATTCCCCGGGTAGCTTCAGCTACTATCTGTGCAACTTCTTATTGTCCTGTCTCTCTTCCAGCTAAGTCTATTCCATCATTCTCCTTGTTTGCCACGTTATCTTGAGTCGAAGTATGACCCAAGAAATTTTCTGTTAACTCTCTTTCTTTTCTCAAGTGTTGCAGGTAATTTTCCAACTCTAGTTTATAGGGCATCACTTTCTTTGAAAAAAATTGAGTTATACACGAGAGAAATCAAACAAGTATCTTGCACACAAGTAAGAAAACATGAATAACTAAAGTAAAAATTGGTTCCTCAATTAGTACTAAAAATAAAAATTATTTTAAATACTATTGATTATCAATCCTCAGCAATTGCATCAAAATTTGACGAGCGCAAAATACAATACTAATTATTGCTTGCTAGTAAAAGATAGTATAGTTTAATTGTTGTCTCCACAAGGATTGGCTTTAAACAGTGTTCGAATAATCTTCAGTTGATTACTATCTAGAATGATTAATACTTTATTTGATGACTATTACTACGCTTAACTACTAAAAATTAGGCAATTAAAAATTGATCATAAAAGACAACAGATGAGCAACGAATGAATATCAATGAGAGGAATAAAAGTAATTGACTAGATAGGTGCAAGATAATTGGCTCGGATCCAATTTTTGAGTTAGTTCACTCTATAATACTGTTGATTCTCATGAATTCAACAGATAATCAAATTACACTTGAAGTTATTGTTCCTCTTTCGATTAAACATTAAATTCAATAATTAATTCAATTGAAGCACATTAACTAATTGCAACAATAAACGGCTGATCTAAAGTGTAACTTCTCATGAATATTTTCCTAATTTCTATTTCGATCAACAATTCAAGAGGCTATTTCGATTACCTATTTAAAGCACAAATTTA
Organism: Nicotiana benthamiana; assembly: GCA_034376525.1. Lineage (NCBI taxonomy): Eukaryota > Viridiplantae > Streptophyta > Magnoliopsida > Solanales > Solanaceae > Nicotiana > Nicotiana benthamiana. Next base: position 171,714,984 of record CM067339.1, read on the forward strand.
AACTGGAGCATAAGATGTGAAGAAATTCAATATCAAACTCCTCTTTCGATTAAGCAAAATAATAAATAACTCCACAATACAAACTAAAGCTCCGTCAGTTAGTTATAACAATTATAAAAAATCGAATCCCTAATCAAGTTATCAAAACATCGTATCAATCAACACCCTAATAGAAATTACTCTATAGCAATGAAAAAGTTATCTCAATAAAGTTTAAGAACAAAGAAAACATAAATTCTAATGATTCAATACAAAGTCCATATTGCACCGATTGCAAGGTGAAATCTTATTGAGTTACAGAGTCTTCTTGCGTTGGTTGGTTCTCCAATCTTTCGTAGGCCAAAACTTCTCTAAAAACGTATTTTTATTATATTTATACCATGTATAAACAAGCCCGAATGAAACTACCTTTCCTAGCCGAACTAGAAAATCACTCTAACAATTTTGCACACCCAGAGCTCGCAAGAAGCCTGTCAGATCAAATTTTCATTGTCGCGTCGCGCCCCATGCATCGCGGTTGTGTCTTTTTCTCACAGTAAATTCTCTCAATCACTTTTTGACATCCAAACTTGGTGCTCGACTCCCGAACGTGATCCTGGCTTAATTTCTTGGGCTTTTATTGAGAGTCTGAGACTTTAAAGCTCCAACTTGTTTGATTTTTCTCCAAATTGCCTCAATGGCCCATTAGGATCATTTCTTGCAAGGCATAAAATACGAAATAAGTGTAATTCATCATTTGAGCTCAAATACACGTAAAATACAATAAAGAATGCATTACTATGACTAAAATGCGGGTTTCTAGCCTACCATCAGGTTTGAGAGTTTAGTTTAGGAGGAGAACCTTTCGGGACAAGTGTTAGCGTGTCACTTGTGTTTGCCTATTCGTGTGGTTGTTCTCTCGATATTACTCTATTTTACATAGTGAATTGTTAATCTCCACTGTGGAAATAGGTTAATTGACCAAACCACGTCAAATATTTGTTTATCTTTTGGTGTATTATTCTTCTGTTGTTTGGTTTATTGTCGTTCGAGTTTTGCATTACTAACTTCCGCATGACACCTGATTTTTTTCAAACCTAAAAATAACTATTTTGCCGGTACTTCCTCTGATGCTTCCCGTTCATTCTTCTTCATTCATCATTTTGATAAAGTGTCACCCCGTTACTATTGTGAATATGTATCAATTCTAACTGTAATATACTTTGAACATATAACGATCACTTGCCGAAAGTTTTAAACGTGTGAATGAAGAGTATTTTTAAGTTTGTCGGTTATACACCTAAATACTTCGATAAGTTTGAATGTTTGGTTACTTGACGAGAAACGTTTTTTTTTATTACCCACATTAATTATTTCTTAATAATATGAAACCGTAGCAGTTATATTGAACAAAGTAAGCATGGGCAACTCTAGGCTTGGGCATGAAAATGCTGGGAAATGGACATCAGTGTACCATATTAGGTGCATAAATGGAATGGCAAAAGCAGGTGAAAATAGGGTGTGATTGATGATGGAACCTGAAAATTGAAAATAAGCCATAACTCTTCACCCATTTGTCTAACAAAAATAAATTTGGAGCTGACTTTGTCTGCTCCTTTATTAGCAACCTGCGTCACTACCCAACCCACTCTCTCACTATTTTTACTCACTTACTATGGGAAGGGACGACACAAAATTCAATAATACAATTGCCCCATACTTGTACTTGGTTAACAACTAGTTAAATCAAGTCCACATCAAACAACTTTTAATTCTGGGATTTTTATATATACATCTCATATAACAAACCTTACTACCATTATTGTGCATGGTTTGTTTATTACCCTCATATCTCATGTTTTTGTTACACAATATGTACCAAACGGAATCTTTCCAGATGTTGCCTCCTAAAATAACGCCTTTATTAAGGCTCAAATCTATGTTAAATGAATTGTATCCTAAAATAACTCCTGTATTTATGGCTCCTAATTAATCTTTGATTTTGTACCAAATAAATGCTAATAAAGAATGGATCCAAGAATTTTAACATTTTGTATCATTGTAACCAAGGGCTATCATTCGTTATTTTCTTGCCACATACCCTCTCCAAACTTTGTTTTCCATTTAGAAGCCAACTTGGATAAATTAGGGTTCTTCTCCAAATTGGAGAAATTAAGTTGCTGCGAATATTTAGTGAGAGCTTCCTGGTATGATATCTTCTGTTATTTTCATAATTCTTTCTTATAATCTCCTTTCTATGTACCTTTTCTTCTCTAATTTCATCAAAGGTAGTGTTTGATATGGTTGGAGAAGTTGATGCACGATCTAAGTTCATTCTTCCAAGATTGGTTGAAAAATTGAAGGAGTTGGAAGAAGGATTAGCATTTTATGAAAATAACCACAACAACTAGATGGAGATTGAAGGCAAATGGTACTTTCATATTATTTGGGCACAAATTCAACAAAGAATTGGAAGATAACAATACATTATCCCAGAAACTAAAGGTAATATATTCTTGTTTGGTGCAGGAAAAAAAAAACAAAAAAAGTAGTAGTTGTTGAACTTGTTTCCAGTGAGTTTTTAAAATGTAGTCAATTGTAGTTAAATGTAGTTAAGGTTATATGAAGTGTTTCCAGTAAAATTTTAAAATATAGTCAATTGTAGTTAAATGTAGTTAAGGTTATATGAAGTGTTTCCAGTGAGTTTTTATAGTGTAGTCAAATGTAGTTAAATGTAGTTAAGGTTATATGAAGTGTTTCCAGTGAATTTTTAAAATGTAGTCAAATGTAGGTAAATGTAGTTAAGGTTATATGCAGTGTTTCTAGTAAGTTTTTAAAATGTAGTCAAATGTGGGTAAATGTAGTTAACGTTTATATGCAGTTTGTTTGTAGCTTATTTGTAGTTAACTGATTGTTGCTAACATAGTTAACTTATTGACACCTTATTATTTTCTTTTTGATCTTGAATTGTAGGTGAGGGCTTCAACTGAGGTTACCGGCAGGCTTGCAAGGAGGAAGGGTCCACCGCCAAAGAATGAGAGAAATAAAGTTGAACGAAAGAAGAAGTAGAGTGTACTGTTGTAATGAACTTTGGTTGTAGTGAACAATTTTTCATGAATACTGAACAATTTTTCATGAAGTGGAGAATTATGTTAGTTTGGTTGTACTGAACAATAGCTTCATGAATACATTAGAAATTACTAATGTTGTGACTACAATTACCTACAATTCCATATAACTACACATCTATACTGCATATAACTACAATTACATAACTACAGACTAGTTATTAATCGTGAGTAATGAGCAGCTTTTAGCTTGGATTTTAGTAGTTACACCAATCAATATAATAGTATAAAATTTTATACTAGAGATGTATTTTAAACAGAATTCACAATAGCTAAGATGACAAGGTGAAGGAAGTGAAAAAAGAAATTTAGCAGGAATGGTTGTGCCTGCACTACATGATGTTATTAAAGTAGGGAAGTTACCATTTTTAAGATTCTTCCCTTACATTAAAATTCCAACTGCCTCAGGAGAAATTTATTACAATAACAAATAAATACGAAACGAAAAAATTCACTGGAAACACTTCATATAACCTTAACTACATTTAACTACATTTGACTACATTTGACTATATTTATAAAAACTCACTGGAAACACTTTATATAACCTTGACTACATTTAACTACATTTGACTACATTTGACTACATTATAAAAACTCACTGGAAACACTGCATATAACCTTAACTACACTTCATACAGAAATCGCATATTTTCCCCCAAAAAACCCTCGTTTCTCATAGAAAAATGGAATTTGAGAATTTGGGACTGAGAAGAAGAAGGAGCAATGTAGTCAAATGTGAACGTGTAAAAAAACAAATATGAAAAGATTTTGTATACACAAATCAAGCCTCTAATTAATAGTTTGAAAAGATTTTGTTCCACAAATCAAGCAAATAATTAATGAGTTGATCATTAACCTTAAATATAATTTTGGTACATAAATTGAAATGTGGTATACTTAATGTCGAGCAATAGCAGCTTAATCAAATAGCAGTTACAATAATAAAAAGCGGATTTAATCTATATAAGTTTAACATTTAATATTCTTCTCGTTGAACCCATTTTAGTTTTAAAATTTATTAACTATCTATTATAATTTTCATAAATTTTACACAAATATTTTTATATACAAAATACTGTATTAAGTTGAATCCGATAACTTAAAGCTTACATGCACCTCTGTTGAGTATTGGATCCTTGAATCCATGTTTGCCACATTTATTTATTTATAGTAATACGATCCTCATGATTAGACAAGACCAGCAAAATTCGCAATGGATATTATTTATTTTCGAAAAAAGAAAATATTTAAAAGGTGTAAGAAAACAAATATGAAAAGATTTTGTATACACAAATCAAGCCTCTAATTAATAGTTTGAAAAGATTTTGTTCCACAAATCAAGTAAATAATTAATGAGTTGATCATTAACCTTAAATATAATTTTGGTACATAAATTGAAAGGTGGTATACTTAAATGTAATAAACACAAACCTTAAACATGAGTGGTTATAAGGTTTGCTATATGGGATGTATATGTAAAAATCCCTTCTCTTATAGGTTGGCCCATTAGGAAAAAATTTGAGGAAAAAGTAAAACGCCCACCGTGGGGCTCGAACCCACGACCACAAGGTTAAGAGCATTGCGCTCTACCAACTGAGCTAGACGGGCCTGTTACCTTAGCCATTTGACAAGGTTATTTATTTTGTTGGTTGGCGTTTGAGAAATAGGTGAGCCCAGCAGGAAAAATTCTGACGAAATTAAAATAATGCTCACCGTGGTCTCGAACCCACGACCAAGAGGTTCAGGGCCTTGCTCTCTACCAAGTGAGCTAGACGGAATTCTTGTTTATGACAGTTGAGTACTTTAAATTTTTTGGTGAAGAATAAATATCGCAAAGTTGACTTGCTGTTATTGTTTAACCTCCTAGGAAAATTTTATTGTCTCGTACAATTTTCACTAGTTTTATGAGGTAAATTTTTATCTCACAATTTTGTGGACCCAAAAATGTAAGATTGAGGTCTACAATTTTGTGAGACAGAAAGGAGCCTCATACAACTAGTGTCTGTTGTATGAGACACAAAATAAAACTTCTCAACCTCCAGGCATAAATTTCAAATATTGCTGGTATTTATTTTTAACAGGTAAGTCATATACTATCATTTACTTAATTCTAACTTCTAGTAATTAAGGACCATTATCATCCAAAAGATGGTCGAGTTGACATTGATTCTAAGGTAGAGCTCTTAGTATCTTAGCCACATGATTTTAATTAAAACAAGGAGAGCCAAAAACCAGGGGGAAAATCTGATTTTGATATGGAATGTTTGATAAAAAAATACTACTATTAGTAACTCATTGCATATGTCCTAAGTAACCTTAGAATAGGGATGCTAACTTCACAAAACAAGTATTAAAGCCCTGAAGAGGATGGACATATTTTCTGGTATTGAGAAAATTATATGTTACTCTTTTTTCTTTTTCAGGATGTAATATGATAGTGTTTACAACTTTTCTATATAGGTGCAATATATTTTCATCACAATATTCTGGCTGATGTTTACAAATTACAACCATCAGTCCTCAAGTGTAGTCCACTTTTGAGTGAATATAGTGTACTGTCCAATTACGAAAAAACCGAAGAATTTGAGTAAGCCAGAGTTCGAATATTTACATATGAGATTTCAACAAAATGTATTGAAATTCCAATATAATATGCTGGAAGTTTATATGCAGGGGCTCCATAATCCAGCATGTTATGTTGAAACTTTCCATGTTTCAGCTAAAATAGTGGCTATTATTTAATAACTTTGCAAACGTTGTCTATTTTTCAATTACCTGTCCGAAAACGGGCCAATCCATCTATTTTCACATCAAACTTTGTTACAACTCAATTGACCAGAGAAACTATGCCTCAATTTCAGATTAGTTGAAACTGATTATATGAATCTTCACTACCAGGACTTGTTTTATAGTTACAAGTTACACCTATATTCAGCTGACTGTTAACATAACACAATCACCACATTCTTCCTCCCCTTCCATTAAGTAGATACTTCATCTTCTTAATCAGTACTATATCATTCTTCGTAAAAAAAAATAATATAAGGATATCCTGCATTTTATTTAAAAGATTCATGAATACTTATAGCAGAAAACAAATCCACTCTACATTAAAAGGAAGCCCGGTGTACCAAGCTCCCGCTATGCGCGGGGTCAAGCGAAGGCCGCATCACAAGGTTCTATTGTACCCGACCTTACTCTGCATTTCTGCTAGAGGCGGTTTTCACGGCTCGAACCCGTGACCTCCTGGTCATAGGGCAGAAACTTTACTGGTTACGCCAAGGCTCCAAATCCACTCTACATTAAACGCTAAGAAAAATCAACTCTATATGTGTTGATGCAACAGTATTCTAAGTTCATCAACCCAAGTTACAACTAAAATTCATTTCACATTTTTAAGAAAGATCCACAAATACTATCTGCAGTTCTGTATTAATCAAACTTAAACATGTTGGCAAACTAAACAAAGTTTGGGGTCCAAACACTCCCCAAAAGACTACAAAGAGGTAGCTACTCATAGGCACCATGAAAACTTCCTACTTACTACTGCCTTTAACACATTCTGAACAGCAGATGTAGACAACCTAAAACAAATGATGCTTCAAAGAGTTTACCAGGCTAAGTCCATTCTAGAGTTAGTCGTCTTTGCAATCTTTTGCTGAAACTCCATTTTGTTCACCATTGACATTTGAAGCTCCCTTTAACTGGGGAAACACAAAATTATCAGCTCAAAAGGCATAAATCAGTTGGCGAATAAACACGGATTTAACCATACGGTATGACTTATTAGGTAGTTGAGCGTTTTTCTACTCCGTACTGGGTGTAAGGCTAGCCTGATAGCGTCTTGTCTTAGAATGCTAGTGGTACATGTTGTGTTCATAGTATTTTCCCGCTCCGGTTTCCTAGTACCTTGTCATTGTTACTAGTTATTGATATAGCTTTTTCTATTTATTTTTCTGATTCTTAGGTCGTGACTCGCGGGTACTATCTTTCTGGCCTCTATTGTTGTTACTGTTCTATTATCTCTTTTCATCTTCTTGAGTTGAGGGTCTATCGGAAACAGACTCTTTCTCTTTGCCCACCAGGGTAGGGGTAAGGTTTGTGTACCCACTACCCTCCCCAGACCCCACTTGTGGAATTATACTAGGTTGTTGTTGTTGTTAACTTCACTATTGACCACAAGTAATAACCATTTATTTGGATAGCGTTATGGTGTTTATATGATGAAAGATATCAAACTTGATTGAAATTTTTAAAACCCAAAAAGGCAGTACTTTTTGTTTAAAACTACCAAATGGAAAGTAGTCACAAGTAGCATTACCTGCTGGAGGACCTTCTTTTGATAGCGATAGCCCTGTGATAAAGAAACAGCATGCATAAGAAATTGTGTGGTTACAAAAAGGATCTTGTACCTGTTAATAAAACATCCACAGTACTGAAATCACCTTATCAGTTCCATAAATGTAATCGCAGTAGGTGAAAACTGAAGCAAAATTACTCTGGCTTTGTCCCCCAACGTAGTGATGATAGTCATGGTAATCCGGTCCACCATAAAAAGGTATATACTTTGTGATAGTCCAAGGAAGGTCATATCTGAATTAAGAATGATGAAAATAGATCAGTTAAAACATGCTCCAATCACCATATTTACTCATGCGTGAAGTAGCGAGCAATACAAAAGAATTCTCTGCATAAACATAGGTAATGTTGCCAGCAAAAGACTCAACAACTAAACTGAGCAAAAAGTACTAGGTAGAGAGTGTTGAAAGTCTTGTAAGACCAGAAATCGTTCGCAGCTCCGTATCACAGTGGTTAGCATCAAAGCAATAAATGTGAGTCGAGCATGATGGATAAGTAGATCTAAGCTACTTTTTCAACAATGCCTATTTGTTTATTGAGTTGTTGCCCCAATGGGCTCTCCAAGCTAGCTAAATTCAGATTAGATGCAGAATCCTTAGTTAAATCGATCACTCAGGTGTAAGCTTGAGTACACCAATTTCCCGACACCGGCAATCAAAAACATATAAACAAGCTAATGCAAAAAGAAATGATCCCACATAACAGGATTAGAAATTATTCATCTGCTACTCCTAACTGGATCTCTGTACATGAATGATTAAACATAAGTATGATGCTAAACTACGCCATTTTTCACACTTTGAATTCTGAGATGCTCAAAATTTCTCACATTTACAACAGACCCCACCTGGTGGGAGTATACTGGGTAGTTGTTGTTGTATTTCTCAAGAACGAGGTGTCTCTGCCGCTTCTCAGCCCATATTATTTCTGTCAATAGTCTCCAGTATTTAGTTTCGACGAACAATGCATCATTTCAGCATCTTTTTTTAAAAACTTTTGAGATGCTGCGACTGAATAGAACTTGTTGAAATTTAGACCACTACTATGAGTGAATCTTATTCTTATGACTTTATACCAATAAGCACAGTATTTTTAGTTGTCCTATTAGAAGAACTACAAAAATTCAACTGAGAAGCAATTTAACATAATAAGGCTTAAAATAAAAATCTTGTTGTTCTGAGTATTGCCTTACATGATGCAAGAAGAAACATTTGAGTAACAAACAAAGATATTATCGATGAGATACAGACACAAGGAGCAACTTTTCTACTCCGAACACACTATTATCATATTCTTCAGGCAGTTGCTAGTAGTTAGTACATGCATAATATACACTTGCAAAGTGGTTCCAATCACTGTCCCTCCAAATAGGAAGATTTGCTTAACTTAGACATCTACTCGACAATCTTGTTTGCTTTAAGTCCAGTCTAAATCATATACAATGATCACCAGTTGGACAACATTTCTCTTGTAATGTCAAGGGGGGAAAAGGTGAATTCTGCAATATATACATATATTCACATGCATCTTCCATGACTAAGAAACTAGTACTCTTTCTATCTTAATCAAGCATTTGTTTGTGCAGATTTAGTTATCAACTTCTTCAAGTTCATTACTGAGATAGTAATACTTGTCCCAACTTGTAAGCAAAACGAATTGCTGTCTCTAACTTTAGTCCCATAGCAGTGGTGAAGACACACTACTTAATTGGGACAAAGACCAACTATCAGAGTTAAGAAATTGAAAGTGGATAGCAAGACATACGTCTCAAAATGCTAGTACTAAGAAGTCCTGCTATTTAATCGACCGCATTCTAGTTGAAGGCTTAGGCAGATGGATTACAACAACAACAAGCCTAGTGTAATCCCACAAGCGAGATCTGGGGAAGGTAAAGTGTACGCAAACCTTACCCCTGCCTTATGACGGTAGAGAGGCTTTTTCCGAAAGACCCTCAGCTTAGCCAAATGGATTATGGGAAGAAATTACTAAGTATTTTTCCGTCCGCAAGGTTTTGCACTCATGGTTAACTCTTTTTAATTTTATCATATAATACAAAAGATATCCAAAAAGTAGAGAACTTACTGACATCTTGACTTACATGTGAGAACAAGTTAACAGTAAAATCAGATTTAGAAATTTAGAAATAGAGAAAGAAGGAACAAAAAGAAGGAACAAAAAGAAGGAAAGGACCTACGTGGAAATTTAGAAATAGAGAAAGAAGGAACAAAAAGAAGACAACTTTAATCTTTCTATATGCAAAAAGCTATTATTTTAACTTAAAAAGAGATCTCATCCAATTCCATTCACTGCATACCTATTCATCCAGAGATCACAAAAGCATACAGTGAACGAGAAAAGAGAAAAGTGATAATTTTTACTGTTAACCCATGATTTGGTTAAATTATCATAGAAGATAATCACACACTTAATCACCAAAAAAGCAAAAGCGCATGCGTGCATACCCACTGTGAGTCTCAATAGCTTCAATCTGTCTCAATGCAATCCACAACCAGAATGTAACCATATGACCAGGCGCAATAGCAGGCCCAATAGCTGAGGGGATCCCGAGGATCAAAATCTCTAGCCAATGCGCATATGGCGCTGCAAAGCCTATTGGAGCTGTGTATTCATGGTGAACCTTGTGAATATTTTCATAACCCCATTTACAATGCAAGAATCTATGGATCCAATAGTTAAAATAGTCCTCCACTATAAAATATGTTCCCAACTGCAACAAAATTTCCCACAACGACGGCAAGGGCAAGCTTGTTCGAATCCCAACCATCTACATTGCCACAATTCACACACACAAAAAAAAGGATAATAATGAGTATCTCAATCACAACCTTGATCTAAAATTAAGGTAAAACCATGACTTTCAATATTGAAAACTCAATCAACCAACAACAAAACTAGAGATTCATTCTATTTAGACATATTTCATTCCTATACTAAACAATATTATGAGTACTCTCTAACACTAAATATTATCTTCTTCTTTTTTCTCTACTAACAACTCAATCAAACACATTGCTACAATTCACAACAAATTTTATGGGTAAAATATACAAGATAAAAAAGGGTATCTCAATCTGAAATCATTGATCCAAAGATTAAAAAAATTCCCTTTTCAGTTTCAACAAAACCCCATCAAATACATTGCAAAAAAGACATCTTTTTAAGAAGAACTATGAAATAAAGTAAAGAAAAATGAAGAAAATTACCTTAACAGAGGGATAAGAAACAAGCTGAAGGGGACCCACAACAAGAATGAACATACGCATAACAGACTTATAACAATTGAACACCTCAGAGAGTGAAAGATTGACTTTTGGTTGAATTTTATAAGACTGGATAGAGTTTCTGAAAAAAAGTTCAAGGAAAAGGTAATAAAGAGGGACACAAGAGAAGATTAGGAAGAGAAAAAGGATATTGTGGCAGTAAAGATTGTAATCAGATTTGGTTGCAGAGTAATTGAACCAAATTGTCTCTAGAGTTGTAAGGGATCTTCCAATGGCAGATTCTGCCTCTTGGATTGTTTTAAAGGGCAACATTGAAAAGGGTTTGTAGTGTAATGGGGTTTGAATATAACTGTTATGGAATCTTTGAAATTGGATATGGAGGAAGAAGGAGAAAGAGAGATGAAGATTTAGAACAGAACAAGTGTATAGAAGCTAGCTAGAAAGAAGACAGGTTAATATTTTTATGAGGTTTTTGTTGGGTTCTGGTTCAGTTGGCACCTTTGTATTCTTGATGAGTTTATGGAATCACATCTGGCGGGGCAAATAGGACAAATTGGAAAGTAAGGGGTGATATTTTTACTTTATTTTAATTTATTTTGATCGATGGAGGGGTTGCAGCTCGAGTAAAGTTGGAGATTTTTTTGGGTATCACGCCTCTAGTTATGGGTTGGAGGCGTGAAAACAACCTCATATAAAAATATATGATATTATTATGTATGGTTCAAAAAAGAAATGGTAGCTATTAGGAATTGAAAACATGATCTTATGTAAATTTGAACATCCTTAGTCACTAAGTTACATTTTTGAATTGTGTTAAGGGGATCTAAAACTTAATATATAAAGCTAAAAAATATATTTTACCTTATATATACAATGTAATTTTTCGACAAAGGAGGTTCGGGGAAACCCCTTGCGTCTCCCTAAATCTGCCCCTGACTTCGCACACTACGGAAGATTAGTGCATCGGATTGCAACTCCAATTTCAATTATAATATATTTGATCATCTTATTTTAGAAGTATTTTTAAAAAAAGTATTTTTTTCATTTTCTATTTAGCTAATCAATTTTAGTACTCTTAAGCACAATTAATATTTGATCAAGTCTTTAATTTTTTTGGAAAGTTTTTGATGAATCTCAATTAGCATGGGCATATATAGTGTATTAATTGAAGGATTCAATTTAACCCATAACTTTTGATGTAGAGTAAAAATAAAATTTATTAAAATTACAAAATAATGAATATGAACCTATAAATTTAAAAATATAATAAATTCAATACTAAAAAATTTAAAAAATAAACCCAAAAATTTTAATTGCGAAAAAAAAATTGAATGCTGGGTTTTCATGTTTGGGCTGTTGGCCCACTTTCCATATTAACGACAGCTAGAAGCATGTGATAGTGTCAAAAATTCGTGACAATCAAGGCATCTTCTTCTTTGATTCCCATTCTTGAGTTAGAGACCAAAAACACTTGAATTAAAAATACAGCAATTAAAATGAATAAATAAGTACAATCAAATCAACTATGGTGGTTTTGACAGAATCCGCACTAATAACAAATAACTAAGCCTCAAATTCAATTGGCAAAGAGTGTCGCAGGTTGGATAAAATCTCTTTAACCAGTTGTTCTGCGTTCAAATTTTAGGAACGAAAAACTTTTGATTGGAGATATTTTTTTTCCTTTAGTGAGTCTTTCATAATACAAATTTGAATTAATTAGTCGAGTCAATAAGCTTCAAAATTAAATATATAAAAATAATAAAAAAGAAAAAATGAACCCCAATCCTAAAAATCTTTACGAAAAATGAACAAGAAAAATAGTTGTTGTGATATTCACTATCAAGTCTCACTAAGAATTATGCAAAATGATCTTAGACAAAGAAAAGGGAGAAACAGAGAAAAGACTTTTTTTTTCTTAGACAAAGAAAAGATCCTTTTTTTTTTGTTAAAGGAAAAACATTTTATTGCATACAGAAGAATTACTGGTTACATGATCACTATCATGGATAGTGATTGTACTTAGATTATGAAGACTTGCCAACTTATTACAAACAAACACTGATATTATTCAAGTAGTGGTTAGACCTCCTTTGTCCGTCTCGATCGTTGTCAAAACAAAAACTAGAGGGGTTTTCATAACTAATAAGTGGTTGCACATGAGGTGCATGGAACCTTATTTTACCAAAATATATGCTGCTTTATTTCCCTCACGAAAACTGTGCCGGACTGCTGGGTTCCCCAACCTCCTCAACTGGTACCTGCATGAATCAAGAGTTGATTGCAAAGTTACATGGTTTTGCTGTAATAATTCTATGTATTCAACTGAATCAGTTTCCACTTTAATGGAAAACAAGATATGCTGAGTTGCTAGTTAGAGCCCATACTCTAAAGCCAACAATTCCGCATGGGTATGAGTCATAGAAGCAACCTTTACATGAAAACCAAGGATCCATTCACCAACCGAGTTTCTTATGATCCCCCTTAGGCCTCCCATACACTCTTTATCCGCTTAGGAGCCATCCATGTTTAACTTATAGAAGCACGTAGTAGGTGGATACCACTTGATGTGAATGGTGTTATTTGGGGGGGGGGGGGGGGAGCACTATTAGATGATCCCGTACAGAACTTGTATTCCATTGATCTAGTAAAGATCACTCCGGCGTCCAGATAAGTGGATGTGTTGTTAAAATATTGTGATTTTGATTTAACCAAATTTGCCCTAAAGCAAAAGGGAGAAAATCAGCCCATCTAAGGGATAGTTGTGGGGGTGGGGGAGGGGGTTAGTATCCCTCCGTAGATGAAGCTAGTGGTGCTCATGGTAGGGCAGTGCATGGGTATTGAGCCCTATATCCATCCAAAACTTTTTGACTATGTGGCATTCCATGAAAATACGGCGGATAATTTCATCAGTAGTAATGCAGACCGTGCACGTAAGGTTGGAGGAAATGCCAATATGATGTAGGTACGCATTGGTGAGTAACATATTGTAGGAGCAGAGCCAAAGGTAGAACTTTATTTTATTAGGGGCATTTAAGAACCAAATCTGATTAAAGGTAAAGTTGATGTGAGAGGGAGTAGGTAGCAAGGAGTAGAAGAATTCGTGGAAAAAAATACCAAGGACCAAAAAATGGTGTCTAACATGTATGGGGAAATGTTGGTGGACGAGGTTCTATGCATAATGTCTTCAGGGATTTTCATGAAAATCTTAGACCAATCCCAAGTTTGGCCATTTCATATGTGGGAGAGTTTGATCCCCATATCATTTTGGTTCACAGGTCCATGGACTATGGTTCTGAGGGGTGGAGAATTGGGGATCCATCTATCGTTCGAGAAGTCTATGTTATTCCCTGGTCCAAGGGACCAAGCAATGGCTTTAGAGTAGTATATGCCCCTTTAAAATATTTCTCCAAATGAAGGAGGGGGTAGAAAGACACTACTTGATGCCATATTTATTGATGAGGGTTATGGCCCATAGTAAATTAGTATGGAAGAACACCCTTCAGGAGAGACTGGTGAGCAGTGCAATGTTCTTGTCATAAGCTTTACGTATGCCTAGTTCACCTCGTTCCTTAGGCTGGGTCACAATGTCGCAATTCACATAGTGAATTGTCCTTTTTAAGGGTAGAGAACCCCAAATACAATTACGTTGGCTTTTATCTATACCACCGAAGAATATTTTCTGGGCAGAAGGAAATATTGCATCGCGTATGAAGTAATGGAGTTAAGAGTAGATTTTTCAAGTATGAGTCGACTTGCCGGTGTCAGAAAGTTCGTTTTTCAGCTAGCAAGTTTATTTTTCATATTGTCCAAGATGAAATGGAAGTCAAAAGGTTTTGGTTTATGGTTTAGTATAGGAAAACTCAAGTATTTTTCAAAGTTCTCTATTGCTTTAATGTGGAAAAGTGACTGAACAATAAGACAAATATTATTAGTGCAGTCCTTGCAGAAGAAAACCTTAGACTTGTCACACTTTATTTTTGACCCGAGAGTTGGCAAAAGAAGTAAGGCGATGATTTGACCAAGTATAACGGCAATCCTTAAAACCTAGATCTATTAAATTACATCGATTGATACAAGACCAGAAATTATTAGATCGATTATGATTATATGATGACCCCCATGTTTATCCTCTTGGCTAAGAATGTTATTAAAATCCCCGCTACAAGCCAAGGTACTTTATAGGTGGTATACATGTTTTATAAATTATCCCAAAGGATTTTACGTTTAGCCATTTTAGTACTGGCGTAAATAATACTAAATAATTATGATTTAGGGTATGGTTGTACCTGAATCATTGCATACAACTCTTGACCAGATTGCCAGGGTGGGTTACTGTGACCATGCTAGTGATCCATAGAAGAGCAATGCCCTCTGCTCTACCCTGGGCTGGCACCTCAATCATAATCATTAAACTGTATTTGTAGAATAATTTTAGAAATATAAATTAATATAAATATAGATTATGATCAACAGAAATGACATAAATAATTCGATTCCACTTAATTCACAGTGTCTCCTTAAGTAATTTAATCCCCTTCTAGCACCCAAGGTTATGGATTATTTCCTCCCAGGATAGAACGAATTACATACTGCTGTAGTGGTACTCCAAACGCCAGTGTTTTAGCGAACACAAAGATCAGTAGAAAATCACTCTTACTTTTTACTTTGTTTTATGCTAAAAGTATGCAGAAGAAGGAGAAGAAACTCAGAAATTCATAGTGAAATTCTGAGCAGAATAGTGTTGTATTTATAGCCAAAATTTGGGCTGCAATCTGAAGAGGTGCAACTCTTTAGAATGGTTATTTCTACAAAACTTCCACAACATAAATGTCATTACATACATGGCAATTTACTCAACAATAAACAGGGAAAATTGATGAGTAGTTCATTTTTGTTACAAAAATAGAAAAATAGATTGGATTTAATATTAATATTTAATATTAATATTGTATTATTAAAAAATATTTAATAACACATTTCTGTTAATATTTTACTATTAACAAATAAATTTGGTCCAAAAAGTTAATCAATCAATCGATCATTTGACCAAATTCAAATCCAAATCCGGAGCCGAAGCCGAGACGAGCAAGAGACAACGACAATGACGCAAGGCTTGATTTCTTCTCAACTCTTTAAGAGCTAGAAGAAGAGCAATTACTTATAAACCCATAAAAATCTCTTCCTCTTCCAATATGGGATAATGTCCATATGTTGGGGGAAGGGAGGGGGGAACTTGAAATTTCACTCAAAATTTTTATTTTCCTCCATTTACCATTCACCCTCTTTTAAGTATTTAATATATTAATTAAATATCTTAAAAACCCAACAATCCTCCATATGAATGGGGAATGGCTATATCATGGACGTATGCATGCAAAAACATTGTGTGATTCGCAAGTAATGGTTAATTGCATCTGGATAAGTAGGTTTCCCTTTGAACTTTCCATAGTGAACTTATGTTGGATATACTCAATCAATCGGTAGATTTGATATCTTTGAACCGTCTTTGGTTCTCATTGTTGTGTTCGTTTCAGCCATGAATACCGCCTGGTTTTATAAGTGCGTAGAGAACTGGCCTTATAAAATTCTCCTTGGAGGGCTAACACTTCATACTTACATAGGTGATTCCTAAACGTGTCATCCCGTAGATACACTACTTGATATACCCTATATCAAACTTAGAAATCATTAAAAAGCATTAATGCTTTATCCTTTGTACTGAACATTGTCTCATCACGAGAATGGAGAAAAAGTTTAGTTGACAATGTCGAACCATCATAAATGACTTTGTTTGATCTCCTGGACATAGAATCAGTTGATCCGGTGATCCAATTTGCATCACAGTATCCCTCAATGAATGCATGATATTTACTGTAGTGCAAAAAAAAGTCTTGGGTATGTACTAAATACCCCAAAACTCGTTTCATGGCCATCCAATGAGATTGACCTGGATTGCTCGTATATTGACTCAATTTACTTGTAGAACAAGCTATATCTAGTCGTTTATAATTCATGATGTACATTAGGCATTCCAACACATGAGCATAATCCAATTGTGATATGCTTTGGCCGTTGTTCTTTGCTAATGCAAGATTCATGTCAATTGGAGTTTTTGCAACTTTAAAGCCCAAGTGCTTGAATTTTTCAAGTATAATCTTAATATAATGAGATTGTGACAATGCCAGACCTTGAGAAGTCTTATGGATCTTAATTCCCAGAATTAAATCAACAACTTCCAAGTCTTTCATATCAAACTTGCTAGTTAGCATGCGTTTAGTAGCATTTATGTTGGCAATGTCATTACTCATTATGAGCATATCATCCACGTATAAGCAAACAATGACTATGTGATTTAGAACATTTTTAATGTACACACATTTTTCACATTCATTTATCTTAAACCCATTTGATAATATTGTTTGGTTTTCGCATGCCATTGTTTATGTGCTTGTTATTAGTCCGTAAAGGGACTTAACAAGTCTACAGACCTTCATTTCTTTACCTGGAACCACAAATACTTCAAGTTGTTCCATGTAAATTTCTTCCTCCAACTCTCCATTTAAGAAGACCATATTAACATCCATTTGATGAATTTCAAGACCATAAATTGTAGCTAAAGCTACCGACATTTGTATGGATGTAATTCTTGTTACTGGATAATATGTATCAAAATAGTCAAGACCTTCTCATTGTCTATACTCTTTGACCACAAGTCTTGCCTTATATTTATTAATAATGCCATCATCTTTCATTTTTCTCTTATAGATCCATCCCTTCCAGGAGGAGGATCAACCAATTCTCATGTATGATTGTTCAGTATGGATTCAATTTCACTACTGATTGCCTCTTTATATAACAATAATTCCGAAGAAGACATAGATTCTTTAAATGTTTGAGGCCCATTTTCCAATAAGAAAGTCACAAAAACTGGTCCAAATGAAGTAGACGTTCTTTGACGTTTACTACGTCTTGGATCCTCCTGGTTATGTGAACTTTCCTTTGTTTCTTCCGGAGTTCGTTTAGATTCTTCACCAACCGACTCACATTCCTTTTTATACGGATATATATTTTCAAAGAACTCAGCACTATCTGATTCTATAACTGTATTGTTATGAATGTCAGAATTTTCTGATTTATGAACCAGAAATCGATATGCTTTACTATTAGTTGCATATCCTATGAAAACACAATCAACGATTTTCGGTCCTATTTTCACCCCTTTGGATTTAGAAACTTGCACTTTTGCCAAACACCCCCACATTTTAAAATAATTCAAGTTGGGCTTCCTTCCTTTCCATTTTACATATGGAATTGATTGTGTTTTGCTATGGGGTACTCGATTTAGTATTCGGCTAGCCGTAAGAACGCCTTCCCCTCACAAGTTCTGTGGCAAACCAGAACTTATCAATAATGCATTCATCATCTCTTTTAATGAATGTTTCTTTCTTTCTGCAATCCCATTGGATTGGGGAGTGTAAGGAGCCGTCGTTTGATGAATAATTTCATATTCTAAATATATTTGTTCAAAAGGAGATTCATATTCACCATCCTATCACTTCTTATTATTACAATTTTCTTGTTAAGTTGAATTTCAACTTCACTTTTGTATTGCTTGAATGCGTCTATTGCTTCATCTTTACTATTAAGTAAGTAAACATAGCAATATCTAGTACTATCGTCAATAAACGTTATGAAATACTTCTTTCCACCGCGAGATGGCATTGACTTCATGTCACAAATATCTGTGTGAATTAAGTCTAAAGGATTTGAATTCCTTTTAACTAACTTATAAGGATGTTTAACATACTTAGATTCCATACATACTTGACATTTTGATTTGTCACATTCAAATTTAGGCAATATTTTCAAATTAATCATTTTCCGCAAGGTTTTATAATTAACATGACCCAAACGTATATGGCATAATTCATTTGACTTAAGTAAGTAAGACGAAGATGAAACTTTATTATTATTTTCCACAACCATTACATTCATCTTGGAAAGGCCCTCAGTAAGGTAACTTTTTCCTACAAACATTTTATTCTTACTTGTTATAACCATAACAGAAACAAAAACACACTTATATCCATTATTAACAAGAAGTCTAGTAGAGACTAAATTTTTCTTAATTTCGGGAACATGAAGGACATTGTTCAAAGTCACCACTTTGCCGGAAGTCATTTTGAGAAAAATCTTCCCACATCCTTCAATCTTGGCTTTTGCAGCATTTCTCATGGGAATTGTCTCGTCGGGTCCAACAGGAGCATAAGTAACAAAAGCTTCCTTGATAGCACAAACATGGTGAGTGGCTCCAGAATCAACCCACCACTCTTTAGGATTGCCCACCAAGTTGTATTCGTAAAGCATGGTGCATAAGTCATCAACATCATCATGCTTTTTCTACCATGTTTGCTTGACCCTTCTGCTTGTCTTTCTGTGGAGCATGGCACTCCGTATATTTGTGTCCGGTTTTTCCACAGCTGTAGCAGTTTCCACTGAACCGCTTCTTACTTGGATTGTATTTCGGACTAGAAGCCTTCTTCCTCTTCTTGTTCTCTTCAACAATCTATGCTCCCATTATTTTTGAACTTCCACGGCCTCTTTTTTCAGCATCTTTGTTGTCCTCTTCAATTCTCAATCTAACAATGAGATCTTCAAGGGAAATCTCCTTACGTTTCTGTTTCAAGTAATTTTTGAAGTCCTTATACAAAGGAGGCAACTTCTCAATCATTGTGCTGCTACTGGGATGCTTCATTGATGACAAGACCTTCAATGAAATTTTCGTTAGTAAGAATACTAAGATTACTACTTTCAACATCAATATTAATTTGATTCATACCTTTAGCAAGGAGATCGTGAATAATCAGTTGAAGTTCTTGGAATTGGGTAGTAACAGATTTGCTATCTACCATTTTATAGTCCAAAAACTTTGTCGCCACGAACTTTGTCAACCTGGTATCTTCAGTTTTGTATTTCTTTGCAAGCGCATTCCACAGTTCTTTTGACATTTCCATGCCACTGTAGACATGATACAACGCATCCTCCAACCCGCTAAGAATGTAATTCTTGCATAAGAAATCTAAATGCTTCCATGCCTCAGTCACGAGAAAGCGTTCATTATCAGGAGTTTCATCAGCCAGCACATGAACATCTTCCTTGGTGAACTTCTGAAGACTTAAGGTATTCAACTAGAAGAACATATTTTGTTGCCAGCACTTGAAATCAATCCCGAAAAATCTTTCGGGTTTCTCCGCAGGTGCCAATGCTGCTGGTGTTCGGCTCGTTGAAGCATTGGCAGTCACCATATTGCCATGAGTCATTTCTGTAAAAGAATGACACCAACGTTAAAATCACGTAGATTTTAATAGAGTACAAAACCACAACGGTTTTACTCTTTAGAAATAATAATACAAATACAGAAATATAAATAAATTCCTTAAGCTTGTTATTAAACTGTATTTGTAAAGCAATTTTGGAAATATAAATTAATATAAACATAAATTATGACAGAAATGACATAAACATAAATGATCATAAACAATTCGCGCCCACTGAATTCACATTGTCTCCTTAAGGAATTTAATCCCCTTCTAGCACCCAAGGTTATGGATTATTTCCTCCCAGGATAGAACGAATTACACACTGGTGTAGTGGTACTCCAAACGTTAGTGTTTCAGTGAACACAAAGATCAGTAGAAAATCACACTTACGTTTTGCTTTGTTTTATGCTAAAAGTACGCAGAAGAAGGAGAAGAAACTCAGAAATTTGTAGTGAAATTCTGAGCAAAATAGTGTTGTATTTATAGCCAAAATTTTGGCTGGAATCTGAAGAGGTGCAACTCTTCAGAATGACTATTTCTGTAAAACTGCCACAACATAAATGTCATTACATAAATGGCTATTTACTCAACAATAAAGAGGGAAAATTGTTGGGTAGTCAATTATCCGAAGCCGTAGCCGAGCCGAGCGAGCAACGACGGTGCGAGACTTGCTTTCTTCTCAACTCTTCAAGAGCTAGAAGAAGGGCAATTGCTTATAAACCCATAAAAAATTTCTTCCTCTTTCAATATGAGACAATGTCCATATATCAAGTGAGGAACTTAAAATTTCACTCAAATTTTTTATTTCCATCAATTTCTCATTCACCCTCTTTTAAGTATTTATTATATTAATTAAATATCTTAAAAACCCAACAATTATATAATCGAAATAGAACTCATCCCTAAAATGCTCATGATTTTCTGTTTTGGTTTCTAGCAACGCAGCCGTGCAACGAGTGTGGTAAAAATCAGTTCCCTAAAGTTTCTGCTAAGCGCATCATTATAGCTCCTCTAGTATTCCAAACTATGATGCTTGTAGGTTTATTCATTGGACAGAGTGATGGTGTGGGTGCAGAGTGACATGAGTCTCCCGCTATCAACTTTCTCATAGAGAAAACTTATAAGATAATCCTACTTTTTGTTTTCTTCATATATCTCATAGGGAAATTGTTGAGGATTGCAAATATGTGCTACAAGTGAATATTAGCAAAAATGTGCTTATTTTTTTTCCAATAAAAGTTATAAATATGAAAAAAAACATTGACTAACTTTAGACGTTGCTGCCAACGGAATCAATTTAATTTAATATTTCAAATTCTTTCACCATAGTAGATTAGAAAATCAAAAATGCTTAGCAACGTGGAATTGTATTTAAGTAGCAAGGGCCACTTTGTGCTCTTAACGGTAATACAAAGGACTCGTACGAGAGTGTCCTAATACATTATGTGCATCGAGATTAGAATATTTGAATCTGAATATTAATATAGGTATTAAGATATAAATATTAAATGATTAAGATTGCTGGTTTTTTTAATATTTGAATATATAAAATTTATTTTTATTTGAATTAGTGCGGTGGATAGTGGTGATTTTGGTTGTGATAATAGGCGAAATCTAGGCGATTTAGCTATTGTTTATGCTTCCGCTTGATTATATTCCAATGTCATATTGTGATTAATTGATGAAGTATGAGCTCTAATAGTGAATTGTATATATTTCGGGTTAATGAGCTTATACGATGCAAGAAAATATGATTGGAACCATTCTGGAGCAATAAAGACTCGTCGGGATTGAGTATGATTGAAGAAGAGGAAAAGAATCAGAGAAATTGGACAACTGGACTAGCGCGCCCAGGTGCGCGCCCGCGCTAAAACTAGCGCGTCCAAGTCAGAGAAGTCAGCATACTAGCGCGGCCAAATGAGCACCCAGGTGCGCGACCGCGCTAGTCCAAAGTTCGGGAACGTTATTTTAGGGGAAAAAGTGGAATCTGGAGGAAAATTCACTTAACCTATATAAAATCAAGCTCGCCCAAGGTCAATTCATCAAGGTTTTCATAAGCTAAAGCAAGAAATAGAGAGGCAATAGGCAAGGAGAGATTGGATCATCAAGCTCTTCTTTTCTTCTCTTTGTTTTTATTAATTGTGATGAAATTGAACCTATTTGTGATGAACAATAGTATGATTGGCTAAACCCATTGTTCTTGGGTCATGGGTGAAGTATGAATGTTGTTGTTTGAGGTCTAATTTGAAAAAGTGGTTTATCATCTTGGGTTGTTTATTTAATTCTGCTTTTAATTATTTTGTTGATTAGCTAACAGTGAAATACTATCTACGAATCTAGAGTTGAACTCAAAAGTGAAAACTTTGTGTTGCATATAGAATTAAATAGAGCAAGTTCTTGAACCTGGGCTCAGGGAAAGTGATTCGCAATTAGGATAGTCATATACCCAATTGCCTTGCTTGGTTGGAACATAGGAACTGTAAATGCGTTCTTGTTAATCTTAATTCCATATACATATAGGCATTGAGTTAACTTGAGCGGACGAGTAAGAACTCAACAGATTCTTATGAGTAATATAAACCCTGTCAATCAACAGCTCATATAAACCAATTAGTCATTTTAAGCCAAGAACACAACAAGATTGTTAACTAGCCCGTGACCTTGGAATATCATCCTCTATTATTTTTTACCCCAGTTTGCTATTTGTTTGGTTACCTGCTTTAGCTAGATTAATTCTTTAGAGTTAATTAGTAAAATAATTAAATCTCTTTTTTTTGAACAATCTCTTGGGTAGATAAAGAAATTGGGTTTGAATAAGTCTTAAGCTAATCATAAGTCTTCGTGGGAATGATACTCTACTCATTACTTTATTACTTGACGATCACGTGCACTTGCGTGAGTGTCATAATACATGATTCTCTATTGAAAGCGAAGAAGTAGAAGCGCAAACAACCTCCTTCCTTTCATTCCCAAAATTGAACAAACACTTCACAGATTGAGGAGGGAGGTGGATACTAGAACCAGAATTGAAAGAGAGTTGGACATCATAGTTCAACCACACCTAATTTAGATAGCAGGTAAAGAGGAACGTGCGGTAATTGAAGCCGCAAGGTCCAATCTGGCTAATATGACTCAGGCTATCGTGAAGCCTGACATTGCTAGGCATTTTAAGATGAAACAATGCATGATGCAGCTGATCAAGTCCACTGGGCAATTTTTGGGTTTACCTCATAAAGACCCGCTGAGGCACATTCAGAATTTTCTGGAAATTACGGATACCTACAACTATCCGAACGTTTCCAAAGACTATGTCAGGCTGACACTTTTCCCCTTTTCTCTGATCGGGGAAGCTAAGGAGTGGGTTAATAAAGAGCCAGCAAACTCAATCCACACTTGGGATGATTTGACGAGGAAATTTTTAATCAAGTTTTTCCCAACTAAGAAGATAAAGGTACTGAGAAGTCAGATCCTTGGGTTCGAACAATAAGCAGGCGAGACTCTTCGTCAGGCATGAGAAAGATACAAGAAGATGCTCATAGATTGTCCACATCATTGTTAGATGGACGAGGTATTGGGCGATACTTTTGTAGATGGATTAGATGATGCTTCAAAAATGAATCTTGACTCAGCTTGTGGGGGTAGTTACTTGGCCCGAACGTAGAGTAAAATCCAACTCTTACTGAATACTTTCACAGCTAATGATAATAACTAGCAAGGTGAGAGTGACCCACGACGGACAATTAAGCAAAAAGCAGCTGGGTTACTTGAGCTTGATGACCTGTCAACAATGAGAGCTGATATTGCAAAGCTAGCTAATCATATGACCAGGATGACAATGTAGTAACCTCAACAAATGCAACAGATTCGGCAGATGACTATTTGTTGCGAACTATGTGGAGACAGTCATATGAGTGATATGTGCCCCACCAATCCTGAATCTATATATTATGTGGGGCAGCAGAATATAGGTCCACCAAATCAGCATGCACAATACGGGAATTCTTACAATCCAAATTGGAGGAATCATCCCAACTTCTCACGGGGTGGAAATTAGCAGAATCAGAATTAGCTTAGACTACAAGGGGGTTTCAATCAACCTCAGAGACCTCCCCAGCAAATGGAAGAAAGCACCAATGAGCTGTTAAATAAGTTGTTGATTGACAATCAGCAGCTCAGAACTGATTTCAGAAATCTTGAAAGGCAAATGGGATAGCTAGCAACAAATCAAAACACTCGACCAACATGCACTCTCCCCAGTGATACCGAAAAGAATCCGCAAGTGAATGCAGTCTCACTTTAGAATGGGAGGGAGCTCGAGGAAGTGCCAAAGAAAAGAAAAGATAAGCCCGTACCTGAGGGAGAGTTGATCCCTAAAGTGACAAAAGAGCCGGAAAAGACTATTGAAATTCCAAAGCAAATGGAGGCCCCAAGCCACCACCACCATTTCCCCAAAGATTGTAAAAGAAGAATGATGATTGCATGTTCAGCAAATTTCTTTCCATGTTGAGCCAGGTTCAATTGAATATTCCACTGGTTGATGTGCTTCACGAAATCCCAAAATATGCTAAGTACATAAAAGACATAGTTGCTCATAAGAGAAGATTGACTGAATTTGAGACAGTTGCTGAGGAGTGCACTTCTAGGGTCCAAAATAAGCTCCCTCAAAATCTTAAATACCCTGGCAGCTTTACGATTCCTGTGCGTATTGTTAATATTGATGTGGGTCATGCTCTTTATGATTTGGGTCAAGCATAAATCTAATGCCCCTATCTTTGTTCAAACAACTGGGTCTGGGAGATCCCAGGCCAACCACTGTGATGTTGCAACCGGCTGATAGGTCGATCGCACACCCTGAGGGGTGATTGAAGATGTGTTGCTGCAGATTGGGAAATTTATCTTCCTGGATGATTTCATAATCCTCGACTATGAGGCGGATGAACTTGTCCCAATCATATTGGGGTGACCTCACGTGGATACTAGTAATGCAATTATCAAAGTGAGAGAGGGAAAGATGATCTTGAGAGTAGATGATGAGGAAGCAGTTTTCAATGTCTACAAAGCAATCCAACTTCCCCGTCACTATAAGGAGCTCTCAATGATATCCGTCGTTAAGGTTGATGAGCAGATTCGTGATGCAAGTGTTTATCTAGACAATTCTCGAGAGAAAGCACTTATGTTGTTTGATAGCTTGGGGATTGATGAGGAGGTTGAGGAGATAATGAACATCCTTGATACATCTTGTGCATACATGCAGGGGACACATCCCTTTGAACCCTTGAATAGAACAAACGGACCTCCTCCAAAACCGTCAATTGAGGAAGCCCCAAAATTGGAGGTTAAACCCCTCCCATCTCACTTGCAATATGCTTATTTGGGTGATTTTGACTCCTTACATGTTATTGTTTCTTCTGACTTATCTAAATTGCAAGAAGAAAAGTTGTTGAGGGTGCTCCGTGAGAACATGCGTGCTTGATCGGGTTGAACTCAATCCGAAGAAAGAGTGGGCGCGATACTAATAACCCAATAGTATATCGGGGTCGAAATTCCTCAGGGAGCTTCAAGTTGGAGATGAGTAATTTTATGGCTTAGAGATGCGTTCTAGCTTCAAATTGGTCTTCTTTCATTTTTGGGTTTTTAATATAATTATCAAGTATAATTATCAACTACTAATATGATGTAAAATTAAGTGAAGATAATTGATGCTAGATTTAAGCAATAAGAGAAAAGCACTAGGGCCGTGACACTCACCTAGGCGGATAATCATTGAGTGTAGAATTCTAACACAAGGATGCTAATTATGGGGATATGGATAACAGTTGCACTTTTAGCACTCACTCTCACACCTCTCGGTAGAGAGAACGATTTTTCCCAATTGACTCTCTCTCGAGCAATTGGGTAGGCCAATTTTCCCAAGCAACACAAGGTTCAAGTAGGGTAATTACTCTCTCGATATTTAACTCGTTACTTGGAATACCATTCTCATGGGTCCATCCCAAATACCTGTTGGGTTGAATGTGAGGTCATAGACTCTATTTCTCAAGAAGAGTAGAGACCCACTAAGCTTGACTTAGTGTTTGCAACCGCCAAATCAATGTGAAAACATACCAACAACCCAAATACCAAACACCCAACAACATCCAAGCATTAGGCAAAAACACCCATTAATTACCCATACTAGGGTTGAGGCACAACCCTAGCTAATGGTTTAGCTAGACATGGTAGCAATAGAAAAAGCAAAGATAATGAAAGAGATTAACATAATCATTAACTATGTGCTAAATCTACTCAAATCCATTTTAATTACAATTGGAAGTTGCCTAAAATAGGCTAATATAAAACCTCTAGAGCGCAGCTACTGTTTAGGGAATCAAACTTAACCTAAAACAGTAAAGTGTTCTATTCATACTACTCAGGAAAACTGGACAAAAATACCCCTGAGGGTCTGATGCGGAC
Organism: Nicotiana benthamiana; assembly: GCA_034376525.1. Lineage (NCBI taxonomy): Eukaryota > Viridiplantae > Streptophyta > Magnoliopsida > Solanales > Solanaceae > Nicotiana > Nicotiana benthamiana. The sequence goes on from CM067339.1 coordinate 171,741,468, forward strand.
CGCACAAAAATGGCGTGCGGTCGCATAGGGCATGGTGTCTTTATTTCAGTTGCCTCTGGATAAGAGATGCGGACCGCATCAAAATGTATCGCGCCCCCGTAGGCCTTGGCAAGCGGAATGCATGGAAATGCACTGCAGCCGCGTAGGTTGGATCAAGCGGACCGCACGAAAGTGATGTGCGGCCGCACAAGAGGAACTGGCAAAATGTTGCTTCTCTGAACTTGTGCCCACACAGACTGCCTGATTTTGGTGCACGACTGCGTGGATCTTGTGCCTTGAATCCTAGACTCTGAATCTTCATTAATGCGGACCACATAGAAATGGATGCGGCCCGTGTGGGTTTCCCTCAAAATGTCATCTCTCTGAACTCTTTCCATGCGGCCGCATCTAAAAACAAGCAGACCGCATAGGAGGCAAGGTAGTTTGATATGTCTCTGATCATTCCTACGCGGCCGCACACCAAAACAGTGCGGTTCGCGCAGGTTCTTAATTCCCACTTTTTGTCATCTTCTTGTCACTTGGCACGTTTCACTCCTTCTTGAGTAGATTTGTGATTTTAATCTTCTTGTCGCTCAAACCTACAATCAAGTGCAACTTGTAAGTAATTCAGGACTAATCAAAGGCATATTATGCACAAAGCTAAGGTAGGAAGGGGCATAAATCATGTATGATTCACACTTATCAGTGCTCTGGGTGGAGGATGTACGACATTAAGGGCATTAGTCCGGCATTTTGCATGCACAAAATCCTCATGGAGGAGGGACATAAGCCCAGTATTGAGCAACAACGCCGACTCAATCCAATAATAAAAGAGGTGGTAAGAAAAGAAGTGATTAAGTGGCTTGATGCATGTATTGTATTTCCTATCTCTGATAGCAAATGGGTAAGTCCCGTGCAATGTGTCCCTAAGAAAAGGGGGATGACTGTGGTAGTAAATGAAAATAATGATTTAATCTCAACAAGAGCGGTCACCGGGTGGAGGATTTGCATTGATTATAGAAAATTGAACAATGCTACCCGGAAGGACCACTTTCCTCTCCCCTTTATTGACCAAATGCTAGATAGATTGGCTGGCCAGGAGTACTACTGTTTCCTGGATGGTTACTCAGGGTATTATCAGATAGCTATAGCCCCAGAGGACAAGAAAAGACCACGTTTACGTGTCCCTATGGAACGTATGCGTTCAAGAGAATGCCTTTTGGTCTTTGTAATGCACCTGCGACTTTTCAAAGGTGTATGGTGGCCATATTTACTGACATGGTCGAGAGGTTTGTAGAAGTATTCATGGATGACTTTTCTATTTTTGGATGCTCTTTTGATAACTGCTTAATGAACCTCGATAAAGTACTTGCTCGATATGAAGAGACTAACTTGGTGATAAACTGGGAGAAGTGCCGTTTCATGGTATGTGAAGGTATTGTTTTGGGGCACAAGGTGTCCAGAGATGGATTTTCGGTAGAAAAGGCAATGGTGGAAGCAATTGAAAAGTTGCCTCCACCGATATCTATCAAAGGCATCTGCATCTTCTTGGGCTATGTAGGTTTTTATCGTCTTTTTATCAAAGATTTCTCGAAAAATTTCCTCTCCCTTGTGCAGGTTGCTTGAGAAGGAGGTCGCTTTTAAATTTGATGGTGCCTATCTGAAGGAATTCGAAGAGATGAAGGGAAAGCTGGTGATTGCACTGATCATAATTTCTCCGGATCGGGAACAACCCTTTGAATTGATGTGCGATGCGAGTGACTCGGCTATTGGAGCTGTTTTGGGTCAAAGGAGAAACAAGATCTTTAACTCCATCTACTATGCAAGCAAAACATTGAATCCAGCTCAGATGAACTACACCGCCACTAAAAAAGAGTTGCTTGCAGTAGTATGGGCGTTTGACAAATTCTGATCATATCTTGTGGGGACCAAAGTCATCGTCTACACAGATCATTCAGTCATCACGTACTTATTTGGAAAAAAGGACGCCAAGACGATACTGATTCGGTGGATCCTCCTATTATAAGAGTTTGATTTAGTGATCTGAGATCATAAAGGAACAGAGAATCAAGTGGCTGATCACCTATCCAGATTAGAAAATTGGAATCATGTGGCTGAAGGGGGTGCAATCAAAGGAACATTGCCTGATGAGCATTTATTGGCAATCACCTCAAGCACAGCTCCGTGGTACGCAGATTATGTGAACTTTATTGCAAGTGGGTTGGCACCACCAGAATTGACACCAGACAATAGAAGAAGGTTCTTGTATGACGTGAGGCTCTACATATGGGATGAGCCTTTCTTATATAGGCTCTATGCAGATCAGTTGGTGCGGAGGTGTGTTCCTGAGGAGGAAATGAGTTCCATACTTTACAGCTGTCACGCCTCGCCTTACGAGGGTCATCACGGTGGAGACATGACCGCTTAGAAAGTGCTACAATCAGGTTTCTATTGGACAAAATTGTTTAAGGATGCACACGCCTTTATTAAAATGTGTGATAGGTGCCAAAGACCGGAACGATCACGAAGAAGCACGAGATGCCGCTGCAAAACATTCTGGTCGTGGAACTTTTCGATGTTTGGGGAATCGACTTCATGAGACAGTTTCCACACTCTAATGGTCATAGGTACATCTTGGTAGCAATAGAATATGTGTCTAAGTGGGTGGAGGCCATTGCTCTTCCCATTAATGATGCAAAGGTGGTGGTAAGCTTTGTCAAGAAGCACATCTTCACCTATTTTGGAACTCCCAAAGTGTTGATCAGTGATGGAGGTACGCATTTCTGTAATAAACTGTTTAACAACATCCTTGCAAAATGGGGTCAAGCATAAGGTCTCCACTATCTACCACCCACAAACGAGTGGTCAAGTAGAGGTTTTAAAAAGAGAGGTCAAGCAAATTCTGGAGAAAACAGTGAGTGCAAATAGAAAAGATTGGGCTGGGAAGTTGGACAACGCATTGTGGGCATATAGAACTGCATACAAGACTCCCATAAGTGCTTCTACGTATAGATTAGTGTATGGGAAGGCATGTCACTTACCCGTCAAACTTGAGCACAGGGCCTATTGGGCGATAAAGAAGTTGAGTATGGATGGGACTTAGTTGTAAAGAGTAGGTTGCTGCAACTAGATGAGCTCGAAGGGTTTCGATTAAACGCATATGAAAATTCCAAATTGTATATAAATAAAACTAAGAGGTGGCATGACAAGCACATTCAAATTCGATAGTTCGAGCCAGAGCAAGAGGTTCTTTTGTCCAATTTGAGGTTGAAGCTTTTTCCCGAAAAGCTTAAATCTCGTTGGTTGGGTCCTTTTGTTGTGGTAAGCGTAAAGCCTCATGGAATTGTGGAACTGCGGGATATGAGTTGAAATGTCACCTTCTTAGTGAATGGTCAAAGGATAAAACATTACTGGGGTGGTGACTTTGCATGTCACAAGACCTCAGTGAACTTGAAGGATACTTGAGAACATGTTGAGTCGTGACGCGATGTTAAAACAGGCGTTGGATAGGAGGCAACCCATTGAATTGTTGTAATCATCGTGCCACGATGTTAAACCGGGCGCTGATTGGGAGGCAACACAATGATAGTCGTAGTGTCAATTTTGTGTTTTAAGAGAAGCTAACCATTGCAGGTGACAGAGGGCGGATGATAAGGCCATTAAGCGAGGTAAGAACAAGTAAAAATTTGAGAAAGAAATGGCCCAGGTACGCGCCCGCTACATGGATGCGCACCTGGGCGTGCTAAATTGGAAACTCTCTGCATTGGCCGTACTAAAATATGTGCGAGCGCGCTTCAGGATGGACAACTAGCGTGACCGCTCATCCGACCGCGCACCTCGGTGCATATGTTTCGTAAAACAATTTCAGGCATTTTTTTAGTCTTTCATTTTTTTTCTTTTGTTTTAATTGGACCCTTAAGACTAAAATTCCCTCCCCCACCCTTCTAACCCCCCATCCATCGGAATCCTCCCCAAAAATGTAACATCGAATACCCCCCATCACACTCCACAAAACCCTTCTTCCTCAATCTCCCCAGCCCCCTGCTACTGAGATTCACGGGTAGCCCACTCCAACAACTCAACCACCCACCTTCTTCCTCCTTTTCCCTCTCCACAACTATGTACCATAGTTTCCTTATTCTCTTGTTCAATTTTTTTCTATTTTTGATTTTTTTTCAAAATTTGATGTATGCAAATTACTTAGTTGTAGTAGTTCAGATTAGTTTTTATGTCGAGATTGTGGTGCCACAAGTTGTGATGTTAGTATATGATAAGTGTAGGGTGAAACCCCCTTGATTTGTGATGTTGGGGAAATTATGTGGGTGTATCTTGTTATAATGTGTTTTAAAGTAGTAGTGAAGGCCTAATGCCCACAAGGTGTTTGTAGAAAAGCCCCAATGAACGTGAGTATGTGGTGGTGAACCAGGATGCGTGTGAAGTCTGAGAAACCGCATTGCGTCACAACTTTTTTCTTGGGTTATGCTAATGTGTATTGTTTTACAGATAACATGTCTTCTTCCAGGAAACGACGTGCCACAGGTGCTTCATCGAGCAGCCAGGCTGGCTCGGCTAGGTCGAGAGGGGATGTACCTGTACCAACCTTTGATGCTACAAGGTTTGCATCGGCCAAAGCTCAGGCCCGATTTGCAACAAATGCTTGTAAGAAGCCAATTCCGGAGAGAGATGTTGACATTATGAGGCTCCAGCGATTCTGCCAGCATATGTACGATGAGTTGATGAGGCGGGGATTGCAAATATTCCTCAATGAACCCGGTGAGGGAAATGTCATGGTTGTGAGGGAGTTCTATGCAAATGTTCCAAACATAATAATGGAATAGTCACGGTGCGCTGCCGAGTGATGAATGCTTTGGTCGAGGCAACTCAAACCCAACTGCCTGCACCTCTCGTGGGGTATGATGATTTCTATGAATACGTCTGCAACCCAACGGCTAAAAAATGGGCGAGATTCTTTGAGACTATTTGTGCACCCAGCAAAGAAGTGGCATGGATGGACTATGGGGAGAAGTTTCATTCCTGAACACTCACCTATGAAGCCAAGTGATGGCTGCACCTTATAAATAACCGCCTAATCCGATCACACAATACAACGAAGGTCAATGGACCCCGAGCTTGTCTGATATGGTGCTTTGTAAATGGTCACGACTTTGATGTGGCTAAATTTATGCACGACAAAATATTTGTTCGCAGCCAAGTGAAGAGGTATGGGTTCTTTTTCCCTTCTTTAGTTACTCAACTATGTAGGGATGACCACATGCAGAAAATATAGCTGTAAACGGCTTGGTAAAAAAGGACGGCAAGTTCCGTGCAGATAAAGTGACAACGGACAAGGAGCCGGCGGTGGTAGTGACGAGCAGCTCTGATGATGAGGATGACGATGAGAAGGATAATAAAGAGAACGTGGCAGCCGCACTACAAGCCCAGGAGCATAATGTGGCAGCTGGAGGACCTTCTAAAACTGCAACATCTTCAGGCACTGCTCGGGTGTCCCATTTTGCTGCTATGGAGCAGGAGATGGTTGGTCTGCGGACCTCATGATTGATTTGGGCACCCGTGTGGACGTGATAGCTGACCAACAGGTAATGTCGGAGAAAAAGTTTATGAGCTGGCTGTGATCATTGGGGCGTGCGTGCAACGTAAACCCCGACACCATCTTCGACCAGGGGTGACACTATTAGGAAGTTCTCTTACCTCACAGCTGCTTTACATTTTCAGCCATGGGGACATGTCTGCATCTTAAGTGTGGGGTGGGGTGATTTCTTTAGTGTATGTTGTATGTAGTTGTACAAATTAACTATTTGTTTTGTTTGTCTCATGTTAACTTGATAGTTTTTATTGAGTGAGAGTGGTTTGTTAGTTTAGATAAATGGCTCGGCCCAACGACGAATCCTTTTTAACGGGGTTCTTGAGGGACTGAGTCGAGAAAAAAATTGAAAAATAAGTAGGCTCTTCCCGATGACGGATTTTCTTGAGGGAGGTTAGTCTAGAGAATTATACCAAAAAGATTTTTTTATTTCTTTTCCTTGGGTAGTGTAGAAATTCTCCCTTGGTTTTTCTTTAGGCCACTGTTCTTTTCCAAGGGTTTAACTTGAACCGGGTCTAGATAGTTTTATTTTTGCTTTTCCGTTTTTTATCTTATTGTAGGTTAGGATAATGAGCTACGAGCTAGAGAACCAAAAGAGAACCCCAAGAGTTGACACACCTGAACACAATAGACCCTTAGAGTGTAACGCTTAGTATTATTTTTTGAATCTCACTAAAGTGCCTTAATCTATATGTTTGTTACTGAACTGAATGCTCGTAATGGAGCGTCTTGATGAGATGATCTGAATGAGCCATATGCCATATGCGGTGAGGATTTGTGTAGTCCATGTCTTGTACTTGTGTCTAGAACTTTCCCGGTATGTGAGTTGAAGCGAAATCTTAGGCGAGGCTCGGTTTGAAAAATGTTCTTAAACTTTCTTTGACCTTTTTTGATCTTAATGCTTATCACAAATAAAATTTATCCCTAGTTAACCCTTTTGAGCCTATAGACTTTTGTTTGGCACCTACATTACAAGACTATACCCTTTTGTTCTTAATTTATCTTGTTTTGAACCTTCTACCTCTTAAGGCACTTTAAGAGTGAGATAAGTGCTAAAAGAAGTAAGAAGGAAATAAGTGAGGGGTGAATTTTGAGTGAAACCAATGAATAAAAAAGGTGCAATTGTTTTATAAAATAATATACCACTAGCGGAAAGTGAGAGAGGAGATATAATAGCTGGAAAAAGGGAAAAAAAGAGAAGAAAAAAAAGAAAAATGTATGTAGAAATATAAATGGTGTCTTGTTTTTTCTAGTAGGTATGAATTAATATAGTGCTTAAAGAAGAATGAAACATTTTTGGGGTGATATCGTTTGTGGAAGTGAAATGGGTTGAAGAATTGCACTTAAAAATGGTTACCTGATGTGTTAAAGTGCTTAGGAGGGTTAGTCACTATTCCTAAATATATCCTACCCGTCCCTTAGCCCACATTACACCCATGAAAAAGTCCTAATTGATTTTAGGTCGAGTGAGCCTATATTAGTAGAGATTTACATTAAGGGCAAGCGTATGGTACCAATGACATTGCGTGTGACTTCTGTTGAGACGGTGAGTGATTTCTTTGATATAAGAGAGTACATAACTTGAATTTGTAGCTTATTTTAAATTTCGTCGACTTTATTGTGAGGGCATATGATTCATGGTTGAAAAGGCAAGTCTTGAAATCTGTGTAGAGTGTTTTGAGAAAGTGTGAATGTTGCATGGCACTTGAGAGTCAGCTTTGAGGCTAAGATTGTTCACTACGAGGCGTAGTGCATTACATTGTTCTAGGTATAATGCGTTAGGGAAAATGGTTGAGTGAAGGAAGCTATAGATAGTATAGTTTGATTGCTCGAGGACTAGCAATGAATTAAGTGTGGGGTGTTGATAATAGGCAAAATCTAGGTGATTTAACTATTGTTTATGCTTTCGCTTGATTATATTCCAATGTCATATTGTGATTAGTTGATGAAGTATGGGCTCTAATAGTGAATTGTATATATTTCAGGTTAAGGAGCTTATACTATGCAAGAAAATGTGATTGGAACCATAATGAAGCAATAAAGACCCGTCAGGACTGAGTATGGTTGAAGAAGAGGAAAAGAATCAAAGAAATTGGACAACTGAGCTAGCATGCCCAGGTGCGCACCCGCGCTAAAATTAGCGCGTCCAAGTCAGAGAATTCGGCATACTAGCCCAGCCAGATGCGCGCCTAGGTGCGCAACCACGCTTGTCCAAAGTTCGAGAATGTTATTTTAGGGGCAAAAGTGGAAATCTGGAGGAAAATTCACTTAACCTATATAAATTCAAGCTCACCCAAGGTCAATTCATCAAGGTTTTCATAAGCTAAAGCAAGAAATATAGAGGAAAGAGGCAAGAAGGGATTTGGATCATCAAGCTCTTCTTTTCTTCACTTTCTTTTTTATTAATTGTGATGAAATTGAACCTATTTGTGATGAACAATAGTATGATTGGATAAACTCATTGTTCTAGGGCCATGGGTAAATTATGAATGTTATTGCTTGAGGTCTAATTTGATAGAGTGGTTTATCATCTTGGGTTGTTTATTTAATTCTGCTTTTAATTAATTTGTTGAGTAGCTAACAGTGAAATACTATCTACGAATCTAGAGTTAAACTCGAAAGTAGGAACTTTAGGTTTCATATAGAATTAAATAGAGCAAGTTCTTGAACCCGGTCCTCGGGGAAAGGATTCGCAATTGGGATAGACATATACCCAATTGCCTTGCTTAGTTGGAATACATGAATTGTAAATACGTTCTTGTTAATCTTAATTGCATAAACATATAGGCATTGAGTTAACTTGTGTAAGTGAGTAAGAACTTGACAGATTCTTATAAGTAATATAAACCATTTCAATCAACAGCTCAGATAAACAAATTAATCATTTTAAGCCAAGAACACAACAAGATTGTTAACTAGCCCGTGACCCTGGAATATTATCCTCTATTGTTTGTTACCCGGATCTGCTATTTATTTGGTTACCTGCTTTAGTTAGATTTATTCTTTATAGTTTAGTTAGTAAAATAATTAAATCTCTCTTTTGTAAACAATCTCTTGGGTAGATAAAGAAATTGGTTTTGAATCAGTCTTAAGCTAATCATAAGTCTTCGTGGGAACGATACTCTACTCATTACTTTATTACTTGACGATCACATACACTTGTGTTAGTGTTTTGGTTGCAACAGGATGATAGTGATAATTTTGAGTAATAGCTATTGGTAATTGGTAGTGATGGCAATTATGGTTGAGAATGGTCGTGGTAGTTAATAATAATTAATAATGGTGGGTTATGGTGGTGGTTGTGGTTGTGGTTGTGATTGAGGAAGGTGATGGTGGTTGTGATTGTGATTGACGAAGATGTTGATGGGTTATATTGGTCGACAGTCCCGACTATAGTTATTGATGGTGATGGACTGGTTAGTTGTGGTAGTCGTGGTGAATGAGTTTGTGGTTATGGTAAAAAAATGATGGTGGTGGGGGTAGTGGGGATTCTGGGTGGTGGTTGTTGATAATGGTGGCGGTTATGATTGAGAAGGAGGAGGTGGTGGTGGTGCTGCTTGAGTATGGTAGTGGTGGATGACATAGTAATAGTTGCTAATGATCGGTGGTGGTGGGAATTAGAGAGTGTTTGGCTAAGCTTATAAGCTGGTTAAACTGACTTATAAGCATTTTGGCTTATCTACGCGTTTGGTAAATTAAAAGTGCTTATAAGCCAAAAATAAGCCATAAGCCAAAAGTAATAAGTTGGTCTCCCACAGCTTATCAAATTTCAACTTATAAGCACTTTAGGTTTGACCAAAATATGTACTATTATATCCCTAAAATACTTATTTTTAAAACAAAACTCTTCGTATACCCAGTTCTTCAACTGCTTATTATTAATTTCAGCACTTTTATCCAAACGTGTAACTGCTTATTTTTTAAATAAGCTTCAGCACTTAAAAGTGCTTTTCAACACCTAATACTTATTAGCTACTCTAAATCAGTCAAGCCAAAAGAATTCTTAATAATGAATATAGATAATAGCATGTTAATGGAATTAAATCTTTGTTATGTATTTTAATCATACAGACCTATTAAGACTCATTAAGTGAGTGCGAAATAAAAAAACAAACAAATTTAATGATTAAATCTGAATTCAGACTTTAAAAACAAAAATATACTTAATATCTACGATAAGATTAATTAAGATTCAAACTTCCTTTAAATGCAAACGAAAGAGGTTAGCCTTTGATATCGATAAATAATATAGGGAAAAAATTTATGTACACATCATCCTTCTTAAATCTCATTAATGAGATAGTACTGGATTTATTGTTTTTGTTATTTATTGCAAGTGGAATGCCAGAAATTATGTTCTTTTTCGGGATACACTTCCCCCTTTGAAATGATGCCATTTTTCATCTATTATAAGTAGTACTAGTAAAGTTAGGTTCACACGTTGATTAATTTATTAAGGCGTACCAATACCATAGTATGATATAACTATAAAAGGTAATAGTAGAGTTTTCTAATTAAACGCGCAATTTGTGGCCTGGTCTTATAGATTTTGCACCCATCACTTTTGCTATTCATTCGATTTGATTTGAAAAATATAAGCAACTCTACCGCTAAAAGTTTAACCAAGGATTTCTTACAATAATAAAATGGCATCTTTGCTCTCACTAAAAAGAAGATGTTATAAATAGAACTCTAATTAGAGTGAATATCTATCTTATAGAAGAGTTTTGCTTTGAGGCTAAGTCTTTTCTATGCCTATAAATAGAGGGGTCTTACCCCATTGTAAATCATCCCTAAGTATCAATAAGAATACTCCTCTCTCTACTTCTCTCTATATTGTTCTTGTTCTTGTATTATTGTTCTTGTTCTTATATTATTTCATAACACGTTATCAGCACGAGTCTCTAACCAATTGAATTTGATTTCTTCCTTCTTCCAGAATTTCTATACGGACAAAAAGGAAAACAAAAACCTCAAAAGCCTTGGACAAGTCAGGCACAAAAACAACAGAAGGTTAAACTTCTGTCATTCACGTAACCATAAGAAACAGAGGCAGCGAGTTGTTTGCGCACACAAGGAAAGTTTAGGGTTCTTACCAATCACTAATTCTTGAACTCACGCGAGCAGGCTACGAGTTAGAATTTCCTTCCCTTTTCAGTGCTATTGAATTTCTATACGGAAAATTAGAAGAGATGGTATCATCATAAAGTAATGCAACGGGATGGAAATTCAAGAGGTATATTTGATATCACAACATTTATTGGTATACCTAAGTAATTTACTTTTCCCTTTCAAATTCTTGAAATTCTACGACTTGATTTTATATACAAACAAAGACAACAAAGTTTGATTATAACTCTAATGGAGTTCGTAAGAAATTACACTCACATGAAGTGGTAAAATTTCGATGCCTTGCCATAATCAAATTCATGTATGATTGTGGGCAAAGAATTGAAAATCCGCCCCATTGAATTTGCTCCATTCCCTTTAGAGAATGTGGTAGCAGTATGTGATAAGTCTTAAAGAAGACAAAATTATTACCATGAAGGTATCAATGAACGTGGACGAGGCAATAGACGGAATTATAATCGTCATCATTGTGATAATGAGAATAATAAAGATTCTCAAAATAATCTTTCACTTTATGAAAGTAATATTTGACATGAGATTGTATATAGCACATACAGATGATTATGATCCATTCCCTGAAGTGAATGTGATAATTGTAATAGAGCCCGTAAGTATGAACACGCTCTTGATGTAATTTTGTTTTATGTCTGACATTATGAAAAGAAAGTTCGTTGCCCTTGAAATTTCGGGCAAGAACTATATAACATGGGTGTTGGATGCTGAAATCCATTTGGATGCAATGGGTCTTGGAGACGCCACTAAAGACAGAAATAATGCATCCACCCAAGACTATGCTAAGGCCTTGATTTTCTTGCGCCATCACCTTGATGAAGGTTTGAAACTGTGCTAAGGCCCTGATTTTCTTGCGCCATCACCTTGATGAAGGTTTGAAAATTGAATATATCACAGTCAAAGATCCACCTATCTTGTGGAATGGCTTAAAGGAGAGATATGGCAACCTGAAGTTGGTCACTCTGCCACAAGCACGATATGATGAGAATCCAAAAGCAAATAGTTCATAAACTATATGTTATCGTTGCGGTGGAAAAGGGCACTTGGCAAAAATTTGCCGTGTACCAAGACATTTGGTTGAGCCTTGTCAAGCATCTCTAAAGAGTAAATGCCCTGAAACAAATTTTGTCTCTGACGACAATTTTGACATCACCCACTTGGATGTGGCAGACTTCTTTGAGCACCCTGAGGGGAAAATAGACCACCTAATCGGTGATGGATCTGTGATGAAAGAAGATGGAATTGTTTGATTTTATTTCACTTATTTGTAATAGTTAGTGAATAAACTAATAGTCATTAGTATCAGCTCGTATTAGTTAGTTTATGATATAATGTTAGTATTAGTTCTTTAGAATGTTTCAATATGCTCAAATTTCAATAATATTTTTATTTTCCAGTATAGGTAATCGACTAACCTAACAGTTAGTCGATTATCTAATATTTCGCATTAAAACTGCATAACAATCGATTATATTAAGACACAATCGATTGTGTATGTTTAACAATCGATTATATTAAGACAGTGTGATATGAAGTTTTTCAAAATAGCAAATAATCGATTATGTATGTTTAACAATCGATTTGTATTAAGACACAATCGATTGTGTATGTTTAACAATCGATTATATTAAGACAGTGTGATCTGATGTTTTTCAAAATAGCAAATAATCGATTATGTATGTTTAACAATCGATTGTATTAAGACACAATCGATTGTGTATATTTAACAATCGATTATATTAAGACAGTGTGATCTGAAGTTTTTCAAAATAGCAAATAATCGATTATGTATGTTTAACAATCGATTGTATTAAGACACAATCGATTGTGTATGTTTAACAATCGATTATATTAAGACAGTGTGATCTGAAGTTTTTCAAAATAGCAAATAATCGATTATGTATGTTTAACAATCTATTGTATTAAGACACAATCGATTGTGTATGTTTAACAATCGATTATATTAAGACAGTGATCTGAAGTTTTTCAAAATAGCAAATAATCGATTATGTATGTTTAACTATCGATTGTATTAAGACACAATCGATTGTGTATGTTTAACAATCGATTATATTAAGACATAATCGATTATGTATGTTTAACAATCGATTACAGTGAAACAAACGAATTGAATTTGTTTATTCTCATGTTCGTGTATTTTCTTTTGTATGTCAAACCATGGGAATTAAATTGATTGAAGGCTCCTGAAGAGCAACTATAACTCTGCCTAAAGGAACTTGTTGAGTTTTAATGATATCAGTCAAAATGTTCTCCTCCAAGTCTAAAAGGAACTTGTTGAGTTTTAGAGATATCATTCAAAATGGATATCAGATCGAGACAATACATGAGTATAATCTTGAATACCTCATTTACTCATGAAAACGAGGCTGCCCACTTCGGTTTGGGGTCACGCCATTTTGCATGCATCAATGCTAGTTCGTCTCTGACTGACGAATTGTTACAAATATTCCCCGTTGCAATAAGTTTTGGGTCATGAACCTGATATATCCCACTTAAGAATTTGTGGATGTGCAGTATATGTGCTTGTAGCACCGCCATATTGCACCAAAATGGGTCCGCAAAGAAGGTTAGGAATATATGTTGAGTTTGAATCGTCCTCCATTATTCGCTACCTCGAAACATTGACAGGGGATTTGTACACTGCACGATTTGCAGACAGTCAATTTGATGAGACACTTTTCCCAAATTAGGGGGAGAAGTTGGTGAAACCAAACGGGAAATTTTATGGAAAAATGCATCATTATCGCATCTTGATCCACATACCTCCATTTGTGAAAATGAGGTGCAAAAGATTATCCATTTGCAAAGAATAACAAATCAAATGCCAGACGCATTTACAGATTTGAAAAGGATAACAAAATCACATATCCCTGCAGTGAATGTGACAACATCTGATTCATGAATACATATTCATTATTGGAAGAATATGAACATGAAATTGGTATAGAATATACCACACTCACCCCTAGAAGGAGGTTTGAGATGATACCACACTCACCCCTAGAAGGAGGTTTGAGGTGATATATGGCATGAATGATCGTTGGTCACGTACCTATTGTACGCCAAAGTATTTTGGAAATATGACTATTAAAGGACAACGATAATGCAAGAAACCTATCTTGCATATAAGTTTGACATGACCATAATGGTATAACTTTCTCTTTAGAAAGATATTCACCACATGGATGTTGATGAATTTGTGGTAGTACAAAATTAATTGAGAGCTCTAGAAGAGCCAATTATTACTATGTTGGAGAAACACAATTGAGTATTGTGCTGTAGTAAGTCTCAAAGAAACTTATTCAGTTTCCAAAGTACACGCGAAAGCGCTGATTATATTGAGACTATAAATAAAGGAAAGATTTGATATCTTCTTACTACAACTTGTAGCGGGATAATTTGTATATGAAAAGCTACCCGCTTTATTCTCCAGTTTGTACTATACAAACAAAAGAATGCCACAATAAAGTGGATATCTATTGGTATAAAAACCCATGTCATAATAAACCTGAAGTTTATTGATAAGTGCACATGTCATGGTGTAAATTTGAAGTTTACCAATATTGATAATTTATTCAGTTGGCATTCGGGTTAACCATCTCATTTTAAGTATGATGTGCAATAATAGAGAATTCACATGGGTGAATATTAAAGAACTAGAAAGTTCTTTACGAATTCTCTTGTATCACTTGTTCTCATTAATGAACTGACCAACTAAAGAATTCGGGTTGAAGCCCATAAATTCTAGAAATATCAAAGGTGAATATGGGCCCATTAACCTGCCATGTATACCACATATGATGCATCTATGATATGGTTACATGTGCGATTGTTATTGACCCGCAGCCTGGCCGGTGCTTGCGAGGTAAATTGCTCAGTAATATAACTTCGAGCATAATTTCCAGATTTTCTATTCAAGATAGTTCATCTTGATAAGTTGGTTTATATCATAGTTGGTTTAGCAAGATAATTATTGAGTGCCTACACTTAATAGCTAAACTGTTTCTTATGCGAACAAAATTAATACATATCAGTTTGATATACGAGAGTATATTATATTCTCCCCTCACAAGTGGTTCAGGGTCAGGAACCAAATAACTCCATCTTATTATTGATGTGCGGTGTATATTTTCATTAACACCATAATGCACAAAGATGGACTCTCAAAGTTGAGGAAACAAGTTAGCTTTTCTAACATGAGGGGGAGACATGATAAACACTTGAGAAAAGGTTACATGGGATGAATTATCATTTGTATATATAGATCCTCGAATATCATAATATGAACCTGAAGTTCATAAAAGGATAATTCAATTGCAACATATTGCAAAGCATGCTATACGCATTTGCTGACCCAAAGAAAGTAACTATATTCTCACTGCAAATGCTCATATTAAGTCCTAGAAGGACAAAGTCTTTGATACGCTTAAGGCGTATAGACGAATCGGTTTCAAAATAACTTCTTAATAAAGAAGATGAGCAAATGATCAAAGTGCTCATAATAAAGTCAATGGTATGTGTAATCAGTTTTCGATATCTTATTTGTTTAGCATGACATGAAAACTTGATATGCATCTAAAGTCTATTATATGGCTTATATGCCTTAACTTATATGTCAATCCATGAAAGATTGAAGTTGCTTGAAGCATATACAATTCTTGGTCCTGAAGTACCACATCCTAAGTGCAACTTGTGTACATATGTATCTTGCTATAACTATAAGCATGATGGCATCGAGAATACCTCTATGGAGATATTGAAGAGTCATTCCACAACATTATATGAAAATATTCATATCTATCAAGAATGATAATTTCAAGGTGCGGAATATTTATTCAAATCAATATGGCTGATTTATTTATCAAATCTCTACAAAAGATCGTTTTGAAGATGGTGCACAAGATTGGAATGCAAATGCTCAAGGATGTGAATTGATGCTCTTTTCAGGGGGAGTTAATGCGCGTTGCACTCTTTTTCCCTTACAAGGTTTTGTCCCACTGGGTTTTCCTTGCAAGGTTTTTAACGAGGCAACCAATAGGCGCATATTCAAACATGTGTACTCTTTTTCCTTTTCTATAATTTTTTCCCATTGGGTTTTGTTTTAGTTAAGGTTTTAACGAGGCACATTATTGAATAGAAATTCAAAGGGGAGTGTTATAAATAGAACTCTAATTAGAGTGAATGTCTATCTTATAGAAGAGTTTTACTTTGAGGCTAAGTCTTTTCTATGCCTATAAATAGAGGGGTCTTACCCCATTGTAAATCATCCCTAAGTATCAATAAGAATACTCCTCTCTCTACTTCTCTCTATATTATTGTTGTTCTTGTATTATTGTTCTTGTTCTTATATTATTTCATAACAGAAGAGATGTTTTACACAATGTATATATCGTCAGTGATATTTTGTCCAAACTGTAATTATCGCTTCTTTTTTATTATTTGAATAGCACTTTCTCTAGTAATTTCTAGGTAATCATGTACCTTTACCCTACTATATATATATATATATATATATATATATATATATATATATATATATATATATATATATATATATATATATATATATATATATATATATATATATATATATATTCATACTCAAACTGTCCCCATCTGTTATAAGGATACAGCAACATTTCCTTATTAGGTTAGATTTGTAATCAAGAATATTTTAATACGATAAATAGATCTTGGCCAAATTCAACCCAAAAGCTAATGACTATTTGAGTTAATTCTTTTTTTAATTGGTGAGGATTATCCGAGACTATATAAGGAGTCCAAAAATCAACATTCCACCTACGTGGGACTCAATAACTCCCTCCCCCCACACCCAGGCATGCAAACTGGAGTGTGGACAACATAGATAGATGATGGTACAACATCGGTAACAATAAATTGGGATGGATCTAGCTCTGGCCAGTGGTAGAGGCAGGATTTCTGCTAAGGGGGTTCAAAAAAGAAAGATATTTAAAAATTAAAAGAGAGCATTGTAGCTAGTGAGAATTGAACAAATGACCTCAGAGAGGTTTTAAGCCTCCTTGACTACTAAGCTATGCTTTTAGGCTATGTTAAGGAAATCCAAAACATAATATATAGAGGTAAAAAATATAGATTTTACCTTATATATAATGTAATTTTTCAACTAAGAGGTTCAGATGAACCTCCTTCTTTTCCCACCTCCCCTTCCCCCCACCAAATCTACCCCTGGTTTTGGTACCATGATAAACGAACCTTGAGCTAATTAACTCAACCAAAAAATTAACTCTTGAGACGAGGATTGCCTAAAATTATACAAGGAGCCCACGAAATCCACATCCCAATGTGGGTCTTAACAAGGTCATAGGTCTTTGATGGCCACAATCTTGTAGCTACATAGGAGATTTAGTACAATATCTAGGCTTTATTGTCTAAAACACTAAACAATTCATCAAATGCAATTAATTTTTCTTGGATTCATATAAAAACGAATCAGCTGCAAGGACTTGAAGAGGATAAGATTAAATGGAAAAGAAGAGTGTAAAAGATCAACCAAAGGAGCTATCTTTCATTGACTGCACTGTGAAACATAATAATGAGATTTTGAATGTGGTGGAGATGAAAAAGATAAGAGGAGAGTCCCACACTTTAGTGCAAAGTGAAAACACATTCCAATTGACAATTGCATGCTGTGTATAGAATCATGAATCATATGATCTGACTGAAACCCAAAATTAAAAAAAAAACAAAAAAAAGGCAAATTTTACAACTCTATTTTAAATTTTATTAGAATCGACTATATGAATTTTTTACCCGTTTAGTTATTGTTTAGCTCATTTTGTCCTGGCGTGTTCATTCGATTCGAGTACTTATCATATGTTGATCATTTTTGTGTTGGCCTTTAATCTATCGCAATTTTTCTTATTTTATTTGGGTTTGGGACCGATTATGTTAAACTTATAACATATGATATTTTGTATATGTGTAGAATTAGCAAACAAAAATAAATCTAAACGTTCCATTTCTTTAATTTTGTTATCTTTGTATTAGGTAGTCAGTCACAAATCAAAATGAAAATCATAGTAAGCATATCTATGTTTCCACTAATCACACGCATGAATCCTAAATAATTAAAGGAAAGCAGCCCGAAGTGACTGTTTAATCATTTATAATCTCAGTGTGGAAGAGCATGCATGCACTTTAATTTGCGTATGAGTTAGACTATGCTAGCCGTTGGACCATGAATTATCAAATTGTACCAAGGGATTAAGATAAATGCATGGCATAAGTACACCTATAATAATTTTCCTTTTCAAATTGTCAACTTCCTAAAGTCCGTTTTAGATAAAATTAGAAATGTAGTCATCTAGAACAAGGTGGGTGTGGCCCTTGGAGAGGACAAATTGCGGGAAGCGAGACTTAGATAGTTCAGTCATGTAAAGATGAGAGGCACTAATACTCCGGTGAGGAGGTGTGAGAGGCTAGCATTGTAGGACCAACTGAGAGGTGGAGGCAGGTCGAAAAAGTATTATAGAGAGGAGATTAGGCAAGAAATTGCGTTACTCCAGCTTGCACTATTAGAATTCGGTCAAAAAGCGACCAAAAAATGGCAATCAAATTTGGTCTGTCAAAAAAAGCGACCAAAGTTGGTCGCCAAACTTATGAAAATAATAAAAAAAACATTTGAAATAATTTAGCGACCGAAATTGGTCGCTATTTGGACGCAAAGTTAGTCAAATTGTTGACTGGACTGGTCAGACTAGCTTGGTCAAATATATTCTGAGTTTAGCGACCAACATCGGTCGCAATAGTGGGACCCACAAAAGTTTTTTTAATAATTTTATTATTATTTTACAAAACTTATAAAATATAAATATATATAATTTAAAACTTGCGACCAAAGTTGGTCGCTAACTGAATGATAAGAAGTTAGCGACCAAATTTGGTCGCTAAAGCGAGACCCAGATATAATATTTTAATAAATATATATTTATTTAAAAAATTTATGAAATATAAATAAATATAATCCAAAGTTTAGCGACCAAAGTTAGTCGCTTAGTGAACTAGAGACCAACGTTGGTCGCCAATGTGGGACCCAGTCCCAACGATTAACAATTTTTATTTTTTTAAATATTATATAAAATATAAATAAATCTTATTTAATTTTAGTGACCAAATTTGGACTCTAAATTAAATTCATGTACAATTAGTGACCAACTTTGGTCGCTAAATTAAATTAATTTAAAGTTAGTAACCAAAGGTGGTATATATGGTCAAAATTAAAAATCACTTTTGTATTTACAATGTAAATAATATAAATGTAAGTAGTTAATACTTTTTTAATACAAGGGATGAATAGTACTACGAAGCGGGTGTGTGTGCATATATACATAATATAAGTACATACGCTACACTATGCACTAAGTATAAGTGTATATGAGGTAATATCGTATCGAATACAGCTTATATATATAATATATATACTTACGCTATAATATGCATTAAGTATAAGTGTATTATGTAATACCGTATCGAATACAGCTTATATATATATATATATATATATATATATAAAATATATGTACTTACGCTATACTATGCACTAAGTATAAGTGTATTAGGTAATACCGTATCGAATACAATATATGTACTTACGCTATACTATGCACTAAGTATAAGTGTATTAGGTAATACCGTATTGAATATAGCTTTTATATATATATATATATATATATATATATATATATATATATATATATATATATATATATATATATATATATATATATAATATATGTACTTACGCTATACTATGCACTAAGTATAAGTGTATTAGGTAATACCGTATCGAATATAGCATATATATATATATTATATATATAATATATGTACTTACACTATACTGTGCACTAAGTATACGTGTATTAGGTAATAACATATCGAATACAACTTATATATATATATATATATATATATATATATATATATATATATATATATATATATATATATATATATATATATATATATATGTACTTACGCTATACTATGCAATAAGTATAAGTGTATTAGGTAATATCGTATCGAATACAGCTTATAAATATCTATAATATATGTACTTACGCTATACTATGCACTAAGTATAAGTGCATTAGGTAATACCGTATCGAATACAACTTATATATAATATATGTACTTATACTTATACTATGCACTAAGTATAAGTGTATTAGGTAATATCGTATCGAATACAACTTATATATACATATAATATATGTACTTACACTATAGCATATAATATTATATATATAATATATGTACTTATACTTATACTATGCACTAAGTATAAATGTACTTATGCTTATAGAATGCACTAAGTATAAATTTTCATTCTCACTGAATGAGGCAATTTTCAATGAATTTAAGGTATAAATGTTCTTTTAAGCAGTATAATTATTTATATTTAGGATATTTCCATATAATAATTAACTTTTGAAATACAGAGCAAGTGTGTATGGGAACGCCAGTATAGCGAGGGCGTGGCTGCAAATTTTAATCTCAAAGCTCGCAAGCGGTTGTCGCATGCTTTCTCCATAGCTAGACAGCTGAACCGGAAGCCTAGGTGGTTGCTTGAGGAGTATTGGGATGATTTGCAAAGGCAATGACTTACTGCAGAGTTCTTACAGAAAGAGCGAAAAGGGGAAGAATGCTCCGGCATCTGAGAAGGGAGGATCCTTGCACACCGGAGGTGCGGTCAGCCAGGGGACAATAAAAAGAAGAATGGTACGTATTTTCCTAATATATTTTAATTTTCAAAGTATATCTATTCTATTTATTAACTAAAATTTATGAGTTTCAGGAAAAGAAGTTGGCCATCGAATGAACCAAGATGAGTTATTCAAGGAGACTCATATTATGAAGAAGAAGAAGAAAGAGACGGACGATGAAAGGTGAGTCGAGGGGCGTGCCTTGAATTTACATGTAAGTTTTTACTTTTCATTAAATATATTCATTTACTTTTATATAAATTTTGAAATACTAATTCAATTCACTTTTTCTTATAGGATCGCTTCAGAGTTGAAGCTGATGAATTCATACGCAGCCAGCAACCTAGTGAGTCAGGGAGCAAGCGGTCCAAAATGCGGGAGGTTATATGGCCTTCCTACTAAGAGATTCCATCGCTATAGGTGTGGTATGCAAGGAATAGGGACTTCCTCGCAAGCCGAGCAACTTGATGGGGAGAGCCTCTCCTCTATGCGGGAGACTGTGTCAATGCTCACATCCGAGCTAGAAGAGTCCAAGAAAAGAGAAAATCTTAGAGATGCTCAGTATGTTGGCGTGGTCACTCAGTGCCAGAACATGCAAGAGCAGATAACAAATCTTCTAGATGGATCTTTTTCGATTCCCCGGTCTCGGCCATCATCGCCAGAGGCTGCCCGTCCCCGTGCTCGTTCGTCCCGTCCTCCATGTGGTCGTTCCTCCCGTCCTCCCCATGATAATTCTTTCCGTCATCGACAAGTAGACCATTCTCAATACCATGATGATGATGATGAAAGTTCATCAGACGGTGATTATATTGATGTACCAAACAATGAATGAATTGTAGACAATTTTAACTAGACAAATACAATTTATTTTCTATTGGGTTGTAATAAGAGTTAACATAATAGCTTGGTAGTTTGAATGTTTTCCATTGGTAGTTCTATTGAAATTAACACATTCTTGATTTTAATGTAGCTTTTAATGTTATTTTTGTGTTGTTGTTGAGTTATTGTTTGGTATTATTATTGTAATCGTTGTTTGAACTGTTGTTGTTGTTGTTGCTTGTTAGGGTTTTGGTATGACTGGCAGGTGGTGTAGCTGCCAACACATGCAGTTTCTGTCAAAATAATACACAGAAAAGCGACCAAAGTTGGTCTCTATTTGGTCGCTTTTCAAGTTAAAAAAAAATTCTGGAAAATAGCGACCCACTTTGGTCGCTATTTTCCCAGATTTCTTAAAAAAGCGACCAAAGTTGGTCGCTATCTCATTAAAAAAATCTCCTAATATAGAGACCAAATTTCGTCGCTATTTTTTAAAAATTAAATTAAATTCATGTAATTAGGGACCAAAGATGGTCGCTAAACTAATAAAATAAATAAATAATTGAATAAAATAGCGACCAATAATAGTCTCTAGTTTCCATATTTAAAATATAATTTTTGGATTAGAGACCAAAGTTGGTCACTTTTTCACGATTGATAATAAATAAATGAATAATGTTTTATTATTTAGAGACCAACTTTGGTCGCAAAATTTATATTATTAAATTAATATAGCAACCAAAGTTGGTCTCTATAGTCAACATCCGGAACAATGGGTCCATTTAGAGTAAAGACCAAAGTTGGTCGCTAATTATCGACCAACTTTGGTCCCTAAATAAAAGGGACCATCAATATAGCTACCAGGCCACTTTAGTCGCTTTTTAGCCAAAAACGACCAACTTTGATCGCTTTTTGTGGTCGCTTTTTCCCGAATTTCTAGTAGTGTTGCTAAGGACATGACCACAATAGGAACGTGCAGAAATTGAGAATAAGGTAAATGGTTAGATAGCCGAGTGTTGTCCTTGTTTCTAACGATATCTTTGATACACCACTTGTTGTCTTTTGTGTTTTTCCGTATCTCTAGACTTCTATTATTACTTGTTGTTGTCTTTTGTTTCGATTTTCTGACTGCATTGCCTATTGCTAGTTTTATATTTTCGCTTTGGTTGTCAGATCGGTTTACTTGTTATTGCCCCTTCCGTTTTCCCTTCCTGAGCCGAGTAAGGCTGTTAAGTGTGGCGGTTCCGAACCGGAACCGGACCGGAACTGCGGTTCTGGCGGTTCTGCCGGTTCCGGTTCCGGCGGTTCCCCGGAACCGTGATGGAGCGGTTGCACCCGTTGGAACCGCGGAACCGGAACCGCCAGAACCGGAACCGGACCGGTTCAAGCGATTCCAAACGGTTCCATCCGGTTCCAAACGGTTCTGCAACGGTCCGATTTTTTTTAAAAAAATTTCCAAACGGCTCTTTTTCAAAATTAGCAGTTTGGAATTTTCAAAAATAGCCATTTGGCCCCCAAACTTTATATAATTACACAATTTCCCATTTCTCAACTATAAATACCCCCTCATTCTTTCATTTTAATTCACCAATTCATCAATATCTCTCAATCTCTCTCAAGCTCTCTTTCAATCTTTCTAGTGCAAGTGCTTAATTTATTGTTGCAAATTCGTGAAACATTGTGAAGTTGTTGAATTGACGTTTTCAAGTGTTCAATTTCAACGATTTTCAATTTTCAAGAAGTTGTTCGTCAATCCGGTAAACTCGTTTCAACTCTTAGTGCTAAGAATATTTTTGTGTGTTGTTATTTTGCTTAATTATAATTATTATGGCATTTTCATTGAAAAATATGTTCGGAAAAGGAAAATCTAAAACCGGTGAAAGTAGTCGCCAAAATACTACCCCTCCCCCGGCTCCCCGACCTAGAAAAGATAAACAAGTTCAAAGTAGTAGCCAACCTAGAAATACTAATGAAACCTTCGGAATCCTTGATAGTGATCACCCATGTTTCAATTTAGCGATGTTGATTTTCTACATGATGTAGCAGTTGGTGATAGAATAGACGATGATATTATGAATATTCTTTATCCTAATGCACCTATCTTAGAGGGAAATGAGGATGATGATGATGACGAAACTCAAGCTCCGGTAGATTTAGATGATACACCTACTAGTCCTGCTACTAATGAACCGGAACACCCACCCGTACAAACTCCCACTTTTAGTAGACAACCTCCTAAACGTTCAGAAACTTCATTAGTTTGGCAATTTTTTTATTCAACTAAGAGAGCAAAATAAGGCTAAGTGTAAATCTTGTGGGAAATTACTTGTGCATAGGTATACAGGAGATCGTAGCAGCACAGGTAGTTTAGTTAAACATATAAAATTACACCCTAGCGATAAGGCTAGATATTTCCAAATGAAAGCGCAACAAGAGGGGAGGACAAGTCCTGATACAACAGTTAACCCAAGTACTGGTTCAAATCTAGTTCAACCAGGAATAAACACAGTCACCGGAGGTATATTGTATTACGATCCAAATAAGGATCGTGAAGAATTAGCTAAAATGATTATTATTATGTGTTTGCCTTATTCTTTTGCCTCTAATCCTGCTTGGATTCATTATATTAGAAGAGTATTTAATCCTACGTATAAAGGTTGGCCTCGCACCACAGTTAAGGCCGACATTTATAAATACAAGCATGAATATGAACAATACTTGCGTTATTTATTTAACCATATAAGTAATCGTATGTCTATTACAACTGATATTGGTAGAAGTAATAATGATTGTGATTATCTAACAGTAACCAGTCATTGGATAGACGAAGACTGGATAATGCAAAAATGCATTATTGCATATAGAATAATTAATTCACGGCACACGGGTAAGTTTATTGCTAACACTGTTTCAGATGTATGTAGATATTTTTGTTTTAGTGATAAAACATCAATTTCCATGGATAACGCTAGTAGCAACACTAGTGCAATTGGTATTTTAACTAGAATACTTAATCCTGCTTTTACTAATATTTTCCATGTTAGATGTATATGTCATATTTATCATTTAATTGTTGGTGATGGTATGAGAATTTTAAACATAGAAATTGAAAAGGTTAAATTCGCTCTTAATTGGCTTTTTTATTCTAACCGTAGAAATAGACTTAGAGAATATTTTAAAAAATGTGACGAATATGGCCTTAGAGAAAGAAAGGTTCCTAAACCTTGCCCGACTAGGTGGAACTACATGTACGAAAGTTTAGTAGTGGCGTACGAATATAGAAACCCAATTAACGCTACTTATAATTCTCGGGATTGTGGGGAGGAAGATAATGACATGCTAACTAATCAAGATTGGACTAACGTTAAAATTCTTTTAGATTTTTTAGAACATTTTCATGTGGCTACAACTGCTTTATCTGGCCAATATTATCCAACTATTTCTAACTGTTTAGTTTATATTGCCGCACTTGCTAATTTGTTTGTTGATTTTAACGAGGGAGGGGAAATTTATGAAATTGCAATTACTGAAATGAAAAAGAAGTTTAAAAGATATTTTTTTCCAATCCCTCATATATTTGGTGTGGCTGCTATGTTAAATCCTACTATAAAAGTAGGAGGTCCTAACTTTTGGTATTCTACTATTTATCAAGCTTTAGATCTTGAAGAAGAAAAAATGGCTACACTATCTGATGCGAAAGCATCAATTACAGTGAATGCTCAAACTGTTTATAATGCTTATAAACAGGCATTAGAGCATGCTAGGCCTAATATTCCAACCCCTACGTCGTCCACATCACAGGCGCCTAAAAGAGCTGCTGGCTTAACAGCTCTTAAATCGTGGACGGAGTTCAGGGGTACTCAAGGTGAAAATGTAGATGATTTTTCCCATCTAAATGAGCTTCAAGTTTATTTGTCGCAGGGACTAGAGAATGAGAATCCAGACGGCTCTTTCGACCTTTTGGATTGGTGGAAGGCAAGGAAAAAACATTTTCCCATTCTTGCAAGGATGACTCGGGATGTTCTGTCGATTCAAGCGTCAACTGTTGCATCGGAGAGCGCCTTTAGTCAAGCAAGACTACAAATAGGTGATCACAGGGCGTCGATGCGGGACAGCTTGGAAAAATCAGTGCTTTTTCGAGATTGGATCCGCGCAGAAAGAAGGAACTTTGGGCTAGCTGAATCACAACCAGAAATAGATGAGTGCTATGAAGAAATGCTAGCAGAACTTGCTCAGGAAACATCTTCACCCGGAAGTGGTGATGAACAAGCTTCATTTTCACCACCGCCAACACAACCACCTCCAAACCTTGAAGGTTTTATGAGATTTGTTAGAAATACTACATAAACTATGATGTAACTTATACATTGGCATGTCTTCTTTTAGTTTTTTTTTCCTTTTAATGGTGGTATTAGTACCATGTTGTGCTCATTCCATTGGAGGAAGGAAGAATAAAAAAAGATATGCCATTTTGGTCAATAAATATGCTCTTTATCATATCCTTGAATATCTTTTGTCTCAATATTTCTTTGTCTTTAATTCTATATCAATCCTTGAATATTTATATAACATACAATATATAACATACAACACAATATACTAATGACAATATTCTTTTATCAATATATACTACTTATATACAATTTATACTAATTACTAACTACAACACAATATACACTATTTATATACAGTATATACTACTTAAATACAATATATACTACTTATATACAAAATATATACTATTTATACACAATATATACTAATTACCAAACACAATATATATTATACTAATAACATAGTACACCATATAAAATATATTCTACAATATACTAATGACTACTATACAAGATATTGATTTTAAAAAAAAAAAATCAGAACCGCCGGGAACCGCCAGAACCGCGGAACCGGAACCGCCAGAACCGGAACCGGACGGTTCCGGAACCGTATGGTAGCGGTTCCGGCTCCGGAACCACCAGAACCGGAACCGCCAGAACCGCAGAACCGGAACCGCAGACCCAAATAGACCCAGAACCGGAACCGGATACAGCCTTAGAGCCGAGGACTATCGGAAACAGACTCCTTTTAAAAGTAACGGTAAAATCTGGTATACTCTACCCTCTCCAAACCCCACATATGAAATTACACTAGGTATATTATTACGTAACTTCCTAATTCCATTGTTGTGAAGAGGGATATATACTGTACATCAAATAAATGACGGCAGAATGCCTAAAGATCCTCCTAAACTTGGCATGTTTTATTCAGGTTCCCCTTAAACTTTACCTAATCCTAATTACTCCTTCGTACTCTATTTTTTCATAGTCTCTGCTTCCTTAACCAATACCAGCTTATAAACCTGTAATCACATGCCTACCGGATTGGATTAATAACTGATGTGGATGTCCACATTGGCAAAAAAATAAGTAACTTTTTAATTACCTCAACTTAAATAGTTTAGTCTGGAGTTAAACAAAAAACCAAACTAAAAATTACAAAGCATGAATATTTTCTTTTTCAGTTTCTAACTCTCAGAGGAGACACTCTCTTACATCTGTTTGAGAATAGTATTTAATCTGTATTCTTCCATTTGAACAATAAATGTAGCTGTTATTTTCATTCTCACGCATCAAAAGACATGTAAATCACTTTCTCTACCAGGTGGCCATTTGAGGGGGTAAAGACAATGAAAAATTAAGTACAAGAGAGTAATTAGGACTAGGTAATATTTAAGGGGAAACCGAACAATACATGCCAAATTTAAGGGGGTCTTTAGGTATTCTGCAAGACATATATTTTGTAGATAAATAGTAATTACTTAATTATATTTTAGTGGTAATTGACAGTTATAATATAATTATTTGGAACAATGTATAAATAAATATTTTAAGAGAGATTTCTTCTCCAAAGTTTGAAAGAATGTAGTGACATAGACTTGACTAGAAGAGCACCTTAAAAACATGAGTGACCTTTCAAATTGATTGAAGTGAAGTAAGAGGAATGCTGAAAATGTAGTGATTGATATACAGAAAAAAGCTGCATTTGCATAAAAGTGTAAAAGGCTAAGGGGGAAGAGAGTAGACTTTGAGAAAAAGGTATGTATATTTGATTTCATCTTTATCTCTTTCAGAAATTGTGCAAATCTGCAATTCTCCACTTTTTGTCCTCCAAAGATAGAAAAGGTAAAAATCTGCAGTGTGATATTATTGAGATATCTGATCATTTTTGTGGAGCCAACAAAGAGTATAATTGTGAAGAAGTGAAAGAGTCATCCAAAAAGTGAATTCTTAGTCCCTCTGTGATGATGATGATGATGTAATTCTTATTAATGATTTGCAATCTTCTATATATATAATAAAGTTGAGAAAATGAAAAATGATGTGGCATATTTCATTGGTCAAGAATTACATTTATCTTTTTTTTTTTAGATTTTACAATTTTTTCTTTATTTTTGCATTTAAAATTTGCTAACAATTAAGTACGCTTTATTTACTTTTTTCATCATTAATATAGTATTCATCTATTTTCGTATAATGTTTCTATACCTTTCTTCCGTTACATTTTTCCCTTCACTTAAATCTCATAATTATTACTCACTATTTATTTATTTCCTTTAAATCTTTCTATTTTCTTTTTGTGCATTAGTTTTTTTTCCATAACTCAAAAATAATTCAAATGCTCAAAGGCAGTTCCAATAGAGGTATTTTGCTCTCCCAAAAATCTAATTATGATCTTCTATTATTTTATAACTTTATTTGTTTTACTTAATATTATCTAAATTATAGTTTGTGCAATGTTTATATTCATGTTTGATTTCTTCAACTGCATTTGAATTTGGATGTAGTAGCTTCAGCCTTTATTCGTTTTACTTCTCTCTTTAAGAGTGAAAATAAAAATGGAGAACAAGAGACTATGATTAGCAAGAAATTGGTAGAATAATACTGGGAATGTCGCTATTTTTTTTAAAAATAATTTGGTAATTGATTATGTAACTGGGAATGTCGCAATAGGTTTCTCAAGTTATGTAACTGCCTAATTTAATGAAATGTAGTAAAACTAAAGAGTACACATTTCTTTAAAAAAATAGTTGATTATTTATAGATGTAAATGTTGGGTACGAAAATATTTTTAGTTTATCATCGATAAATGTAAATAGAATGATTGTTGTGGTTTCAACCTTTTATATTCTATATTTATGCACCGCTATAATTTGTAAATTGAAACGGAAAGAATATTTATAAAAAATAAAGAATTCCTATCGTTGCATGACTTTTCTACTTGCAAGTTTCTTCCCTTATCCTCTAGACATTCATATTGCTTCTTTAATTCTCATTTTCATTAAGAATATGTAGAGTTCAGCTTTTGCATTGGCTATGTTTCAACGAAACTTGTACTCATTTTTCTTTTGGAAATTACTATTTTTTTTACTAATTTATAAGTGATATTCTTAAAAAGAAAATTATTTAATTATGTTTAGGTTCCGATATATATGCTAATGGAAAGCGCTAACATTAAATTATTAAAATAAGATTATGAGAATGATATTGAAAATAAATTAATGATACCACTAGGCACTAGCAGTGTTGCAAAATATATGAAGTTGGGTAAGATGACTTCAAATTCAATGAGTTGCTCAAGTTTACTGAGCAATTTTGTGAGGTTGAACGTGTTTTTTATAAGAAGTATAAGAAATGCGTATTGCATACATATATACATCTCTATTATATAATTATGAAGATTTTGTGTTAGACACTGCACATTAAAATAAAATGAGACATAAATATTTGAGAAACAACAAGCAACTTTAAGAAATTATTTCTTTAAGGCTTATCGATTTGGCCAAAGAATACCACCTTCGGCATCACCAATTAGTGGTCTTAGAGACATATGACCATATAAACCTTTGTATATTTAATTTTTTTAATAAAATTTTTATATTTTATTTGTTGTATTGCATTGGGTTTAATGTTTATAGAAATTTAGGTGGTGTGGAATACATATGTAATAAAATTATGACTTTAATGATATTTTTTATCATCGCGGTATGCGCAAAAAAATTCACTAGTGTAGACTAAATGGACTCTTCCTTTTACTGAATCTCTTAGGAGTATTATTTTCTATATATTCTTTTGTCTTCTTGCACATTTTTTGGGTTCTTTTCGGGGATAGATAATTAAAAGTAAATTATGCCAATTATTAAGAGACTTATAGTCTCTTTGGCCAAGCTTTTCCTATCCTATAAATATATATTTTTCTTTAAAAAATATTTTTTTTGCTAAAGGTAAAATGTTTGGCCAATTTTTTGAAAGATAAAAGTGCTTTTGAGTAAAAGCAAAAGTAGTTTTGGAGAATCAGGAAAAAAATAGTTTATCTCTAAAAATACTTTTCAGAAAAATATACTTAGAACACAAATTTTAAAAACTTGGTCAAACACCAATTGCTGTCCAAAAGTATCTTTTAAATTAATTAACCAAACACAAATTACTATTCACCAAAATCACTTTTGAGAAAAGTATTTTTAAAAAGAAAACACTTCTCAAAATAAACTGATTTTTACAGTTTGACCAAACATGCTATTATATTCCAAATGGACAGATCGAGAGTTCAAGTATATGTAGCTTAGTGAAGAACCACTATTAAAATTTGTCTCGATCCATTTTATAGGTGAACTAGGTCGGAATATTTTAGAGCTCGTTTGGCAAAGAGTAAGGAATAATTAATCTTGGAATAAAATTTGAGATGAGTTTATTCACGTTTGGTTGGGATAAATTATGATATAACTAATCTCGGGATTATAATATTTTTATCCTCATAGAAGGTTGAAATTACTAATTCTAGAATAATTAATTATATGATAACTTGTTTGCTAACCAAACAACGCCGTAGTATACAGATTAATATTTCAGGGTGATGCAGGCAAAAGATGGACAAAAAAAAGGTACTACTCCTTCTTATGATAAGTGACGTCGTTTAATAAAACTAAGATTCATAGTCACTAAGAATCTAAGATAATTGATCCCAACTAATTTAGAATTGAACCATAGTAATTGTTTTCATTCGTATGCAAAATTGTTGTTCACGATTGGATCATTTCAGAATGCTGCGTTGATCATTTTAGAAGTTACATAAGAATATATTTTTCTTGCTTTTTGGGAGATTTTCACAAATAGGATCATTTTGTATGCTATTTAATGTTGTCCGCCGTTTAAATAAATTTTGCAAAAGTGGGTTGGCGAGGCTTGTGCCTGATCTTATTATTTATAGGGATTTTTTAGTTCTTATACACTGTTTGAAATTTTGTTATAAAAAATATCTACGTTTAGTTAATTATCTTATCTAAAAAAGTTTTATCTATAAAATATATATCACCTTAAAAGACTCTCAATTCATTATTACTTTCTTCAATTAAGAGATTTAGTTACACCATTTTTTATTCTCCTATTCTTTCTTCTTATTTTTCTTCCGCCTTAATATACGGTAATCAATTAAAGTTGGAGGAACCTAAACTGATAGTTGGCATACGGGCATAGGGAGTCACGTTAATTAATTGTTGAATTTACTGAATAAAGATTCAACATTGTACCCTAATTAAAACAGCCATCGTTGTCAAAATGTGGCTATAGCCAAAGCATTGGACCGATTCGAGTTAATTAAAGCTGAGAGCACAGTAGTCAAATTAAAAGAATTGTGATTCAAGATTAAGATATTACTCCTAATGAAAATAAAATGGTGTGTTTTCTGCGGCGTTGTTTGGTCAATAGGTATTTATACGGGATCTTTCGTTTTTATACACTATTTGAAATTTATTTATAACTTATCAATAATTTTTATACATACTAAAAAAATTTTCATATAACTAAATATACATAATAAACTTATTTACAACTAATTTACAATTTATATACAACTTATCTACAACTTTCATACATTATTTCTATACAGTTAAATACAACTACAATATCATACAAATTAAATATAATTTATGTATAATATATCTTTTGTATATTTTGTATCTAATTTATACATGGTAAAAACAAATTTTATACAACTAGTTATTGGTTATACAACTAAGGAATTTTAAAGATTAGCCAGTACTTATTTTGTCCTAAAATTTTAAATTAAAATTTATAATTAGGATAACTCGGAACATTTTTGTCCTGAAAAAATAAAATTCAAGAATGATTACCTCGTTTTATTTCTACCCCAATCTTGAGCGAATAAGGCGTGTTGAATGGATTTGGTCTCAAATAGCCAATCCTAACCTCACAAATGAAACTGTGGGCTTCAAAGCCCATGTCTATGTTGATCAAACTAAAAGGTTCACACGCTACCCACGATTTGCTATCGGGCTTTACCAAGTGGACTAATCTTCACTTTCACAGGCGTAGAAAGTGTTAAAATATTGGGAATGTTTTACAAATACCCATGCGGCACCAAAAAATTACCCGCCCCAACCCACAAATCTTTTAAATGCCCATAAAGTCAAATCTAGTTAAGCCAAGGCAATCCAAGCCAAGCAAATCAAGTCAAGCTAAGTCAAGTCAAGTTAGGTGGGTAGGCCGCATAATTAATTTTAATTGGATAGGTATATATTATAACTAGTTTTCAAATGGGTAGAAAGGGTGATTATTTTAAGCTCGATGGATATTTTGCATAATTTGCTTTAAAATATTATGGTATAGCCCGTTCTTACACTAGTCAATGAAAAATAGTCATCTTTTACCAAGTCAATAAAAAATAGCCACTATTTTACTACATAGGGACCAGTCCAATATAATATATGGGAGTTTTGGTGCATTTGTGTACAAACTCCAGCATATTATACTGGACCGACATACTTTACTAACTCCTGTAAAATTTTGTGGGAGACTGAAGCATCAGTGCTCCAAACTCCAGTATATTATACTGGATAATTCCTGTAAAATTTGCGGGAGACTGGAGCACCAGTGCTCCAAACTCCAGTATATTATACTGGACAATTATACTTGCTGGAACTCCAGTAAAATTTGCGGGAGTTCCAGCATAATTATTCTTGAACTCCCGTAAAATTTACGGGTGTATTTTTTCGAATTTTGAATAGTATTTTCGCTCAAATTTAAGGTGGCTAAATTTCGAGAACTTTTAAAACTTGGTTATTTTTCAATAACCAATAGTAAATCTGGCTATTTTTAAATTTCTCCCGTAGAAAATTCAAAGTGAGAAAAATAAAGTGGACATAGATTGGGAAATTCCATTCCCTTTACAAGGATCTATGATAATAATATGGTGGTGGAGAGGCTCAAACGAAGCGTGCTAATTTTCTTTATGATGAAGGCATTAATGGTTAGTAATTGTTTATTCTATTAAATGTAAATGGTTATTAGGGGTTATGCAGATCCAATGATAATTATCCGCCTTCGGAATCTTTTCACCATCTAGGATAATTGTTTATAGTGATGTAGCCAAAAATTTCTTTAAGGTATTCAAACTTTGAATAAATTAATAATTATTTTTGTCGATCGATGACGTACCAAAATTTTTCGATCAAACTATGCAACATTTAGTCTAAGAAATAACTTTTAAAATTAGTTGTTTATTCTAGACAATTTTTAAGTTTTAAAAGTTTTTTATTAGGAATTCTTTTAGATTGAAAAAAATCGAATAAAACATACATGATGGTCTCTATTTAATTTTGGCAAATAAAATGGCAGAACTTTGACCCCGTGAACGACATCTCACTTTGAACAACCTGAATTGCTAGACTGCCTCACTCAATTGTGCTAAAAATATTCAAAATATGACATGCAACCATATAGTTAAAGTATAGTATTTAACTTATATACACAGTATAATTTTTCGTCGAAGGGTGTTCGCTAACCACCTTTGGCATAGGGTGGCCATGCCAAATAGGTTTGCCTTTTATTCTTGCATAGATTCCAATAATGTTTGGAAATTGCTGATTTACTTCACAAAGTTATATCGGTCACATTTAAACGTTAAAATATCATGGTATAGCCAATTTTTACACTGGTCAATAAAAAATAGCCAGCGTTTACCAAGTCAATGAAAATAGCCACTATTTTACTGCAACAGGGACCGATCCGGTGTAATATACGGGAGTTCTGGTGCATTTGTATACGAACTCCAGCATATTATGTTGGACCGGTATACTTTGCTAACTCCTGTAAATTTTGCGGGAGACTGGAGCACCAGTGCTCCAAACTCCGGCATATTATACTGGACAATTATACTTGCTGGAACTCCCGTAAAATTTGCGGAAGTTCCAGCATAATTATGCTTGAATTCCCGTAAAATTTGCGGGAGTTTCCAGCATAGTTATCCTAGAACTCCCGTAAAATTTGCGGGCGTATTTTTCCGGATTATGAACAGTATTTTCGCAATTTAAAATGGCTAAATTTCGATGACTTTTAAAACTTGGCTATTTTTCAACGGCCAGTAGTAAATCTGACTATTTTTAAATTTCTCGCCATTTAAACCACCGGCAGACTTTGGCATATAAGCTAATAAAGCTTTCTTACTTAGCTCCTTCCCCTCTGTTCACAAAAATTTCCTACACAAAGTTTCTACTAATGCAAGGTATTTTTCCTATGCAGGGAGAATCCAGCTTATTAAAAGCATCCTTTTAAGCGATGATGAACGTTTACTTAACTCGTTGCTAGAAGTTTCAGTTGCAACAAAATAAATATATCAGGCCATGTTTGGAGCTGGCAAATGTTTATCAATAAAGTGGGATCTATTTCTATGCTCTTGTTGAAGCTGATATGCATGGTGCACAAATGTGAAATGCCTTAGAGTTGCTTTAGTCTTTTTAGCAATTACTCTATGAATTGTATGCAGAGTAGCTGTATTGTACTGTTCTACATATTCCAAGAATAGAAGCATATACTCAGAGGCGGATCTAGAATTTCTGGAATATGAGTGCACCGTGACGTCTAATGTGAACAGATAAATATCATGTCCCAATGCAACTATATCACTGTGTATGATTTAATCTTGAAACTTTTACAATAAAAGACCTTTGTTAGAAACAAAACTCCCAAAAAATCACTAAGAGCTACTTATAATCTAAAATGCATGTAAATGGAAGTAAGTGTAATACCCTCTTGATATTAGAATGATGGTATAACCCAAGTTGGGGGAGGGGGGGGGGGGGGGATACTGAAATAGGACTATCTCTTTTGCTTCTCCTTTGATTACATCGAGCTCCCAGACTCGAAATTTATGTCTCATACACATAATCATGTCCATTTGGTTCCACTGTTTTAGTAAATTCTGCGACAAATAAAAGTGTACCTGATACTTCAACTAAGTAGAAGTGAGTTCCATATTGCGACAACATATTATCATATATCTCAACAGCCAAACGGGGTTCTATAACTGTCACGATCCCAACCTCGATCATGATAGCGTCCAACACTCAGCTAGACAACCCCGACCATTCATAATATTTTTCCCATTTCTTATACAGATTAAGGGTAATTAACAAAGGGAATTTACTAAAACATTATCTCAGAAGTCTAGAAAATATCCATAAAATATACGGAAGTTCAATTTAAAATACTGAAGCATAGCCCAATAGAATCCGGTGTCACGAATCTAAGTCTCTAATATAGAATATCCACCCATTACAAGTTTGTCTAGGAAAAATGCAGAATAAAAGATAATGATAGAGGGGAAAGATCAAGGTTGCGAACGCCATGTAAGTACCTCGATACTTCCGGATACTGCTGCTAAGCTAAACAAATTCTCACTCAGCCTGTAGTGTACCTGGATCTGCACGCAAGGTGCAGGGAGTAATGTGGGTACTCCGACCTAGTGAGTTATAAACATAAATAAAGGCTGAGAATAAGAAATCATGAAAAAATATAAAGTAAACTATAATTGGCAATTCAGAGCATTTAATAGTGAAACAAAAAGCTAATGAAATAAGAGTACAGATACTAAGACAGGTAAAACAGGTAAAGAACAAATGCATGAATGAAATGCAGTGCATATGATGGTACACTCTAGTACCCACTGCGACGTGCATCCCAAGCCATCCGTTTATTTATCGTCGACGGCGCTCACCGGGGGTGTATACAGACTCCGGAGAGGCTCCTACAGCCCAAGCGCAGTATCAAGCCATCTCGTGGCATCAACCATCCTCTTTGCCTCAATATCAATGTAATCAACCACGCTCTCGGCCTCAATATTAATGTAATACTATTGCGGCGCGCAGCCCGATCCATGCTCAGTCCAGAAATCATTATAAGCCTCTTGGACATTTGTAAACCAATAGTTCTCGGCCTAAAATATCGTTTAAAAATATCATTTAAGTTTTCAAATCTTAGAAAGATGGTGAGTTTGCAAAACAGTATTTAATATCTTGGACTGAGATCAAATAACAAGCAAAATATGCGAAACAATGATACCAATCCCTGAAGGATTCAAATGATTGGCACGAAGCCCAAATATAATAATTTAATCCAAGTAGGATGATTATCAAATAAGTTCTAGTCGAAAACACAGTAAAACATCACTCGGAATGGACCAAGTTACAATCCCCAATAACAAACGACCTCGCACTAGTCATAGAGCACGTGTCTCACCTCAATATAGCGTTACGATGTGAAATTCCAGGGTTTCAAACCCTCAGCGCATTATTTAGATCTATTACTCACCTCAAGCCGGCCAAAAGTCTAGCTCTTTATGCCCTTGCCTCTCGAATCATCCTCTTCGCACGTCAAATCTGACCAAAAGCACAACGAATACGTCACAATATGCTAAAGGAATAATACTCAATCGAAAATGGTCGAAAAACATCAAAAATCTAAAATTGGCAAAACTTGAGTCCCGGACCCACTTCTGAAAACTCAAAATTTTTTACATCAATGGACTCATTATCTTGCCACGAGTCTATACATATCAAAAACCCCAAAATCCGAGTTCAAATGCTCCCTCAGATCCCAATTTTTCATTCAAAATATCAAGCATTAATTCTTCCCTTTTAATCAAATTTTCATGAATTTAAGTGTTGATTATTCAATTAAATAATGTTTCTAGTCATAAGACTCACATCCAATTAATCCCAGTTGAAAGCCTCTTTAATCCTTGTCAAAAAGCTCTCAAGGTTGCTCAAAAATGGAGGAAATAAGCTTAGCTTCGTGGATGAAATGTTTAATAAAACCCTTCTGTCCAGCCCAAATTTCCTCTATGCGATCGCAGCCCCAGACTTGCGATCGCGATGCACAAAAATTCCATCTCTTAGTTTAACACTATGCGATCGCATACAGACCTCTGCGATTGCAATTCATCAGATCCTGACCCTATGCGATCGCACACATACACCCGCATTCGCATTGAATAAATTCCACTCAAGCCCCCAGGTTCACTTAACACTATGCGATCGCAACCCTTACTATGCAATCGCATTGCACAACCAAACAAACCCTCAAAATCCTCCTATGCGATCGCAACACTCCCTATGCAATCGCATAGAACAAAAAGCTCTGCAACAGCTGATGCATTTTCTGCTGCAATTATTAAGTCCAAAACTCTCCGTTAGCTATCTAAAATCACCCAGAAGCCCACGGGACATCAACCAAAAGAACCAACATATCCCAAAACATTATAAAAACTCGTTCCAGTCATCAAAACACATCAAACAACACTAAATCATCAATTGTCATCGGATTCAAGCCAAAGTTCTTCTAAAACTTTCGAAACATGCATTCGATCAAAAACCAACACCTTCGAATCATCTAAAGTTTTGCACACCCATCCCAAATCAACTAACTAAGCTACTGCAACTGTCGAAATCCCATTACGACCCTCGGATAAAAATCTCACCTATCAACCGGATATCGCCAAAATGCTAACTTCGCCAATTCAAGCCTAATCCTACACTGAACCTCAAAAATCACTTCTGGTCACACTCCTATGTCACAAATCATCCCCCGAAGCTTATTGAATCACCGAAAATCACATCCGATCCTTCTAACTCATAAGTCAATATCCGGTTGACTTTTTCAAATCAAATATTCCTTAAAGAGACTAAGTGTCTCATTTCCTACGAAAACCAATCCAAATCAACTCTAACACACCAAATACCGATAATGAAAGATGAAGAAGCATAAAATGGGAGAAAACGTGACAGTGACACATGAGACGATGGGTCGGATCTCCACAGTAACTAGCTTAGGATTTCTGGGGCCCCAATGTTAATAATCTAGACTGTCACGACTCAATTTCCAAACTCGTTCGTGATGGCGCCTCTCGTGAAGACAAGGCCAGCCAACTAACCCAAATCATTCGTTTAACAATTATTAAACATGATTGAACAGTCTTATTATGATATAGAAAAGAAAAAAACAACAAGTAGCGAAAATACAACCCAAACCGGGGTGTCACAAGCCACGAGCATCTAGAGAATCCTTACACAATTACAAGACCAATAGTATACAGATTGGAATTTAATAACAATGGAAGAAATATGGTGCCGTGAACGTTGATTGTACCTGGCACAACTACAATAGCAATATCTCCAATTGGCTCAAAACTCACTAATCGGTGAACAATTACCCGCATCTGCACACGAGGTGCAGGGAGTAAAGTGAGTAATCTAACTCAATGAGTAATTAGGGTAAATAATAGCTGAGTAGCAATAAACTACGTAAAGCAAATTAACATGCTAAATAGTACAGTGTAACCCTTTGAGAAAATAGGAAAAAAATGTGGAAAGCCTTTAGAAAATATCTAAACTCATTTCAAAACCTCTTTTGAAAATATCTTTTTCCAACAGTTAAGCACATGGATGCGGAACAGGTAGCGCAAGTCAGCACAGAAGTCAGCCCCTCGTACCCAAACAAGTATGCATAATTCAGCTCATAAAACTCACTCCTCAAGCAATATTCTTGTTCCTGGTCAGCCATTGTTACCTGACCCGTTTACATAATACAGTGTCACTGTTACCACTATCTAAAATTTATCCTCTTTAAAAGTGATCAGACACTATCAGAACAGCAAATAAATATCTCAAGAAATAACAGAAACAACGAATAGTGAACAAATGTATGAATGCAATGCAATGCATATGACAATACACTCTGGTACTCACCACGGCGTGCAGTCTCATCCATTTAACATCGACAACACTCGCTGGGGGTATGTACAGACTCCGGAGGGGCTCCTACAGCCCAAGCACAATATCAGCCATACCGTGGCATCAAACAGGCTCTCGGCCTCAATACCATATATCATCGTTGCGGCGTGTAGCCGGAGCCATCCATATATTCCTAAATCACTATAAAACTGCTGTGATGGGCAACTCGATCCATGCTCAGTCCATAAATGCACGTAAGCCACTTGGGCAACATTAACATGGTAGTCCTCAGCACAGAACGTCAATAAAATATTGTTTAAGTTTTTCAAATCTCAGAAAAATGGCTGAGTTTGCAAAACAGTATTAAAACCTTGGATCGAGATCAAATAATATGAAAAGTAATGCAAAAACAGTGATATCAATCCTCGAAGGATTCACAAAGTTGGCACGAAGTCCAAACATGGCAATCAGCCCAAATTATGATGATAACAAATCATTTCAGTCAAATACTCGGTAAAGTCAACAACTGGGACGGACCAAGTCATAGTCCCTAACAATTCTCTACCCCACGCTCATATCCAGCGTGCAAGTCACCTCAATACAACACTATGATGTGCAAATCCGGGGTTTCAAACCCTCTGGATATCATTTACAAGTATTACTCACCTCGAACCGGTGAAATCTCTAGTCCGCAATGCCTTTTCCCCTTAAATCGGCCTCCACGCGCATCGAATTTTACAAAAATCAGAGCGAATACATCACAATATGCTAAGGGGACAATACCTAATTGAAAACAATCGAGAAATAGCAAAAATCTCGAAACTAGCAAAACCTGAGCCCCAGGCACGCTTCTCGAAAAATTATGAAACTCACATTACCAAATTCCTCGTCTTTCCACAAGTCCATACATGCTAAGAAATCCCAAATCCGGGCTCAAATGACCTATCAAATCCCAATTTGGAATATCAAAAAATCAAGCCCTACTTCATAAATTTTAGGCTAAATTTTCCATGAATTTCTAGACCAATTTCACATTATAATCATGTTTTTAACTCGAAAATCTCACCTCCAATAAACTCCGGTCGAAACACTCTTCAATGGCTCCCAAAAAGCTCCGAAAATGTTCAACATTGGAGGAAAAATGCATAACCCTCGTGTATGAAATATAATATAGAACCCTTCTGCCAATAGCGATATCCGCTTCTGCGGTCCCGCTTCTGCGGTCCCGCTTCTGCGGCCTAATTCTCGGTTATGCGGATTTTCATTTATAATCTTACTTCCGCTTTTTTGGCTCCACATCCACTTCTACGAATCAACCAAAGCCGCTTCAGTGACAAAATGTTTGCTTCTGCGGACCCGCCTTTGCGAACCATGTTTCCGTTATGCGGAACCACTCCACCAGGACAAGAACCGCTTTTGTGATCCCCCACCTGCTTCTGTGGAACCGCCTCTGCGGTCCATTTCCACAGAAGTGGAAATAGCAGAAGACAGAAAAATTGGACATGCAACAAATCTCTCGTTTAACCACTCGAATTCACCCCGAGGCCCCCGGGACCTCAACCAAAGACACCAACATATCCCATAACACCATTCAAACTTGTTCCAATCATCAAAACATATCCAACAATGCTAAAACCATCAAATCACATCGGATTCAAGCCTACGTTCTTTAACACTTTCGGAAATACACTTTCGATGAAAAACCTGACCAACTGACGTCCTAATGACCTTAAAATTTGCACACATATCAAAAATCACCAAAAAAAGCTACAACAACTCTCGGAATTTCATTCCAACCCTCGGTTCAAAATTTCACCCATCAACCGGAACTCGCCAAAACACTAACTTTGCCCATTCAAGCCTAATTCTACACCAGAGCTCCAAAATCAATTCCGATCACACTTCTAGGTCACAAAGCGAATCACCGAAAATCACATTCGATCCTTCTAACTCATAAGTCAATGTACAGTTGAGTTTTCCAAAACAAGCCTTCTTCAAAGAGACTAAGTGTCTCATTTTCCACCAATATCGATCCAAATCAACTCTAACACACCACATACTAATAATGAAACATGAAGAAGTATATAACAAGGAAAAACAGAGCGGTAACTCATGAGACGATGGGTCGGGTTGTCACATCCCCCCCAACTTAAACAAATGCTCATCCTCGAGCGTACCCAGATTTGTACTAGAAGCAACCCAGTGGTTGAATGACTTTACCAAGTATATACCCGGGGCGATCCCATGTCACCTTATCTCGCATCGGTATGATAACACAACATAGCTGAAATCTCACAATCCATCTAGAACATAAACCATAGAATCACATTGTTCTTTCTGAAATCATACAAAAGATCAGAACCTCACATCTACACCCATAATAAGTCTGAACCAGTTGTAATAGATCATACCTGCAACCTTAGGTGAAATCATGTGATATACCCTGTAACCCAAACACTCAAAACGATAACGTCTATCCATACCAGTTGCCCACAACACCCGAATACCGGTAGGAACCTCTTATCGACTGAAATCTCATTCCAACACTTTCTTATACTACCAACGATACTGAAACACGCGATAAACCAAAACCATTTCTAAGATCAACCATTTATGAAGCCACTTCTCCTCCGACCATTACCATAGCAAATTTTTGAGGTGAACCTCGATATTATCCTTCCAATAAGCTGTTCATTAATGACTCCCACGATCACCTCGAATCCAACACATCACTCTAGTGATATGACACCTCAATACAGGCTTAAGCCACAACTAGCGTAATCCACGCACTAATGAAGGGCGGTTTAAACATACTCAAATTATGACAAATGACTCAACAAAAGAGCTGTAACTCAAACTCGTCAGTACCATCACAACACAAGGCTCAGAACCCATCCCACATCATAGGAATAAAATACCTGAATCTACTCCGAAGGGCCTCATCTCCACGTATCCTCGCTACAATGTGCGATCTTAAATAAACACTATTACACATGAAGCACCTCAAGTCGCTATACGCGAAATAGACAACCATGCACGATTGATATAAGAACCCAAACAAATCATTATACCCATGGTGAAGCAAGTAATATACACCATACATTCCTGAAAGGATACAACCGAGGCGCCATTCGCCGAGCAACACCCAGTACAAACTTTCCTTAGAATCAGGAAACAAGGCATATAAAATAGCATATGGAGAACTATTCTCAACATCACACTGTTGCGACGTGCAACCCAATCCAAATAACATACCTATGGCGTGCCACCCGATCCACACATATATCTTGCATAAGGAGAGGCATATCGAGCTGAATTTTCTCATTACAATAAAATACCGAGTATCAGTTG
The DNA here is from genome assembly GCA_034376525.1 of Nicotiana benthamiana. Taxonomy (NCBI): domain Eukaryota; kingdom Viridiplantae; phylum Streptophyta; class Magnoliopsida; order Solanales; family Solanaceae; genus Nicotiana; species Nicotiana benthamiana. The sequence goes on from CM067339.1 coordinate 171,783,202, forward strand.
TAAGCATATTGAGTGCATAATGATATCTACATATCGCGTTATAAGCTACAAAACTCAAGCACCACTGAGGTTTCCCCCTCAACTTCCACTATGAATCCCGATAGCACCGCACCATATGTGCACATAGCCCGCAAATCATAACGTCTCCAACACGGAAAACAATTCACACTGGAACACGCATCCGACAAGGTCTTTAATAGTGGAACTGAACCAATATGAGGAACCTCAACCCTGGGACAACCAGTCTATTCCCCAATGTCATATCCAAAATCTAATATACCATGAAAAGAAAGACCCACTCGGCCTTCCAAATCCCAATAGCCGCTGATGGTACCAATACACACGATCCACAACCACTACATAATCTTTACCTGAGAACTCTCAGTCTCCAACTCCATATAGCACACGAATCACTATACCTAATCCCAAATTCCACAGTATGAATACATTTTACACCTCCAGTACCCAGTCATTCCACGAAAGATATTCTAATGCTCCCATTGTGCTATCAAACACACTCAAGTATCACCAGCCGATCTAGCTAGAAAGCACCGCAATACTACTGAAGTATCATCAGCCCGATCACATTACCCTTCTTTCGAGACAATAATCTCATCAAATCACTTCCGATTAGCAGTGCGATTTTCTTGATTACCTGAGGCTACTCGTTGCCTAAGGATTTTATGAACTCCTTTTCAGAACTGAACTATAACTCACCTAACCAAGAACTTCCGCTGATCCCATTAAGAAGAAGAATCACTATACATTCCATGCTTCGTGTACCCATAGAAAGATTTATACATCTCCAAACCACGGTAAACCCCACAAGAGCTCTCTCCAAATTCCATTTGCACAAGCTAAACTGCCAGGACTAAATCCAGCTACCCAAACCAAGCTAAGCAAGTTGTCAGAACTCAAGAGCTTCGCGTGCACAATACCTGTAAGGGCTCATAGCCTTGCACACATAAAAAGAATTGATCATGTTCTTCCCATAACGATTCGGTATACTATCAAGCTATTCCATCTATTTAGTTTCCTTTCCGATTCATTATCGAGTTGGTATCCGCTCTTGCTGTAGCACCACAATGCCTCAACCCAGGTTCGACCGACTTTGATCATTTTTTGGGTAAACACCGCACAGTATATGCATGCTTTAAAGCTGCACTACTTGCCAATTACAACCAATATCCATCTTGTAATGCTGCCATTCAATCATAATTAACCAACAATAATAATTAACCATCAACGACACTAATAACAACGCCAACCGAAACAATAACTATACAAATGTTCAATGACGAAATAATATCAACAATACAATCATCATTCAAAACTATTTCCAACTAAATATTCACAAGTTCAAGACTTTGTTTAGCAATGCACACTATTCAATGAGTGTTTTGTATTCTATCATCTTCATCTTCACTACTAGAACCTTTATGGTTGGCATGATTCAAAGGATCACAACGAGAGGATTAGCATATGGAAAGGCTCACGAGACCGGGGAATGGGAAAAGCACAACTAGCCAAAAGATTCGCCAGCTATTCCTAAATTTTGAAGGTGAGTTATTCGGAACCTCTCACTCTCTTTTAACATTTCTACTTGTGATCATTGATAAGATTGATTACTCCATCTCCCCCACCGCATAAAAAATTTCTCTTTATTTATCTACTCATTTTAATTTGTTGAATAAATTGTTTTAATTCTGCGAGTATGTTCGGTTCTTTAATTGTGGTTGATCTGGTCTATCTCTATTTCGGGCTCACAGTTTTTATTGTGTAGTTCTGTAAATGTTTGGATCAGTTGGCTCGTATTCTTCAACTCCAATCATATGTTTAATAGACTGTTAGGCGAAGTTAGGGTGTAGTTACGCATTTCAGTGTGAGGTTTGATGTTGTGAATGAAAATAGCCATGATGTGGAAGCCACACAAGCAGAGCACATGGGAATTCCACGCAAGACTTCTAGAATGATATTTGCCTAAAATACTTGAGGACTACGCTTGGAAAGGGGGAAAAGCACGTGACAAGGGGTAAAATTAATTGGGCAGAAGTATAAGGCACCACGAAATGGGCATTGCAATGAGTCAATTAAGTTGTTATGAATGACCCTATTTCTCTCCCCAGTTCTTCTGTGTTCCTTACCTCCTTCTACTCCTTTTATCCTTATTGTTACTAGCTCCTGTATTTCTTTGTAATTTTTACTTTAGAGATTTCATCGGGCTTGTCTTTGTAAATGAGTTTTAGTTTAATCAATCAACAGTTGTGGTACTATTTCCTGTTTATTTGAGTTGCTTCCATCTGCTCTTTTGAATTTGTAACATTGGTGCTTTCATTGGGAGGTCTAAAATGGATGACCAAAAACTCAAGTCTCTTATAGAAGAATCAGTTTAAGGAGTGAAGGATTCAATCCTTGCTGATATCCTTTCATTGTTACTGGAAGTGGTGGGAAATCAACATCGAGACCAGACGAAGGAAGTAAATCACCATTGCCATGGGAGAGACCCACACGATGACCAACCTATGGCGACATCAATTTTTCACCATAGACGTCCGGTGGAGATAGGGCGGTTTCGTGGTGAAAATCCAGAGGCCTAGCTTTTTCAAGCAGACCGCTACTTCGATTTTACCGTATAGCGTAGGATCAAAGGCTCTCAATCGCCTCCTTCTACTTGGATAGAGAAGATCTTCGAATGGTATCGCTGGCTTTTTCATAATAAACAATTGGTGGATTGGGATCATTTTGCAGCAAAGGTGCGGATCCGTTTCCTTCAGAAAGGGTTAGAATCAGCTGAGGTATGCTTGGCGAAACTCAGACGGACCACCACCGAATCAGATTTTCAGAGCCAGTTTGAGAATATTGACAACGAAGCAGCGACATGACCTATAGTCGTATGGCACGTCTCTTTATTTCTAGGATCAGAGAGGATATTAAGAATTCAGGGCTTGTCCATAGGCCAAAAACTTATGAGGAGACGTTAGATTTGGCCCATATTCATGAAAAAGGATCCAAGCTTAAAAGGGGCCTATCCAACCAATCTTCACCACTGTTACCCACACCAAATTTTGCACCGTCACTCCACACCGTAAAATCCTCGATTCCTGTCATTCAAGACGCATCTAGCTCTTAACCACCAAATCTTCCACCCTTCAAATGCCTATCTCATGCCGAATTATAGAGTCGTCATTGAGAGCGTAACTGTATTAAAAAAAAATCAAAAAACTGTTAGAGGAATAAAAAAATCTGGAAAAAACAGTAAAGAATCAGAAATATTTATAGTCCAAAATTTTCTTGTGCGTCCTTAAGGAATATTAACCCCCTCACATATTGCCAAGGTAATGGATTGAATCCTCCCAGGATAAAACGGAATAAACCTTCCTGTAACAATGGCAATACAAACTGCAGGATACCAAACGAACTCAAAGAACGGAGCAAAATCACACTTACGAATTTGAGAGAGAGAGACTGCGAATTAGAATGCAGTATTTTCATAAAGAAGGAAGTTATGTAGTTTTTTTCGTGTGTTGAAAATGGAGCCATGTCTCAGAAATTATTGGCAAATTTCAGAAGAGGTGTCTGGAAAAGGTATCTTTTCGGAACATGTGTTCTGCCGCGATCCTACCGCGGTTATGCCAATACCGCGGCCATAGCGAATATCTAAATCTACAGTAGGGTTCAAGCGCAGCCCTACCGCGGTTACGCCAGCACCGAGGCCGGACTATCCTTCTGAATCTTCATCAGTGATTTGTCATTTCATTAATTATTAAATAATTAAATAAATTTTGTCCAAAAATAATCTTATCGATCGATCATTTGACAAATCCAAATCCAAATCCAAACCCAAAGCCAAAGTCGAAGCCAAGTCGAGCGAGTGACGACAATGACGTGAGGGTTCATTCTCTTCAACTCCTTTAAAGGGCTTTAAGAAGTGACTATATATATAAGCACATAAGTGTAGTTGTCCCTCACCAATGAGGGACAAAGTGCAAGACAAAAGCTCATTTCTTCAAATTTTCATTTTCCCTCCATTTCCAATTCACACTCTTTATACTTTAAAGCCCAATGGCTTAAAAGTCCAACAGTCGTGAATGTGGATTGTGCTACTATTGTGAAGAGAAATATACTGCTAGTCATAAATGTAAGACGCCTCCTCATGTTTTATTGCTTACAGATGGGTACGATGTAGACCTTGGCTTGCCGGAATCCTTTGTTAATGATGATTTCATAGACGAGGAGTTGTAGTGTTTGGAATTATGGGATCAAACAACTATTTCTTACCAAGCTTTAACTGGTGGAATCTCCCCATCAACTTTATGATTCACTGGGCAAGTGAGTGGACTGCCCGTCGAAGTATTGGTAGACGGCGGAAGTACTCACAACTTTGTTCAACCACGAGCAGCTAAACACCTTCAACTCCAAATTGAGGTCATTCCTAGTTTTGCCATAATGGTAGGCAGTGGCTAGAGACTTCATTGTGAAGGAGTAGTGCGCCAAGTCGCCTTGTTGATTCAAGGAACTACGCTGGTTAAGGATCTGTATGTCTTACCTTTCCACGGGGCTGATGTAGTACTTGGGGTAGCTTGGTTGGCAACTTTGGGGCCCACTGTCACTGATTATGCAACACGGGACTTTGAGTTTACTTTGAAGGAGTCCGAAGTACTATGTCATGGAGATTCGCCCACCGACACTCACCAAATTCAGTTGCATAGTTTGAGGCGCATGGCAATAGTTGATGCTATTTCCTCTTTCTTTTGCCTAGAGATGATCGTTGACGAGAGAGGAATGGCAGACGAGATGGTCTCTGACTTGTGCAGCCTATTGGAGTCTTATGCTAATATATTTCAGAAGCTAGCTGGTTTGCCTCCTTCCCGTGCCAAGGATCACTTGATACACCTCACCCCGAGGGCACCACCTGTAAATGTAAAACCATATAGGTACCTCTATTTCCAGAAACAAGCTATGGAGAAACTTGTGATATATATGCTCAAGGAGGGAGTGATACAACCTAGCACCAACCCGTTTTGGTCCCCGACATTACTAGTGCGCAAGGAGTATGGTACATGGAGGTTTTGCGTTGACTATAGAGAACTAAATGCTATCACAATTCGTGATCGATTTCCAATTCCCACCATTGATGAATTGATTGATGAATTGCATGGAGCTTGTTATTTTTCCAAGCTGGACTGGTTATCCGGATATCATCCGATCAAGTTCAGGCCTGAAGATGTGGCCAAGACTGCTTTTCGTACCCACGATTGGCACTACAAATTTTTGGTAATGCCGTTTGGCTCGACGAATGCCCCTTTCACCTTTCAGGCAACTATGAATGAAGTTTTTTGGCCCCACTTACGTCGTTTCGTCTTGGTATTCTTTCATGACATATTGGTCTACAGTTCATCCTGGAATGCACACATGGGACATTTACATGTGGTCCTGCATTTGTTACGCGAATGTTTATTTGGCCAACCATCCATGGATTATTTGGGCCACATCATCTCTGCTCAGGGACTGTCCGTAGACCCTGAAAAGGTCATGGCTATCGAGAAATGGCCACCCCCTCATTCTGTAAAGGAGGTTCGCAGTTTCCTTGGCCTTGTAGGTTATTGCCGTATATTTATCCATCATTATGCTACTATAGCTGGTCGTTTAATTGATCTTTTGCGCAAGGACTCTTTCAAGTGGGCAGATGCAGAACATAGTGTCTTTGATGCTTTGAAGGCCAAGTTGGGCTCCACCCCTGTTTTGGCTCTACCATATTTTAGTAAGGAATTTCAGGTGGAAACTGATGCATTCGGGCAAGGTATAGGGGCTATTCTATCACAACGAGGCCGCCCCAATTCTTACTTCAGCCAGAAGTTAAACTCTCGTATGCAGAAGGGCTCCACCTATCACAGAGAGATGTTTGCCATTACTCAGGCTGTGAATAAATGGCGGCAGTACCTTTTAGGATGTCAGTTCACAAACTTACTGATCAACAATCATTGAGGAACTTGACTACGTAGACCATACAAATACCTGAGCAACAGAAGTGGCTCATTAAACTTGTGGGATATGACTTTCGCATTTTGTATTGGCCTGGTAAATAAAACTCTGCCGCATATGCTCTTTCTCGAACTTCAGAAGCGACCTTCATGACTCTATCGGTCAATTCTTTTTCTATTGAGGTTGAGTTGAAGCAATTAAACCACTCCAATCCATAGTTGGTCGACATTCAATAGGCTTTGAGTCGTGGGGATGTTGGCTTTGAAGACTATCTGTTCAAAGATGGGTTACTCTTTTATAAAGGAAGGATAGTTATTCCTTCAGATTCTTTCTTATGCCTGAAACTACTTTTTGAGTTCCATGCCACTCTTACTGGAGGTTGCTCGCACCTTCCATCGTTTGGCATCTAATTTCTTTTTGAGACATATACGTCGCGATGTACAAATTTTTGTGGCAGCTTGTGAGATATGACAACAGATGAAAGACTCTCACCTTCATCCTGCAGGCTTATTGCAGCCATTGCCCATACTTGATCAAGTTTTTGAGGACATTGTGATGGACTTAATCACATGTCTTCCAAGATCGAAAGGGAAGACTACCATCATGATTGTAGTAGATTGACTCACGAAATATGGGCACTTCATACCACTGCCTTCCACTTTTTTTGACTCAAACTGTGGCAGAGGCTTTCGTGGTAGGTATAATCAGGCTCCATGGCCCTCCCCGAACTATCGTGACTGATCGTGACCCTAGTTTCCTACACTTGTTTTAGCAAGAAATTCATCGTTTATAAGGGTCGACTCTTGCCATGAGTACTGCTTATCATCCTCAAATAGATGAGCAATCCAAGGCACTTAACAAATGTGTGGAATAGTATTTGCGTTGCTTCGTCGCTGAGGTTCCTTACCACTGGGTTCCCATGATACCATGGGCAGAATATTGGTATAACACCTCTTATCAAACTGCAGCTGGCATGACTCCTTTTCAATCACTCTATGGCAGTGAACCTCCAACTATCGCTCGCTATATTTTGGGAAGCACTGCGAGCGAAGTAGTTGATCAGTCCTACTTGCTGCAATGTGATTAAGTTCTGCAGATTCTAAAGCACAATTTGTTAAAGGCTCAGAACCGTATGAAGCTATTGGCAGATAAGTCCCGCACTAATACGACCTTTGCTATTGGTGATTGGGTGTATGTTAAATTAAAACCATTTAGGCAGACTTCTCTGCACTTGCAGCGAGATCACAAGATTGGCAGGCGATATTTTGGTCCTTACCAGGTGTTGAAACGCGTTGTCAATGTCGCCTACCGCCTAGCGCTACCTGAGTCTACTAAGATCCATTCAGTCTTTCATGTTTCCATGTTGAAACGATGTGTTGGAACTCCTAATCATCAGGTCACTCCTATTCTTTTTGGAGAGGTCACTGACACGGTGAATCCAGTTGATCTCAACCTTGAGGACAAGGTTGTTTTTAGGAGGGAAGTATTGTTGTGAATGAAAGTAGTGATGGTGTGGAAGCCACGCAAGCAGAGAACATGGGAATGCAACGCAAGACTTCTAGAATGATTATTCCACCTAAACGACTTGAGGACTACGTCTGAATAGGGGGAAAGCACGTGACAAAGGGTAAAATTAATTGGGCAGCAGTATAAGGCACCACGAAATGGGCATTGCAAGGAGTCAATTGAGTTGTTATGAATGATTCTATTTCTCTCCCCAGTTCTTCTGTATTCCTCACCTCCTTCTACTCCCTTTATCCTTAGTTGTTGTTAGTTTCCGTATTTCATCGTAATTTTTGCTTTAGAGATTTCATCCTGCTTGTAAACGAGTTTCAATTGTGTGGTAAAGAAGAAGGCACCAGATCTACGTGTGATTACATTAAATTTAATTTTGAAATGGAAGGAGATCTTATTGCTACGTAATTCTCTCCTTCCTCAATGGAAACAGATCTCTCTTCTCTTACTCAACTACAATTCTCAAAAAACGCAAGCTACTGAAGCTCCAATAATCAAATTGCTTTTACCAATTCTACAACGCAATAAAAATTGTAGAATACAAAATTGTTCTTCGTCGACATTAGTACTCAAATTGTTGAAACTTATCTGTTCTTTGTTTTTTTTTCTATCAACTACACAAAATCATGTCAAAAATCCCAACAATGCTGAAATCGAATGGTAATTAGGATAACTATAGCAGATTTAAAGATTTGAAGTTGATGCCATTGTGGTTAATGATAATGCAAGCTACTGAATTCTCATTTCTACAATTGCAGAAGAATAATCGATTGATACCTCGAATAAAATTATATAAATTAAATGCATTGTGAACGAGATTGTCCTCCATTGGAGATTAGGCATGATATGGGGATTCGTGTGTACATGAAAATCAAAAAGGAGAATAAAAACTTAGGTTCGTATCCTTTATGTGTAACCGTAGGAGATTTCAATATGGAATTGACAGTCACCAATGAAAGCACCAGTGCAAGTATGTTTGATTCGACATTGAAAAGAGTTATGGTGTTGCTATGTTATCTAAAATATTACTACAATTACCTGCAATTAAAGCATAAAGCTCATATAGTACTAAAAAGGATAAAGTAATGTTGCTTTAAAAATTATCTATATAGAAACTACATTTATGAATTTATTGTCTGCGGGTTATTCTGGATCCCTAATGTTAATAGAAATTACATCCTCACCAGCTATAGAGGAATATCAAAGTGAAATAATAACTGAATCTACGCAAACATATATTGAAGAAGGACAAGTTTATTAGGACAATAAAAATAATAGTTGATTCAATGAAGAATTATTCAGTGATGCACAAGTTCCACTTCAGAGTAAAAAGATCTAGTCATAGAAGGTTTGTATTTATTTGTGAATAATATATCAGCAAAATCAGTGTATTGTTGAACATAGGCGGGTTTTATAAATTATAGTCAGTTTGTAGTTAATTGTAGTTTTTGCATAAATTTGTGTAAATATTGTATTTTTTTTATAGCTACTGGCTTATATGTGTTGCTGAAAGCTGTAAATGGCATTTCAAGGCATCATCAATTAATGATTCGGCAATGTTCAAGATAAGGAGTTTCAGCCCACAATACACATGCTGCCTAATGGACGAAACATTCATACAACGCAAATGTACTGCAGCAGTAGTTGGTAGCATAGTCGTTCCAAAGTAATGTGATCCTAAGACTGTTTACACACCAAAGGACATACAAACTGACATGTTATCCGAACATGGACTAAAACTAAGCTACATGCAAGCATGGAGAGCAAAGAAAAAGGCTTTACAGTTTTTGAGAGGGAATCTGTGTGATTCCTACAACAAATTACCCAAATATTTTTATATTCTTGAGAAGAATTTTCCTGGTTCTGTTGTAAAATGGAAGAAGGCAGCAGATGATTGCTTCTTATACGCATTTGTTGCTCTTTGTACATCAATAAATGGTTGGCAACATTATAGGTCGGTAGTAGTGGTTGATGGGACATTCTTAAAGTCAGCCTATAGGGAGATTATGCTGACAGCAAGCACCATGGATGCATTAGGTAAAAAATGAAATAATCTTGTAGTTATTTTGTAGATAGTTTTTATAATGCAGTTTAATTGTAGTTATGTTGTAGTTATTTCGTAGTTATATAAAAGAATGTAGTAAAATTGTCTATATTATCAATATATATTGTAGTTGTTATTTAATCATATTTTATGTCTATAAAATGTAGGTACTATTTTGCCCTTGGCATATACTATCGTTGATTTTGAAAACGACACGTCTTGGAAGTGGTTCTTTGAGCAATTCAAGAAGGCATATGGCGAAAGACCTTCAATGTGTGTTGTTTCAGATAGGCATGACTGTATACTGAAGGCAACATCAGTTGTCTATCCGGGCATGGCACACTACTCTTGCATAATGGCATATATGGACAAATATAAGGTCCAAATTCAAGAAGGAACATCTACAATTACATGAATTATACTTTGCAGAAGCTGACAGGTCGAATAGCCGCCCTCTCGAGGTTCATCTCGCGCTCCTCCGATAGGTGCCACAAATTATATTATGTATTGAAAAGGGACCAAGGACTACAATGGAATGAGGAATGCGTCGACGCCTTGAGAAGTTTGAAGGCATACCGGTTGTCTCCACCCCTCCTGGTCAAAGCTAACCCAGGTGAGCCACTGTTGGTTTACTCAGCTATGTCAGAAGTTGCAGTCAGTGCCGTCCTGGTGCGCTAAAATAAAGGTACACAATCTCCTATCTGTTACATTGGAAAACTTTGGTGGACGCCAAAACCCGGTACCCACACCTCGAGAGGCTGGCATTGGCGCTCGTAGTAGCTTCACGGAAGCTTCGGCCCTATTTCCAGTGCCACCCTATAAGGGTAGTAACGACCTTCCCTTTAAGGAGCGTCTTACACAAACCCGAACACTCAGGACGACTTGCCAGATAGGTCGTTGAGCTCATCGATCATGATATCACATACCTCCCAAGGACCACAATCAAGTTGCAAGTCCTTGCCGACTTCAGTACGGAAGTCCTGCCAAAGGCAGAACTCGAGGCGCAACGCATATCCTCCAATAATGACCTATGGGTCCTATATACGGATGGCGATGCCAATGCATTGGGATCGTTACTGGGACTCATTCTCGAGGTCCCCACGGGTGAAATAATTCACCAGTCCATATGATGCCCAAAAATGACTAACAACGAGGCCGAGTACGAGGTCGTTATTGCAGTAATGAAACTGGCAACCAAATACGGGGCTCGCCGAATCCTACTCCACTGCGACTCCCAACTTGTGGTAAACCAGGTCACTAGGACTTATAAAGTCAAAGAGCAGAGAATGCAAAAGTACCACGCATAAATCCGCAAACTAATGGCTACGTTTAACGAATTCCTCTTCAAACAAATTCCCCAAGCACGGAACGTCGAAGTAGACGGCCTGACAGAGTTGGCTGCAGCCACCAAAAATTTCAACAAAGAAAGTGTGGTCACGCTCCTCCACTCACCCATTGACCATACCGAGGTACTCTCTTTAAACCTGACTTGGGACTGGCACAACCAGTTCATATCTTATTTGCAGGACGGGACATTGCCCCCGATAAAAAGGAGGCCAAAAAGCTTCGCGTACAACTACAACCTTTATAAGAGGACGTTTGGTGGCCCCCTAGCCAAGTGCTTAGGGCCACATCAAACGAGGCCAGTGCTTGAGGAAGTACATGAAGGCCATTGTGGAGCTCACACCGGTAATCGCGCCCTCGTGCGATGCATTATACGCGCCAGCTACTACTGGCCCACTATGAAAAAAGAGGCGTCCGAGTATGTCTGTCGATGCGAACAATGCCAAAAGTACGCCCTAATGATACATCAACCTGGAGAACCCCTCCATTCAGTCACTTCACCCTATCCATTCATCAAATGGGGGAATGGATATAGTCGGCCCACTACCAGCAGGACGAGGGAAAGTACGATTCTTACTTGTTTTAACTAACTATTTCTCTAAATGGGTAGAAGCAGGTGCTTACGCTCAAATACGCGAACAAGAGGTCATCACCTTCATATGGAAGAACATCATATGCCTCTTCGGCATCCCCAAGGAAAATAAGCTCTGACAACGGGCGTCAATTCATCGGTTAGAAAACGATAGAGTTCTTCGAGAAATGGCGCATCAAAAGGATACTGTCCATGCCATACCACCCCACCGCCAACGGCCAAGCGGAATCCTCCAATAAAACAATCCAAAACATACTGAAGAAAAAGCTTGGAAGACACCAAAGGGCTATGGACCGAACTACTACCTGAAGTATTGTGGGCACACAGAACTACACCCAAGTCCAGCACCGGAGAAACCCCGTACTCACTGGTTTATGGAATTGACGATGTCATACCTGTCGAGGTAGGCGAACCCAGCTTAAGGTATTCGCACACCAATGGAACAGGAAACGACACCAACAGACTCCAAGACCTTGATGAAGTTGGGGAAAGAAGGGAAATGGCCTACATTAGGGTGGTAGCCCAAAAACAACAAATTGAGAGGTATTACATAAAAAAGGCGAGAATAAAACCACTCAAAGTAGAAGACTACGTCCTCAAAGCCAAGACATTAGCCCCCAAAGACCCAAACGAAGGAAAACCGGACACAAACTGGGAAGAACCCTACAAAATCACAACGGCAGCCGAGAAAGGAGCATTCAAGCTCGAGACAATGGAGGGAAAAATGCTCCAGAACAACTGGAACGTCACTCACCTCAAATATTTCAACTTCTAAAAGGCGTATCCCGAGTCGTACTCTTTTTTCCTTACCCGAGTTTTGTCCCAATTGGGTTTTCTCGGGAAGGTTTTTAGCGAGGCGGCAAAGGGGACACCTGGAGATGTTTGCAGTACAAGTGTAACATCTCCAGATGTATGGAAAGGCTACGACCATCTCCAAATGAATGAAAAGGCTACGACTATCTCCAAATGAATGAAAAGGCTACGGCCATCTCCAAATGAATGAAAAGGCTACTGCCATCTCTAAATAAATGAAAAGGCTACGGCCATCTCCAAATGAATGAAAAGGATATGGCCATCTCCAAATAAATGAAAAGGCTACGGCCATCTCCAAATAAATGAAAAGGCTACGGCCATCTCCAAATGAATGAAAAGGCTACGGCCAACTCCAAACGCACGAAGGGGCTAAGGCTATTATTCTAACACGGTTAAGGCCGTCGAGTTTTACATGGCTAAGGCTATTATTTTAACACGGTTAAGGCCATCGAGTTTTACAAGGCTAAGGCCATTATTTTAACACAGTTAAGGCCGTAGAGTTTTACATGGCTAAGGCCATTATTTCAACACGGTTAAGGCCGTTGAGTTTTGCATGGCTAAGGCCATTGTTTTAGCACGGTTAAGGTCGTCGAGTTTTACATGGATAAGGCCTTTTAACACGGTTAAGACCATCGAGTTTTACATGGCTAAGGCCATTATTTTAACACGGTTAAGGCCGTTGAGTTTTACATGGCTAGGCCATTTTTTTAACATGGTTAAGGCCGTTGAGTTTTACATGGCTAAGGCCATTATTTTAACACGGTTAAGGCCGTTGAGTTTTACATGGCTAAGGCCATTGTTTTAACACGATTTAAGGCTGTCGAAAGTTACATGGCTAAAGCCATCATCCTTATACAGCTATGGCCGTCAAAACTTACATGGCTAAGGACATCACTTTCACACGGTCAGGGCCACCGAACGACCCTCTTAGCTTCAACTACGGCAAGATGAAAATAAAAAGAAGGGAAGTATACAATGTTCCAGAAAACAGAAAAGATTAACTACAGCAAAAATTGTATATCTTTATCCCCAAAAGGGTCAACACCCATTATATAAAAATCAGTATTTACAAACATATTTACAAAGGTCCTAACGGCCGCCGCCTCTCTGGTTATGCGGCCCACCTTCGTTCCCAGGAGGATACGCCTTGGAAATCCAAGAAATGGACTCCAAACGGTTGACATCCGCAGAATTACCCTCCTCCCGGGGTGGCGATCAGGACTATAGCTGGCCGATTCACGGGCATCTCTAACCAGTTGGCGTTGGCTCTCAACTTCAGCTTCAAATGCTCGCCCAGCCGCCAAAAATTCTTCGAGCACGACCAGCCGGGGCTCCGCGTACACCCACATCTCGTGTGCCTCACGAGAAGCGTCGACCTGTGCTAGGGTCCCCTTGAGGTCCTCAACCTCGGCATTTTTTGCATCGAGTTCCGCCGTTAAGGTCGCAAGCCGAGCGCGCAACTCCGCCGCCACTACACAGCCAAGCTGGAACTCTTCATCCTTAGCTTGAATGAGGACCTCCATCTCCGCAATCCGAGCAATGTCGGCCATAATTTGTTCGTCGACTTTCTCTAGCTCGGCCACCCTTTTCTTCAGCTGCTCTTCGAACTGCGGAGGGCCCTTGCGAACCACCCTGAAAATAGGGTCCTGCCTGTACATGTGGGCCAAGGTCCGGTGCGCCTCACGTGTTCTATTATATTTCTGCACCAACCTATTGTATTTGGCCGCCTTCTTCTTCAGGCATCGACCCCTTTCCGCCTATAGGTTAGGATTCTAAACAAAAAAAATGAGTGGAAGGTGAGTATAAGGGAAATCACCCTCCACTAACGCAAAAGGAAAATCATCAATCAATGCAAAAGACGTACCTGCAAGACCGCGCCCTCGACTCTTCGGTCCAAGCCCTTGTCACTAAGCTCTTCCAAGGCCGCGCTCTCAGCACCGACGCATAGGAGTGTCATGTTGGTGGCCGCCTCCTCGCAATTCTCTAGCAAATTGTAGTGACTAGGAATCACTGTGCGACGAGAGGCCCGACCAGCCACCATCTCTACTTGGTCCATGGACCCGCCTCCTCTGTCCACGTCCTCCATAGCGGCCTACGGACCCGCCACGTTCACACTTTCATCCCTTCTTTCCGCAACTTCCCTCCTCATAGCAGACCTCCCCGAACAAATGGCCTTGGCCATAAAAACTGGCCAAGATTCAGGACGGGGTTGTTTAACCTTCTCCGTCTGAGTAACCACGGCCTTGCCTATCAAAATCCGATGTCTCCTCCTCTCCTTCATCTCTTCCTCTTCAAGGTCCCCCTCAGTGGATGCTAGACGGGCTCAGATGGGGACAATTCGTCAACGGACGCTCTTGTGGGGACAACCCCGAGGACGGTCCTAGGCGTAGCCACCGTTATCTCATCGGGCGCTGTTTCAGGTACGACCCCAGGCACAGTCTCATACACTAATTCCGGAGCCGCCTCTGATGCGATCTCCTGCCTTGAGAGGGGAGAAACACTACCCCTGGACGTGCCTACAAGGATCATATCCTCCTCAGCAAGGCTTGGTGCTGCCATAGAGGGGCCGGCCGCAGCTCTCTTTTTCTTCTTTTGCGCGTTCTTGGAGGCTTCTTGACCTCAAAACATGTATGAGATAGGTAAGAAATTATGGGGAACCCCTAAGTCAAAACAGAAAGGAAAAATCAAGCAAGGCCGTTACCTGATGGGCCATAGAGCCTGAGGAATTTCGGCCAGGTACGACATTCCTCCGCGAACGGTATCAAATCCCGCACCCACGACCTAATGTCATCAACACTTTGAGGAGGGCGAGTTGTCACTACATGAAGCCAAAGGGAAATCTACAATGGTGAAAACCAGCAAAATAAGATTGCCGTAGTAAAAGCTACGTACAATAATACTTACATGCATTGTTCCACGCCTCCGGAAACCCTCCAGGGTTGGACACCAGGTGCTCGCTGGGCACATAGAAAAATTTCTTCCAAAATTTGCGGTTGGCCTTGTCGTCCACTTGCGAAACAAAGCTTTTCTTACCCCGGCGTACTAACTAGAGCATTGAGCCTCTCATAAAGCTCACGCCGAACATATGCAAGAGGTGATGAACGGTAACCTCCTTCTCATCCTTCACCGCATAGGTAGTGAGAATCCTACACACCTTCAATGCGTATGGAGTAAGTTAGGCCGGGCATGCCCCGTACCAGCGACAAAGCTCCTCCGCCAAAGGGTAAAGCGGGAGACTATACCCTATGCAGAAAGCGTACTCGTAGAACGTGAAATACCCAGGCTTGTGTACGTTAGCATAGTCTGTACCGGCCGGAACCAACTCGATGTTGTCAAGGATATTGTATGACTCCCTTAGATTAGACAAAAGAGACGACGTCAGTTCGCTGAGTTCCCAAGGGGGAAGCTTACATTGGTTCTTAAAATCTTTCCGTGTGGCCATATCCAATGGAAGAATATTAGCCGTTGATAGGGGAACAAGAACCTCCTCGGCTTCCCCATCGTCTGAGGACGACGAGGCCCTAGATAGGGCATTACCTTCAGTCCTAATACTGTCGTGACGAAGTTTAGTCATAATGGAAGTTATGAGAGAAGGGCATTTTAAGGATACAAGGTTCGATTCTCTAGAAACAAATATTTTAAAGGAAAAGATCAACGGGTGCCAGAGAAAGATGAAATAAAGGTTGAGAAAGTTCTCTCCGAAAAGTTCGAAAGATGATTTGGATTTACCCTCTCCCCTATTTATAAGGAAAGGTGCACGGAAATCAAAAAGTCTTGGTTCAAAAACCGGCATCGGAAACCGAAACGTCACATCATGTCCTGAACCACCTCGGGAGAAAAGATAATGATCACACACGTGATCTATGATGTCATTTTAAAAAAGAAGCCCTAAAAAGAGGTTTTTATGTCAACGGCATAACCCTTATGCATGTGATCACGTCTCCTTTTCTACAGTATCAGCAGGAACGGCCAAGTTCGAAGAAAGGACGAGCATGAATGTCCGTTCGTTGAAGACGTCTCTCGGCTACGTCCCCAACAAACGTAGGGACTATCTGTATTGGGCAAACTTGGCTCCCTATGTTCTTGGGTTATCTATGCACGCCTACGAAGTAGAGAACAGCCCAATCGAGGCCGACTCAAATAAGGGCGGCCTCGGCAAGCGGACGGACCAAGCGACATAACTCGAAACGACGTCACCTAAAGTTCTGACTTTCCCGTACACTGAGACCACCAACCCCTTGTACTTTTTTGATTTTTTCGAGGAAGATCACTTAGTATATAAATGGGACCTTCCCTTTGTAAAGGACTCATGTGTATCTTATTATTAAGAATATACAACTCTCTTTCTCTCTCTAGTACAACGACTCTCTCTTACAATATTGTTCTTATCTCTCAAGCTATCTTCAATATTGTCTCAGGTCTTAACAAAGTAGTTTCCTCTAGTTCATATTACTCTTGATTCCGATTAACCCATATCATTTTTTTGATTGTTTCCGAGCTTAACAAAGTACTTAACTTTTTAGCCAAACATTATTATTGATAGTTTTCAAAGTATGAAAATTTGTCGCATATAATTGTAAATTGATAATATTTGTTTTTGTGATAATGAAACTAATTATTTTTTGCTCGGTAAGTTGTTGTGATTGTAAAATTTTATATTATCAAACTAAATGTTAATCTTAATAAAGTAATGGTGCACAAATCGTCCCGAATGTCTAGATCCGCCTCTGCCCTTTTCTTTAAGATTATTGACCATACATAGACATGCTTATAGATCAAGCGACGATTCTTTAATTGACCAGCTTTTAGAACAGAATAAAAAACGTGAAATAAATAACTCAAAAGAGAGAAAGAAGAAATAACTTTTACATTATGGTAAGCAAATCTTTTTTTTTTTTTAAATAGAGCATCAAACTGCAGTGGTGCAGTTCATATGCTCTGAGATTGGAAAGCTTAGTTGAACATTACAATTGATGTTCGGCTCTTGAATTCTAGAGCTGATATAAGGGGGATGCTCATGCATGAGCAGTAGATATTTCTGCCCCTTTTTTCATCACAACAGACCAGGATGGATATGTAGTTATGCCATCCACGTTTGCCGTAGCTCTCACAAGCGATTAAGAATGGACCTTGGGCGTAACTCAATCCCAGGGGCGGATCTATTCATTAAAATTGGGTGCTCGAGCACCCATTAACCTCGATGCAGAGTATGTATAGTTATATAAAAAATTTGAGAAAATGTATAAAAATTTACAAAAGCACCCATTAATTTTATGTACAAAAAAAATTCAGCACCCACAAACTTAAATTACTACATCCGCCACTGCTCAACCCCAAAAGCTAGCTTATGAGGTGAGGATTGCCCAAGCCATATAAGGAGACCAAGGACCTCAAATTCCTCCGATGTGGGACAACTCAACACCCCCCCTCACGCCCAGATCTCTGGAGCGTGGACAACATAAATGGGGGCCAACATCGGTAACAATAATTGGGATGAGCCTGGCTCTGATACCATGTAAAGAATGGACATTGGGCCTAACTCAACCCCAAAAGCTAGCTTATGAGGTGAGGATTGCCCAAGCCATATAAGAAGACCAAGGACCTCAAATCCCTCCGATGTGGGACAACTCAACACAAGCATCAAACAATGATGCCACATTTTGGCACATTGGTGCATTTTCAAGGCCTACAATAAATGTGTTTGGTTTAGCCTTAAATAGTTGAGTTTTCCATTAGTGTGCTTGGCAAATTTATGGTTGAATTTGGTTTCAACTTCATAAACAACATAATTATTATGATAACAACTACTGTTGTTATCATCGTTTTTTTGTCTACCATTTTTTTGAATGCTTTGAAATACAAAGAGACTTTTAATATTGATTGACAAAAAGATGTTTTGGTTTCCTAGACCTTTGGGTTTATTTAGAGTTAAAGTGTCATAATAAAACCATCTGTTTTCAAGTATATTTAATAAAACTATCTTTCGTATTCGTCAAACGTGCATGACACGTGCATCTCATGTCAAATAAAAAGATGCACGTCAAATAAAAAAATTAAGAATATCATATACATTGTTAAAATTTTAAGAAAAAGTACTAGCTCAAATAATGAAAGGTAAGCATATTTATGTGACATGAACTACTAAAAATATGTATTGACGACAAACTATATTCAGCAACTTTTTATAGAATCCATCAGTAATTAAAAAGGCATCGCATATGAAGCAAGTTATCTAACTAGAACATTAGACTGCATTAAGACACTTAACCAAATCATGTGGCATTGCCACAAATTACCAACACACACATTATATATGCACACACGTAAATAACAAAATTGATGCCATAATGCTTAGTTTGTTGTTCATGTGCATAATTCTCAAATGATTGAAGGTTGAATGTATACGTGTGTGTTTACATGGCAGTACTGGTAGCAGTAATTACTCCCTCATGTTCAAAATAAGTAATTTTTTAGCTTTTTTCATATGATCCAAAATAAGTGATTTTCTCAGATTTCAAGAATGAATTAATTATTTTTTCTTACGTTATTATTAGAATAATTAATGTTAGAATATGTGTTAAGAGTGTTTATATATGAAGAGACAAAAAAGATTAATATGGTTAATTACATTGCTAATGTTATAAATAGAACTCTAATTAGAGTGAATGTCTATCTTATAGAAGAGTTTTATTTTGAGGCTAACTCATTTCTCTTCCTATAAATAGAGGGGTCTTACCCCATTGTAAATCATCCCAAAAGTATCAATAAGAATACTGCTCTCTCTACTTCTCTCTCTATTGTTCTTGTTTTTGTATTATTGTTCTTGTCCTTATATTATTTCATAACACGTTATCAGCACGAGTCTCTAACCAATTGAAATTTTCGATTGTCTAAACTTTTGTTTGTGTAGGGTTTCACGTGAGGTTCTGCCGTAACCAAATCCCAAAATTTTCTATACGGAAAATAGAAGAAAAAGGAAACGTATTAATATTTGGGCAAAAGACAAAGACTTTGATCGGCCAAGCAACTGAAAGCAATTGAAATTGAAAACAAGGAAGGGATTCACTGAAAATTAATCGTGAAGGAAAAAAAAGGATGGTTGATCAAATAACTTTTGTGGTGGAATCTTGTGTCATAGAATACAGAAATAGAAAGGAAAAACGTGAGAGAAAGAAAGGAATTTACACAAGAGGTATATTTGATATCACAACATTTATTGGTATACCTTAAAGGTAAGTAATTTACTTTTCCCTTTCAAATTCTTGAAATTCTACGATTTGATTTTATATACAAACAAAGACAACAAAGTTTGATTATAACTCTAATGGAGTTTGTAAGAAATTACACTCACATGAAGTGGTAAAATTTCTATGCCTTGCCATGATCAAATTCATGTATGATTGTGGGCAAAGAATTGAAAATCCGTCCCATTGAATTTGCTCCATTCCCTTTAAAGAATGTGGTAGCAGTATGTGATAAGTCTGAAAGAAGACAAAATTATTACCATGAAGGTATCAATGAATGTGGACGTGGCAATAGACGGAATTATGATCGTCATTATGATCCATTCCCTGGAGTGAATGTGATAATTGTAATAAAGCCTGTAAGTATGAACACGCTCTTGATGTAATTGTGTCTTATGTCTGACATTATGAAAAGAAAGTTCGTTGCCCTTGAAATTTCGGGCAAGAACTATATGACATGGGTGTTGGATGCTGAAATCCATTTGGATGCAATGGATCCTGGAGACGCCATTAAAGACAGAAATAATGCATCCATCCAAGACTATGCTAAGGCCTTGATTTTCTTGCGCCATCACCTTGATGAAGGTTTGAAACTGTGCTAAGGCCTTGATTTTCTTGCGCCATCACCTTGATGAAGGTTTGAAACTGTGCTAAGGCCTTATTTTTCTTGCGCCATCACCTTGATGAAGGTTTGAAACTGTGCTAAGGCCTTGATTTTCTTGCGCCATCACCTTGATGAAGGTTTGAAAATTGAACATATCACAGTCAAAGATCCACCTATCTTGTGGAATGACTTAAAGGAGAGATATGACAACCTGAAGTTGGTCACTCTGCCACAAGCACGATATGATGAGAATCCAAAAGCAAATAGTTCATAAACTATATGTTATCGTTGCGGTGGAAAAGGGCACTGGCCGAAAATTTGCCGTGTACCAAGATATTTGGTTGAGCCTTGTCAAGCATCTCTAAAGAGTAAATGCCCTGAAACAAATTTTGTCTTTGACGACAATTTTGACATCACCCACTTGGATGTGGCAGACTTCTTTGAGCACCCTGAGGGAAAAATTGACCACCTAAATTGTGATGGATCTGTGATGAAGGAAGATGGAATTGTTTGATTTTATTTCACTTATTTGTAATAGTTAGTGAATAAACTAATAGTCATTAGTATCAGCTCGTATTAGTTAGTTTATGATATAATGTTAGTATTAGTTCTTTAGAATGTTCCAATATGCTTAAATTTCGAAGAAATTTTTATTTTCCAGCAAAGTTAGTCGATTAACTAATAAGTTAGTCGACTATCTAATATTTCGTATTAAAACTGGAATTTTCGCAAGCTAAGTTATTCGAATATCTGATTTAGTTATTCGAATAACCTGATGACTGTTTACTAAGTTATTCGACTATCAACTTAGTTATTCGACTATCTAATATTTCGCATTGAAACTGGACTTTTCCGCAAGGCATGATAGTCAACTATCTGATTTAGTTAGTCGAATAACCTCAGCAGATTTTCAAAATATTGTTTAAATATGAAGCAAACAGATTTGTATATTCTCATGTTCATATATTTTCTTTTGTATGTCAAACCATGGGAATTAAATTGATTGAAGGCTCCTGGAGAGCAACTATAACTCTGCCTAAAGGAACAATATTTTAGAGAATGCAATGTTCTCCTCCAAGTCTAAGAGGAACTTGTTGAGTTTTAATGATATCAGTCAAAATGTTCTCCTCCAAGTCTAAAAGGAACTTGTTGAGTTTTAGAGATATCATTCAAAATGGATATCAGATTGAGACAATACATGATTATAACCTTGAATACCTCATTTACTCATGAAAACGAGGCTGCCCACTTCGGTTTGGGGTCACGCCATTTTGCATGCAGCAATGCTAGTTCGTCGGCTGCCCACTTCGGTTTGGGGTCACGCCATTTTGCATGCAGCAATGCTAGTTCGTCTCTGACTGACGAATTGTCACAAATATTCCCGTTGCAATTAGTTTTGGGTCGTGAACCTAATATATCCCATTTAAGAATTGTTGGATGAGCAGTATATGTGCCTGTAGCACCGTCATACAGCACCAAAATGGGTCTGCAAAGAAGGTTAGGAATATATGTTGAGTTTGAATCGCCCTCCATTATTCGCTACCTCGAAACATTGACAGGGGATTTGTTCACTGCACGATTTGCAGACTGTCAATTCGATGAGACACTTTTCCCAAAATTAGGGGGAGAAGTTGGTGAAACCAAACGGAAAATTTTGTGGAAAAATGCATCATTATCTCATCTTGATCCACATACCTCCATTTGTGAAAATAAGGTGCAAAAGATTATCCATTTGCAAAGAATAACAAATCAAATGCCAGACGCATTTACAGATTTGAAAAGGATAACAAAATCACATATCCCCGAAGTGAATGTGACAACATTTGATTCACGAATACATATTCATTATTGGAAGAATATGAACATGAAATTGGTATAGAATATACCACACTCACCCCTAGAAGGAGGTTTAAATTGATATATGGCATGAATGATCATTGGTCACGTACTTATTGTACGCCAAAGTATTTTGGAAATATGATTATTAGAGGACAACGATAATGCAAGAAACATATCTTGCATATAAGTTTGACATGACCATAATGGTATAACTTTCTCTTTAAGAAAGATATTCACCACATGGATGTTGATGAATTTGTGGTAGTACAAAATTAATTGAGAGCTCTAGAAGAGCCAATTATTACTATGTTGGAGAAACACAATTGAGTATTGTGCTGTAGTAAGTCTCAAAGAAACTTATTCAGTTTCCAAAGTACACTCGAAAGCGCTGATTATATTGAGATTATAAATAAAGGAAAGATTTGATATCTTCTATTACTACAACTTGTAACGGGATAATTTGTATATGAAAAGCTACCCGCTTCGTTCTCCAGTTTGTACTACACAAACAAAAGAATGCCACAATAAAGTGGATATGTATTGGTATAAAAAACCATACCATAATAAACCTGAAGTTTATTGAGAATTAAACATGTCATGGTGTAAACATGAACTTATCAATATTGATAATTTATTCAGTTGGCATTCGGGTTAGCCATCTCATTTTAAGTATGGGTGCAATAATAGAGAATTCACATGGGTTGAAGCCCATAAATTCACTAGAAAGTTCTTTACGAATTCTCTTGTATTACTTGTTCTCACTAATGAACTGACCAACTAAAGAGTTCGGGTTGAAGCCCATAAATTCTGGAAATATCAATGGTGAATATGGGCCCATTCACCTGCCATGTATATCACATATGATGCATTTATGAAATGGTTACATGCGCAATTGTTATTGACCCGCAGTCTGGCCGGTGCTTGCGTGGTAATTTGCTCAGTAATCTAACTTCGAGCATAATTTCCAGATTTTCTACTCAAGATAGTTCATCTTGATAAGTTGGTTTATATCAAAGTTGGTTTAGCAAGATAATTATTGAGTGCCTCCACTTAATAGCTAAACTGTTTCTTATGAGAACAAAGTTATATATATCAGTTTGATATACGTTGTATACGAGAGTATATTCTCCCCTCACAAGTGATTCAGGGTCAGGAACCAAATAATTTCATCTTATTATTAATGTGCTGTGTATATTAACATGATAATGCACAAAGATGATTTCTCAAAGTTGAGGAAACAAGTTAGCTTTTCTAACATGAGGGGGAGACATGATAAACAATTGAGAAAAGGTTACATGGGATGAATTATCATTTGTATATGTAGATCCTCGAATATCATGATATGAACCTGAAGTTCATAAAAGGGATAATTCAATTGCAACATATTGCAAAGCATGCCATACGCATTTGCTGACCCAAAGAAAGTAACTATATTCTCACTGCAAATGCTCATATTAAGTCCTAGAAGGACAAAGTCTTGGATACGCTGAAGCGTATAGACAAATCGGTTTCAAAAGGAACTTCTTAATAAAGAAGATGAGCAAAGGATCAAAGTGATCATAATAAGGAAGCAAGTGATCCAGAAGATCACATGACATAACACTTCATAAAGTCTCATGAGAGATTCAGGTACCTGAATGTATGAATGAAGAGATCTCCATGTTATGTCTTTATGAAAATTGACTGAAACCGATATAAAATGATTGTCGACGACATCTATAATAGCGCCAAATATCGACGAGGATCTTGTGTTTGTCGAATACAAACAAAATATTGGCCAAATGGAAGAGATACAATTCAAGAAGAATTGATTCCATATGAAAGACATGTAGTTTTGGACATGTAGTTCAAATACTTGAAAGTGTAAAGTCAAAGCATGATGGCATCGAGAATACCTCTATGGAGATATTGAAGAGTCATTCCACGACAATATATGAAGATGTTCATATCTATCAAGAATGATAATTGCGGAATATTTATTCAAGTCAATATGGTTGATTTATTTATCAAATCTCTACCAAAGATCGTTTTGAAGATGGTGCACAAGATTGGAATTCAAATGCTCAAGGATGTGAATTGATGCTCTATTCAGGGGAAGTTAATGCGCGTTGTACTCTTTTACCCTTACAAGGTTTTGTCCCAACTGGGTTTTCCTTGCAAGGTTTTTAACGAGGCAACCAATAGGCGCATATTCAAACATGTGTACTCTTTTTCCTTTTCTTTAATTTTTTCCCATTGGGTTTTGTTTTAGTTAAGGTTTTAACGAGGCACATTATTGAATAGACATTCAAGGGGGAGTGTTATAAATAGAACTCTAATTAGAGTGAATGTCTATCTTATAGAAGAGTTTTATTTTGAGGCTAACTCATTTCTCTTCCTATAAATAGAGGGGTCTTACCCCATTGTAAATCATCCCAAAAGTATCAATAAGAATACTCCTCTCTCTACTTCTCTCTCTATTGTTCTTGTTCTTGTATTATTGTTCTTGTTCTTATATTATTTCATAACAGCTAATTAGTATTAAAAATTGAATTTCTTACTATATGTGAAACAACCAAAAAATTACTTATTTTGGACCGGAGGGAATAGTTGGGATAAACCAAAATGATTCGAACTTGATTCTAAAGGATTCGCGTTGAAGGCTTCATGCTCTGAAATAGGGGTGTACAAAGAAAACCGATAAACCGCACCAACCCGATAATCCGAGTCAAACCGAGAAAAAAACGCGACTATGGTTTGGTTTGACTTGGTTTGGTGTTGGAAAAAAAACCCGACCATAATTAGTTTGGTTTGGTTTAACTAAAGAAAGTCAAACCGAAACCAAACCAACCCGAAATTATATATATAGCAATTTTAGATATATTTAATATGTAAATATACTTATTGTAATGTAATTTATAAATATTTCTTAAATAAATTCATAACTTTATCTTTTAAGGTATTATTTCAAGGTTTGATTTAGAACTTTTGAATGCTCCAATAAGTTTTATATTCATTAATATTAGTGAATTAAATAATGCTAGCAATCAATACTAATGCTAACAAAAGACATTCAATTCAATATTACGAACGGGAATGTATTAAATGTCTATTTTGTATTTTGCAATAATTTAGATAAAAATACATAACCTATTTTATTTTTCTTTAGCTTTTAGGCATATAATTAATAATCCCTTATTAGTCTATCTAGTTTAGCATGAATTAGTGCTTTTAGATTATGTTTAATTTTATTATGACTTTTTAATTAGCAATATTTATAGTACATAGTTTTTTTTTTTTTGTTGAATATTTTAGAATAATGTCATGAGTCATGACATGTCTCATATTTTGTATTATTTTCTTGAAAAATACTTTATATAGTTGTATCTTACTACGATTAAAGAAATATTTTGAGCATACGTTATATATTTTGTTCTACGAAGATTTTACCGGAAAAAAAATCCTAAAACCCCGAAAACCCGAAAAATCCGAGAAAAACCGATATTGAAAAATCCGAATTTATTGATTTGGTTTGGTCTTTAAATTTAATAACCCGACATAATTGGTTTGGTTTGGTAATTATAAAATCTGAACCAACCTAGTCTATGTACACCCCTACTCTGAAATATATTTCTTTTACAAATTGGCAAATAAACTCACACGATATTAACTAACTTTAAATTCTATACGTAATTACTTGAAGTAACTTAGTTGGTAAATTAGTCATTCACTTAGCTGATTAATTGCTATGTGAAAATCAAGAGAAATTTTCATAAAACACTATTTTTTAGTAGTAATTTATTATCTACAGATATTATTTGTCATATTACAGATTATATATATATTTTTTGTGATTATAAGATGTATTTGATGCATTTAAGCTATATTATTAATGAATATTGCAGCAAAAATAAGCGTGAATCAGGAAACTCCAGCTAATCAGTTTTTGTATTCGAGTGTATTCAACTGTAATCATGAAGTGGAACATGGGATTATAGCTGGACAGATTATTGTATTCGACAGTATTTACGGCGTGAAATAAGGGATTACACTATTTTTAAAATGGAAAGTGAATCAATTAACATAATAAACTCGTAATATAACTCAACAAACTCAATTATAACACATAAGTTTTGTATTTTCAGTTGTAAAAAAGATTTCAACCGAAAAACAACCCAAAAACGTAGCATTGTTCAGAGAAATTATATAATACATCTGAATACATAAATTATATTAATTTTTAAAAAAATATATGAATACATAAATTATATTAATTTTAAAAAATATATACATTCATGGAAAATAGCGAGAAAGTGAATAAAATGAAATACATAAAATACAGCAGGATGCATTGATATACAATAAAAAAAAGATAATGAATACAATAACATACAGCGAGATACATTGAAATATATTAACAGAAAATTTAAAGTTGCTCAACCCCCAACTTTATGTCTTTATTCAAGAACAACTCTAATGTCATTTTATCGAGAAGGCCGCGATGGTGACTCGAAATAAGCCAATCCAACACCCTCTTACAGTGGTTGAATTGTACTTCTTTTTTAGTAATAGTTTTAACAGTGTCTCCTCTCGGACCGAGTCAAATCCGATCTCATATCATATGTGTATTTGCTGCCAAAAATACCAAATTAATGAGTCATCAACATTTGCAGTGAGTAAAGGTTCAAGTCTTTCGAAACTTGAGAAATTCGACAAGGCTTCTTTCTCTAATGCCTCCATTGGTGCTCCATGCCGGAGAGTTGGAAGATGAGAGAGAGGGAGAATAGATATGGGGTAGAGAATATCAGAAATTTGAGGGGATATGAGAAATTTGAGTGGAGAGAGAAAAATAATACAAAGTTTATTTTATGGCTTAAGAGTAGGAGATGACCATAAAAAGATACTTGGCTATAAAAAACTAAAAGGTAGCTATAAAATAATAACCTTTGCTATATGAGGTAACTAATGGGCCAAAGAAAAATAATTTCAACAGGCCCAAGTCAATAAAGCTTATAATTGACCCATTTTCTTTTAATTAATCGTTGGCCCAATGCCAATTAATAAGCTAAGGCCATATTTTCTTGGTATTTTTTCATACATATACCATATACCAAACTTTATTATCTTTATTGTATAAGTATTGTGTTAGTTACATTTAAGCATACCAAATTATCATATATATACCATAATTCAAATTATGGGCATAATTATTGTTGAGATCGAAGAGTTTTTCTTCTGTTCGTATTCAATGGAGAGGTCAGCTCCTGAGGCATCGACTCGTGAGTTAGAGTCTGATATGTGCAGCCGTTATCCCCATCTTTTCCCCGACTCAGGTACTTTTTTCTTCTTTCCGTTCGAGGACGAACGGTTGTTTTAGAGGTGGAGAATTTAGGTCATCGCTTGCTTTTAAACTAAATTATGTGTTTTCGAGGCCTTTAAGACCTCATTTATCATCACCTCGATTTGCGGTGCAGTCCAAGCGCGTAAGCGGAAAGCCTAAATGGGAAAATCTTTGAAAAAAAGATAAGTTTTGGCTGTAAAATGAATAAAATTGACTTCGGTCAATATTTTGGGCAAACGGACTCAGACCCGTGATTTGACGATCCCAAAGGGTCCGTAGGAAAACATGAGACTTGGACGTATGATCGGAATCGATTTTCGAGGTCCCAAATCCGAGAAATAAATTATTAAAGAAAATTATTTTCTAATATTATTTAATGGAATTTGAAATGTAATTTAATTAGAACATGATGGTATCGGGACCATATTTTAGTTCCAGCGCCCGGTACAAGTCCTATATATGATTTAATACGATCTTGTGAAATCTGGTGAAAAACGGTTGATCATTGGACGTGATTCGGAACTAATTTGCAAAAGTTGAGGTTTAAGAAGTTTGAGAAAAATTCTTTTATTTTGAAGTTTAATTCGTTGTTATTGAGGTTATTTTGGCGATTTGATAGCACGGATAAGTTCGTATGATTTCATTGAGTTAGTACGTATGTTTGGTTAGGAGCCCCAAGGGCTCGAATGTGTTTCAGATGCGTTTCGGAAAGTTTCAGACTTAAAATTGCAGGTTTTTCAGTTGTTGGTATTCTGGTATGCCCTTCTTCGCATTCGCATTCGCGGGAGGACCCTCGCGAATGTGATGTATCAATTCTTGCTGAAGGAAATTCCTTCAATGCGAACGCGTAGCACATGTCGTGAACGTGAGACATTGGGGGGTTATCCCTACGAGACGCGGTCCTGGCCACGCGAACGCGAAGGCTAATTGAGCCTGGGCAGGGGGTGGGGCATTTGTCAACAGAGATTTCGAGATATAGGCATAATTTATGTATTATACGTGGCCAAGCGAACACGAAGGCTACCAGTACATGGGGTCAGTTGTGTTGATGCTACACTCTGCACTCTGTGCAGATACCGGAGCAGCATTGGGACAGTAGCTTGGGAGCCAGCCTTCGGTCCACAGAGATTACGAGGTAGTCTTGCAGGCGTCCGCAGTCCCTGCGTCTCTTCTATCTATTATTATGTTATGTTATCACTTGTATCTATGTAGTAAACATAGATATTTCGTGAATATTGTGACACCGGTTTCTAGGTAGAGACGCATGTTTGCATTTTCATACTTATTTTGGTATTGTGTTAGTCAAAGTCTTCCTCTTAATTTTATTTTCCGCTATTATTTAATTGTTGATCACCTATTATTAGTAGTTGTTAAAATCATTAAATAAAAGAGTTAAAGATTTCTAAATCTCGTAGCTTGCCTAGCTTCTACGAGTATGCGTTATCACGACTTCCGAGGATGAGAAATCCAGATCGTGACAAAGTAAGTTCAACTTACCACCACCCTTTACTCGTACTGTTTGTAGGCTTGTGAATCATCCTATATATATACATATGCTGCTAATAAGCAGCAACAGCAACACGGGGGTCAAAGAACATAGTCTTCACCATCTTCATGATCTTAGACGACAACAACAACAACCCAGTATAATCCTACTTAGTGGGGTTTGAGGAGGGTAGTATGTACGCAGACCTTACTCCTACCCTTGGGTAGAGAGGTTGTTTCCCAATAGACCCCCGACATCCTTCCCTCTAAGAACTTCTCACCTTGCTCTTGGGGAGACTCGAACTCACAACCTCTTGGTTGGAAGTGGGGGTTGCTTACCATCAGAGCAACCCCTCTTGTCCAAATGATCTTGGACTGCGTAAAGTTAAATATTTAAAAAGGCATTACTACAGCTTGACTAAAAGAGAATTCACATTGTGAGACTCTGTATTTCTGATTGATAAGAATAAATCTTGGGCCTAACTCAACCCCCAAAAGCTAGCTTGAAAGGTGAGGATTATTTAAGACCAAATAAGGAGACCAAAATATCCATAACTCACCGATGGGGGACACAACTCAACGCCGATTACAAAACAACACAAGCAATTCAATAGTGATTCATTAGAAAGATATATTTGTATATTATTAGAGACTTAAATAGTACCAAGAAAGAACAACTGGAATTGATTGTGAAAAGGTTAAAACTAAAAAAAGAATCTACCGTCAGAGAAGATTACAATGAAAGAGAATAAATAACTCCCTAAACTTTATCTTGGTAAGGCAGAAAACATGAACAATTGGCCAAAACTAAAAGAGTTAAACTTCTTTTAATCTAAAATGCATATAATGGGGGTAAGTGCAATCCCCTTTTTTTAAATCAAAATGACGGTATAACCCAAGTGTTGGGACCGCGCGTATCCTCATCTCAATCCTGTATTAGTATGATATTGTCCGCTCTGGGTCAAGCCCTCACGAATTTATTTTTGGCCATCTCTCAAAAGGCCTCATACTAATGGGGTTGGGTAATCATATATATGTTGGTCTCTTTTTGTCTTTTCTTTCGGTGTGGGAGCTTTTGTTTGCACCCAACAAACCTCCCCTCAAATAAACGACCACACAACTCGTGACCTCCCCTTCAGCGATCCGCTAGGTCACACCATTTCGATCTGCCAAATCATTTTTGTACCGCCGTTAACACCAAACGGGACACGCCGCCCGACCACCACTTGTCAGGAAGACTTTCGACACAACCACCTGCAAATCTCTGGTGATGTTGTCACACCGGGCACACCGAGAACTCCGCACAACGCGGTCCGCCGCTCCCGCTTGCACGAATCTGGGCTCTGATACCACATGTTGGGACCGTGCGTACCCTCACCCCAACCTCGCATTAGTATGATATTGTCCGCTTTGGGCCAAGCCCTCACGGATTTATTTTTGAGCATCTCCCAAAAGGCCTCACACTAATAGGGTTGGGTAATCATATATATGTTTGTCTCTTTTTCTAATTTCTTACGGTGTGGGAGCTCTTGTTTGCATCCCAACACCAAGTTGGGGGACAAATAGGACCAAGTGAAATGTCAGGATAAAAAGATCGAATTTTTTCATCTACAAGACTGTAAGCCCCCATATCTTTACCACCGCCTCCTCCGAGTCGGAAAAATAACTCTCTCCAACTATCAGTAAAATAAATGTAATTCGGCATCACTCCTAAAAACTTAGAAGTGTCAATAGGAATTGATGCATTACATCCCAAAAAAATAGCTCTATGTCCCAAGAATTTAATATTTTTTTTATTTCTATGTTGATTACATCTAGTTCCCGGACTCAAAATTTATTGGTCTTATAACCTGTATTGGGTCCATCACAGACTAAAAATCACATGTTTACCGATGGAAGTACATTGGTAAGTGGTTGGTAGGTGTAAAATGTACCGACAGATTCCGTCGGTAAGTACCGACTGATCCCATCAGAAAGTTATCGGTATATTTCTGACAGCAATGGATCAAATAATTTTATTTACCGATGAATATCCATCGGTATATTATAAAATAATAAAATATTAATAATATCAATACCGAGATATCTATCGGTAAATAAAAAATAATAATTTAATAATACCGACGGGCACCATCTGTAAGTTTTTGGCGGGCAATGCCCATTTTTTTTTGCACCACCTACAAGCAAATATTACAATACAAACTAAAACGCAACCGCAATTAAATTCAACTAAACAACAATCCAACTAAATATAAAATCACTCATCTTCGGATTCCCCCTTATCTTCTTCATCATTTGTATTATTTCCATCACTTTCATACTCTTCATAAATATGGCTTTTTGGTGGAGAGTGGGACAAGTCGATTAAGTGGTTCACTTGAGCTTTGAGGGAGTCAATGTAATTTCTAAGTGTGTCTCTAATCTTTTCTTCATGCTTTCTTTTTTCTCGTCCATCCGCACAGTTCCTAAAAAGTTGTTGAATCGTTCGACGCATCTCCTCAAGGTCCTATTTTGCATGGTGACAGGCTGTCCCAGTACCTTGTAATCAACAATACCTTGGGTCCATCTAATTTCTAATGTTCAGAAAATTGTGCAATTAATAATAATTTACCTGATTCTTCAACTAGATATCTTTCGGTGGTCACAAAATTTGGTTCCCGATCTCTCTCAAGTTATTACATGGAGGAAGATGAATCTGAGTGCGATAGAAAGGGTGCAACAATGTCATCTCTCCTATACCTGTATATTGCACGGTACAAAGCCATCCTTGCGTTGAAAAACATACTCGCCCTTTAGCTTCTGGGAGAAAGACTCTACGTGAAATTTTCTTCTTGAAAAGAGAGTAAAATTCTCGATAGTCGTCGTCTTCATTAGCAGCCAACATAAGAAACCGAACTTGTGGAGATGATGCATCAAAATTTTCTTTGGTAGCAACACTTCGCCATGATTTACAAACATCACTAAAAAAATGAAATCCTCGAATACTATAACACGTTTTGCTATTGTAACGAGTAGGTCGTCAGGAAGTTCTGACCAGTTCATTGCTACTTTCATGGTACGGGAAAAGGGTGAAGAGACCAATAAATTTGCTATTGAGGACATTTATATAGGCGCTGAATATAATCCCGTTTGGACAAGAATTTGGAATCCAAAATAACAGGATTTCTCCAAAATTTGCTTTTGGACCTTTTTTTTACTTTAATTGAATATTGGGGTAACAATAAAATATGATAAGCTTCATCTTAGGAATTGTGGGGTCCATGCCTCACCTATTACATTGAATAAACGAAAAAAGGCAAAAAAAAATTATCCCTAAATTATAGTATATTAGCTCAATTATGTCCTCCGTTAGTAAAGTGGACCAAAAATATCTTCGCCGTTAGTAAAGTGGGCCAAAAATGTCCCTCAACTTAACAACCTTCCACATAAGCCATTTTAATCCTATATGACATCCACGTGGCTGTGACATGGTTTACACATAAGCGGACAACTCTCTAAAGTGGGCCAAAAATGTCCTTCAATTTAACACAATGGGCCAAAAATGTCCCTCAACTTAACACAATGGGCCAAAAATATCCCTCAACTTAGTACAATGAGCCAAAAATATCCCTCAACTTAACAGTCTTCCACACAAGCTATTTTAATCCTACATGGCATCCACGTAGTTGTGACACGATTTACAAAAAACTGTTGGATAAAACAAAATATATTAAAGGTGTTAGAGTGGAGAATAACAAATTTTGGGTTCTCTGTGCATTTCGCTGTGTTGATGAAAAGGTATGAAACAGTTACATTATACTTTTTTCCCTTTCAATTATGACAAGATTGAATGTTACTCCTCCATCCGAAAAATTAATGTGACATACTTTTTTCTTTTAGCTTGTTGATTATATATATAGGAACAATAATTTTCTTTATTTAAAAATAATTTCTTTAAACTTAATTATTATTTTATCATTAATTAAAAATAGTATGATTTTAAGATATTTTGTAGCATATTTTAGACCGCAAAGTAGTAGGGGTACTGGAAACAACTTCTCTACCTTGAGCCGAGGGTTTGCCAAAAATAGTTTCTCTTTACCTTCACAAGAAAGGAGTAAGGTATGCATACATACTATCATCCCCAGACTCCACTTATGGGAATGTACTAGGTATATTTATTGTTGTTGTTGCGAATTTTAAAAGATTTAAAAAAAATTCAACTGGTCAAGGTAAAAATATAAGAAGAAAAAAGTAAGCATCTTTTTAGGTTCGACAAATCATATGTTAAATCAGAAATAATATTAAGGTACTTTTAAGGACTCCCAACTTTAATAAAGTTTAAGAAAATATCTGATTTGTTTAATCAATATCTGACAATTATGTTATTGCATTTTTAAATAAAACTGAACAATTTGGACAGTGTTTTATCTTTAGCAATTTTTTTGTATAATATTACAATAGTTTTTTGTTTGTAAATGAGTTGGAGCGGGTTTAGAGGGTTGCCCACTTATGTGTAAACCATGTCACAGCCACGTGGATAACATGTAGGATTAAAATGGCTTGTGTGGAACGCTATTAAGTTGAGGGATATTTTTGGCCCATTGTTTTAAGTTGAGGGACATTTTTTGCCCATTTTAGAGGGTTGTCCGCTTATGTGGCTTCCATGTCACAACTACGTGAATGCCATGTAGGATTAAAATGGCTTGTGTGGAAGGTTGTTAAGTTGAGGGATATTTTTGACCCACTTTACTAACGGCGAGGATATTTTTGGCCCACTTTACCAACGGAGGACATAATTGGGCTATATACCATAGCATAGGGATATTTTTGGCCCTGTTCCATAATAAAAGAAAAAGAAAGAGGAATGATTGACGGGGAGAAAAACAAAAATGTGGGCGCCAGTGGTTTGCAATTGCAAATTGCAATGAACCAATTTATCTGATTGGTTTCTTAGGCAGCAATGATGGCTATAAATAGAAGTCTTATTCTCTCAATTCAGACTCACCAAAATAATGAAGCAGAAAGCAGTGAGAGTAATCCACAGATTATTATCTGTGAGATAACTAATGAGTGGTAGTAATATTCTAGTGAGGTATTTTAAATAAAGAGTGTTAATTCTGTCAAAATTGTAGTAGTCTCTAGATACTATTGAGTTATAATATTATAGTTGAAATATTACTCCGCTCGAGTATTATATTTTACCCCGCTAAAATATTTGATGTTATTATTACCCTCTTGTATTATTATTATTTATTGTGGATATTATTCCTGAGCGGGAATATTATTTTTTATCCCAATAATATGGTATCAGAGCCATGGAAAATAATGGTCTGCTATCTTTTTAGTACCTCTGTCTCACAAAAGATAATTATGAGAAATAGTGTCTACGTATGAAAGTCATTCTTGGATCTTAGGATGTATGGAAAATCGTAGAGAGAGGGTATGCAAAATTCGATAATGAGGAAGCTTTGCCTCAATGAAAAAGATGTCTTGGCAAAAACAAGTAGGATCAACAAGCCATCACGCTCATCCACTAATGTTTGAATGATGCCATGTTTGAGAAGGTGGCATATGCTACCATCTCAAATGGAGCTTGGAGGATTTTACAAAATTCTCTTCAAGGAGTTGACAAATTGAAAAAGGTAAAACTTCAAACTCTAAGGGCTAATTTTGAAGTTTTAAAAAAAAGAATTCGAATACATCTCGGATTATTATTCAAAAGGGAAGGCTGTTGTAAATCAACTAAGAAGATATGGGGAGGATATAGAAGATGTCCGTGTGGTAGAAAAGATCATTTCCATTTTAAAACATAAATTTGATTGTGGTGTGTGCTATTGAGTAGTCTAAAGATTTAGACTCTATGATGGTGGAGTAATTGGAAGGTTCTTTATAGGCCCACGAAGAAAAGATCAAAAGGAGACAAGAAGTGCCATTAGAGCAACTTTTTAATGTTAGGATTTATGCCCGTCACTAGAGGGGGGGAGAATAGTGCGGCACGAGAATATTGATAAATATTGCGGAATTAAAATTGCAGGAATAAAATAAATTCGGTAATTAAAATAACAAGGAAAGAACGCACCGAATTTATCCTGGTTCACCACAACTTGTGACTAGTCTAGTCCCCGAGAGACTCTCTCGAGATTCCACTAACTCCGTTAAGCTTACGGGTGCTTAACAAACCATTACACTTGCTCGTAGATGTACACTCTACAAGACTTCAACTTGCTCGAGGATACCGCACCTCAAGACTTCAACCTTGCTTGTGGATACCGCACCACAAGACTTCACACACTAAGACTTAGGGTACTTAGCGAACCCGACAATCAATGAGAAGATATGTTCTTCTCAAACACCTTTCTCTTTTACAACAAGAACTCTCTCAAAAGAGTAGATAAAGAGATACAAATTTAGCTCTATGAACAACTCAAAGTTGTCTCTCAAATGGCTCAACAAAAGGTCTAAAATGATGCTCAAATAATGTCAATATGTATATCAATATTGGGAGGTGTTGTGTGTTTGAAATCAGTTCAAAAGACCTCTTTTTATAGGTGAAAAATGGTGTGTGTCCGTTGCTTAATTGGCAATCAATTATGCTGATTTTGTGCCCAGATAATCGATTATTCAGTATCTGATAATCGATTATTCTCCAACGTTCAGAAAATCAGAAGCTGATTTTCTGCTGAATAATCGATTATCTGATACTGCATAATCGATTATTCTGTGGCAGTGTTCAAACACTGGAAACGGTCTACAGCATAATCAATTATGCATATACTGATAATCGATTATTCTGAGGCAGAATTGAAAACTTACTTCAAAAATCATTTTGGTTAATATGAAAACTTTAACATCATTTTGTTTGAAGTGTTTAAAATATGTTTATGATAAATATGATTTAATAAAATATGATTATGATAAATATGATTTAATAAAATGATTTTATGCATATTTATGATGACCTATGTTGAGCCAAAAGACGAGATAACTTAAGCGTTGCTCTTACATTCGTTCTACCTAACGACCTACGCCTTGGGTCTTCGGTCTTGAACATTTGAGCTCGTCTTTGGCTTTTCCATTGCAATCCGTTCATCAATATGCTTCTCGGCATACAAGCTTGATTGTTTGTCATATAATATCATTGTTTGACACTTGACTTCATTGTTTGTCATTCATCAAAACCTATACCTGAAAATCATGCTCATACAACCAAAGCGCACATATCATAGATAGAGTGATTTTCTACAATTTCCCCCTTTTTGATAATGACAAACAACAGGAGATATGCATATCGAGTTCCCCCTAACTTCATGTTATATCTCATACAATTCATGCAAACAATACAATATAATTCCCGCTTAGACATTCCCCCTTATTCGATGCATATCGCCTAAATTCTTCCCCCTTTTGGCATTAGCAAAAAGAGTATACCAATTGTTGTTTAAACTATTGACGATACCAATTGTTAGGAAAAAAAATCGTATCAACATCAAATAATACCAAATGTTAGTAAAAACATACCAACCATAAAAAAACGGTCATTTATCGCAAATATACCAACTGTTATTTAAACTAAAAATATTCATCAAAACATGAATCAATCATTTAATATAAAAATAATTGATACCAATTGTTATTCAAAATAAAACTTATCAAAACATGAATCAATAATTAATATCAATTGTTAGCACATATCAACTATTACGTTTTTATCAAAAAAATACGATAACTAACCGACGTTTTCCCTCGATGCAATAAGGTTTCGTGCTTGGTGCATCTACTACGATATTGTAGTCTTCAAGCACACCTGCAAATGTACCTAAAAATAGGTTTTCGGTACCCAACTTCTTTTGGGTCCTTGGGGGTTAGGCAAATCATAGTCAAAATATGAATCTCTATGTTTAGCAAAACATACGGGTGCAATGTGTCCTACCCGGTTACAATAATGACATATGACATTAGGATTGTGCATATGTCTAGGTTGAGCCAAAAGCGTTCTAGGTGATCTAAAGTTGTTATTCCTAGAAGCGTTGAAATTCCTAGAGTCATTTCTAGGTGGTCTAAAATGATTGGTTTTAGACTTATTAACAAAATTCCTAGAATTGTGTCTAGGTGGTCTAAAATGATTGGTTTTAGACTTATTAACAAAATTCCTAGAGTCGTTTCTAGGCGGTTTAACCTTATTTCTATCGTCCTTTTTAATTACCTCACTTGTTCTAGAATCATTTACACTACATTTTTCTAGTGTATTTCTAAGTTCTACGTTCTCCATTTTTAAAGAACTACAAGAAGAACAATTTGACTTTGAACAGTTAAAGAGGCTTCATTCATCTCCTTGATTTTATTTTTGAGATCGACATTGTCATTTTCAAAAATCTATTTTCTTCTTCTAAAATTTTGATTTTATTTTTAAGAGCAGTATTGTCATTTTCTAAAAGATCATTCTTTTAGTTTTTCATTGTCACAAGACAATTTTTTCAAAAACTTTTTCTTTTAAAGAAGGTTGTTTTTCAGAAACTTTTTCTTGCAAAGAAAGTGTTTTCTCAAAATCTTTTTCTTGCAAAGAAAGTGTTTTCTTCAATTCTTTTATGATTTTGGAAGCTTTAACAAATTCACCATATAATTCATCATAAGCATTTTGCAATTCTTCTAACGAGTAAGAGTTATAAATACTTACCTCTTCTTCTTCGTTGGCCATGAGGCATAATGCGGCAGTTTCATCGCCCGAGCTGTCCCAATCCCATGTTACGCGCCTATGGTGTTTCATCTTTTTCTTGTCCTTTGATTTTGGACAATGTGATTTGGTGTGGCCAAGTTTTCCACAATTTTGGCATGAAGGACTTGGTTCTTCCTTCCTTGTTTCCTTCTTCATAAACTTACAAAACTTTTCAATTATATCATTGGAAATAATATCATTATTGCTTTCCGAATCACTTACCTCTACTCTTTTAGATGATGAGGCTTTGAAGGCAATATTCGAACCTTACTTCTAAGATAAGGATTAAGAATTGTGCTTTCATAAGTTTCGAGGTTACCTCTTAGTCCATCGATTGTGATATCCGTGAATCCTATAGATTCTTGGATGGCATTGGCTTTGGAACGCCATTCGGGAGTGAGACTCCGTAGGACTTTTCGAACAAGATCTTTGTTCGTGTAGACTTTCCCGAGAGTATGAAGATCGTTGACGATTCTTGAAAATCGTTCGAACATAATGCCAATGGGTTCATTCTCCCTCATTCTAAAAATTTCATATTCATGTGTTAGAAAATCAACGATTCTCGGACTTGAGACGTACCTTCATAAGTGATCTCGAGTTTATCCCACATTTCCTTTGCGGTTGTGCAACAAGAGATTTTCCGATAGTCGTCCGGATTCACCGCACAAAATAGTAAGTTGACTGCCATTGCGTTTCTTTCAATTTTCTTGATGTCATCGGCATCATATTCATTTTCCTCCTTTGGAACCATGATTTCCCCAACTATCTTTGTTGGCATTTGTTCACCTTTCTTGATGATTTGCCATAATCGAAAGTTGTGTGATTGGATGAATATTCTCATCCGCTCTTTCCAGTATGTATAATTTCTTCCATCAAAAAATGGACGACTCTCGGTGGAGTGTCCGTCGCTCATTATTCCTGCGTTCGATATTCTCAACAAAAAAAATATATATC
Organism: Nicotiana benthamiana; assembly: GCA_034376525.1. NCBI lineage: Eukaryota > Viridiplantae > Streptophyta > Magnoliopsida > Solanales > Solanaceae > Nicotiana > Nicotiana benthamiana. The sequence goes on from CM067339.1 coordinate 171,821,633, forward strand.
GCTCTCAACCGGTTAAGGCTTTCAGAGAGTTAGGCTCTGATACCAACTGTTAGGATTTATGCCCGTCACTAGAGGGGGGGGTGAATAGTGCGGCACGAGAATATTGATAAATATTGCGGAATTAAAATTGCAGGAATAAAATAAATTCGGTAATTAAAATAACAAGGAAAGAACGCACCGAATTTATCCTGGTTCACCACGACTTGTGGCTAGTCCAGTCCCGAGAGACTCTCTCGAGATTCCACTAACTCCGTTAAGCTTACGGGTGCTTAACAAACCGTTACACTTGCTCGTAGATGTACACTCTACAAGACTTCAACTTGCTCGAGGATACCGCACCTCAAGACTTCAACCTTGCTTGTGGATACCGCACCACAAGACTTCACACACTAAGACTTAGGGTACTTAGCGAACCCGACAATCAATGAGAAGATATGTTCTTCTCAAACACCTTTCTCTTTTACAACAAGAACTCTCTTTTAAGAGTAGATAAAGAGATATAAATTTAGCTCTATGAACAACACAAAGTTGTCTCTCAAATGGCTCAACAAAAGCTCTAAAATGATGCTCAAATAATGTCAATATGTATATCAATATTGGGAGGTGTTGTGTGTTTGAAATCAGCTCAAAAGACCTCTTTTTATAGGTGAAAAATGGTGTATGTCCGTTGCTTAATTGGCAATCAATTATGCTGATTTTGTGCCCAGATAATCGATTATTCAGTATCTGATAATCGATTATTCTCCAACGTTCAGAAAATCAGAAGCTGATTTTCTGCTGAATAATCGATTATCTGATACTGCATAATCGATTATTCTGTGGCAGTGTTCAAACACTGGCAACGGTCTACAGCATAATCGATTATGCATATACTGATAATCGATTATTCTGAGGCAGAATTGAAAACTTACTTCAAAAACCATTTTGGTTAATATGAAAACTTTAACATCATTTTGTTTGAAGTGTTTAAAATATGTTTATGATAAATATGATTTAATAAAATATGTTTATGATAAATATGATTTAATAAAATGATTTTATGCATATTTATGATGACCTATGTTGAGCCAAAAGACGAGATAACTTAAGCGTTGCTCTTACATTCGTTCTACCTAACGACCTACGCCTTGGGTCTTCGGTCTTGAACATTTGAGCTCGTCTTTAGCTTTTCCATTGCAATCCGTTCATCAATATGCTTCTCGGCAAACAAGCTTGATAGTTTGTCATATAATATCATTGTTTGACACTTGACTTCATTGTTTTTCATTCATCAAAACCTATACCTGAAAATCATGCTCATACAACCAAAGCGCACATATCATAGATAGAGTGATTTTCTACATTTAAAACTCAGGCATCATTCAAGGATTATGGAGGTGAAACAACCTATCAAGGAAATGGGCGAGGACGAGGCCGAAGAGGTCATGGAAGAGGAAGAAGTAATAGTAACAACTTCAATAATGAAGTTAAAATTCACCAAACATTCAGAGGTCGTGGACAAAGAGGAGGAAGAGGATGGGGATACTACCAAGAAAATAATGGACAAATGCATGACAAAGCAAAAATTAAGTTTTATAATTGTCATAAATTTGGCTGTTACTCTTGGGAATGTCGTAGCAATATTGAAGAAAAAGCTAACCTTAATGACGACAAGAAAGAAGAAGATGAGTCAACGTTGTTGATGACACTCAAGAAAGAAGATACAGATGATTGCAGCTCGTGGTGTTTGGACAATAGAGCAAGTAATCATATGTGTGGATGCAAAGAGAAGTTTGTCGAGATCAATAAAATGGTGAGAGGTAAAGTGTCCTTTGGAGATACCCCAAAGGTTCAAATCGAAGGGATATGTACAATTCTGATCTCCTGTAAAGATGGTAGTCACGGGTTAATTCAAGATGTTATTATATGCCAAAATTTTAAAAAAAAAATTTAAGTTTGGGCCAACTTCTTGAAAAGGAATATGACATCCATATAAAAAATATGCATCTTTGGCTTAGAGATTCAAGTGGAATTCTAATTGCTAAAGTGCATATGGCAAAGAATAAATTGTTTTCTCTGAATCTTAAAACAATTGATGCAAAATGTTTGAAGGCTAATGTGCAAGATGAATCATGGTGTTGGCACATGCGATTTGGGAACCTAAATTTTGAAGCGCTCAAATCAATGGGGCAAAAGAACATGGTGCATGGGATACCATCAATCAACCATCCAAATCAATTGTGTGAAGCTTGTCTTCTTGGAAAACATGCAAGGACGGGTTTTACAAAGGACACCATGTCAAGATCAACCAGGCCGCTCCAGCTTGATATGTGCGTGAACCAATTAATCCGCCTTCTTTTGGTAAAAGAAAATACTTTTTGCTTTTTATTGATGATTGAAAGACTTAGGTTTATTTCTTCAACCAAAAATCTGAAGCTTTTGTTGCTTTTAAGAATTTCAAAGTACTTGTGGAGAAAGAAAGTGGATATGAAATTAAAGCTCTAAAGTTCGATAGAGGAGGCGAATTCACTTCAAACAAATTTAATGACAATTGTCAACTTCGTGGAATTCATCGCTCTCTAACGGTACCTTATTCACCTCAACAAAATGGTGTTGCACAGAGAATGAATTGAACGATTCTTAATATGGCTAGATGTATGTTGAAAGCTAAAAGTATGCCTAAGGAATTTTAGGCCGAAGCTATTTCTTGTGCAGTTTATTTGAATAACAGGTTTCCAACAAAAAAAGTTAGAGATCAAACGCCTCAAGAAGCATGGAGTGAAAGAAAGCCAAATGTTAAGTACTTGATAATTTTTGGGAGCATAGCCTATGCTCATGTGCCACATCAAGGGAGAGCAAAGCTTGACGATCGAAGTGTTAAGCATGTGTTTGTTGGCTATGATGCGAGTTCAAAAGGCTAAAGGCTATACAACCCAAGCAGCGGCAAGGTGGCGATAAGTCACGATGTTGAATTTGATGAAGAATTGGCATGGGATTGGGAAGATCAGGAAGAAACTTCATATGATTTTCTTCATACTTTGTTGATGAAGAAGAACCAGAGAATGTGGAACCTGTGCAGGATACAACTCCACCTCCTTCTCCAACCATTGTTGCATCTTCCTCTTCTCAAAAAAGTTCAAATGAACATCCAAAAAGGACAAGGAGCATTCAAGAGCTCTATGACGACACAGAAGAAGTTACTAATTTTAATTTTTCATATTGTCTCTTTGCTGACAGTGAACCAATGAACTTTGATGAAGCTGTTACAGACAAAAGGTAGAGACAATTCATGGGGGAGGAGATCAAGTCAATAAAGAAGAACAACACGTAGGATTTAATAACTTTTCCCAAGGGTCATCGAGCAATTGGAGTTAAATGGGTATACAAGAAAAAGAAGAATGTTGATGCAGATGTGGAGAAATACAAGGAACGACTGGTGTCTAAAGGCTACAAGCAAAGGCAAGGCATTGACTATGAAGAAGTCTATGCACTTGTTGCCCGCATGGAGACTATTCGTTTGCTAATCTCTTTGGTGGCGCAAATGAAGTGGAAGATTCATCAACTAGATGTCAAGTCAGACTTTTTGAATGGCTATCTCGAAGAAGAAGTGTATGTTAAAAAACCATTGGGATTCATAGTCAAAACCCATGAAGATAAAGTGTTGCGGTTGAAGAAAGTTTTATATGGATTAAATCAAGCCCCACGAGCATGGAATAGTTGCATCGACAAGTATTTTCAAGACAATGGGTTTACTCGTTGCCTCTATGAATATGCTCTTTACCTTAAAAGATATGTCACGTGATGTCGAGATGAATAACGTAGGGCCCATGTCATATTACCCGGGCCTAGAAGTGAAGCAGATAGAAGATGGAATTTTTATCTCTCAAGAAAGCTATACAAAGGAGATATTGAAGAAGTTCAACATGCTCGATTGCAACCCCGTAAACACACCAATGGAAAGCGGGACAAAATTGTCCAAGTTTGATGAAGGAGAAAAAGTGAATCCCACATTCTTCAAAAGTCTTGTGGGAAGTTTGAGGTACTTGACTTGTACCAGGCCAGATATACTTTTTGCAGTTGGGGTAGTAAGTTACTTCATGGAGGCTCCTACCTCTACTCACTTGAAGGTTACTAGAAGAACTCTTCGTTACCTAAAATGTATGACCGATTTTGAGTTATTTTATTCGTCTTCTAATGATTTCAACCTTGTGGGATTTTGTGATAGTGAATATGCAGGAGATATTGATGATAGAAAAAGTACAATTGATTTTATATTTTTCTTGGGTAATTCTAATATTTCTTGAAGTTCAAAGAAACAGTCGATAGTTACTCTCTCGACTTGTGAAGCAGAATATATATCAGCAACATCATGTACCTGTCATGTTATTTGGATAAGAAGATTATTGAAGGAGCTCAATTTGTCACAAATTGAGGCTACAGAGATTTGTAAAATCTGCACAGGCACTTACCAAGAATCCGGTGTATCACGATCGAAACAAGCATATAGATACAAGGTATCATTTCATCAGAAGTGAATTTCAAATAAGGAAGTCAAGCTCAAATATGTGAAGTCTCATGATCAAGTAGCAGACATTTTTACAAAGCCTCTCAAGTTTTAAGATTTTCAGAAATTGAGAATAAGACTTGGACTGAAGAAGAAAAATCAAAACTAATGGAGAGATTTGTGGGATCCATGCCTCACCTACTACATTGAATAAAGGAAAAGGAAAGCGGAGTGATTGACGGGGAGAAAAGCAAAACTGTTCGCCCAGTGGTTTGCAATTGCAAATTGCAATGAACCAATTTATCTAATTGGTTTCTTGGGCAGCAATGATGGCTATGCAGCCTTATTCTCTAAATTCAAACACATCAAAATAACGGGAGAAGCAGAAAGCAATGAGAGTAATTCATAGATTGTTGTCTCTGAGATAACTAGTAAGTGGTAATAATATTGTAGTGATGCGTTTTAAATAAAGAGCGTTGTTTCTTTCAAAGTTGTAGTAGTCTCTTGACACTACTGAGTTGTAATATTATAGTGGTAATATTGCTTCGCTAGAGTATTGTATTTTATCCCGCTAAAATATTTGATGTTATTATTACTCTCTTATGTTATAATTATTTGTTAGGGTAGGATGAGTGAAGTGGAGATTAGTATCCAGAGTTTTGTGTGACGAGAGAGTGCCAATGATACTCAAAGGTAAGTTCTATAAAGAGGCGGCTAAACCGACCATGATGTATGGAGCTGAGTGTTGGCCAGTTAAGAACTCATATATCCAAAAGAAGAAAGCAACAGAAATGAGGATGTTGAGGTGGATGTACGGGCACACTAGTATGGACAAGGTTAGAAATGAGGATATTCGGGAGAAGGTACACGTGGCTCCCATTAATGACAAGACGCGAAAAGTGCGGCTCAGATGATTCGGACATGTACAGAGGAGAAGCCTAGATGTTCCAGTAAGGAGGTGTGAGCGACTGGTTGTAGAGGGCACGAGATGAGGTAGAGGGCGGCCTAAGAAGTATTGGGGAGAAGTGATCAGGCAAGATATGGCGAGGCTTCAGATTTCCGAGGACATGACACTTGATAGGAAGTTATGGAGGCTGAGTATTACGGTTGTAGGCTAGGAGATAGCTAAGCCTTGCGTTACCTTGTTCTGTTATGAGCCTAGTCTGGTAGGGTTTTTGTCTGGAATAACTAGTGGCATTGCCGTGTCTTACTATTTTCACTTTTCGGTGCAGGACATATTTACTAGCGATCATTTTTGTTTTGTATTTTTCCTTATGCGTTTTCTGCTTCTATTTTTCATATGATCTCTATGGTGAAACTAATATTCTCCCCTTTTTGTTTTTCTTATTATCTTGAGCCAAGGGTCTTCCGAAAACAACCTCTCTACTCCTCCGGGATAGGGGTAAGATCTGCATGCATATTACCCTCCCCAGACTAGGGTGGGCATAATACGGACCGAACAAAAAAAAATCGACCGAATTGTGAATTTCGGGTTTTCAGTTTCGGTTAAATTGATATTTCGGTTGCTTTACGATTTTAAAATCAATAATTTTTTATTTTTGATGCGGTTCACGGTTTATATAATTTGATTTTCGGTTAAGCCGAAAAACCAAAATTTAGTGGTATTATATCAAGTCCAGAAATTTTGTTTTTGACTGATACTACTGGCTAGCCGCCGTTCAGATGCTTTTTTTTTGTTAGTCTTTATCTTTAGCGGATTAAAATAATCAATAAGATTGTCTTGTTTATTTTTAGTATAAAGCCAACATTTTCTCTCTAGTTCTCTGCTTCGCGATATTTAACTACTATATACCGAATAGTATATTTTGTATACTAGTATAATAAACGTGTTATGAAATAATATAAGAACAAGAACAATAATACAAGAACAAGAACAATATAGAGAAAAGTAGAGAGAGGAGTATTCTTATTGATACTTTGGGATGATTTACAATGGGAGAGAACCCCTTTATTTATAGGGAGGTGGTGACTTAGCCACCAAGTAGTAAATCCTAGGATCTCTCTAAATATGGACATTCACCTTAAATAGAATATTTTATAACACTCCCCCTTGAATGTCTATTCAATAATATGCCTCGTTAAAACCTTAACTAAAACAAAACCAAATGGGAAAAAAATTATAAAAAAGGAAAAAGAGTACACATGTTTGAATATGCGCCTATTGGTTGCCTCGTTAAAAACCTTGCAAGGAAAACCCAGTGGGACAAAACCTTGTAAGGGAAAAAGAGTGCAACGCGCATTAACTCCCCCTGAAAAGAGCATCAATTCACATACTTGAGCATTTGCATTCCAATATTGTGCACCATCTTCAAAACGATCTTTTGTAGAGATTTGATAAATAAATCGGCCATATTAATTTGAATAAATATTTCACACCTTGAAATTATCATTCTTGATAGATATGAACATCTTCATATAATCGTGGAATGACTCTTCAATATCTCCACAGAGGTATTCTCGATGCCATCATGCTTATAGTTATAGCAAGATACATATGTAAACAAGTTGCACTTAGGATGTGGTATTTCAGGACCAAGAATTGTATATGCTTCAAGCAACTTCAATCTTTCATGGATTGACATATAAGTTAAGTCATATAAGCCATATAATAGACTTTAGATGCATATCAAGTTTTCATGTCATGCTAAACAAATAAGATATCGAAAACTGATTACACATACCATTGACTTTATACTTTCAAGTATTTGAACTACATGTCCAAAACTACATGTCTTTCATATGGAATCAATTCTGCTTGAATTGTATCTCTTCCATTTAGCCAATATTTTTATTTGTATTCGACAAACATAAGATCCTCATCGATATTTAGCGCTATCATAGATGTCGTCGACGAACATTTTATATCGGTTCCAGTAAATTTTCATAAAGACATAACATGGAGATCTCTTTATTCATATATTCAGGTACCTGAATCTCTCATGAGATTTTATGAAGTGTTATGTCATGTGATCTTTTGGATCACTTGCCTCCCCATTATGATCACTTTGATCATTTGCTCATCTTCTTTATTAAGAAGTTATTTTGAAACTGATTTGTCTATACGCTTTAAGCGTATCAAAGACTTTGTCCTTCTGGGACTTAATATGAGCATTTGCAGTGAGAATATAATTACTTTCTTTGGGTCAGCAAATGCGTATAGCATGCTTTGCAATATTTTGCAATTGAATTATCCTTTTATGAACTTCAGGCTCATATTATGATATTCGAGGATCTATATATACAAATGATGATTCATCCCATGTAACCTTTTCTCAAGTGTTTATCATGTCTCCCCCTCATATTAGAAAAGCTAACTTGTTTCCTCAACTTTGAGAGTCCATCTTTGTGCATTATGGTTTTAATGAAAATATACACCGCACATCAATAATAATAAGATGAAATTATTTGGTTCCTGACGCTGAACCACTTGTGAGGGGAGAATATAATATACTCTCGTATACAACGTATATCAAACTGATATATATAACTTTGTTCTCATAAGAAACAGTTTAGCTATTAAGTGGAGGCACTCAATAATTATCTTGCTAAACCAACTATGATATAAACCAACTTATCAAGATGAACTATCTTGAATAGAAAATCTGGAAATTATGCTCGAAGTTATATTACCGAGCAATTTACCTCGCAAGCACCGGCCAGGCTGCGAGTTAATAACAATCGCACATGTAACCATATCATAGATGCATCATATGTGGTATACATGGCAGGTGAATGGGGCCATATTCACCTTTGATATTTCCAGAATTTATGGGATTCAACCCGAACTCTTTAGTTGGTCAATTAATTAATGAGAACGAGTAATACAAGAGAATTCGTAAAGAACTTTCTAGTTCTTTAATATTTACCCATGTGAATTTTCTATTACTGCACATCATACTTAAAATGATATGGCTAACCCGAATGCCAACTGAATCAATATTGATAAACTTCAAATTTACACCATGACATGTGTAATTATCAATAAACTTCAAGTTTATTATGATACGGGTTTTTATATCAATAAACGTCCACTTTATTGTGGTATTCTTGTGTAGTACAAACTGGAGAATAAAGCGGATAGTTTTTCACATACAGATTATCCCGCTACAAGTTGTAGTAATAGAAGATATCAAATCTTTCCTTTATTTATAGTCTCAATCTAATCAATCGCTTTCGCATATACTTTGGAAACTGAATAAGTTTCTTTGAGACTTACTACAACACAATACCTTATTGGTAATCAATTGTGTTTCTCCAACATAGTAATAATTGGCTCTTCTAGAGCTCTCAATTAATTTTGTACTACCACAAATTCATCAACATCCATGTGGTGAATATCTCTTTTAAAGAGAAAGTTATACCATTATGGTCATGTCAAAATTATATGCAAGATATGTTTCTTGCATTATTATTATCCTTTGATAATCACATTGACAAATTATTTTGGCGTACAATAGGTACGTGACCAATGACTATTCATACCATAACAATGACATTATTTTCATATATCATCTCAAACCTCCTTCTAGGGGTGAGTGTGGTATATTCAATACCAATTTCATGTTCATATTCTTCCAATAATGAATATGTATTCGTGAATCAGATGTTGTCACATTTGCTAGAAACACGTTCTCAATGCAATATACTAAACGTGTACTCTTTTGTAGGTTTTGATGAATGACAAACGAAGCAAAAATTGATATATGACGGAATTCAAGTACAAGCGCACAATGGTTGCGAATAAGATTGAAGTTCAAGATATAGCTTTTAATTGTTATTGAGTTGTTCTAAAATTGTAATCTCGATCCTATAACTTGACTCATAGTATGGCCTCTCTCATAAAACTATTTTCCAAAATCATGCATATTTAATTCTGTGTCAAAAAGATTTTAAATCATGCATATTTACATTAGACAAAATGTTTTCTAAACATGCCTCAAAAATCTGGGCTAAAATAATCGATAATGTACTTATGATAATCGATTGTTTCTGAGCCAAGACTGCATGACAATCGATTATGAATTAATGGTAATCGATTGTGAGTAAGACAGTGAACATCAGGTTTTTCCAAATCTGCATGATAATCGATTGTGAACAAATGACAATCGATTGTTGTTGAGGTAAAATTTTTCAATACTCAAAATAATCGATTATGAACTAATGGTGATCGATTGTGTTGAGTTGATGTCTTCCAGTGATTTTAAATTTAATTAAGTAATCGATTATGTCTTTAGATAATCGATTATCACTGAGACAGTAAGTTTTATGATTTTCAGAAAATAACAAGTAATCGATTGTTGCAAAGGACAATCAATTGTTGAAGCTGGCCGTTGTCAAATGATTTTCAAATACCATAAGGTAATCGATTATTGATTCTAGATAATCGATGTTCTGCTTAAAATCTGGAAATAATTTTTAGAACGTTGCTGAAGTAATCGATTATTGATTTTATATAATCGATGTTCTGCTTAAAATCTGGAAATGATTTTTAGAACGTTGCTGAAGTAATCGATTATTGATTTTATATAATCGATGTTTTGCTTAAAATCTGGAAATGATTTTTAGAACGTTGCTAAAGTAATCGATTATAGATTATGTATAATCGATTGTGAAGCGTTAAATCTGGGATTGATTTTTAAACTGACTGGCAGATAATCGATTGTTTGGTCTTAATAATCGATTATCACTGAGTAATTTCAGCAACTCTTAATTGGCAATTAGACAACGGTTGAACCAACTTTTTCAACTATAAATACAGCTTCATTTCAGTGTTTTAAATACAACAACATACACAAACTGATCATTACATTGCTATAAGCTTTCATTCAATTGTTCTTCATTTTCTACTCATTTCATAAAGCTTTTGAGAGCCATATTATTGCTTAAAGTTGTTGTGATCTTGAACATATTCTTTTACTCATATCTACTCAATAAGGAGTACTTTAGTTAAGTGAGTGTCTAAGTATTTGATATACTTGTAAGAGAATTGCGATTCTCTTGTTTCAAGGAACTTGCGTTTCCTTGGGTGAAGTCTTTGAGATTGCGATCTCCGAGCAACTGTTTGAGGCTTGTGTCCTCAAGTGTGTAACGGTTTGTTGAGCACCCTTAAGCTTAACAAGATAGTGAAAAATCTCGAGAGAGTCTCTCGGGGACTGGACTAACCACGTTGGTGGCCAACCAGTATACATCTTTGTGTAAGTTTATTTTTTTGCATTTATTTTACTTCCTGCAAAATTTAAATTCCGCAAGAAAACGCTAAATTCTATTAATACGCTATTCACCCCCCCCTCTAGCGTAAAGCGTAGTTTCTAACAATTGGTATCAGAGCCCAACTCTCTGAAAACTTAACCGTTTGAGAGAACCATCCATGGCTTCTACTCTTGACTCTTTTGCAGGAATTGAAGAAGGACAATGCTCTACACGACCTCCTCTATTCAACGGCACAAACTACTCATACTGGAAGGAGAGGATGCAAATCTTTGTGTAATCAAATAGCTTTCATTTGTGGAAAGTATTCACCAATGGAAACCAAATCCAACCAAGAAGGTGGAAGACGAATGGGTTCCAAAGACCGAAGAGGAATATACCGCGGAGGATATTCGTAAGGTTCAAAATAATGCCAAAGCTATAAATTTATTATATTGTGCTGTTAATGCTAACGACTACAGGAAGATATCATGTTGCAAAACAGCAAAAGAAATGTGGGATAAGCTTGAAGTGACATACGAAGGAACCGACCAGGTACGAGAAGCTAAAATTGATTTCTTAACTCACTCTTATGAACTATTCCACATGAAGGAAGGAGAGAAAGTAGACGAAATGTTTGAGCGATTCTCAATGATCGTGAATGATCTACACGCCCTCAAAAAGACGTTTACGGATAGAGAACTTGTCCGGAAGATCCTCAGAAGTCTCACTCCGGCATGGCGATCAAAGGCCGATGCAATCCAAGAATCCATTGGCATCACAAATGTCACAATTGACGCATTAAGAGGTAATCTCAAAACCTATGAATCAACTATACTTAACCCGTTTGTTGATGATCAAAGAAGGCAAAGGATTGCTCTAAAGGCTAGCCAACCACAAATTGATGAGGAAGGTGACAACGAGTTTGGACTCGTTATCAAAAGGTTTCAAAAATTCATGCGCAAAGAGTATGAACGCAAGAACAAAAAGCAAGGCGATCAACTAAAATGCTATGAATGCGGAGAAACCGGGCACATAAAATCAAATTGCCCTAACATCAAAAAGGAGAAGAAACCCTTCAAAAAGCAACGTGCATACATCTCTTGGGGAGGAGATTCCGGAGATGAAGCAAGCGAAGAAGAAGACGATGAAGCAGCAAATTTATGTCTCATGGCTCAAGAAGACGGCAAAGACGAGGTAAGTCAAATCTCTTCTCAAAATTTCTTTACTCTTGATGAAATGAGAAATGCTTTTGATGAACTATATGCTGAATTTATCAAAGCTTCAAAAACTGTCAAAAGTGTTAAAGAAAGCGCTTCTCTAAAAGAAAAAGATTTTCAAACACAGCTTTCATTAAAAGAAAAAGAATTAGAAAAACAGGTTTTCGAAAATGAGAAGCTAAAAGAGGAAAACAAGTTTTATGGAAAAAGAAGTGCTGATAAACCTGAAGGTTCTACTAGAAACTGTTCTTCTTGTGTGCTTCTTAAGAATGAAGTAGCTAGACTTAAAGGCACATTAGATAAGTTTAATTCTTCGCATAAAAACTTGAATGATGTGCTTGTTAATCTAAAATCAACTAAACATGGAATAGGATTCAAGAATGAAGAAAAGGTTGGTGCTAAACCACAACAACCTAGAGCTCAACCTAGGACTAATAACCAAAATGCTTATCCTAGAAGTAGAAATCCTAGAAATAACTTGCATGTTAGACCAAATAGTGAAAATGCTAGAAGACCTAGAAATGATGCATATTTTAGGCCAAACCTTGAACAATTTAGAAGACCAAGAAATGACCCTCCACCTAGAAATAGATATTCTAGAAATGATGCATATTTTAGACAAACTTGTGAACCTCCTAGAGCTCATAATAGGAGAAACAATGGTGTTCAAAGTAGAGTAAGCAACCTTCATTCATCTAGTTACTATGTACCTAGAAAAATGCATAATCCCAACGTGACTTGTCATTATTGTAGACGTATTGGTCATATTGCTCCCGCTTGCTTTACTCGTCATAGACATATAAATCAATTGCATCATTATAACATGCCTAACCCTCAAGGACCCAAGATGGCATGGGTACCTAAAGAACATTAATTTGTTTTGTAGGTGTGCTTGAAGGGATCAAGTGTACTATGGTACCTTGATAGTGGATGCTCCAAACACATGACGGGAGATGAATCCAAATTCCTTCAACTAGAGCACAAAGAAGGAGGAAGTGTCACATTTGGTGATAACAATAAAGGAAAAATCATCGGCATTGGTTCGGTAGGTAAGGACAAAAACTTCTCTATTAAACATATACTACTTGTGAAAGGTTTGAAGCATAATCTCTTGAGCATAAGCCAATTATGTGACAAGGGAAATCTTGCTCTATTTAATTCGGATGAATGTCTTGTATTTAGACGTAGTGATTTCAAGATCATACTTCGTGGTTTTAGAATTGATAATATCTATATGGTTGATCTTGCAAACTCCTCATCAGAATATGTTGATTGTTTAGTAAGCAAAGAGGATAACTCTTGGCTATGGCATCGTAGAGTAGCACACATGAACATGCATCTTTTGAACAAGCTTCTTTCTCAAAACTTAGTAGTTGGTCTTCCCAGTTTAAAGTTTGAAAATGATTCTATTTGCGATGTCAAAAAGGGAAGCAAACCAAAGCATCTTTTAAATCCAAGAATATTGTTTCAACGTCTAGACCTTTGCAATTACTTCACATGGATTTATTTGGTCCCTCTCGTATTGAAAGTCTTGGTAAAAATAAATATATTTTTGTAATTGTTGATGACTTTTCTAGATTTACTTGGACTCTATTTCTTGCAAATAAAAGTGATGCTTTTCAAAATTTCAAGTATTTCCTTAAGCGTGTTCAAAACGAAAAGGAATCGACCGTCACTTTGATTAGAAGTGATCATGGGGGAGAGTTGATCACAATCTCTTTGCGGATTTTTGTGACGAACTCGGAATCGAACACACCTTTTCCGCTCCACGGACACCACAACAAAATGGGGTGGTGGAAAGGAAAAATAGGTGTTTCGAAGAGATGGCAAGAACCATGCTCGACGAAGCTAAGATTCCCAAATATTTTTGGGCGGACGCCGTGAGTACCGCTTGCTATGTTTTAAATAGAGCAGCAATTCGGCCGATACTCATGAAAACCCCATATGAACTTTATAAGGGTAGAAAACCCAACATTTCTCATTTACGTGTTTTTGGTTGTAAATGTTTTGTTCATAATAATGGGAAGGACCAATTGGGTAAGTTTGATGCTAAATCGGACGAAGGTATTTTCATTGGTTATTCCTCACATAGCAAAGCATATAGGATCTTTAACAAAAGAACCCAAATTGTGGAGGAATCCCCTCATGTTGTGTTTTCCGAAGATAATACTCGCTTGGCGAGAAAGGAATCCGGTTTTGATCTTGCAGGTATCTTGGATAGCTTGAAAGATAAAATCCAAGAAGAACCTTCAAAGGAAAACAAAAATGAAATTGGGGAACAACCAACGGAAGAAGCGCCACAATTAGAAAAAGGAATAAATACGCCTAACGAGTGGAGAACGATCAAGGATCATCCTCTCGAACAGGTAATTGGCGATGTTGGAGAAAAGGTAAGTACCCGAAACTCTCTTAAGAACACTCTAGGACACAATTCTTAAGAGTTCACGGCATTACTTGTTAACACTAGTGTAATTTATTAATTTCGCTATAAATTACTAACTTGAGCGTCGGAGACGTTTAAATCTATTTTGCAGGTACCACCCCAAAGGTAGGGGGAATTATGAAGTTTTAGCACAAAATAATCGACTATTTCAAGCCACTAATCGATTATTTTCTGTGCAGTACATCGATTATCAGTATCAATAATCGATTGTTTATGACTGATTATTACTATTATGCATCTGTGTTTAATTTTTTACTTCCTAAATTGCATAATCGATTTCCGCCTCAGTCATTCAGCAATGCTTTCTACAACAATCGATTATTTTTTCATACTATCGATTATTTGACAAATTCTGATATTCTCCAAGTTCACTGTATCAAATTAGTTCCCTAAATAATCGATTACCAAGAATTGACAATCGACTACTTCATATTAATTTTTTGTTACCGTTTGGCTCCTCAATCGATTCCTGTCAGGTCTTAAATGCTCCATAATCGATTACCAAAATTTAACAATCGATTATTTCATTCAAATTTTTTACCGTTTGACTCATGAATCGATTTGTCAGATTCAAAATCTCAATCAAACAGTAAATACAATCGATTATTTCAGTTCAATAATCGATTATCTAACGGTCAGTAATTTTAATTCTTACCGTTTTCTGACTGCTCCTAAACCAAAATCTCAGCAAATGTCTCCATTCAATGCTTGATAATCCTTTCCTCTATAAATAGGCATCATAAGAGCTCACATTCACCCACTCAAGCACTATCTCTAGTATTCAAAAGCTAAATCTCTTCTATTTTCTTTGCCAAATTCCAGCAGTCTTTCTCCTAACATGTCTGGACGATCTTCAAAACGTTCCCGATCCAAACATGGCGCATCAGCCTCAACCGCCCCTCCTCCTTTAAATTTTCCATACCAAGACGGTTCCGTCTTGTTCTTTGAAACTGAAAATGAACTCACAAGGTTCCTATCAAAATTTGAGAAACGCACCATTCTTCCTCCTCGGTTCTCAAATAGTAAACTCCTTGAGCCTTTCACCCCTGCCGCAAATATGTTAAAGGAGTGTCAACTATATGACTTCTTGCTTCTCACTCATCCTCACATAAACACAACTCTCGTTCAAGCTTTTTACTCAAACCTCCATAAAGATGAAGATGGCGAACTTGTCACCTCCATTAATGGGGTTCAAATTCTTCTCTGAAGAGAATCTCCACACCATTGCCCGCCTTCCAAATGAAGGTGAAGACCTTTACCGGTATATTGATAAGGCCGGGGCTCTCTTTGATGAAACCATCCTTCTCCACCAAGCCGGTATAACCTCCTATGATCCATCTATCTCTACCCGTCGTCCTACCATAACGGGAATGGATCCAAACTACCGGTTGATTCTTTACTTCATCACCCGAGTCCTCAAGCCTAGACGGCACAATCACACCACCATCTCCCAGGAGGATACCAAACTTCTGCATGCCATTGTCACCGGAGCCAAAATAAATTGGTGTCGGCTCATCAAAATTCATATGCTCGATGCCATCGGTGATGACATGCCTCTTCCTTATGCCCTCCTCATTATGAACTTCCTTGAAGCATCCGGATTTGTCACGGAAAATGGTCCTCTCAAAAGGAGTACCAAAATTTGGGAAATCTCGGAGTCTTCTTTCCATCATGATGGTGATCATGCTCCAGCTCCTTCTTCAAGTCGTCCACCCCGTCGTGCTCGTTCGTCCCAAGAGCCTACTCTCCAAACCATATCCGACCAGCTTGCTCAACTCACTCATGAGATCCATGGATACTTTGATCATGTCAATTATCCATATGCATCTCTCGTTCCTTTTGAAGCAGCGCCGGATAACGAGGCGGACAACGACGGAAATGAATAAATTTTTTTTTTGTGTTTTGTGTGGTTTTTGCTGTTGTTCTCTTTGGTTCCCATTGATGTACCCTCTTTTTTTTCCAATAAATAAACCTTGTTTATTTCATCTTTTTGCATCTTTCCTTACTATTTTTTTGCTAATGGCAAAAGGGGGAAGAAAACGGGATATCGGGTATGCACCACCTCTTAATTCATTGATTGCTTATAAGCTAAAATTGAGGGGGAACAAGAACAAAATTGCATAATTGTTACTTGTCTTGAATTGTCAATATCTTTTGCCTAAATTGCATATCCCGCTTAATGTTTGCCATTATCAAAAAGGGGAAAATTGTTAGAAACACGTTCTCAATGCAATATACTAAACGTGTACTCTTTTGTAGGTTTTGATGAATGACAAACGAAGCAAAAATTGATATATGACGGAATTCAAGTACAAGCGCACAATGGTTGCGAATAAGATTGAAGTTCAAGATATAGCTTTTAATTGTTATTGAGTTGTTCTAAAATTGTAATCTCGATCCTATAACTTGACTCATAGTATGGCCTCTCTCATAAAACTATTTTCCAAAATCATGCATATTTAATTCTGTGTCAAAAAGATTTTAAATCATGCATATTTACATTAGACAAAATGTTTTCTAAACATGCCTCAAAAATCTGGGCTAAAATAATCGATTATGTACTTATGATAATCGATTGTTTCTGAGCCAAGACTGCATGACAATCGATTATGAATTAATGGTAATCGATTGTGAGTAAGACAGTGAACATCAGGTTTTTCCAAATCTGCATGATAATCGATTGTGAACAAATGACAATCGATTGTTGTTGAGGTAAAGTTTTTCAATACTCAAAATAATCGATTATGAACTAATGGTGATCGATTGTGTTGAGTTGATGTCTTCCAGTGATTTTAAATTTAATTAAGTAATCGATTATGTCTTTAGATAATCGATTATCACTGAGACAGTAAGTTTTATGATTTTCAGAAAATAACAAGTAATCGATTGTTGCAAAGGACAATCAATTGTTGAAGCTGGCCGTTGTCAAATGATTTTCAAATACCATAAGGTAATCGATTATTGATTCTAGATAATCGATGTTCTGCTTAAAATCTGGAAATGATTTTTAGAACGTTGCTGAAGTAATCGATTATTGATTTTATATAATCGATGTTCTGCTTAAAATCTGGAAATGATTTTTAGAACGTTGCTGAAGTAATCGATTATTGATTTTATATAATCGATGTTTTGCTTAAAATCTGGAAATGATTTTTAGAACGTTGCTAAAGTAATCGATTATAGATTATGTATAATCGATTGTGAAGCGTTAAATCTGGGATTGATTTTTAAACTGACTGGCAGATAATCGATTGTTTGGTCTTAATAATCGATTATCACTGAGTAATTTCAGCAACTCTTAATTGGCAATTAGACAACGGTTGAACCAACTTTTTCAACTATAAATACAGCTTCATTTCAGTGTTTTAAATACAACAACATACACAAACTGATCATTACATTGCTATAAGCTTTCATTCAATTGTTCTTCATTTTCTACTCATTTCATAAAGCTTTTGAGAGCCATATTATTGCTTAAAATTGTTGTCATCTTGAACATATTCTTTTACTCATATCTACTCAATAAGGAGTACTTTAGTTAAGTGAGTGTCCAAGTATTTGATATACTTGTAAGAGAATTGTGATTCTCTTGTTTCAAGGAACTTGCGTTTCCTTGGGTGAAGTCTTTGAGATTGCGATCTCCGAGCAACTGTTTGAGGCTTGTGTCCTCAAGTGTGTAACGGTTTGTTGAGCACCCTTAAGCTTAACAAGATAGTGAAAAATCTAGAGAGAGTCTCTCGGGGATTGGACTAACCACGTTGGTGGCCAACCAGTATACATCTTTGTGTAAGTTTATTTTTCTGCATTTATTTTACTTCCTGCAAAATTTAAATTCCGCAAGAAAATGCTAAATTCTATTAATACGCTATTCACCCCCCCCTCTAGCGTAAAGCGTAGTTTCTAACAACATTCACTGCGGGGATATGTGATTTTGTTATCCTTTTCAAATCTGTAAATGCGTCTGGCATTCGATTTGCTATTCTTTGCAAATGGATAATATTTTGCACCTCTTTTTCACAAATAGAGGTATGTGGATCAAGATGAGATAATGATGCATTTTTCCACAAAATTTCCCGTTTGGTTTCACCAACTTCTCCCCCTAATTTTGGAAAAAGTGTCTCATCGAATTGACAGACTGCAAATCGTGCAGTGAACAAATCCCCTGTCAATGTTTCGAGGTAGCGAATAATGAAGGGCGATTCAAACTCAACATATATTCCTAACCATCTTTGCAGACCCATTTTGGTGCAATATGGCGGTGCTACAGGCACATATACTGCACATCCAAAAAATTCTTAAGTGGGATATATTAGGTTCATGACCCAAAGCTCATTGCAACGGGGAATATTTGTGATAATTCGTCGTTCTGAGACGGACTAGCATTGCTGCATGCAAAATGGCGTGACCCCAAACCGAAGTGGGCAGCCTCGTTTTCATGAGTAAATGAGGAACTCAAGATTATTCTCATCTATTGTCTCAATATGATATCCATTTTGAATGATATCTTTAAAACTCAACAAGTTCCTTTTAGACTTGGAGGAGAACATTGCATTCTCTAAAAAGTTGTTCCTTTAGGCAGAGTTATAGTTGCTCTTCCGGAGCCTTTAATCAATTTACTACTACCAGAAATTGTAGTAACATCTGCCTTACACATACTTAAATGAGAGTAATATTTCTTCTCTTTGAATATCGTATGTGTGGTACATGAATCAATTAATCAAAAGAGATATACGAACATGAGAATAAACAAATTTAATCCGTTGCTTCATAATTAAACAATATTTTCAAAATCTGCTGAGGTTAGTCGATTAACTTAGTCAATAGTCGACTAACTTGGGAAGCAGTCATTAGGTTAGTCGACTAACTAAATCAGATAGTCGACTATCTTGCCTTGCGGAAAAGTCCAGTTTTAATGCGAAATATTAGTTAGTCGACTAACTAAGTTGATAGTCGACTAACTTAGTATACAGTCATCAGGTTAGTCGACTATCTAAATCAGATAGTCGACTAACTTAGCTTGCGGAAAAATCCAGTTTTAATGCGAAATATTAGATAATCGACTAACTGTTAGGTTAGTCGATTAACTCTACTGGAAAAAATATCTTTGAAATTTAAGCATATTGGATCATTCTAAAGAACTAATACTAACATTATATCATAAGCTAACTAATACGAGCTGATACTAATGACTATTAGTTTATTCACTAACTAATACAAATAAGTAAAATAAAATCAAACAATTCCATCTTCCTTCATCACAGATCCATCACCAATTAAGTGGTCTATTTTTCCCTCAGGGTGCTCAAAGAAGTCTGCCACATCCAAGTGGGTGATGTCAAAATTGTCGTCAGAGACAGAATTGGTTTCAGGGCATTTACCTTTTAGAGATGCTTGATAAAGCTCAACCAAATGTCTTGGTACACGGTAAATTTTCGCCCAGTGCCCTTTTCCACCGCAACGATAATATATAGTTTATGAACTATTTGCTTTTGAATTCTCATCGCATCGTGCTTGTGGCAGAGTGTCCAACTTCAGGTTGTCATATCTCTCCTTTAAGCCATTCCACAAGATAGGTGGATCTTTGACTGTGATATATTCAATTTTCAAACCTTCATCAAGGTGATGGCGCAAGAAAATCAAGGCCTTAGCACAGTTTCAAACCTTCATCAAGGTGATGGCGCAAGAAAATCAAGGCCTTAGCACAGTTTCAAACCTTCATCAAGGTGATGGCGCAAGAAAATCAAGGCCTTAGCACAGTTTCAAACCTTCATCAAGGTGATGGCGTAAGAAAATCAAGGTCTTAGCATAGTCTTGGGTGGATGCATTATTTCTGTCTTTAATGGCGTCTCCAAGACCTATTGCATCCAAATGGATTTCAGCATCCAACACCCATGTCATATAGTTCTTGCCCGAAATTTCAAGGGCAACGAACTTTCTTTTCATAATGTCAGACATACAACAAAATTACATCAAGAGCGTGTCCATACTTACGGGCTTTATTACAATTATCACATTCACTTCAGGGAATGGATCATAATCATCTGTATGTGCTATATACAATCTCATGTCAAATATTACTTTCATAAAGTGAAAGATTATTTTGAGAATCTTTATTATTCTCATTATCACAATGATGACGATTATAATTCCGTCTATTGCCACGTCCACATCCATTGATACCTTCACGGTAATAATTTTGTCTTCTTTCAGACTTATCACATACTGCTATCACATTCTCTAAAGGGAATGAGAATGAAGCAAATTCAATGGGACGGATTTTCAATTCTTTGCCCACAATCATACATGAATTTAATCATGGCAAGACATAGAACTTTTACCACTTCACGTGGCTATAATTCCTTACAAACTCCATTAGAGTTATAATCAAACTTTGTTGTCTATGTTTGTATATGAAATCAAATCGTAGAATTTCAAGAATTTGAAAGGGAAAAGTAAATTACTTACCTTTAAGGTATACCAATAAATGTTGTGATATTAAATATACCTCTTGAGTTTCCATCCCGTTGCATTACTTTATGATGATACCATCTCTTCTATTTTTCCGTATAGAAATTCTCCAGTGAAATTTCAACGGCTGAATCGGCGCCAGATGGACCCCAACAATGAAAACCCGCCTGAACTTGAACAGAAAATACAGCGGCTTGTCTTCTGGCTTCTTTCCTTCTGTTCTTCTTTTCTTTCTTTTTCCTCCTCTCTTTTCCTTCTATTCTTCATTTCCGTTTCCTTTTTTTTTTCTTTTTTTTTTCGTTGTCTTTCCTCTTCTATTTTTCCGTATAGAAATTCTGGAAGAAGGAAGAAATCAAATTCAATTGGTTAGAGACTCGTGCTGATAACGTGTTATGAAATAATATAAGAACAAGAACAATAATACAAGAACAAGAACAATATAGAGAAAAGTAGAGAGAGGAGTATTCTTATTGATACTTTGGGATGATTTACAATGGGAGAGAACCTCTTTATTTATAGGGAGGTGGTGACTTAGCCATTAAGTAGGATCTCTCTAAATATGAACATTCACCTTAAATAGAATATTTTATAACAAAACGTAAATTTTCTGTAGATTTGCTCGATTTCTTTGGCTCTACTCTCTGCTTTAGTTAACAATAAACAAAGGATTTCTCCGGATTTTCTTTAATTCCCTTGTCTTTATTTTCCTGAACGATAACGTTGTCATATATTTATAGGCAGCCAATTAAAATAGAACAACTCACGCAAAAATTACTGCTAGATTGCAGTATTGTGATACTACTATTGTCATCATATTAATCCAGAAATTTTAGTCTTCTACTTTTAAAAACAACACATATGAAAAAGAAGAACGTTTGAGTAATTTGTTGCCTACTTGCCTCATAAATTCATTTTTATTTCTCTTGTTATTTGTTTGTTATAGCTGAGACATATGAAATGTTTGGATGTTTAGACTGAAGTTCAAATTTATATCCCTGCACCAATTTAAAATCGAAAATAATCGAATCGATTTTTAAAAAAATCGCACAGAACCGTAAATACTTTGGTTTAATTTGGTTATTAAAATCACAAATCGAAAATTGAATAAATCGAACCAAACTTCTACAAAACCGAGCCGAATCGACTGATGCTTACCCCTACTCCAGACCCCATTTATGAGATTTTT
Source organism: Nicotiana benthamiana (assembly GCA_034376525.1). Taxonomy (NCBI): domain Eukaryota; kingdom Viridiplantae; phylum Streptophyta; class Magnoliopsida; order Solanales; family Solanaceae; genus Nicotiana; species Nicotiana benthamiana. Next base: position 171,843,640 of record CM067339.1, read on the forward strand.
ACTGGGTTGTTATTGTTGTGAATATTATTTCTGGACGGGAATATTATTTTTTATCCCAACAGGAATAATAAAAAGTTGAAATAGTGAAAGCGTGAAACGCCGTAAGTATATGGAAATACTTAACGTTGGTAAGTCTAGAAATAAATGGGAGAGAATTTTCCAAATCTAAAATCAGAAAAAGTCAATCACAAATTCACGACCACCACATTGAACTTTTTGTTTAATTAATTACAAGAACTAGGAACCATTGCTAATAAATAATTAATTTTTTTTTTTAACTTTCTTTCTATTTTGACAGGGAGTAATAATGACGTGATTTATTTTTTTTAGAAAATAAAAAAGGAAACAATATGACGAGATGAAGCAAAATCTTCGTCGGCAACCGTCCTTTTCAAGTTAGGAGTACAATTTTTGTTCTTTTATTACTTTACTTTTTCTTTTAGTGGTATACAAATTGGAGAAAAAAATTCAAACTTTGGCTTTTTCATCCTTTTTTTATTTCTAATTTTCAGAAATTGCAATTTTCCCAACATCGAGAAGGAATGCTCAGAGTGAAAACTTTGCTCCGATTTTAACTAAGGAAGGTCAAAATACAAAGCGGAACCACGAAGAAGCCAAAGGATATTAATATACATAGTATAAAATAAAAGTTACCTAATTATCCTGTATAATTTTTTGACAAATATAAATTGATACCCTTGAATATATGTGGCTTCGTCATTATGTAAACAGCATCACTATATAAATAATTATTCATTATAAAAGCCAAATTTTTTTTTTGAATCAAGCTTATATTATGTTTTAATGTATATCTTGTATAACAATACTTTACTATAGCAGCCAAAAAATATCGGAACAAACGAGGTTGTTATAGAGAGGTTTGACTATATAACTAAAATTTGAAACTTTTTTCTTTATATATCACACATCTCTTTCGCATTTTGGCAATGGAAATTTGCTTATAGGGGCGAACCCACTATGAACTCTAGGGGTGTTCATCGGGCGGATTGGGCGGCTTTTACTCTTAACGGTTTGGCTTAACGGTTATCGGCTTTTAAATGTATTAATCCGTTAGCCACCCGATAAGATATCGGGCGGATTGGTATCGGGTTAGCTCTTATAGGGCGGTTAATGGGCGGTTTATCGGCCTAACATACATGTTCACTAAATATCTCTTTTCTCCTCGTCTTAGAAATAATGAATTGCCATAAAAAAATAATATATTAGAGGCAATATGATGTAGCTAATGAAACAATCGCCATCAGCATGTCGATTATAAAATAGATAAATTCACTACTAGTTCAGTATCGAGAAAAATAAAACAGAACTTATCTTCTGTTAGAGGCCACACTACATGTGTACTCATAAGCTTCGGATATAACCAAAAAAATCTGTCGCGCAAATTTCCATTCAGCTCCCACAATGAACTTTTAAAAACTGAAGTGCTCTGGTAAATTCTACTCTCTACACTCCTCTTCTATAAATAACTATCGTTCTCCATTTTCCACAAGCAATCATCCAAAATGCACAAATTTATTTCATGGGGTGTCGTTCCTCTAGTCATAACCAACCTTTCAATTCTTCTTTTTCCATGACACACATAGAACCATATATGTATTAGACAACTCAATTCTATCACTAAATTATATATATATATATATATATATATATATATTTATATTTATATTCTTAACGGGTTAACGGATTAGCTGTTAAGAAAATTGAATAATCCATCCCCAAACCGATAAGCCGTTAGTAAAAAAAATTCAATCTGTTCCCCATCCATTAAGCCGTTACCAATAAGCCGTTAAGCTTCGATTTGGATCAGTTTTCGATTTCGGATCGATTTTAAACACCCCTAATGAACTGGCTTATATAAAATTTTGGATCCGGCCACTATTTGCTTACGGTACGACATTGGTGTAAATTAGAAGTTACACTACCAAAAAAAGTTACTTTAATAGAAAATAATGGCCTACAATGTTGCTCCTTGAAGATAATAGGTGTCTTATTATTTTCAAACAAGGGCCAAAATATAAAAAAGAAAAAAGAAATTTGATGGAGTAGTATAAATAAAGGACTTTTCGGTTCTCCATTTCCAACTTAAAATTCAAGCAACTACCAAGCAACTTCCATTCTTGTCCTTTTTCCATCCCTTTTGATTCAATTCATACGCTTCCCCTGTATTTTTGTATACGTAAATAAGTGCACATCCTTACACACTGTAATACACTCTAAATACCAGTTAAATCAAGTGTATATGTCAGACAACGATATCCGGCGAAGATTTCCGGTAAGCCGGAGAACTAGGAGCAGAGCACTAAAACCGTCGCTGTCGGGTCATCGGAGGTATACGCCTGTGCCGGTGAAGCGCCGATCATCGAAGCAGCATAGTAGGGATACTAATTATAAGACGCTTGAGAGATGTAAATCAGAGCCTTGTATTTTGAAAATTGGAGTCATTGACTTTGACGATGATCTCGGCCGGGATGTGACGCCGCCGTCATTAGAAATCCTTTTGCGGCCACAAACTTGTTCGGACATATTCTTGTCTCCTGATTATCATAATTCTGGATCTCCGCAGAGTTTTCAGGTACTTTTTTTCCGGAAATTAGGTAAAGGTATTTTCGTTGTTCGATCCGTACATCAAAAGGTAAAGGTTTTTTCTTTCTAAAAAACTAATTTGGATGTGGTTATAGCTACCTGCGTAAAAAGGTAATATTATCATAAGTGTAGCATTTGTTAGTTGGTACAACCGATTTAGTGTAACAAAATTAGTAAATTCATCATCCTGAGTAATTGCTCTTTGGATTGTCCTATTCAATTACTCCATTCGGTCCATAATAAGTGACTAATTTATTTTTTTATTTTGATTCACAATAAGTGTCCATTTACATAATAAAAAAAATCAATTTATTTTTCCAAAATTTAGGTATTCCTCAAAAAATATTTACTCATTTAATTAAGGGTAGTTTATTACACTAACTATTTTTGTCCAGAATTTAATATTTTTTTTATGGGTGTGCCAAAAGCAAATTGATCACTTATTATGGACCGAAGAGGGTACTAATTAGCTAACCCATACCCCAAATATTCATTTGTAAACTTGGATTTGATGCATGAATGAATCAATGGGATAAGATTATTGTGATCCTCTATTCATACCATAAATATTTCATGTTGAAAATAGTGGCTTCAATTGAAGTCAGTCTTCATCGGCCTCTATTCTCAACCTACCGGTTAAAAGCGAGTCATGCATGCGGATCTAGATTTTTAAAATATGGGTGCACCATTTGAAAAGCAAGAAAAAGAAGTACTAAATGAGAATCGATTCTATCTTCCTTTAGATAAATAATTTAACATTCAACTAAATACAGCATTCAAACTTTTTAAAATATGGAGGCCAACATATAATATTAGATCAATTTTAGGAAATACATACATAAAATAGCTAGTTTGACAGAAAGACCATAGGTTTACGTACACGGTAAAAGATGCCTAAATCCACCCCAGGAGTCGTGCGAAGTAGGCCAACCCCCGTTATGAACCTTAGCATACTTACAACAACAACAACAACCCAGTATAATCCCACTTAATGGGGTCTGGGGAGGGTAGTATGTATGCAGACCTTACCCCTACCCTTTGGTAGAGAGGTTGTTTCCAAATAGACCCCCGACATCCTTCCCTCCAAGAACTTCTCACCTTGCTCTTGGGGAGACTCGAACTGACAACCTCTCGGTTGAAGTAGGGGTTGCTTACCATCAGAGCAATCCCTTAGCGTACTTACAACCTTTCTTGATATCTAATATCTGTAAAAAACATTGTGCAGCACGGGTATGAGAAGGAGGCAAAAGTTGTGGTTAATGTGACAGTTGAAGGTAGTCCAGGACCGGTGCGAACCATGGTCAAGTTGGGATCCAGTGTTAACGAGACAATAAAACATGTCATAGACAAGTATAGTGAAGAAGGCCGCACTCCTCGGCTTGATAAAAACACTGATTCATCGTTTCAATTGTACCAGTCTTACTTCAGTCTTCAAAGTAAGTCCTAATTATGTACACCTCAACTTTACTATAGCCAAATTCTGCAAATGCTGAGTCTAAGTACAAATTTTGACACCTTCTAAAATAAATTGGTTCTGTATTCATTAAGCTACATCTTTAATCCTTATGTCTGTCAAACCAAACAAGTATAAAATCTTAGGGCCCATTTGGTATTAGGGATAAGGAATAATTAATCTCGAGATTAAATTTGAGATGAGTTTATCCCACGTATCGTTGGGATAAAATCATTGTATAACTAATCTCGAGATTAGTTTTCCCGGGATTGTAGTATTATTTTTATTCCTATGGAAGGATGAGATAACAATCCTGAATAACTAAATCCTGAATAATTAATCCTTAGAGAATGAAAATTTAGCAGATGAGTCTTGGGGCCTCAAGATTATACAAATTAACATCTTTCATCCGCAAACTACATTGTGACAATATATAGGATGATATTTGTAATTTAAATAAATGATGCTAGGGCTAATATTTATATTTAATGTACCTAAGTCATGACTGGTATTTAAAAACAGTTGGTGTATAAGCCCTTTCTTTGTTGAAAGGTCATTCTCCTGTACTTGATGTAAGGTTGGCTGATGAAACATAGAAATTTTTCTTTGGCTCGCATAGTAATTGTGTAATTGGGTTGTCATATTGACAAGTTAGTAAAAGATAACGTTTGATGATACAGTTGCCTCTTTGTCCAATCTCGAAATGTCATGCTACATGTTAAAATTAATACGTTGTGTAGCTATTTGTAAATTTCAGCTTGTGATTTATCATTTTCTTCCAAAAGGAAATATATGTAATAGAATAGATTTTAAGTTCTATGCACGGAGAGTGTGAAACATATCCACAATTAGACCATTAAAATATAATTACATGTAAATTTATGTAAAAGCATTGTCTAGTAACCTCAAAAAGAAAAGTAACCTACTAAAATTAGTTGAATTATACTGTCGGTGTAAATATTTTTTATATTAAAATTTTTCTTTTGTTTTATTTTCTTTTTTACCTTTTCTTGCTTCTTTGCTAATTTTCTACTTCATTGGTATAGGCTTGAGTAATACAGATGTGATTGGAGATGTTGGAAGCAGAAGTTTTTATCTTCGAAAAAGTAATAGTAGTAATGGAAGCAATGCAAGTAACCAAGAAATAGCATCAGAGATTGCTTCTGTTAAGGCAAATTCACATCCACTGGTTATTTCCCATGGATTCTTTGGTCGCAAGATAAATAAAATAATTAGAAGATCATGTAAGCTATGGAAAATCCTTGGTTGCATGCAGTGATCTGGATGATCTAGAATTTTATATTAGTGTGTGACTTATATGTACTTCTATTTTATGATAGAGTAGCATGAGTATTAGATTTGCTACTCAACTTAAAAGAATTTCAATATAAAATGTTATGAGAAAAGTTATACAATTTAACGTATACTTATGAATTTAGTTAAGGTGCATGCATTCATCCGAACATTAGTGTACTATCATCGTTATTTAAAAAAAAGGTGTATTAACGCATACGGAACACAAATAAGGTCAAAGTATAAAATATGTATGGCTTAAATACAGAGGCGGATCCACGTGGAGGCACGGGACACGTGAACTCATTCTCTCCTCCCTATACTATATATTATAGTAGTATTTATTGTAAAGTACTTATAATTTCCTTTTTCTTCTTTTGTGTTTTCTTCATGTTCTTTTTTGGTTCAATCATCAAGTTTCAAAAACTAAAAAATAAATTTTAAATTAATTTGAATCTTTTCAATATTAAGTTCCCTCTTTTTTAAATTCCTATTCCTTTTAAATATTTATTTAATTTTAATATATTGGGTTCAGTATTCCAAATATAAATAATGATGCTATCATTGAGGAAGGAAAACTATTTAAACATGTGTCTATGTATTTTTGTAAACCAGGGGCGGCTAGACCCTAAAGCAAGTGAAGCACTTGCTTTAGGCCCCAAAAATTTAAGAGCCCCAAAATTACTATTCTTCTATTTGTGGCAGTATATTATTATATATAGTTATTTTTTATTATTGAAAAATTATTTTTTTATTATCATATTAATTTTTGATAACTCAATTCTTTCTCTAATTAATAACAACAACAACAACTATCCAGTATAGTCACACAAAGTGGAGTCTGGGAGGGTAATATGTAGACGGGCCTTACCCCTACCCGAAAGGGCAGAGAGGCTGTTTCCAATCGACCCTCGGCTCAGTGAAGAAAAGGGACAACAAAACAAAAACAAAAACAAAAATAAAAGAGCATTAGTAACTTCGGCAAAAATAGCGTAAATAATTATCTAAACATAAGAACCATAAATAAAATAGCATGCAATAATACCAGGCAGTAACTACTATAAATAACTACTATAAGGGGGACACAATCCAATACATAAATTATCTATGGATATCCCTGCCAAGCCTCACCCAACCCCGAGTGAGGAGTACGAAAAACTCTAGGGGCCCTTATCCTACAACCCTGATACTAGACCTCCAGACTTTCTTATCAAGGGTCATGTCCTCAGAATCCCGCATTCTAGCCATGTCATGCCTAATCACCTCTCCCCAATACCTCTTAGGCCCCCCTCTGCCTCGTCGTACGCCGACCATCGCCAGCCGCTCACAACTCCTCACCGGGGCATCAGGACTCTCCTCTGCACATGCCCGAACCACCTCAGCTCGCTTCTCGCATCTTCTCATCCACCGAGGCCACCCCCACCTTCTCTCGAATAACTTCATTCTTAATCTTATCTAACCTGGTGAGCCCGCACATCCACCTGAGCATCCTCATCTCCGCAACCTTCATTCTCTAAACATGAGAGTTCTTCACTGGCCAACACTCCGCCCCATACAACATGGCAGGTCTAACCACAGCTCTATAAAATTTCCTCTTGAGTTTCTGTAGAACTTTTTTTCACACAGGACTCCTGATGCAAGCCTCCACTTTGACCACCCCGTTCCTATACGATGAGTGACGTCCCCGTCCCCTTGAATCACCGACCCAAGATATCTGACATTGTCCCTCTTGGCGATGACGTGAGATCCAATCATCACGTCTCCGCCTACTTCCCTCGGTTCGGCGCTAAAATTGCACTCCAAGTATTCTGTCTTAGATCTGCTTATTTTGAAACCCTTAGACTCGAGAGTCTGTCTCCATACCTCTAACCTCTCATTAACGCCGACTCTCGTCTCGTCTATCAAAACTATGTCAATAGCAAATAGCATACACCAGAGCCACTCCACTCCTGGCCTACCCATGCATTTCCATAATTCCACCGGGATCTCGTCAGGCCCGGTCGCTCGACCCCTACTCTTCCTCTAATTAATATAACCAAAATAGTTTTCTATCAATCTTATTTTACGTTTTTACTAAAGTATATTTTTCTATTTATTAGTAGTCACGTAACTATATCTAATAATCTAACTTATTATTTATTTTCCGTACATAAATTATACTCTTTCTGTCCCAATTTATATGAAAGTGTTTGACTGGACATGAAGCCTATAAAATAAAGAAAAACTTTGAAATTTGTAATCTAAAACTCATAGAAATTTGTGGGCTAAAAATTATCTTATTAAAGGTAAAAAGGAAAATCTAAAGTTGGAATATTACCAAATATAGATAGGGACTGACTAAAAAGAGGAGTCACCTAAGTTGGGACAGAAAAAGCATATGGGTTTTTCTATTTCAGTTGTGATGCAATCAACATTAAATTCATTCAATTTTTTTACTTTATAAAATTAAGTTCTTATTTTTTTTTTTCATATCCTTACCTGTCTAATTTTTTTAAAAATGATGCTCTTTAAATTTTACACACACGTATATATTAATGCCTCTTATTAAGGCTTTGCTTTAGGCCTCGATGATGTGAGCCGCACCCGGTAATAACAATATTGAGTCATCCATAATCTTTTGTGGTTTAAAGATTGAGCCGTCTCTAGGCGAGTTTCATGTTTACCTTTTCAAATATTGGGTACAAGTGAAAAATCTTGATTAAATATCTGGTGGTCCAGGTTAGGTCGGATAATTAATGGGTGTATATTGCTGATTATAACATTAGTAAAGTGACGACCAGGAAAAAAAATGGATCAGCTGTAAACTTGACTACTACACTTAGGACTTGTTTCGTACTAGGGATAGGGTTACTTTATTTCGTAATTATATTTAAGATCAGTTTATTTTATGATTGGTTGGGAATTGAGATAAAATTATAATATGATTAATTCGAGATTATAATATTATTTTATTCATGAGAAAGTGAGATAACTAATTTTGAAATAATTAATCATAGAATAACTTATTTCCGGATTGAACGGCCCTTAACTATATTTAAGATGTTAAAGTGTCAAATAGACCTTTATCAGTAAAATAACTAGTCAATTATTTCAACTGATTGAACAGTATAGGATCAAGTAATAATTTAGCAAAAATTGAGGAGACAGAAGTGGAGAGCAGCAGCACCAGCTATTTCCGAGAAATTTCGCGCTCCTCAACATAGTACAAATCCATCAACTAAAATGATTTCATATGGACATATATCTGCCAAATTTCATTATCACCAAACCCCTCCATTTCTTACGTAATATAACTATCCATCCAAACACAACTATTACATGCATCCAGAACATTAAAAAAAAAATTCTCGTACTAATACTTTATGATATATTCTATCAACAAAATTATATATATTTCTTCAATCCATCGCCTGAGATAAAAAATGACATCGTCCCCGTCTCCAGTAAACCGTCGTGCTACCACCGCGCACGGCGGAGAGCGGCACCGAGACTCGCGGTTGCGCACACTAATCCAACCGTTATAGATGTTCCGGCCAGAAATGTGACGGCAGTGATCGGTGCTCGTGAGAAGCAACAAAAGTTCACGAAGTTGTTGCTAAATGTGAACATTCAGAATAGTTTGGGACCGGTGCATGTGGTGATGTTGCCGGAGCACACCGTCGGAGATTTGATAAGGGCGGCGATTGAGATTTACGTGAAGGAAAAGCGGCGGCCTCTGTTGCCCAGTGGTGATCCTCTCGGTTACGAGCTTCATTACTCACAGTTCAGTTTGGAGAGTAAGTTTCAACCACCCATAATATTGTTAAGCGAATTGAATTTGACTTCTATATACCGACATGTGTAAATTTTTCTTAATTCTATCAACTTATAGAATGTGAAATTTATAATCCGTAGAATAAGATAATTAACAAACTGATACAATATGTTACTGATAGCTAATAATGTCGCATGGTGGTATAATTCTTTACACTATCGACGTACATGGTCTTGAAATGCAGCTAACACATTCAGTGTCTGTGATGGAGCCCGAATCTTCATGAAGGGGTTCAAAAAAAAATTGTAGCTAATGAGAATTGAACATATGACCTTATTTAGATTTTAAACTCTCTTTGACCACTAAACTATAATTTTGGCCCCTCTAAATCTGTCTCGTTCAGTGCGCATGTATCGACTTTAATTTGAATTCTATGCTTGTATTTTGAAGGGAAGAAAAGTATACTATATTGAAAAAACAGTGCAGTTGATTGTCCTAAGATTTTAGTTCTCCTGTATGTAATATGTAATGCCGTATAGTTTGTATGTGAGCCTTATTGTTCGGCTAAAAAATTATATGAATACTTGTTAAGCGCAAGAACAATCAAGAATAAACAAGGGTAAATCGAAATCAAGCGTAATATGAACTAGAGATTATTATCAAGCTAAGATCGGTGATAATAATGAGATGTAGATATCTTAAGATGTAAGAGTAATGGGACTAGTAGTAATCTTTGCATATGAGAGAGAGAGAGTTGTATATTCTTAGTAGCCAAATACACATAAGCCTTTACAAAGGTAAGGTCCCCTTTATATATTAGGGGATCTTCCTCGAAATTATCAAAGAAAAGTACAGAAGTTGGTGGCTTTAGTATACAGAAGAGTCAGAGCTTCAAACGACGTCGTCTTGAGTGTTGTCACTCGGGCCGTCCACTGAGATCGACCTTACTTGGGGCGGCCTTAGTTGAGCTGGCCTTGATGCCAAGGACGTGCATAGATAGTATGAGGATGTAAGGAGCCAAATTTGCCCGATACAGATAGTCCCTCCGTTTATTGGGGGCGTAGTCAAGAAGCGTCTTCAACGAATGGACATATGTGCTTGACCTTTCTAGAAATTTGGTTGTACCCGTAGGTACTGTCTAAAAATGCGTGAACGTATGCGAAGGCGTTATGTCATTGACATATAACCTCCTTTTAGGGCTTCTTTTTAGGATGACGTCATCGATTATGTGCGTGATCATTACTTTTGCTCACGAGGCGGTTCAGGATATGACGTGATGTTTTGGTTTTCTGCGCCAGCTTTCGAATCATGCCTTTTCGATTTTCGTGTGCCTTTCCTTACAAATAGAAGAGAGGTTGAATCCAATTCGATTTTCGAACCTTTTCAGAGAGTATTTCCTCGATTTTATCCTCGTCTTTTTCTGGTACTCGTTGATCTTCTTAAGATTTCCGTTCCTGGGGATCGAACCCTGTACCCTTGAAGCACCTTTCTTTCTTAACTTTCACCACGGAAAAGCGTCACCACAATAGCAAAAAGACCAAGGGAGATGTCCCTTCTAGGATTTCATCATCCTCAGATGATAAGGAAGGAGAAGCCGAGGAGGCCCTCATTCCTCTATCAACGACCAACATACTTCCACGGGACATGGTTACGCGGAACGATTTCAGTAATAAATGTAAAATTCCTCCATGGGAACTTAGAGATCTGACGTCATCTCATTTGGCTGCTATTAGAATGTCGTAAAAAATTCCTGAATACGTTGAGATGGCCCTCGCCGGGACGGACTATGCTGATGTGAACAGGCCTGGATATTGCACATTTTATGAGTATGCTTTTCGGATTGGATATAGCCTCCCGCTCAATCCTTTGGCGGATGAGCTTTGTCGGCTGTATGAGGCGTGTCCGGCCCAACTTACCCCTTATCCGCTGAAGGTGTGTAAGATTCTCACCACCTATGTAGCTAAGGCTTGGAAGGAGGTCTCTGTTCACCGCCTCTTACAAATGTTAAGCGTGAGCTTCATGAGAGGTACCATGCTTCAGTTGGTACGTCGTGTCAAGAAAAGTTTGGTGGTGCAAGCTGACGATAAGGCCAGTCGTAAATTTTGGAAGAAGTTTTTCTACATACGTACTGAACATCTGGTGTCTAACCCAGAAGGGTTCCCGGAGGAATGGAATACAGCATGTAAGCATTCCTGTCTGTAGTTTTTACAGCAATCTTATTTCGTCGTCTTAATCAGCGTAGACTTCTCTTTACCTTTATGTAGTGACAGCTCGCACTCCTCGAATGATCGATGACATTAGGTCGTGGTAAGAGCATTGATACCGTTTGCAGAGGAGTGCCGCACCTGGCCAGAATTCCTCAGGCTCTATGGCCCGACAGGTAACGGCCTTGCTTTGTTTTTCCCTTCCGCTCTGGCTTGGAGGCTCCCCTTAATTTTCCTTGCTCAACTCACACCTGTTTTGGTAGGTCGGGGTGCTTCTATGAAGGCACAGAAGAAGAAGAAGAAAACGGTGGCCGGCCCTTCCAGGGCAATGTCTGATTCAGACGAGGAGGATATACTCCTTGTAAGCACGCCTATAAGTAGTGTTTCTTCCCCCTAAAGGCAAGAGGTTGCACCAGCGGTGGCTCCTGAAGCAACGTCTGAGGCGGTGCCTGGGCCGTGCTTGAAATGATGCCCGAGGAGGTACTGGTGGCGGTGCCTAGGACCGTTCCCGAGGTTGCCCCCATAGGGACGCCTACTACCGAAGTGGCTGCATCTGAGCCAAACTTGCATCTCATGGAGGGGGGCTCTAAAGAAGAAGAGTCGTTAGATATGAAGAGATGTCGTATTCACTGGCAAGGCGCTGGTCACACTGACAGAGAAGGTTAGGTCATCCCGCCGTGAGTCTAGGCCGATCTTTATGGATGACGCCATTCTCTCGGGGAGGTCTGCTCCTCAAAGGGAGGTCGTTGTTAGTCCCCGCTCGGCACACGCTCGGGACGGCGGGTCGCGGGCGGTTGCAGAGAGAGGGGTGAATGCGTGGATGTGGCGAGCCCGAAAATAACTTTTGAGGACGCGGGCGAAAAAGGCGAGTCCCTAGACCAAGTGAAGATGATAGCCGGCCAGTCTACCCGTCGTATAGTGATTCCCAGTCATTGCAACTTGTTGGAAAATTACGAGGAGGCGGGCACAAGCATGACACTTTTATGTGCGGATGCTGAGAGCGAGGTCTTGGCGGAGACTAGTGACAGGGACTTGTCCCAAAGAATGGCGGGTGTGGCCTTGCAGGTATGTTTTTGACTTAATTTGTTGTGTATTTGTGGAGGGTGATTTTCGTGCACTTACCTGTTGTCTTTTTCCAGACTCTTGTATTGGAGGCGGAGAGGGGCCGACGCCTGAAGAAGAAGGTAGCCAAATACAATAGGTTGGTGCAGAAGTACAAGAAGACGCGTGAGGCGCACCAAACCTTGGCCGCCATGTATAAACAGGACCCTAACTTTAGGGTGTTCCGTGAGGCCTCGTGCAGTCTGAGGCGCAGTGGAAGAAGAGGGTGGCCGAGCTGGAGAAGGTTGATGAGCAACTCATGGCCGCTGTTGCTCGTGCTGCAGAGATGGAGATCCTTATTCAATCTAAGGATGAAGAGTTATAGCTTGATTGTGTAGTGGCAGAGGAGGAGGCAGAATTCCGCACTCGAGTTGCGGCCTTAGCAACGGAACTTGATGCTACGAAGGCCTAGATTGAGGTCCTCAGGCAGGCCCTTGCATAGGTTGATGTGTCTCGTGAGGCACATGAGATGTGGGTGTATGCGGATGCTCGGGTGGTCGTATTTGAAGAATTTTTGGCGGCTGACCGAGCTTTTATGGCGGAGGTTGAGAGTCAACGCCATTTGTCTAGAGTTGCCCGTGAAGTGGTCGGATATAGTTCTGAGTAATCGGCCCGGGAGGGAGGTAACTCCGAAGATGTTAATCATTTGGAATCCAGCTCTTGGATTTCCAAGACGTACCCTCCTGGGAATGAAGACAGGCCACATGAAGACCGGGCTGGACAGGATGAGCGGAGTGGCGAAGGCCTTTAGGATTTTTAGCGTATGTTTGTAAATACCTATTTTTGTATCATGGGTGTTGCCCCTTTTTTCTAAGGTCTGTCGTATCCATGTTTTATATTTTGGAGATAAAGACATATGACTTTTGCCATAGTTAATCTTTTTATGTTTTCTCGAACCTTGTTGTATTTTTTATCACTGCCTTTGTGCTTTGTTTGTCGTAGCTGAAGCTAAGTGGGTTATTCGGTGGCGGCCACTTTGAGCGTGTAAGATTCGGCGGCCTTGGCCGTGCAGAGATGATGGCTTTGGCCACGTAAAATTCGACAATCTTAGTTATGCGAAAAGGGTGGACTTAGCCGTATAAAACGATGGCTTTTAGCCACGTACAATTTGACGGCCTTAATCCGTGTAAAAACGATGGTCTTAGCCATGTAAAATTTATGGCCTTAACTATGTAAAAATGATGGCCTTAACCATGTAAAATTTTACGGCCTTAACCGTGTAAAAACGATGGCCTTAGCCATGTAATATTTGACGGCCTTAACCGTGTTCAAACGACGGTCTTAGCCATGTAAAAACGATGGCCTTAGCCATGTAAAATTTTATGGCCTTAACCGTGTAAAAACAATAGCCTTAGCCATGTAAAATTTGACGGCCTTAACTGTGTTCAAACGATGGCCTTAGCCATGTAAAAACGATGGCCTTATCCATGTAAACTTTTACGGCCTTAACCATGTAAAAACGATGGCCTTAGCCATGTAAAATTTGATGGCCTTAACTGAGTTCAAACGACGGCCTTATCCATGTAAAAACGATGGCCTTAGCCATGTAAAATTTTACGGCCTTAACCGTGTAAAAATGATGGCCTTAGCCATGTAAAATTTGACGGACTTAACCGTGTTCAAACGACGGCCTTAGCCATGTAAAAACGATGGCCTTAGCCATGTAAAATTTGACGGCCTTAACCGTGTTCAAACGACAGCCTTAGCCATGTAAAACGATAGCCTTAGCCATGTAAAATTTTACGGACTTAACCGTGTAAAAACAATGGCCTTAGCCATGTAAAATTATACGGCCTTAACCATGTTCAAATGACGGCCTTAGCCTTTTCATTCATTCAGAGATGGTCGTAGCCTTTTCATATATTCGATATGGTCGTAGCCTTTTTATATATTCGAGATGGTCGTGGCCTTTTTCATACATTTGGAGATGGTCGTAGCCTTTCTATACACTGGAGATGGACATATCGTTTTCATACATTTGGAGATGGCCGTAGCCTTTTCATACATTTAGAGATGGTCGTAGCCTTTCTATTCATTGGAAGATGGTTGTAGCCTTTCTATACATTAGAGATGTCACTAATCCAGTCCCTGTATCATGTCGGGCTTGGAGAGTACACAGAGAGGCTGATATGGTACACTTGCACTGCAAACATCTCCAGGTGTTCCCTTTGCCGCCTTGTTAAAAACCTTCCCAAGAAAATCCAATTGGGACAAAACTCGGGTAAGGGAAAAAAGGTACAACTTAGGGGACGCCTTTTAGAAGTGGAAATGCTTGAGGTGGGCAACGTTCCAGTTGTTTTAGAGTGTTTTTCCTTCCATTGTCTCTAGCTGGAATGCCCCTTTCCCGGCTGTCGCAATGATCTTGTAGGGCCCTTCCCAGTTTGTGCCTAGTTTTCCTTCACTTGGGTCTTTGGAGGCCAACGTCTTGGCTTTGAGGACGTAGTCTCATACTTTGAGTGGCCTTATTTTTTCCCTTTTGTTGTAATATCTTTCGACTTGTTGTTTTTGGGCTACCATCCTTATGTGGGCCATTTCCCTTCCTTCTTTGGCTTCATCAAGATCTTGAAGTCTGCTATTGTCATTTTCTATTCCACTGGTGTGTGAATACCTTAGGCTAGGTTTGCCTTCTTCAACGGGTATGACAGCATCGGTTCCATAAACTAGAGAGTACGGGGTTTCCCCGGTGCTGGACTTGGGTGTTGTTCTGTGTGCCCATAATGCTACAGGTAGTAGTTCGGGCCATAGCCCTTTGGCGTCTTCGAGCTTCTTTTTCAGTATGTTTAGAATTGTTTTATTGGAGGACTCCGCTTCGCCGTTGGCGGAGGGGTGGTACGACGTGGGTAGTATCCTTTTGATGCGCTAGTTCTCGAAGAACTCGGTCATTTTTTGACCGATGAACTGTCGTCTGTTGTCGCAACTGATTTCTGTTGGGATGCCGAAGCGGCATATAATATTTTTCCATATGAAGGCAATGACTTCTTTTTCGCGTATTTGTCCGTGCGCACCTGCTTCCACCCACTTGGAGAAATAGTCAGTTAAAACAAGTACAATGCGTACATTTCCTCGTCCTGCGGGTGGGGGCGACTAAATCCATTCTCCATATGATGAAGGGCCAGGGGGAAGTGAAGGAATGGAGGGTTTCTTCTAGTTGGTGTATCATTGGGGTGTACTTTTGGCATTGTTCTTGGCGAACATATTCAGGTGCTTCTTTTTTCATGGTGGGCCAATAGTAGTCGGCACTATGATGCATCGCACAAGGGGCGGTTTCCCATGTGGGAATCGCAATGGCCTTTGTGCACTTCTTCGAGTACTGGCCTCGTTTGAAGTGGGCCTAAGCATTTGGCCAGGGGCCCACTGAACGTGCTTTTGTAGAGGTCATTGCCGATCATGCAATACCGAGCGGCCTGTACGCGAAGTTTCTTTGCTTCTTTTTTGTCGGGGGGTAATGTCCCGTCCTGTAGATAAGATATGAACTTGTTGCGCCAGTCCCAAGTTAAGTTTAAAGAAAGTACCTCGGTATGATCAATGGCCGAGTGGAGGAGCATAGCCACACTTTCTTCATTGTTGTTTTTGGTGGCTGCGGCCAACTTTGCCAGGCCGTACGCTTCTATGTTCCGTGCTCTGGGAATTTGTTCGAAGTGGCATTCGTCGAACGTAGCCATTAGCTTGTGGATTTCTGTTTGGTACTTTTGTAGCCTTTGCTCTTTGATGTGATAAGTCCCAGTTACCTGGTTTACTACAAGTTGGGAGTCGCAATGGAGAAGGATTTGGCGAGCCCCATACTTGATGGCTAGTTTCATGCCTGCAATAACGGCCTCATACTCGACCTCATTGTTAGTCATTCCCAGGCATCATATGGACTTGCGAATTGTTTTGCACATAGGGACCTCAAGGACGAGTCCCAATCCCGATCCCGATGCATTGGCGGTGCCATCCGTATAAAGGACCCATAGGTCGTTTTGGAGGATGCGCATTGTACTTTGAGTTTTGCCTCTGGCAGGACTTCCGCACTAAAGTCGACAATAAAGTCGGCTAGGACTTGCGAAGGACTTGCAACTTGATGGCAGTCCTTGAAAGGTATTTGATATCATGCTCGCTAAGCTCAACGGCCCATCTGGTGATCCGGCCTGAGAGTTCGGGCTTGTGTAAGACGCTTCTTAATGGGAAGGTCGTTACTACCCTTATGGGATGGCACTGAAAATAGGGTCGCAGCTTTCGTGAAGCTACTACGAGTGCTAATGCCATCCTCTCAAGGTGTGGGTACCGAGTTTCGGCGTCCACTAAAGTTTTGCTAATGTAATAAATAGGAGATTGTGTACCTTTGTTTTCGCGTACTAGGACAGCGCTGACCGCGACTTCTAATACGGCCAAGTACACCAACAACGGTTCGTCTAGGTTTGCTTTGACTAGTAGGGGCGGTGATGATAGATATGCTTTCAAATTCTTCAAGGTCTCAACACATTTTTCGTTCCATTGCAGTACTTGGTCTTTTTTCAATACACTGAATAATTTATGGCACCTGTCGGAGGAGCGTGAGATGAACCTAGAGAGGGAAGCTATTCGACCCGTCAACTTTTGCACTTAATTTTTGCCGCTTTGTATTTCTCGGATGGCTTCTATAGCCTTGATCTGGTCTGGGTTGACTTCGATGCCCCTTTGTGACACTAGGAACCCCAGGAACTATCCCGAGGCTACGCCGAAGGCGCATTTTTCAGGATTCAGTTTCATACCGTATCTTCTTAATATTTCTAAGGCTTCTTTTACGTGATCGAGGTGGTCCTCTTTCTTTGATGACTTCACTAGCATGTCATCAATATAGACCTCCATCGTTTTGCCGAGTTGTTCTTCGAACATCGTAGTCACCAGCCTTTGGTATGTGGCCCCCATATTCTTGAGCCCGAAGGGCATTACCTTGTAAGAATATGTTCCCTGGTGAGTAATGAAGGTTGTTTTCTCCTGATCTTCCTCGGCCATCATGATTTTATTGTAGCCGTAATACGCGTCCAGGAAGCTTAATAGCTCATGTCCTGCCGTTGCGTCTATTAATTGATCGGTGTGGTGTAGTGGGAAAGAATCTTTTGGACATGCTTTGTTTAGGTCACGGAAATCCACGCACATCCGCAACTTTCCATTTTTCTTTTTAACCATTACAACGTTGGTGACCCATTCCGGATACTTGGAATCCCTAATGGAACCATTTGCCAGTAGCTTGTCTAGTTCTTCACTTACTGCTTCGTTGATGGTGGCATTGAATTTTCTCCTTACCTCCCGCACGAGCGGGTGTAGCGGATCGACGTTCAGTTTGTGGGAGGCAATTTCTCATGGAATCTCTGGCATATCTGCATGGGAAAAAGCGGATAAATCTGCATGGTTAGATAGAAATTCACGATACTTACTTAGATTTGAAAGGTCGTGACCTATGTAAGCCTTTTTAGCAAAGTTGTTGTTGCTCAGCTGGACGGGATCGAGGTCTTCGACCATGGCCTTGTCAGCCTCAACGTCGTCGGGATCTTTGATGGCGTCCTCTGTCGGGTGGACCTTAGTCCCCGATAGGGCTAATTGTTATGCTTCCGCACTTGCTCCTTTTAGTTGTTTGGTGTGCGTGTAATCTCGGGCTATTTTATAACACTCTTAGGCGGTGTGCAGCTCGCCCCGTATCCTGAACAACCCCCATGGGTAGGGAATTTGATCACTTGGTAGAAACTAGAGGGGACTGCCCTCAAGGCATGTATCCACGGACGTCCAATGATGGCGTTGTATGTCATTTCTTGGTTCATTACGTGGAAAGTGGTTTCCCTCGTAACTCCTCCTGCCAGAATTGGTAGCATTACCTCCCCAGAGGTTCTTTCCACTGCATTATTAAAACCAGTTAGTGTTATACAACGTAGTATTATCTTATCCTCGAGTCCCATTAGTGCAAGGACCCTTGGATAAATGATACAAGCGCCGCTGCCATCGTCGACCATAATCCTTTTAACGTCGGTATCTACTATGCGAAAAGTAAACTAAAGCATCATAACACACTACTTCTGAAGGAGATACACAAAAGTTATGTGTAGATAGTAAAGGAGGCGTACCTCTTTCGTTCCGCAGTGGGGCAACATGTCATTGTATGGCGTCCGCGTGCCTTGGTGGTGGTGGATGCGAAGATCTAATGTAAGGTTGGTGCCTCTCCCTGTTGAGGCGTGGGGTTTGCTCCCGTCATCCCTCGTTGCGTCGATCTCTTCAGATTTCTGGTGCAGCGTTATTAACTACCGGGTTGGGCCACTAAGGTCGTCGTCGTCTCCACGTACCTCGGCACAGTATGCGGTTGTGAATTTCTTCCCAGGTGGTGGGGGATATTTCATAAGGCGGCTAAGCAGTTTCTTGGTTGCCATTGAGCCATCTCTGCTGAGCCCATTCTGAAAAGCTGCTACTTCCATGCCTTCTACACGTTTGGTAGGCTTCTGACCCTGTTGAACCTGGCTGAACTCTCTTAGCCATTCTCCTGAGGTCTGTCGGACACCAAAGACGTCGTTGACCCATACTTCCTCTTTCTTGAATCCTACATGAGCGGTGCAAATTTATCTGCCATCTCCTCGAATGTGGAGATGCTTTTGGCCGGTAATTGGGAATACCATGTTAGGGCCCCTCCCGTTAGCGCGAACTTCTTCAGAAGTACTGATGGTTCCTGCTCCTTTGATAGATCGTTACCTTTGACTGCCGTGACATAATGAATCAGATGGTCATCGGGATCTAAGGTCCCGTCATATACCTTCAAGTAGGGGCATTTTGAAGGTTTTTGGGATAGGGTATAGTGCAGCTCCTTCTGTGTAGGGTTGTTAAATGAATCTCCCCACGTCTCGTCTTGGCAGCAGCTTAGGCGCACCCGGGATCTTGTCCACTCTTTCTTGGTGCTCCTTCATCTGGTCGCGAAGCGACCTATTTTTTTTTCATTTCCTCCATATTTTTTAGGATGGCTGTGAGTGTGCTGCTGTGAGCTTGAGCATCGACGGGCACGTTGTTCGTTCGTATGACCTCGGTTTCCTCTTCGGCTGTAACATGGTCTGTTGCTGGTGCGCATCTAGACTTTTGGGGTGGCTTCTCAGCGAAACTACTCAGAGCGTTTGTCAACCACTCTTCCAATAACCTCTTTGCCTCTGGGGGTGCTTGTTTAGTTGTAGATGTAGAAGCCTATTTTTCTCAGGGAACCACCAGATCTTCAGAAAGGGAAGGTGGGTTTTCCGCATTTATCATGGTACTAGGGGTTGCGTGTAGAGCATCTCCTTCAGCATCCGCGTTAAGAGGGCCTATGAGATCGACTCTAACATCTACGATAGCTTTCATTCTTGCGTTGTTTTCAGCCATTTTAGGTTGTAGAAAGTAGTTTTCGAAGGATCTCTAGAAGCAAACCACAACTTTGATTCACGAAATCCCCAAAGACGGCGCCAAATTATTCGGCTAAAAAGTTATATGAATACTTATTAAGCTCAAGAACAATCAAGAATAAACAAGGGTAAATCGAAATCAAGCGCAATATGAACTAGAGAGTATTATCGAGCTAAGATCGGTGATAATAACGAGATGTAGGTATCTTAAGATATAAGAGTAATGGGACTAGTAGTAATCTTTGCACGAGAGAGAGAGAGAGAGAGAGAGAGAGAGAGAGTTGTATATTCTTAGTAGCCAAATACACATATGCCTTTACAAAGGGAAGGCCGCCTTCATATATTAGGAATCTCCCTCGAAATAATCAAAGAAAAATACAGAAGTTGGTGGCTTCAGTGTATGGAAGAGTCAGAGCTTCAAACGACGTCGTCTTGAGTCGTGTCACTCGGGCCGTCCACTGAGGTCGACCTTACTTGGGTCGGCCTTAGTTGAGCTGGCCTTGATGCCAAGGACGTGCATAGATAGTATAAGGACGTAAGGAGCCAAATTTGCCCGATACACCTATATTTAATTTAGTTCCTATTACGTTGTTAACGGAAAAAATGATTTAACATTTAGAATATTGACACCGGGGGCGGATTTGGGCGGACGAGGTTCACCCAAGCCCTCTTCGTCGAAAACTTATATTGTATATATAAGGTAAAATTTATTTTTTTACCTTTATATATAATATTTTGAATCCCCTGTGAATAAGCCTACAAGCATAGTTTAGTGGTTAAGGAGTTCAAAATTTGTGTGATGTTATTGGTTCAATTTTAACTAGTTATAATTTCTTTTAATTCTTTGATTTTTTTTTTAACCCCGTAGCTAAAGTCGTGTTTCCGACACTGATTGACACTGAATTAAGAGATGAATGAGCAGTGGGTACAATTATTATCAGGATGTTATAAATAGAACTCTAATTAGAGTGAATGTCTATCTTATAGAAGAGTTTTACTTTGAGGCTAAGTCTTTTCTATGCCTATAAATAGAGGGGTCTTACCCCATTGTAAATCATCCCAAAAGTATCAATAAGAATACTCCTCTCTCTACTTCTCTTTATATTGTTCTTGTTCTTATATTATTTCATAACACGTTATCAGCACGAGTCTTTAACCAATCGAATTACTGAGAAGTTCCCGTTCTCCAGTTGCCGCCTCTCCGACATCCACCGGCGGCGGCAAGTTTTCCGGTTCGCCACCTTCATCATCACCTAGAATTTCTATACGGAAAATAGAAGAGATGGTATCATCATAAAGTAATGCAACGGGATGGAAACTCAAGAGGTATATTTGAAATCACAACATTTATTGGTATATCTTAAAGGTAAGTAATTTACTTTTCCCTTACAAATTCTTGAAATTTTACGATTTGATTTCATATACAAACATAGTCAACAAAGTTTGATTATTACTCTAATACAGTTTGTAAGGAGTTATAAACACGTGAAGTGGTAAAATTTCTATGTCTTGCCATGATTAAATTCATGTATGATTGTGGGCAAAGAATTGAAAATCCGTCCCATTGAATTTGCTCCATTCCCTTTAGAGAATGTGGTAGCAGTATGTGATAAGTCTGAAAGAAGACAAAAATTATTACCATGAAGGTATCAATGGATGTGGACGTGGCAATAGACGGAATTATAATCGTCATCATTGTGATAATGAGAACAATAAGGATTCTCAAAATAATCTTTCACTTTATGAAAGTAATATTTGACATGAGATTGTGTATAGCACATACAGATGATTATGATCCATTCCCTGAAGTGATAAAGCCCGTAAGTATGGACACGCTCTTGATGTAATTTTGTTTATGTCTAACATTATGAAAAAAAAGTTCATTGCCCTTGAAATTTCGGGCAAGAACTATATGACATGGGTGTTGGATGCTGAAATCCACTTAGATGCTATGGGTCTTGGAGACGCCATTAAAGATAGAGATAAAGCATCCACCCAAGACTGTGCTAAGGCCTTGATTTTCTTGCGCCATCACCTTGATGAAGGTTTGAAAATTGAATATATCACAGTCAAAGATCCACCTATCTTGTGGAATGGCTTAAAGGAGAGATGACAACCTGAAGTTGGTCACTCTGCCACAAGCACGATATGATGAGAATCCAAAAGCAAATAGTTCATAAACTATATATTATCGTTGCGGTGGAAAAGGGCACTAGGCAAAAATTTGCCGTGTACCAAGACATTTGGTTGAGCCTTGTCAAGCATCTCTAAAGAGTAAATGCCCTGAAACAAATTTTGTCTCTGACGACAATTTTGACATCACCCACTTGGATGTGGCAGACTTCTTTGAGCACCTTGAGGAGAAAATAGACCACCTAATCGGTGATGGATCTGTGATGAAAGAAGATGGAATTGTTTGATTTTATTTCACTTATTTGTAATAGTTAGTGAATAAACTAATAGTCATTAGTATCAGCTCGTATTAGTTAGTTTATGATATAATGTTAGTATTAGTTCTTTAGAATGTTTCAATATGCTCAAATTTCAACAATATTTTTATTTTCCAGTAGAGGTAATCGACTAACCTAACAGTTAGTCGATTATCTAATATTTCGCATTAAAACTGCATAACAATCGATTATATTAAGACACAATCGATTGTGTATGTTTAACAATCGATTATATTAAGACAGTGTGATCTGAAGTTTTTTCAAAAATAGCAAATAATCGATTATGTATGTTTAACAATCGATTGTATTAAGACACAATCGATTGTGTATGTTTAACAATCGATTATATTAAGACAGTGTGATCTGAAGTTTTTTCAAAATAGCAAATAATCGATTATGTATGTTTAACAATCGATTGTATTAAGACACAATCGATTGTGTATGTTTAACAATCGATTTTATTAAGACAGTGTGATCTGATGTTTTTCAAAATAGCAAATAATCGATTATGTATGTTTAACAATCGATTGTATTAAGACACAATCGATTGTGTATGTTTAACAATCGATTATATTAAGACAGTGTGATCTGAAGTTTTTCAAAATAGCAAATAATCGATTATGTATGTTTAACAATCGATTGTATTAAGACACAATCGATTGTGTATGTTTAACAATCGATTATATTAAGACATAATCGATTATGTATGTTTAACAATCGATTACAGTGAAATAAACGAATTGAATTTGTTTATTCTCATATTCGTGTATTTTCTTTTGTATGTTAAACCATGGGAATTAAATTGATTGAAGGCTCCTGAAGAGCAACTATAACTCTGCCTAAAGGAACTTGTTGAGTTTTAATGATATCAGTCAAAATGTTCTCCTCCAAGTCTAAAAGGAACTTGTTGAGTTTTAGAGATATCATTCAAAATGGATATCAGATCGAGACAATACATGAGTATAATCTTGAATACCTCATTTACTCATGAAAACGAGGCTGCCCACTTCGGTTTGGGGTCACGCCATTTTGCATGCAGCAATGCTAGTTCGTCTCTGACTGACGAATTGTTACAAATATTCCCCGTTGCAATTAGTTTTGGGTCATGAACCTAATATATCCCACTTAAGAATTTGTGGATGTGCAGTATATGTGCCTGTAGCACCGCCATATTGCACCAAAATGGGTCCGCAAAGAAGATTAGGAATATATGTTGAGTTTGAATCGTCCTCCATTATTCGCTACCTCGAAACATTGACAGGGGATTTGTGATTTGCAGACTGTCAATTTGATGAGACACTTTTCCCAAAATTAGGGGGAGAAGTTGGTGAAGCCAAACGGGAAATTTTATGGAAAAATGCATCATTATCTCATCTTGATCCACATACCTCCATTTGTGAAAATGAGGTGTAAAAGATTATCCATTTACAAAGAATAACAAATCAAATGCCAGACGCATTTACAGATTTGAAAAGGATAACAAAATCACCTATCCCCGCAGTGAATGTGACAACATCTGATTCACGAATACATATTCATTATTGGAAGAATATGAACATGAAATTGGTATAGAATATACCACACTCACCCCTAGAAGGAGGTTTGAGATGATACCACACTCACCCCTAGAAGGAGGTTTGAGATGATATATGGCATGAATGATCGTTGGTCACGTACCTATTGTACGCCAAAGTATTTTGAAAATATGACTATTAAAGGACAACGATAATGCAAGAAACATATCTTGCATATAAGTTTGACATGACCATAATGATATAACTTTCTCTTTAAGAAAGATATTCACCACATGGATGTTGATGAATTTGTGGTAGTACAAAATTAATTGAGAGCTCTAGAATAGCCAATTATTACTATGTTGGAGAAACACAATTGAGTATTGTGATGTAGTAAGTCTCAAAGAAACTTATCCAGTTTCCAAAGTACACGCGAAAGCGCTGATTATATTGAGACTATAAATAAAGGAAATATTTGATATCTTCTATTACTACAACTTGTAGCGGGATAATTTGTATATGAAAAGCTACCCGCTTTATTCTCCAGTTTGTACTACACAAACAAAAGAATGCCACAATAAAGTGGATATTTATTGGTATAAAAACCCATATCGTAATAAACTTGAAGTTTATTGAGAAGTGCACATGTCATGGTGTAAACATGACCTTATCAATATTGATAATTTATTTAGTTGGCATTCGGGTTAGCCATCTCATTTTAAGTATGATGTGCAAATTCACATGGGTGAATATTAAAGAACTAAAAAGTTCTTTACGAATTCTCTTGTATTACTTGTTCTCATTAATAAACTGACCAACTAAAGAGTTCGGGTTGAAGCCCATAAATTCTGGAAATACCAAAGGTGAATATGGGCCCATTCACCTGCCATGTATACCACATATGATGCATCTATGATATGGTTACATGCGCGATTGTTATTAACCTGCAGCCTGGCCGGTGCTTGCGAGGTAAATTGCTCAGTAATATAACTTCGAGCATAATTTCCAGATTTTCTATTCAAGATAGTTCATCTTGATAAGTTGGTTTATATCATAGTTGGTTTAGCAAGATAATTATTGAGTGCCTCCACTTAATAGCTAAACTATGAGAACAAAGTTATATATATATCAGTTTGATATACGTTGTATACGAGAGTATATTATATTCTCCCCTCACAAGTGGTTCAGGGTCAGGAACCAAATAATTTCATCTTATTATTGATGTGCGGTGTATATTTTCATTAACACCATAATGCACAAAGATGGACTCTCAAAGTTGAGGAAACAAGTTAGCTTTTCTAACATGAGGGGGAGACATGATAAACACTTGAGAAAAGGTTACATGGGATGAATTATCATTTGTATATATAGATCCTCGAATATCATAATATGAACCTGAAGTTCATAAAAGGATAATTTAATATCAACATATTGCAAAGCATGCTATACGCATTTGCTGACCCAAAGAAAGTAACTATATTCTCACTGCAAATGCTCATATTAAGTCCTAGAAGGACAAAGTCTTTGATACGCTTAAGGCGTATAGACGAATCGGTTTCAAAATAACTTCTTAATAAAGAAGATGAGCAAATGATCAAAGTGATCATAATAAAGTCAATGGTATGTGTAATCAGTTTTCGATATCTTATTTGTTTAGCATGACATGAAAACTTGATATGCATCTAAAGTCTATTATATGGCTTATATGACTTATATGACTTAACTTATATGTCAATCCATGAAAGATTGAAGTTGCTTGAAGCATATACAATTCTTGGTCCTGAAGTACCACATCCTAAGTGCAACTTGTGTACATATGTATCTTGCTATAACTATAAGCATGATGGCATCGAGAATACCTCTATGGAGATATTGAAGAGTCATTCCACGACATTATATGAAAATGTTCATATCTATCAAGAATGATAATTTCAAGGTGCGGAATATTTATCCAAATCAATGTGGCTGATTTATTTATCAAATCTCTACAAAAGATCGTTTTGAAGATGGTGCACAAGATTGGAATGCAAATGCTCAAGGATGTGAATTGATGCTCATTTCAGGGGGAGTTAATGCGCGTTGCACTCTTTTTCTCTTACAAGGTTTTGTCCCACTGGGTTTTCCTTGCAAGGTTTTTAACGAGGCAACCAATAGGCGCATATTCAAACATGTGTACTCTTTTTCCTTTTCTATAATTTTTTTCCCATTGGGTTTTGTTTTAGTTAAGGTTTTAACGAGACACATTATTAAATAGACTTTCAAGGGGGAGTGTTATAAATAGAACTCTAATTAGAGTGAATGTCTATCTTATAGAAGAGTTTTACTTTGAGGCTAAATCTTTTCTATGCCTATAAATAGAGGGGTCTTACCCCATTATAAATCATCCCAAAAGTATCAATAAAAATACTCTTCTCTCTACTTCTCTTTATATTGTTCTTGTTCTTATATTATTTCATAACACAGGATTACTTGTTTCGTAGTATTTGTGGTTGTGCATCATATTCCATGCATGTGTCTTCCCTGCAGCAACGTGTACTCAAGACAATCTTTTGCACATGTTAAAAATTGTATAGCCACATGCATGGTTACGTGCGAAATATTTTCTTCGTTTAAAGATCTCGGTCTTTGTTTAATAATTAAGTGTTGTTTGTGCTTTAGTTTAACTCCATTTGATATAATTACTCCGTTAAGGCGTATAGCTTAATTACACATGACTTAAACAATCATGGTTTGGTCCATTCACGGGTTAATTAATCAGGAATAATCTACTTTTTTTTATGATAAGATCTCTCTTATATATAGTAGTATGTGAGCAAAAATTTACTTGCACCGATTGCTTACATCATCCTGTATTAAAATATTATGGGCAAGTAATTTAATAAAATAAATAAATATAATTAAATGAGAAAATTTTATATACAAACACATGTTATATATTTATTGATTATATATAAACATTAAAAAATTTAAAACAAAACGATATGATTTGCCTAAAAAGTGGCATTTTCTCAAGACTCGTTTATACACAAGCTTTGCTACATAATTAAATCTAAGAAAATGAAGGTGTCATATAAATGGCAATATTATTGAAAACTTTGATTAGCTATGTTGACATGTTTGGATATATGCAGGTTTGAAGACAGAGGAGAAAGTTGTGAATTTGGGATCTCGAAGTTTCTTTCTTTGTCCCAAACCAAACAATGTTGTCAATTCATCATGTGTGGACAGAGCAAAGGCAAAATCAAGATCTCCACTTCAGTTTAACAAAGATCATGGATTTCGTTCTTTAACTTTTTCATATTCTAAACTACTATAGTTTTTTTTTCCATTTGTAATTATCACCTTTCCAGTTATTGTCGAAATTGAATGTGCTAAAACATATTCTTGGGCTGAGTTAATTAAAATATTCATTCAACTTTCGATTCTTGATATACAACAACAATATACTCAGTATAAAGATTTGGAGAGGATAATATGTACGCAGACCTTATCCCTACCTTGGTATAGTTAATTAGTTTTATGCCAAAAAGAAATTTACAGTTGATCAATAATCAACCTGTCTCAGTATTTTATTTCATTTTATAATTCGTCCAAAAATTTTGACGGGCCAATTTCAGTTTTCTTACTTTAAACAATCTTTAATAATGTCGCTTATCTTACTCACCCAACTAATATACCAACTGTAAGGTGGGGATCAATTATATATTTTTCGAATTATATGAAAGTGAAAGTTTATACAATATTTTCCCAACTAATTAATATACCGACTGTAAAATACAAAATTAACATATTTGAAACTTCGAGTTAATGGTACACCTTAATTCTTTTTTCGTATCAAGTTTTTTTCTTCTTTTTACTAAAAATGATACAATAATGAAGAATTGTATAATGAAGCAGTCGTCTATAAACATGTTAGAGCTCTATACGCGCAATATTAGTATTCTAGTGCACCTTTCTTACGTTATCCGTTGGGCTAAACTAGCCCAAATACATTGTTAATTGGTGTGATATTGTCCGCTTTGGGTCAAGCCCGCACGGTTTTTCCTAAAAAACCTCACACCATTAAGAGATCCATACACCTTATATGTAGACTCCCAATCTTTTCAGCAACCAATGTGGAACTTTGTTCGCACACCCAACAATCTTCCCCTCGAACTAAGTAACATGTGGCCCACTACCACGATTCACGGGTCAATTTCGAGATTCACTGTGTTCCACCTACATTATTAGAGTATTATGGCAATCGAAGCCCGCAACTAGCTTCTTCTTGTTTGTGCACCGCCCTGCACCATCACTCTACCATCTCCACACTCATTTCGCTGAACCTGCATGAGCAGCGGAAGCAAGCATGCAAACCAGGCATCAAATACATGTAAACTAGACATACAACGTAATAATAACGAGATTATAAGCACTAACCTCTTGAAGTAATTGCACAAATCCTCCAAACAACAAGAATTCAGGGCTGCAGTCTTCTGCAATTTGCCTAGTAAAATCTTGAACAATTTTGTTTTTTTTTTGGGGGGGGAGGCGGGGGGAGCAAGAACAATACAACTCTAAAAATTGAGTTATTGGGTGAACTTAGTCTTCGTTTAATAGACCTATTTTTGGACGAAAATGCTCCTCCAAAAACGTGTAGGATTCTTCTTCTATAAGTAGAATCCTACTCCAAGTCTATTAGATAACTTTTCTCCCAAGTCACTTCTTACCCAAGTCTTGTCCAGGTTCTTACTAGGTATAGCAGGGACCACAGAAATAATAAGATGCTATTAATTATAGTATTAATTCGAAATTAGCATGAATTAATTCTTACTATAATAGATTACAATTTATTATTTATTTCATTAAAAAACTGCAATTGAACTCCTTAATATGAGTTTCGAAAATTCAATAACACTTATTTTAACTCCCCATGTTAAGATCTCAAATATCAATTAATTAAATTAAATCACTAAAAATTTAATTTAATCAACTAATTAAATCTTTTACAATTTTGCTTAAAATATTTCAGGTGACGGATATAAAATTTACCAATCGAATTTTCGCATGAAAATTTACAAGCTTACATAAAGGGGGTATCATCAAACTTAAAGCCGAGTTATGGATTCTATCAACTAATTATTATTCACAAATGTTATTTGTTATTGTCCAATCTATTAGGTATATACTAACTCTAAATTGAGGCGTACTTTTTGATAAATCAAAATAATAAACAAATTACATTGATCATAATAATTATATCAAGATTAGGAGTATAAGATCACTTAATGAATTAGAGAAAATATTGTATATATTCAATACAAAAATATATATTCTCTACTTGGTCCGTTCAATATACGCTGAGTATATTAGCACAAAAAGTTAGAGTAAAACTACATAATCAAGACAAATTATAATATAATCTTGTGCTACAATCATCAAGATATTTTGTCCAACAATATCTTTGATTGTGAATGTAGTGTATTAATTATGAGAACCAACAATTTAATCTTCAGTGCATAAGCTAAGACTCCATACACTAAATTGTTTACTACATAATTAGAAGGACACACATGTAACAAATGATCTAGTTAAAATAGTACTTTATTGAATTGAATAAATTAAATAAATAATTGCTCCATAAAGAATAAAATATAATACTATATCTAAACTGCATGGTTAATAGTATATCCCATCAATCTCCCATTTAGAGTCATAACCATGCGTCTACTACTCTAACACTCATTCCTTCTACATGCTTGTCAAAAATCTTCTGTGTCAAGCTCTTTGTAAACGGGTCTGCCAACTTGTCCTCTTACGCAATCTTCAACACTCTCGCATCACCTCTCTGAGTTATGTCCCGAATTAAGTGATATTTACGCTCAATATGCTTACTCCTTTTATGGCTTCTTGGTTCCTTCAAGTTTGCAATTGCACCACTATTGTCATAATAAAGTACAATTGGTGGTTGAACCAAAGGAACCAAATTAAGCTCTTTTAGAAAATTCGTGAGCCAAACAGCCTCTTTAGTTGCCTTAGATGTAACCACATATTCGACTTCCATGGTGGAATCAGCAACACGTGATTGCTTGATGCCCATCCAACTTATGGCTCCACTTCCTAAGGTAAAAACATATCCTGAGGTAGCTTTCTAGAGTCTCTATTTGACTAAAAATCTGAATCAGTATAGCCAATGGGTGTAAGAACACATGAGTGATACATCAACATATAATCCCTAGTCCTCTTCAAGTACTTAATTATGTGCTTAACAGCAGTCCAGTGTTCTCGGCCAGGGTTAGAGTGAAATCTACTAACTTTGCCAACAACAAAGCAGATGTCAGGTCTAGTACATAGCATAGCATAGCATACGTAAGACTCCCTTCCACTTTATCTCTATTCCACTTCTTATCAACATAAGACTTATTTTCACATTGATCAAAATCGAGTGTTTTAATCGATGCGTCAAAACAAGTATTCCATGCCATAGAAGTTTGTTTTAATCCATAAATGAATTTATTTAATTTACACAACATGTGCTCATTGTCACTTTTTATGAAACCAACTGGTTGTGCCATATAGATACACTCATCAAGACTTCCATTTAGAAAATCGGTCTTGATATCCATTTGCTAGATCTTATAATCGCAATAAGCAGCAATGGATAAGAGAATCCTAATGGATTTAAGCATGGCTACCGGCGAAAAAGTTTACTCATAATCGATCCTTTTTTTTAGTAAACCCTTTTTGCAAGAAGCCTAGATTTAAAAGTTTGCCCTTTTCCATCCACTCATCTCTTTTTCTTATAGATCCATCTACAATCTATGGGTTTGACTCCAGTAGGTGGTTACAAATCCTAGACTTGATTGGGGTACATGGACTCCATTTCAAATTTTATAACATCAACCCATTTATCAGCATCTGCATCATGTAGTGCTTCGTCGTAATTAATAGGTTCTATATTAGGCTCTTTAGGGATTCTATCATAAGATTCTCCCAAGAGAGCAAACCAGATAGATTTTCTAATAATTCTCCCACGACGACTAGTCACTACAGATGGAGATTTATTTTGTTGTTGAATCACATCATCATTTCCTGGAACAAAAGCCTCAATGTTATCCTCCACACCTTGCGGTGCTGTGATATCATTAACTTCTTTCTGAAGTGCAGGTTGCATAATAATTTCAGGTTGTTCAACAATATGATCTGAGATTTATTGACAACAATTTCAAGTTTTAACGGCCTAAGATATACTAGAAGAAAAATAAAGTGTAAAAGAAGAAGCAAAAAGAAAAAAAAAATTCCATGTACAAAATTAGACATCTTATGAAATGATTGGGAAAGGACTTTCGCCTTTGTAGTTCAAAGTTTATTCATGGGTGGTGTGAAATTTAAATAATTTAATAAATTACTTGTCACGACTAAGGGTACAAACAGGCCGGTTTAGAATCGGCACCGGTCCGGGACCGCGATCCTGGCGGGCCTTGGCGGTCCCGGTGGGCCGGTCCTGGCGGTCCCGGTCCTACCGGTCCATTAAGCCCGTGACGGGCCGGTCAGTGGCTTCGAACCGTCAGGCCCAGAACCGCCTGGCGGGCCCAACGGCTATTTTTTTTAAATTTTTTAAGAAAAAAAAAATCAGTAACGGTTATTTTCAACAATAGCCGTTTGGAACTTAGTAAAATAGCCATTTGGCCCCCAAACTTTATATAATTACACTTTTTCCCATTTCTCAACTATAAATACCCCCTCATTCTTTTATTTTATTCACCAATTCATCAATATCTCTCAAACTCCCTTTCAATCTTTCTACTACAATTGCTTAATTTATTGTTGAAAATTCGTGAAAAATTGTGAAGTTGTTGAATTGAAGTTTTCAAGTGTTCAACGATTTTCAATTTTCAAGAAGTTGTTCGGCAATCCGGTAAACTCGTTTCAACTCTTACGTGTTAATAATATTTTTTTGTGTTGTTTAGTTTGCACAATTCTAATTAGTATGGCATTTTCTTTGAAAAAAATATTCGGTAAAGGAAAAGGTAAAACAGGTGAAAGTAGTGGCCATAATACTACCCTTCCCCGGCTCCCCGACCTACAAAAGATAAGCAAGTTGAAAGTAGTCGCCAACCTAGACGTCCTACTCCGCCTCCTGTAATGCTTGATAGTGATCACCCTTGTTTTCAATTTACCGATAGTGAATTTCTACATGATGTTGCAGTAGGTGATATATTAGATGATGACATTATGAATGCTCTTTATCCTAATGAACCTATCTTAGAGGAAAATGAGGATGATAATGATGATGATGAAACTCAAGCACAAGATTTAGATGATACACCTACTAGTCCTGTTCATAACTCAAGTAATGCACTGGCACACCAACCTGTAGAAACTCCAACTTTTAGTAGACTACCTGCTAAACGTGCAGAAACATCATTAGTTTGGCATTTTTTTACTCAAGTAAGAGAACAAAATAAGGCTAAGTGTAAAACTTGTGGGAAATTACTTGTTCATAAATTACTGGAGACCGTAGCGGCACAGGTAGTTTGGTTAGGCACATAAAAATACACCCTAGAGATAGGGCTAGATTTTTTCAAATGCAAGCACAGCAAGAGGGGACAAGTATAGATTCTCAAGTTAACCCTAGTACAGGTTCAAATCTAGTTCAACCAGGAATTAACACTGTCACCGGAGATATTTTATATTACGATCCAAATAGAGATCGTGAAGAATAAGCAAAAATGATTACTGTTATGTGCTTGCCTTATACTTTTGCTTCTAATCCTAATTGCGTTCATTATATTAGAAGAGTTTTTAATCCTACTTATAAAGGTTGGCCTCACGCAACAGTTAAGGCCGATATTTATAAATTCAAGCATGAATATGAATAATATTTTCGCTATTTATTTACTCATATACCTACTCGGAAATTGATATTGGTAGAAGTAATAATGAGTGTGATTATCTAACTGTTACAACTCATTGGATAGATGAGGACTGGACAATGCAAAAACGCATAATTGCATATAGAATAATTAATTCACGTCACACGGGTAGGTTTATAGCTAACACTGTTTCGGATATATGTAGATATTTTTGCTTTAGGGATAAAATAATAGCAATTTCTATAGATAATGCTTCTAGTAACACTAGTGCAATAGGCATGCTAACACAAACCCTTAATCCTGCATTTAGTAATATTTTTCATGTTAGATGTATTTGTCATATTTATCATTTAATTCTTGATGATGGTATGCGAATATTAAACATAGAAATTGAAAAGGTGAGAATGGCTCTTAATTGGCTATTTTATTCAAACCGTAGAACTAGACTTAGAGAGTATTTTAAAAAATGTGATGAATATGGCCTTAGAGAAAGAAAGGTTCCTAAATCTTGCCCGACTAGGTGGAATTGTATGTACGAAAGTTTAGTAGTTGCATATGAATATAGAAACCCAATTAATGCTACGTTTAATTCTCGGGTAGGTGGTGAGGATTATGTTGAAATGCTTAATACCCAAGATTGGACTAATGTTAAAATTCTTTTAGATTTTTTAGAATATTTTCAAGTTGCTACAAATGCATTTTCTGGGCAATATTATCCTATTATTTTAAACTGTTTAGTTTATATTGCCACACTAGCTGATTTGTTTGTTGAATTTAGTGAGGGTGGGGATATTTATGAACTTACTATAAATAAAATGAAACAAAAGTTTAAAAAATATTTTTTCCCTATCCCTCCTATTTTTGGTGTAGCTGCAATGTTAAATCCAATAATGAAATTAGGAGGTCCTCATTTTGGGTATTCTAATATTTATAAAGCATTAGATCTTTCAGAAGAGGAAATTGATACACTTGCTGATGCAAAAGCATCAATTAAAATTGATGCTCAAACTGTTTATAATGCTTATAAACAGGCGTTAGAGCATGCTAGGCCAAATATTCCAACCCCTACTTCGTCTAGCTCACAATCGTCTAAAAGAGCTGCGGGCTTAACAACTCTTAAATCTTGGACGGAGCTCCGGGGTTCTCAAGGTGATAATTTTGATGAAATTTCACATCTAAATGAGCTTCAAATTTACTTGTCACATGGACTAGAAAAGGAGAATCCAGACACCTCTTTCGATCTTTTGGAATGGTGGAAGTCAAGGGAAAAATATTTTTCCGTTCTTGCAAGGATGGCTCGGAATGTTTTATCTATTCAAGCTTCAACTATTGCATCGGAGAGCGCTTTCAGTCAAGCAAGACTACAAATCGGTGATCATAGAGCGGCGATGAGGGAGAGCTTGGAAAAATTGGTACTTTTTAGAGATTGGATCCGCGCGGAAAGAAGAAACTTTGGCATTGCAGAATCACAATCGGCGATAGATGAAGCATATGAAGAAATGATAGCAGAACTTTCGGAGGATTAGGCTTCGCCGGGAAGTGGTGATGAACAAGCTTCATTTCCACCACCACCAACACAACCTCCTCCCAACCTTGACCGATTTATGAGATTTGTTAGAGATACAATGTAGATTATGATGTAACTTGTACATTGGCACATCTTCTTTTAGTTTTTTTTTCTTTTTAATGGTGGTATTAGTACCTTGTTGTGCTCATTCCATTGGGGGAAGGAAGACTAAGAAAGATATGTCATTTTGGTCAATAAAAATTATAACATACAATATATACTACAATAATATATATATATATATATATATATATATATATATATATATATATATATATATATATATATATATATATATATATATATATATATATATCGTACATCCTAAACTACAAGAAAATATATAAATAATAACATATATACATAAGATACAATATATATAAGAGAATATATATGCATTATACATAAGAGATATAATATATATACAATATATACTAATTAGTACAACACAATATACTAATTACTACAACACAATATATACATTATATACAATATATATTAATTACTACAACATAATATATATCAATATATACATAATACACAATATATACTAATTACTGCAACACACTATATATATAATATACAATATATACTAATTACTACAACACAATATATACATAACATATATCAATATATACATAATATACAATATATACTAATTACTACAACACAATATATACATAATATATATATATATATATAATATACAATATATACTAATTATTAGAACATAATATATACATAATATACAATATATACATAATATATAATATACAATATAAAATATATTCTACATTATACTAATAACTACTATTAAAAAAACCCGGGCCCGGGCTAGAAGACACCTTACCCTTTCCTATCCAAAACATCAGCTATTTTGATAAACTGAATTTCTCTCACACTCTCCCTTCTTCCTTCACCAGAGCATCAATGGCAGTCCCTCTTCCGACCACTTCTTCCTCGTATTTAAACTCGAGAACTAGGCTCCCTCAGCCTTCTTTAAGGTACCCTTTTCCCCTTTTCTCAATTCAATTTCGTTTTCTTATTTTCCACTATGTAAATATCAACAAAGTTAACATTTATTTTCTTCTTCTTACGTTGTTTTCAGCTGTGCCAACAAAGTTTTTGTCGGATTAAGAGTCCAATCTCCAAGTATGTTTTATTAAATCATTGTTATTTTAGATTTTGCTTTCTTCTTGTTTTAATTGGATAACTGTTTGTTTCTTGGCTTTTTTGTTAAAGCAGATTCTTTTGGAATTGCAACGCCTAATGTTAATGTTGAATTTCACAATAGAGTTTACAGTAGTATTGAGTCCGGGTAATCTTGACCTTCTTATTTACTGGGTGACTCTCACCCAAAAAGTTCTTGTCTTGAATAATATTTTGTTGCTTTTATATATAACCTAGGATATATAAAGTATATGCAGGGAAGAGCTAGCTTGAAGGAAGGGGGTTAAATTGAATCTCCTTTGTTGAAAAATTACTTTGCAAATAAGCAAAAACTAGTTTTTCTGTTTATATATAAGCTGTTGAATCTCCTTAATATAACAGAAAGTTCTAAAAAAGTGGCATTGGGGGTTTAAAAATTGTTTTAGGTCATAGGTTCAAATCCTAGGTATGACATTTTTCAATCACCTTGTATAAATTTCTGGATCCGCCGCCAGATATATGCCTAATTTCACAATACAGTTTACAGAAGTATTGGATCCAGGTAATCTTGTTTTTCTAATAAGTAATAACTATGTAACTTTTGCACCCAAAAAGTTATTGTCTTGAATAACGCTGTTTTGCTCTTATATGTAACCTAGTTTATATAGATTATATGGTCCATAAGGGTGGTTGAGGACAGGGCCGGAGCTACAGTGGTGCCTACGGGTTCGGTAGAGCCCAATAGCTTCAGCCCAGACCATGTTTTTTATCAAAAATCTACTTAAAATCTGCAAATAATTTATTTAGAACTCAATAAACTGCCTTTTCTAGAATAAAAATCCAATCAATCCATAAATTAAAATCCTAGATCTTCCTCTAAAGAGGACTTAGACTGGTGGGTTGATTCTCTTAACAAATACCAATGCTAATGGATTTTTCGACATGAGCATATAAAGTTGGAGCCAAAGGCAGTGCATTCGGACGAACTTAATGCTTATATACTGGGCCTACAGTTTTAGCATGTCGTGAGAATTGTAGAGGATGTTGAATGTAGTGATGAATGGCCATCTTAGTTCTGATAATTTAAGTTAATATATTGGCTTGGAACTGTATATGTTGGTTCTGTACAGAAAATCTAGTTTAGAAAATAGCATTCCTTTTTTCTTTCTTCCTTCTGCCACGCCTATGCATATATTTTCTTTTAGTTCCTCGCCATCATACGGCTTCGGAGCATATTTTCCGTGGGAAAGGAGGATTGTGCTGGCTAATTTAATGGGTTTGAAGAGGGAAAAGGGCTAATTTTCTGTTGTAAAGTATGAGCTTTGTTGTTTCGTTCTTGTTCATCTTGGAGCCCAGCTACTAGCAAAAAATGCCTTACAGACAAGTTGGAATGGCCTAGTGCCCAGAAAACAAGGAACTGGGAAGACCTATATGATTTGAGGCTTGATGAAATTCCCTGATAACAACCTAGTGTGTAGAATTTTACTCAAACTTGTGCTGAGCTATTCTTCCCTTTGCTGAGCTTTGTTTAATCTCTACACATTTCTTGCTGATGTCTTGTTAAGCTCACACTCAAGCCGTCTCATTTCTCAGCCTTGTTTTCTCTTTCAAGTTTTTGAGTTTATGCTTAACATTGCCTCCATCTTTTAAATTCTGTCTATCGGGAACTGATATCTAGTACTACGTCAGTATATTTGATGTAGTATCAAATATCAAATCTTTCCATAGTATATATCAGAACATTTAAACTACTTTATCCTAACCAAAAAAAAGATATGTCAGCAAATCTCAATGAGGTGTACTTGCCTCATTTTTCATTGATAGTCACTAACAAGCATGTGCCTTGAATGTTGGATATCGTCCATTTCTGAGTATAGTACAATCTCCATTTTCCTTTGGAGAGAATTTTCGTATCTTTTTTCTCGAGTTTTCGTTTGGCTGCTGCTTGTGTTTGTAACCTAATCCAGACTTCATAATTTCAGAACTAGAAACGGTAAACCAACACGTGCACGAGTTTCCATGATGCCCATTGGGACACCAAGGGTGCCCTACAGAAATCCAACTGAGGGAACGTGGCAGTGGGTTGATTTGTGGAATGCTCTTGTAAGTAACATGTTTTCAGTTTCAAAGTACCTTCGTTTCTCCTTTGGCTAATTGGCTAATAATCAATATTTTTAATCTGGGAAAATATCACTGAATTCTCTGATGCAGTACCGTGAACGTGTTATTTTCATCGGACAACACATAGATGAGGAATTTAGCAACCAGATATTGGCAACAATGCTGTACCTTGACAGTATTGATGATTCCAAGAAGCTCTACCTGTATATCAATGGCCCTGGTGGTGATGTGAGTTCTTTACTGATTTTACTTTGTAGTCAAAGTTTCCTCTTTTATTAGAA
The DNA here is from genome assembly GCA_034376525.1 of Nicotiana benthamiana. NCBI lineage: Eukaryota > Viridiplantae > Streptophyta > Magnoliopsida > Solanales > Solanaceae > Nicotiana > Nicotiana benthamiana. The sequence goes on from CM067339.1 coordinate 171,881,353, forward strand.
GCACCTCTTTTTTTTCTTAATTTTGTGCTCAGACGGCTTTCTTTCTTCTTGTTATTTGCTTAATGTTACTTCTATTTACAGCTAACTCCGAGCATGGCCATCTACGACACAATGCAAAGTCTGAAAAGCGCCGTTGGCACGCACTGTGTGGGCTATGCCTACAATCTTGCCGGTTTTCTTCTTGCTGCTGGAGAAAAGGTACCATAGTTCTCTCCTTGTGATGAAACTTGAAAAAAAAAAACTTGTGCTTATCTATAATGCCTTACTTAGACTAGCTTTCGGAGTTGTTTGCGCCTGATTATTTATGCAAAGATGGGATTGACTTGTCCGGATATATTGGCGTCTTTCGTTTTTATTCTTTCAGCATTTGACATGAAATTTTCCTCTGCCAGTATCAGCCACTTGTGATGGTATCCCAAAGAACTGTATTTTATAAGAGTTCAGTTTATCTTATTTTAACCTAGAGGTGAATGTGCCTGATTATGGGTTGGTCTCGTCTCTCTGCAAAGACCTCCATCTAGAGTAGCTATCCTATCTTGTAACGTGCAGTCAAACCTCGGACTTACATTCTCTTTTATCCTTTTTTTTGTTAAGTTTTCAAGATGATAATTTCAGGTGCCATGCATCGGTAGAGATTGAAGTAAGGGTTGAACGAAAACCAGTAGAAGAGGAGATAGTCTTTCTTTTATCTTATCATATTGAGGTTTCTTGGTCTGTTGGTCACAATTTGATGAAACAATCACAAAAAAGGAGAAAAGTGAAAGAGAAATTTGACATAAGATTGCATTAGGCTGCCTAGATCAATTTTATTTTCCTGGAGGTATCACTGGCATTAAATATGTGATTCTTATCATTCACCTGATGCTTATGCACTAGACAGGATGATAGATTCACTGATGAAAAGATGGTAGAGGGGTTGGGGTTGGTTTGAACTGAAATTGGAATATCAAGGTATGGATCCTGTCATTCATCCTTTGTCCAGTGTTATGCTCTACTGAGGCTGTACTACCTGGTTAATTGTTGGAGCATCACAAAACGGTGTACCGAACAATGAACTGGTAATAGTTGTTTCCAGTGGGGCTAGCCAAGATCCATGTCCAAGCCAGCCTCAGAGTCACTCCTCTTTGGAACTAATTATTCGGTGTCAGTTCGACAACCTTCCACTCTTGACACTGCAATTTATCCCATGTGGGTGCTCTAGACTATCCAGAGAAAAAGAAAAAGTGAAGGCCCTTGGTATAAAAGCTGCAACTGAACTTGTTCATTCCTACCCAAATGAGGTTCCCTTTTGTGATGAGAAATACTAATGCAAAGACCACAAATGATGAGATATAGATAGACATGTTTAATTATCTCTAAGATGATATAATGATAGTGGCAAACACTTGGGAAAAAGCTCTCCAGGATTCTATGTTTTGGCCAGTTTCTTTTGTTAGTGATGTGATTGTGCCTCCTGTTGTAAAGATAAGACCTTATTTTACTGTGGAAAGGCAACTAAAGCTCAATGTTAGTTTGACAAATTCCATTGTGAAGGGCAATCGATTTGCAATGCCTCTTTCAAGGATTGCACTACAATCTCCTGCTGGAGCTGCACGCGGACAGGTTTGTCTCCATGGCATTTTGGAAGGAAATGCTTATTTTTTATGATTTTTCCGAGACTACATACTTAATACATTTTCGTATTTGGCAGGCTGATGATATCCGTAATGAAGCAGATGAACTTCTCAGAATTAGAGATTACCTTTTCAAGGAATTGGCTGAGAAGACAGGCCAGCCTGTTGAAAAGGTATATATTGCCTTCATCTGAATTTGGATATTTTGTTTTAAGGTATATAAAGTATACCCCCTCAAAGGTTCACACTATGATTCAAAGTGAGTCTCCACCAAAAAATATTAGTTGCAATAGTGAACCACCTAGCCTTATTGCCTTTGAATGGACTCTCCTTACAATTTGGGCAAGGTGTGATGAATAAATTTGATCTCTGCATATCAAAAGTATTGTTCATTGTAACCTCATTTATTGGAAATATGCAGGTTCACAAGGATTTAAGTCGGATGAAGCGATTCAATGCTCAAGAAGCTCTTGAATATGGTCTTATAGACCGCATAGTTAGGCCTCCCCGTATCAAGGCGGATGCTCCACGAAAGGATACCACTGCAGGTCTTGGTTAGTCCATATGCCTTGTAAACGGAATGGCTGATAGTGGTTGTTAGACTTGCAGTATTATTTTGCGATTGTTTAGTTCAATCTACATATGTACTCTTTCGATTTACTTATTTAGAAAAAAATTCTTTCTACATGGAAATTGACAAGACTAGTCCCCTTTGTTTAATATTATAAATGCAAGAAATCCATTTTTAGAAGCTCAGTTTTGTGAAACTATCCATTTTTAGACTCCGAAAATACTTATCTGAAAAGCTATCAGTTTTTAGAAGCTGAAACAAACAGGCTCATGAATGCTTTTTCCATTGCACCGTGTTAATGAGAACCAGAGATCTTTTGCGAGTAACTTTAGTTGATTACTTTCTTGATAGTAGGGGCGGATCCAAGATTTAATTTTAATGAGTTCTAGCTTTCAAGATTTTCAGCATGAAACTCATTGTTCTGTTTAAATTATGGATTCAGTTATAAGATTTATTGAGTGTATCACCGTAAGCAGCTGCAATATAATGAGAAACAGCTATTTGACAATTGACGCTTGGAGTGGCAAATGGGCGGGGCGGACGGGTCGGATATGGTTCAGGTTGAAAAGAGAGGCGGATCCAAGATTTAAAACTTATGAGTTCAATTTTAAGGCTTTTAACAATGAACCCATTGCATTTTTAAATTTATGGGTTCATATCTACTATTTTTGCAATTTTAATGAATTTTTGCATACAAATTTTTACTTTGCGTTGAAAGTTATGGGTTCAGTTGAACCCGTAGGTTATGCGCTGCATCCGCCACTGGTTGAAAACGGGTAATGAAAAAACAGATAAATTATCCGACCCTGCCCATGTTTAATACGGATAAAAAACGGGTTAACAAATGGAACCATATTATTCATGACTTCTTGAATATGATTACTTTTGGGAGAATTCTCGCTGGCACTGGTATGTGCTGGGCCGCGGGGCGCCGATATTGGGCGTTGGACAGATCTATGCGCGGATTTGGGTCGGAATGGACGCGGGACGTGTCATGCTCCCCCGCCTGATGATGTGACGACCTCGGCGCATACCGCATCTGTCTGAACTCGGTGCGGGACGTGTCATACTCCCCCACCTGATTGTGCGACGACCAAACGGCCAGCACTGCCCAACGGCCATATTCGGCCAGCACGCCCCAACGGCTAAGCAGACAGCTATGCCCCACGGCCAGCCTGCCAGTAACGGTCCAGAGTGGCCCCAACAGCCAAAACGGCACCTCGTTCCATGACCTCTTTCTGCTGGTGATCCTTAATGATGGCACTAATGCACTTCAACTGTGGGCATTTTCCGTACCAGTGGGATCCTCCGCATATGTAGCATTTTGGTTCTTTGCGCTGCTCGTGAGGCGGATCTCCCAAACTTGGGGAACCCCCAATTTGATGCTTTACAAATATAAAAGTTAAACTCATTCGTTATCGATAACATTGGTTATTCATTTTCTAAATGAATAATATGGTTCTTATCCATATTTGATCCATTTTGAAAAAGTCCATTAATCAACCCATTTTTTAGTGGATAATATGGGTGGTTAACTATTTTCTTTTAACTATTTTGCCACCACTAATTGACGCTATTATGCCTTTTCCCACTACTATTTTTTTCAAGTATAAAATCTGGGATGTATACAATCATAGACACCAAAACATGTTTTAACTTTATCTACATTGACCTGTAAGAGCCTTTTCTGTCAGCTGCTTTCTTAAGGACATTGTTAGTATATGGAGCATATGTGGATGGATTGGAGATTTGGATTGATCTAAAAATCGAATAACAAAAAAAATGGTCCAAAGTACAAAATGTGCCACGAAATGAAGAGGATGAATATGCCTGCTAAGATGGGCTTCATTTCTGGTATCCATCATGCATCTAAAATTCTACAGCCAAATACCAGAATAAAAAAGGCTATCGAGAAAACTAGCTCAGATTACTGCACAGACCTAAGAATGGAAATTGACATGCTGGCCCAAGTTTACACACAAACAGCAAATAGACGTGTGAAAGATCAACGGGAACTTTGTAAATGACATGCAGTCATTGTGGCTTACACAATCTGGTAAAATCCATTTAAATTTCACCTATGCAGGTAGAGTAGTTACATTTATTTCAGCTGGCTTACTCCTCGAATCCGGGGCCAAAGATGACCAATTATCTGCACGGAACAAAGAGGAAGAAGTTGGCACAGTTTGTTTTACTGAAGAGTGGTAAGGGTGGTCTTCCATCTCTGTAGTTGGTAGAGGAACAGCAGCGACAATGGAATCCGATTTGTTTTTCTTGGTCCTCTGCTCATACTGGTCTCCAGCAAGAAAGCTGCCTACAACAATCTGTTTAATAGCAACAAAGATAGAAGGCCAATGTCATCATTCGAACAACTAAATTGCATGATAGGTAATTTGCTAAAGTTGGTGGAATATCCAAGACACTGCTTTTGTTTGTCAAACAAGCATACATTCACTCTCGCGTAAACAATACAACTAAGTTTAGGCAGATCACTACCTGCACAGGACTGGCAGCTACTAACAGACCGGCAACTCCACCCCCAACAACACGTCCGTCAGGGCTTGCTAGAGAAACACTCATTCCGCCAGATCTGTTTCTCATTCCTCCAGTCTCTGATGGCATAAATGATCCAGTCAAAGACAGTATCTCAAACCGGCCCTAAAGGAACAATGAAAGGGGAAGGTTATACACAAATGCCTACCATTAACATCATATACGTACAGAGAATGCCTAGCATCAATTTCCATACAACGAAGACTTTAGCTTCAGATGTCAACATATGAGTCTGTGGCATCAACGATTCATGTGTCAGCTGTACTCCTAATCACTACCATAAGGGTTTCAAGAAGTTGAGATGACACAGTTATACATGAATTGTACTAGACTTATGCTCCAAAAATATGGTGGCAGAAAGATTCCCACCCTTACAGAAAAAGTAAGTTGCAAGGCACCTTGCCTGAAAAAAGGAAAGAGATAGCATAAATCAGATTAAAGGCCTCAGTGTGATTATCCATTGGCCAGTATGCTGCATGTATTCTGGCTGATTTGTATATAACAAGCTGGTCATTCAAAGTCGAGCAGAGAGCAGATTATTACATAGTTTTAGTCAAGAAATCATCCCCCCCCCCCCCCCCCCCCCAAATCACCAAGAACAAAACATTAGAAGAGTAATGGGTTACGCTGATAGTAGACTCAAATCTTATGAATTGACATTTCACAAGAAAATTAAACTGAACTTATTGCCTCCAGTTTAATGTTTGAGTTTGACGTCACACGATAACAAAGATAAGAGTTAAAAATCTTTCATTCTCAATCCGTTGAAGAAGAATAGGTCGAAGTGTAGGCCTAATTTAACTACACATGAAAAAGTATAAATCATTTTTTAACAAGACATTAAAGTGGGTTCCATTTTGTTTTTTAGCATATCCAAGAGAGAAGAAAACCCTTTTAACAAAATTGGACATAATTGTAGGATGACCTAAGCTGGAAAGAAATATAATTTGGGATCACGTAAGTAGATTATTGCATGTTTTCAGTGGCAATAGGGCATGTAATCCAAAACGTTCACTAAGATTTCAAAAGAACCAGCATTACAAGTTACAACTGCTAGTTTGTGTGCTTGTTAAGATTTACATCTCATTCTCTAGTAGATGAAATATTGGTTTTGAGGGGTTTACTCATAAAGATTCAAGTTCTTCCATGCCCCTTCTTAAGAGTGAAACACTAGTAGCCTCAATATATCTCTGTCACTTGAACTTGTGCTAAATAAGATCAGCAATTTTGGATTAAGATCTTATTAATTTCAATAACGAAGAGAACTAAGCTCTTCACAAGTAACCAACCAGTAACCAAAAGAGACGTAGCCACATTTGAGGGAATATTGACACTTCTAAAGTTGGCAGGACGCAACAACGTTTTTTCATACTTCTTGATTACATAAAAATTGAAGAGTCCGAAATCTATTTGATAACAAAAAAAGGCACCAGAAGAAGATAATAATATCACATGTAGAAGCAATGATCAGAAGCATATAGCACTTCAAATATGAGATAGAAAAACATGAATCAGAAGATTAGCCTTAGCAAGAGGGAAAACTAGTTGCAGCACCTCATATGTCAATGTGCCACCAGAGGAATCTGGTTGACGAAGTGTAACACTTGAAATGACACCATTTGCTGAAAGAATGCATATTGCTCTAGGCCCTTGTTGAGAGAATGATATAACCTTCATGGTGACATCCTAAAGGAAGATTGAAAGCACAATTAGTAATGCACATTCAGTTCAATATATAAACATTCATTTAAACATGCTTATGTCTATGTTTACCAGGAGAAAATCCTGCTAACTTAAGAATTTCCTAAACTAAGAATATTTTCTCAAAATATGTACTAAATATAGCAAACTTTCCCCTCTTCGCTTGGTTTGGAGGAGGGTGGGGTGTGTTAAATTACTGTCTCTATCTGCTTATACAGAACAGTGCATGCACCATGTATAGTTCCAGATTTAGAAATTTCTTAATTGGCATGTGGCATCAAGATACAAAGTAAAAGTATTACCAAAATAATAGGCTTTACCAGCAATATAAATTGGAAAAGAACTGCAAGACGTACAAACAGATTTAACTTTTAAAATATTGCATATGATCACATATGTTACGCGAGCAACATACCACCTTATTTATGCAGATTTAACTTTTAAAATATTGCATGTGATCATATATGTTACGCAAGCAACATATCACCTTATAAGTGATTGTGAAAAAGAATACTTCCACATGTAGCAGCTACAGCTAAGATTTACCTCTCCAGTATTTACGGTAATAATATGAGGTGTAAAATTAGCACCAACAGAGCATGAAACCCATTCACCTACAGAGAGAAATTCAACTATCAGTAATCTGACACAAACATTTAACATAGACCATTAAACTAAAAAGCATATTTCATGTTCAGTGGGTAAACAAAACTGATTTGGAATCGTTCTTTGTTCTTCTTCCAAATACGAAATTCTGGTACATTGGCGCGAAACTTCATCATACAAAAAATCACGAATCATGTGTTTTTAACTGATTCCAAGTATAATGGCATTTACTACAAACAGTAACAGAGAAAGCTGCATAGAAACACGGGAGAACAATTAGAGTTAAATTTCAAGGTGTATACACATGCATGTTTAGTACACTGATTCATTTATTTGGTAAGGCTAAAGAAAGCAGAAATATGACAGAAGCTTCAACTTAAGGAACTCCAAATGTTTTAGGAATTATGGTCAAACTGGGAGGTAAATTAGCTCAATAGTTAGGTGACATCAAAAATTCTGTTAACATAACTCCTTTCCTATAGAAGCAGCAGATCATAGAGTTCAGATTCACACTACTTGTTATTTTATTACTCCTTAGGACACTATATCTGAAAATCCAGGAAAACAATTTCCTCCGCAAAACTCCTACCAAAAGGTTGAAAATTACCACAATGACATCCTATAAGTTTAAGGATTCCCCAATTCCAGACCAACCGAAAACTAAAACCTGACGTTCAGAGCTGCACATTCACATCAACGTCATAGTTAAGGCATCTATTAACATGTCCCACATCTACACTATTTTCCCATAACTTCACAAAAACCACACACTTTTCCGTGCGCATCTCTATTATTCCACTAAATATTTATTACCTTCCACCAACACAAGTATCGAATTACTCAATATAACTAACTAACTAACAACAACAACAACCCAGTATAATCCCACTTAGTGGGGTCTGGAGACGGTAGTATGTAAGCAGACCTTACCCCTACCCTGAGGGGCTGTTTCCAAATAGAACCCCGACATCCTTCCCTCCAAGAACTTCCCACCTTGCTTTTGGGAAGACTCGAACTCGCAACCTCTCGGTTGAAGTGGGGGTTGCTTACCATCAGAGCAACCCCTCAATATAACTAAGGCAAATGAAAATAAATCACATAGTTTTTTTTTTTGCCTTTTCGAGATTTGAAGCTCGATATCCAATGATTTTCGTCCTACTTCATTGACCACGAGCAAACAGATCTATAGAATAGGACCATTTAATTAATCAATATGCAAGTAAAAAAAGATTAGAACTTTAAACAAATAACACAAAAAAGTAGTTATCCTTACCTGGAGTGGCTAAATCAACTTTAGGCTGATGATGATGGGGTTTAGTAGCACTAACTAACCCAACAGGCCGGACTTTCCCCCGTTTCTCCGACGAAAAATCAATCACCGCCGACGGTGCGGATGATGAAATGGGCTTTGGAGATAAAACATTATTACTGTTAGTTACATTTACTGACCCATCATTTGCATATTTTCTTGGTCTACCTCTCCTCTTCTTCACATTAACATTAACATTAACATTAACATGAGCTGCTGCTGCTGCTGCTGCTGCTGTTGTAACTGCTGCTTGTGTTGTTGTACTAATAATCTGCTGCTGCTGAGGATTAGGATTAGGATTAGGATTAGGATTAGCATCAGTGGTCCTTGCTGCCACATGGTAATCTGATGGTGCATCTGATCCCACTACTGTAACTCCCTCCATATCCCCCAAAACAAAAAACAAAAATTACCAAGAAAATATTACACAAGTTTTTTCCTTTCTACAAAAGAGAAAAACAGAAATTTTGAGGGATAAAAGCTCAAAAATAAGAAAAAAAATGAAGCTTAAGTATTACTACTAATATGAAGTATTACCAGAACTTAGCAAGATAGCAGAGTAAGATTAAACTAGCAAATAGCTCAGAGTACTGTTCGTTCTTCTTTTTTTCCTTGAAAATTTTATGGAGAGAACATAGCAGGATTTTTTTTTCTTGAAAAATTTAAGGATTAAAAAATGAAAAATGTGGAAAAGATTGAATTTTTTGGCTTGGGAAGTGTTGAAATTCTGGAGAAAATATGAAAAATGGAGTTTTTGAGAAGTTAAAAAAAAAAGTAAATTGGGTTCCTGACTTTCCTCAGTTTGTCTGAATTGTAATTAAAGGAAAATAATAATAATGACGGGAAAAGAGATTAATTAAGTATTAAATTTATAAAACAATAGTTTAATAATTAATTATAGAAAGGATGGAAATTATGTATTTTGTTTAAGAAAATGGCTTGGAGTCCGGGAAAAAAATATTCTGATAAAGAGAAAATTGTGGTTGGAAAAAGTGAAATTAGGTTGCAAGGCATGAAGACAGCCATCACTTTCTTTTACAAAAACAACGAAAAGAAATAATATAAAAATTTAGAAATGAAAAATAATAAAAGTATATCTCTAACATATACGTGACATAAACATTACATCTTATTATTTCATTATTAGTCTTATCAATAATTAATGTATGCTTTTCTTGGTCGTGAATACAGACAAAAAGGTACAAACATGAAAGTAAATAGCATAAAAAATGAGAAATAAGAGGGAAATTGTTATGAAATAATATAAGAACAAGAATAATAATACAAGAACAATATAGAGAAGTAGAGAGAGGAGTATTCTTATTGATACTTTGGGGTGATTTACAATGGGGTAAGACCCCTCTATTTATAGGAAGAGAAAAGACTTAGTCTCAAAGTAAAGTGATCCCTTGTGTAATAAAAGTTGAAGAATTACAAAAGTATCTCTCCATATAGCTACATATATTAAACCTTCCAAACTACCTCCATTTCTTCATTTATCAACTAAACAAAATCTCTTTCATTCTTACATTTAAAGGTCTTCTATCTTTAAATCGTTCTCTTACATCTGGTATCAGAGCCATTGGTTCGTTAGGAGGGTGATTCATTAACTATGGCAAGAAAGAATATCGTGTGCATGGTTCCCAAGTTGACGGGGAAACAAAATTACAACTTTTGGAGGATTCAGATGGAGACACATCTGAAGGCGTATAATTTGTTAAAATATACGCGAGAAGAACTGGAGGAAGGTGCCGAAGAGAATGAAATAAGGCGTGATAGTATGGCCTTGTCCCAAATACACCATCTTCTATAAGATAGACATTCACTCTAATTAGAGTTCTATTTATAACACTCCCCCTTGAATGTCTATTCAATAATGTGCCTCGTTAAAACCTTAACTAAAACAAAACCCAATGGGAAAAAAATTATAGAAAAGGAAAAAGAGTACACATGTTTGAATATGCGCCTATTGGTTGCCTCGTTAAACCTTGCAAGGAAAACCCAGTGGGACAAAACCTTGTAAGGGAAAAAGAGTGCAACGCGCATTAACTCCCCCTGAAAAGAGCATCAATTCACATCCTTGAGCATTTGCATTCCAATCTTGTGCACCATCTTGAAATTATCATTCTTGATAGATATGAACATCTTCATATAATGTCGTGGAATGACTCTTCAATATCTCCATAGAGGTATTCTCGATGCCATCATGCTTATAGTTATAGCAAGATATATATGTACACAAGTTCCACTTAGGATGTGGTACTTCAGGACCAAGAATTGTATATGCTTCAAGCAACTTCAATCTTTCATGGATTGACATATAAGTTAAGTCATATAAGCAATATAATAGACTTTAGATGCATATCAAGTTTTCATGTCATGCTAAACAAATAAGATATCGAAAACTGATTCCACATACCATTGACTTTATACTTTCATGTATTTGAACTACATGTCCAAAACTACATATCTTTCATATGGAATCAATTCTGCTTGAATTGTATCTCTTCCATTTAGCCAATATTTTTTGTTTGTATTCGACAAACATAAGATCCTCATCGATATTTAGCGCTATCATAGATGTCGTCGACGAACAGTTTATATCGGTTCCAATAAATTTTCATAAAGACATAACATGGAGATCTCTTTATTCATATATTCAGGTACCTGAATCTCTCATGAGAATTTATGAAGTGTTATGTCATGTGATCTTCTAGATCACTTGCCTCCTTATTATGATCACATTGATCATTTGCTCATCTTCTTTATTAAGAAGTTCTTTTTGAAACCGATTTGTCTATACGCCTTAAGCGTATCAAAGACTTTGTCCTTCTAGGACTTAATATGAGCATTTGCAGTGAGAATATAGTTACTTTCTTTGGGTCAGCAAATGCGTATAGCATGCTTTGCAATATTTTGCAATTGAATTATCCTTTTATGAACTTCAGGTTCATATTATGATATTCGAGGATCTATATATACAAATGATAATTCATCCCATGTAACCTTTTCTCAAGTGTTTATCATGTCTCCCCCTCATGTTAGAAAAGCTAACTTGTTTCCTCAACTTTGAGAGTCCATCTTTGTGCATTATGGTGTTAATGAAAATATACACCACACATCTATAATAATAAGATGAAATTATTTGGTTCCTGACCCTGAACCACTTGTGAGGGGAGAATATAATATACTCTCGTATACAACGTATATCAAACTGATACATATAACTTTGTTCTCATAAGAAACAGTTTAGCTATTAAGTGGAGGCACTCAATAATTATCTTGCTAAACCAACTATGATATAAACCAACTTATCAAGTTGAACTATCTTGAATAGAAAATCTGGAAATTATGCTCGAAGTTATATTATTGAGCAATTTACCTCGCAAGCACCGGCCAGGCTGCGGGTTAATAACAACCGCACATGTAACCATGTCATAGATGCATCATATGTGGTATACATGGCAGGTGAATGGGCCCATATTCACCTTTGATATTTCCAGAATTTATGGGATTCAACCCGAACTCTTTAGTTGGTCAATCAATTAATGAGAACAAGTAATATAAGAGAATTCGTAAAGAACTTTCTAGTTCTTTAATATTTACCCATGTGAATTCTCTATTACTGCACATCATACTTAAAATGAGATGGCTAACCCGAATGCCAACTGAATAAATTATCAATATTGATAAACTTCAAATTTACACCATGACGTGTGCAATTATCAATAAACTTCAAGTTTATTATGGTATGGGTTTTTATACCAATAAATATCCACTTTATTGTGGCATTCTTTTGTTTGTGTAGTACAAACTGGAGAATAAAGCGGGTAGCTTTTCAAATACAAATTATCCCGCTACAAGTTGTAGTAATAGAAGATATCAAATCTTTCCGTTATTTATAGTCTCAATATAATCAATCGCTTTCGCATATACTTTGGAAACTGAATAAGTTTTTTTGAGACTTACTACCACACAATACCTTATTGGTAATCAATTGCGTTTCTCCAACATAGTAATAATTGGCTCTTCTAGAGCTCTCAATTAATTTTGTACTACCACAGATTCATCAACATCCATGTGGTGAATATCTCTTTTAAAGAGAAAGTTATACCATTATGGTCATGGTCAAAATTATATGCAAGATATGTTTCTTGCATTATCGTTGTCCTTTAATAGTCATATTTCCAAAATATTTTGGCGTACAATAGGTACGTGGCCAACGATCATTCATGCCATAACAATGACATTATTTTCATATATCATCTCAAACCTCCTTCTAGGAGTGAGTGTGGTATATTCAATACCAATGCGTCTGGCATTCGATTTGCTATTCTTTGCAAATGGATAATATTTTGCACCTCTTTTTCACAAATAGAGGTATATGGATCAAGATGAGATAATGATGCATTTTTCCACAAAATTTCCCGTTTGGTTTCACCAACTTCTCCCCCTAATTTTGGGAAAAGTGTCTCATCGAATTGACAGTCTGCAAATCGTGCAGTGAACAAATCCCCTGTCAATGTTTCTAGGTAGCGAATAATGGAGGGCGATTCAAACTCAACATATATTCCTAACCTTCATTGCAAACCCATTTTGGTGCAATATGGCGGTGCTACAGGCACATATACTGCACATCCACAAATTCTTAAGTGGGATATATTAGGTTCATGACCCAAAACTAATTGCAACGGGGAATATTTGTGATAATTCGTCAGTCAGAGACGAACTAGCATTGCTGCATGCAAAATGGCGTGACCCCAAACCGAAGTGGGCAGCCTCGTTTTCATGAGTAAATGAGGTATTCAAGATTATACTCATGTATTGTCTCAATCTGATATCCATTTTGAATGATATCTTTAAAACTCAACAAGTTTCTCTTAGACTTGGAAGAGAACATTACATTCTCTATGATTAACATTGTTCCTCTAGGCAGAGTTATAGTTGCTTTTTCGGAGCCTTCAATCAATTTACTACTACCAGAGATTGTAGTAACATCTGCCTTACACATACTTAGTTGAGAGAAATATTTCTTTTCTTTGAGTATCGTATGTGTAGTACATGAATCAACTAAACAAATATTTGATCCAAGTTTGCTTTGTGAGATATCCATATTTGCTTTCCGATGGTTTGACATACAAAAGAAAATACATGAACATGAGAATAAACAAATTCAATCCGTTTGTTTCACATTTAAACAATATTTTCAAAATCTGCTGAGGTTAGTTGACTAACTAAATCAGATAGTCGATTATATGTTTTCCATAATCGATTACTTTGCAGTTTGAAAATTTCAGTTTAAGCACTGTCTCAATGTAATCGATTGTTAAACATACATAATCGATTATTTGCTATTTTGAAAAACTTCAGATCACACTATCTTAATGTAATCGATTGTTAAACATACATAATCGATTATTTGCTATTTTGAAAAACTTCAGATCACACTGTCTTAATATAATCGATTTTTAAACATACATAATCGATTATTTGCTATTTTGAAAAACTTCAGATCACACTGTCTTAATATAATCGATTGTTAAACATACATAATCGATTATTTGCTATTTTGAAAAACTTCAGATCACGCTGTCTTAATATAATCGATTGTTAAACATACATAATCGATTATTTGCTATTTTGAAAAACTTCAGATCACACTGTCTTAATATAATCGATTGTTTTGCAGTTTTAATGCGAAATATTAGATAATCGACTAACTGTTAGGTTAGTCGATTAACTCTACTGAAAAATAAAAATATCTTTGAAATTTAAGCATATTGAAACATTCTAAAGAACTAATACTAACATTATATCATAAACTAACTAATACGAGCTGATACAAATGACTATTAGTTTATTCACTAACTAATACAAATAAAATCAAACAATTCCATCTTCCTTCATCACAGATCCATCACCGATTAAGTGGTCTATTTTCCCCTTAGGGTGCTCAAAGAAGTCTGCCACATCCAGGTGGATGATGTCAAAATTGTCGTCAGAGACATAATTGGTTTCAGGGTATTTACCTTTTAGAGATGCTTGATAAAGCTCAACCAAATGTCTTGGTACACGGCAAATTTTCGCCCAGTGCCCTTTTCCACCGCAACGATAATATATAGTTTATGAACTATTTGCTTTTGGATTCTCATCGCATCGTGCTTGTGGCAGAGTGACCAACTTCAAGTTGTCATATCTCTCCTTTAAGCCATTCCACAAGATAGGTGGATCTTTGACTGTGATATATTCAATTTTCAAACCTTCATCAAGGTGATGGCGCAAGAAAATCAAGGCCTTAGCATAGTCTTGGGTGGATGCATTATTTCTGTCTTTAATGGCGTCTCCAAGACCCATTGCATCCAAATGGATTTCAGCATCCAACACCCATGTCATATAGTTCTTGCCCGAGATTTCAAGGGCAACGAACTTTTTTTTCATAATGTCAGACATGAAACAAAATTACATCAAGAGCGTGTTCATACTTACGGGCTTTATTATCACATTCACTTCAGGGAATGGATTATAATCATCTGTATGTGTTATATACAATCTCATGTCAAATATTACTTTCATAAAGTGAAAGATTATTTTGAGAATCTTTATTATTCTCATTATCACAATGATGACGATTATAATTCCGTCTATTGCCTCGTCCACATTCATTGATACCTTCATGATAATAATTTTGTCTTCTTTCAGACTTATCACATACTGCTACCACATTCTCTAAAGGGAATGGAGCAAATTCAATTGGACGGATTTTGTCTTCTTTCAGACTTATAACATACTGCTACCACATTCTCTAAAGGGAATGGAGCAAATTCAATTGGACGGATTTTTTTAATTCTTTGCCCACAATCATACATGAATTTGATCATGGCAAGGCATAGAAATTTTACCACTTCATGTGAGTGTAATTTCTTACAAACTCCATTAGAGTTATAATCAAACTTTGTTGTCTTTGTTTGTATATGAAATCAAATCGTAGAATTTCAAGAATTTGAAAGAGAAAATTAAAATACTTACCTTTAAGGTATACCAATAAATGTTGTGATATCAAATATACCTCTTGGGTTTCCATCCCGTTGCATTACTTTATGATGATACCATCTCTTCTATTTTTCCGTATAGAAATTCGTCAAATCGCTAGACTTTGCGTTCTCACTGCTTCGTTTATTCTCCTTTGTGTAACTTGTGAATTCTGTACAACACCTTTGGTTGCCGTGGATGCTTGACTTCTAGGTCATACCCATACTCCCAACCACATTCATCTTACTGGTGCCAACAGTCCTAATGCACTAGCTACCTCCAATTCCTGCAGTAGCCTTCAAGACCACATTTGAGGATACATGACCATTGATTCTTCGAGAAATAAGAGGTTTTTCCAATTGGTTAGAGACTCGTGCTGATAACGTGTTATGAAATAATATAAGAACAAGAACAATAATACAAGAACAATATAGAGAGAAGTAGAGAGAAGTAGAGAGAGGAGTATTCTTATTGATACTTTGGGGTGATTTACAATGGGTTAAGACCCCTCTATTTATAGGAAGAGAAAAGACTTAGACTCAAAGTAAAACTCTTCTATAAGATAGACATTCACTCTAATTAGAGTTCTATTTATAACAGAAATGTAATTTTGCCTTTGCTTTATTATTTTTTTATTCGGTTAAGGGTCAAATATATCCTTGTATTATTAAAAATATGTCATATTTATCCTCCGTTTGAATTCTTTATCAAATATATCCCCACCGTTATACATTAGGGCCATATATATCTCTCAGCCGTTAAAACACTCTCCCATATATTTAAATTACTGTTAAGGGTCAAACATATCCTTATACTATTAAAAATAGGCCACATTTATTCTCCGTTTGAATTTTTTATCAAATATGTCCCCACCGTTATATTTTTATCAAAACACCCTCCCATATATTTTTAGTAGCACGTGGCATCTTATGATTGGACTAGACGACCCGCCCACTCCTTTAATTAAACCCGCCCCGACCCAATGAAATTTAGTCTTCTTCTCCATTCAATCCCTTCAATACTAGGTAGTGATGGCCCATGTTAGCATGTGCAAAATAATACAAAGGCTAAAACTCTATTTTTATATAAAATTATAGCTATATAAATTGGCTCATGAAAATGACCCTCAAAATCGGATAAGACGAAAATGTATGCTAATTGTTGGATATTAGTTACATGCATCAATGAATAAAATGTCCACTCTTGAATGTTGCGCGGTCACTCTTTAACGCCATGAGAGTACTCTTTCTATATTGAAAACATAATTATTATTCTTCTAATGATATCTGGTGAATCTCACTCCCAACCAGGAAGCTGCAGATGGAAGTGTGAAACTATATTTCTGTGCTAGCTTTCTTTTATTTTGTACTTTTCTTTTTCCAAATTGGCATCTTCATGTAGAGTTGCGGTCTGTTAAGTTTTTGGCTTCTAGACTTACTAAATTTCTCGCATATCGTATAGCTGCAAGTACATGAATTATAAAGGAAAAAAATAGAATAGCAATAGTAGTACTAGTATCCGATAAGCATTCAAATGGATAATAGTTTAGAAATCAATATGGAGTTGTACTACATAAGTTATGCAATGAACCGGAAATGAACCGGACACAAAAACTACCCATTTAGTAAATAACATACTCAATTTCTTCTTTTTTTTCGGTCCATCTCATATTTATGGCACAGGATTGTTATCACTCCCTACTTTTTAAGGCACCCTCAAAAAACTTTTTCATCAAATAGCAAAGAAGCATGCATTTTGCAGAAGCATAAACATATTGAAGGGATTGAACGGAGAAGAAGACTAAATTTCATTGGGTCGGGGCAGGTTTAATTAAAGGAGTGGGGCGGGTCGTCTAGTCCAATCATAAGATGCCACGTGCTACTAAAAATATATGGGAGGGTGTTTTGATAAAAATATAACGGTGGGGACATATTTGATAAAAAAATTCAAACGGAGGATAAATATGGCCTATTTTTAATAGTATAAGGATATATTTGACCCTTAACCGTAATTTGAATATATGGGAGAGTGTTTTAACGGCTGAGGGATATATATGGCCCTAATGTATAACGGTAGGGACATATTTGATAAAGAATTCAAACGAAGGATAAATATGACATATTTTTAATAATACAAAGATATATTTGACCCTTAACCGTTTTTTATTTTTTTTAATATCTGTTCTTTCCACTTCTGGTTATTAAACACCCTTTTCTTTTTTTTCTTTGGTTGGAATCCCCTTTTCTTTTTACCTCAACCAAAGAAACTATTTTCCTAGGTTAGTTGAATTGCCACATTACACTTTACATTATAACTACAACATGCTCTTTTGCTGTTAGTAGAAGTCACTGCAAAAACTAACTTATGAATGATATTTACACTAAATTATACTTTAATACATTTAACATATTAAAAAAAATTATTTACCAAAAAAATTATCATATTAAGTGGAGTAATAAGTAATGCGAAATACACGTGTAATATATTTATACATTTAGTGTAAATGCATTAAAATATTTTTTTTACCTTATTTAGTTACCTTTTATTTTTCTGACTTCTTAACGGAGGGGGATATGAAATTTTTCTATTATTTTACTCCTTAAAAAAAACATCGCCGGAATACGAAAAGAAAGATGATAAACTAATATTGTATAGTTGCTTTTAAAATAATAATCAATATATATATATATATATATATATACAATTTTATATACTTTTGAAGCTACTGAATATAAATAATCTCGGCGGCGAACTAAAGTGATTTTTGCCCTAAAAATAGTCAAACTTCAGTGTCCATTTGAATATCTATTCCTTAATTTTTTTGAATTAACATTTACCAATTTTTGCGAAAATTATTGTTATGTATAATTTTTGACAATTTGGAATATTAAAGAAATCTTCTTAAGTAAAATCATTTGATTTCTTAAATTTCGTACCGAGCCAAATTACGTCACATAAATTAAAGTATATGATTTTTTTGTAAGATATATGGATTTATATCTAGATATATGGACTTATATCTACACACATATGAACAATATATGGATAATTATATGTTATGTGCTATCTTTTGGTTTGACCTAATTATGTGGTCTTATGGACATTATGTTAAGGGGGCCAATGTATTGTCATACTAAAGTGTATGACTAATGTGTAGATACCCAAAAGGGTAACCTTAGTTTATGATGGGCTAACTAAGGTTACAAATGTAACTATGGTTACATGAATGCTTGTGACTCTTGAGTTTTGTAACTCTTGCAAGACATAACTCAAGACATAACTTTTGTCTTGTAACTCTTGTCTCTTGGGTTATGTAACTCCTAGAGTTATAAAGTGGGGTTATGGTTCCCATTCTAGTGCAAGACAAGTTCTTCTTCCTCCCATTGAATCAAGAACTCAAACAATCCATTGTCTTGCAAATAGGGTGGAAAACCATAAGCCAAATTTTGATAATTGTCATAACACTATTATTGTGAACCTTTTCATATATTGTTGAGTATTGTGGATACATTCTTGTGGGGACAAATATACTTCAAGAAACTTGAAGGAAGGCTAAAGGAGTTCACAACAAAGGACAATCATCAAAAGGAGGCTCAACATTTCCACATATGGATTCAGGTTAGCTTCCGCTCATGTAGTTTATATATCCGAATTATTTAATATGAAGGTTGTTGTCTTTAGTAGGAATCATAATCCTAACAATTGGTATCAGAGCCACCCTTCATTTTGGATAATTTGGATGTTCATAAGAATCATGTTATGTTAGGATTCATGTTTTAGTTTTATAAGAATTTTGTTTATGAAATTCTACCATGAAATAGCATGATCTTATGAATGTTATGTTTTGATTTGATGTTTTAATATGATGTTAAAACATTGTAAATAGCATGATTTTAGTAGGTTAACAACATGTTTTTTATGTTTAAGATTCATGTTGAAAATCATGTGTTATTCAGAAAAAATTTTGGTCACTGCCTTCAGACAATGAATTGTTGCCTTACACAATCCATTGTCTGTGACTTTTAGTATTCTGGCAGTTTTTTGGAATACCAGACAATTGATTCAGGTTCTGACAATCGATTGTCAGGTTCTAACAATCGATTGTCAGCTTCTGACAATCGATTGTTCAAGGTCCAGTGAGTTGAAACTTTTCCAGTAACTGAAAAATTTTTCATAAAACCAAACAATCGATTGTCTGGCTTTGACAATCGATTGTGGATGGTCCAGCAACTTAAAATTTTTTCATAAAACCAAACAATCGATTGTCTGGCATTGACAATCGATTGTGGATGGTCCAGCAACTTAAAATTTTTTCATAAAACCAAACAATAGATTGTCTGGCTTTGACAATCGATTGTGGATGGTCCAGTAGCTTAAAATTTTTTCATAAAACCAAACAATCGATTGTTTGGATTTGACAATCGATTGTGGATGGTCCAGTAAACAATCGATTGTCTGGTTTTGACAATCGATTGTGTTGGTCCAGTAAGGTTAAAAACGTTTCAACTCTCTTAAGTTTCAGTGAATGTTAATTGTTTTAATGTCCATCAATTCTTATAATATATAGAATTGTCCGATTCAGTAAACAATGATTAATATTCAAGTGTTACACATCAAAACATGTAACACATTAAGTTGAGATTCATAAAATGGCTTAAGGAACTCAAGTTTATAGCATCTAATATTTTAGTTATTCAATTGAAGCATTATGTTGCCAAAGTAACCTCTATTGTGTAGATTGATTAATTTTAAAATATAAGATGACTGTGGATGTTAGTCTTCCATGCGTTTAACATCGGCCCAAAGGAAGGTGTTATTTGGCAGGAATTCGAACATGCTTGTGGTGGTAAATATGAGACGATTATTTGGTTTTCCATGTGAATATTAAGTCGGCCCAAAGGAAGGCTTAATGTTTGACAGGAGTTTATTGTCTATGTTTGATCACTACACCAAGAGTACCACTTACAAGTTGGTTTTCTGTCCAAAGACTAAAATCAATGTTGTGCTAGGTATCTTGTAATGGGAAATGCCTAATTTTGAATCTATAAAGTTAAAGTTCAAGTTTTTGTAAGCATGTATTTAGTAATCCTTTTGTTCTATCTTGAGTAAATTCTTCTGCTTCTACGATCTCTGCCAATATCAATAGCATCCCTGTGCTTAACGGCACAAACTTTAAGGAATGGAAAGAGAATGTAATGATCGTTCTCGGTTGCATGGATCTTGACTTATCACTTCGGACCGAGCAACCTACTCCTCTTGAGGATACATCCTCTTCTGGTGACAGGAGGGTGATGGAGAAGTGGGAACGCTCGAATCGCATGAGTCTAATGATCATGAAGCGTGCAAATCCAGAATCATTCAGGGGCACTATGAATGATGAACCTAATGCCAAAGTTTTCCTTGAAAACCTCGAACAGCGTTTTATGCAAAACGAAAAGGCGGAAACAAGTGCACTATTGAGTAAACTTGTTTCTATGAGGTATAAGGGCAAGGAAAACATTAGGGAGTACATTTTGGAAATGTCTCATCTTGCTTCGAAACTTAAGTTACTCAAGCTAGTGTTACCTGAGGAACTGCTTGTGTACTTTGTTTTGATATCTCTTCCGGCACACTTTAATCAGTTAAAGGTCAGTTATAACTGCCTAAAGGAGAAATGGACTCTTAATGAGCTCATTTCACATTGTGTGCAAGAAGAGGAAAGGATTAAGCAAGATAAGACTGAAAGTGCTCATTTGGCATCTTCTTCTAAGGAAACTAAGAAGAGGAAAAAATAAGGAAGTTGCGGTTGTAAGGCCCAAGATTAAGCAACATAAGGAACCTAAGGTTGAAATTACTGGATTAGGTTGCTTTCTCTGTAATGGGACTGATCATGTAAAGAGAGATTGTACCAAGTACCATGCCTGGCGTGCGAAAAAAGGGTACATTTCTTTCTCTTGTTTGTTCTGAAGTTAATTTAATTTCGGTACCTAAGGATACTTTGTGGGTATATTCTGATGCTACTACTTACATAAGTATAACTATGCAGGGTTGCCTGAACTGCCGAAAACCAAATGATGGTGAAAGATACATCTATGAGGGTGACGGCAAGAAGGTGCCAGTTGAAGCTATTGGCAAATTTAGGCTGTTGTTTAAGACCGGTTTTCATTTAGATTTGAATGAGACTTTTGTTGTACCGTCTTTTAGACGGAATTTAATTTCAGTTCCCCAATTGGACATATCCGGTTATAAATGTACATTTGGGGACAATAAAGTTAGTCTCTTTCGGAATTCAAATCTTATTGGTACTGGTGTTTTATCAACATTTGGTAGCTTATATTTGGTTGATACAATAACTTCAAATAAAGAAACTTTGCATACAAGTTTAATGGTACCAAAAGTTAACTAATGAGAATTCTATTTCACTCTGGCATAAACGATTGGGTCTCATATCCATTCAAAGAATTCAGAAACTCGTGTCAGATGGAATTCTTGATTCTCTTGATTCCTCAAATTCAGAAATTTTGTATTGAGTGTATCAAGGGAAAACAAACAAACAAGAACTAGATTAGGTGCTAAGAGAGATTCGGACGTCTTAGAATTGATACATACGGATATTTGTGGGCCATTTCCTACTCCTTGTCGGAATGGTCAACAATACTTTATCACATTCATAGACGATTACTCTCGTTATGGGTACCTATATCTTATTCATGAAAAGTCCCAATCCATATTAAAAACCGTAGCTTATATTCTTAATAGAGTTCCAACTGCAGCTACAATAAAAACCCCATATGAACTTTGGACTGGGCATAAACCCGGTATTCGGCATTTTCACATTTGGGGTTGTCCAGCTGAGGCAAGGCCTTATAGGCCGAATGAAAAGAAACTGGACGCTAAGACGGTTAGTAGCTATTTTGTTGGATACTCTGAAAATCCAGGGGTTTTAAGTTTTATGATCCCACATCACGAACTATTTTGAGATGGGTAATGCTAGGTTCTTTGAGGATATTGAGTTTGGGGGGTGGGGAGATAAATAAAGTTGTTAGAGATTTTGTCTTTGAGGAAGAACATGTGTCTTTCCCTCAAGTTGTTGATGCAACTCCGGTTCAAGACAATCGCGAAAATCTCCCCCATCAGGACCCTGATATAACTAATGAAAATCAAACTCAACAACCTCAAGTAACTGAAATGCCATTAAGGAGATCCACTAGAGAGAGGAGAAATGCAATGATTATTATGTATTTCTCCAAGAACAAGAAAGTGATATTGGACTTGAGGAAGATGATCCAATCAACTTCCGTCAAGTCATTAAGTGTTCTAACTCTCAAAAGTGGATTGATGCCATGAATGATGAGTTGAAGTCTATGAGCGATAATGACGTTTGGGAGCTTGTTACGTTGCCCGAAGGTACGAAACCTATTGGTTGTAAATGGATTTTTAAAACCAAAAGGGATTCAAGGGGGCAATGTTATTAAGTACAAAGCTCGTCTTGTCGCAAAAGGCTACACTCAGAAAGAAGGCATTGATTATAAAGAGACTTTCTCTCCAGTTTCATCGAAAGACTCTTTCAGGACTATAATGGCATTAGTAGCACATTTTGATCTTGAGCTTCATCAAATGGATGTTAAGACTGGTTTTCTCAATGGTGACATTGAGGAAACAATTTATATGGTGCAACCTGAAAACTTTGTTTCGGATGAATCAGAGAAGAAGGTTTGCAAATTAAAGAAATCCATCTATGGGCTCAAGCAAGCTTCTCGTCAATGGTATTATAAGTTTCATGCAGTCATTACAATTTTTTTTGGTTTTGAACCGAATATTGCTAATGACTGTATATACCATAAGTTCAGTGGGAGTAAGTATATTTTTCAGGTTTTATATGTTGATGACATACTGCTTGCCTGTGATGATATAGCATTATTACTTGAAACTAAGAAATTTCTTTCAAAGAAATTTGAATTGAAAGATCTTGGTGAAGCTTCTTTTGTATTAGGAATTCAGATATAACGAGATCGCTCCAAAGGTGTTCTCGGTCTGTAACAAAAGGGCTATATCGATAAGGTTCTGAAAAGATTTGGCATGCAGGATTGTAAACCAGTCAACACCCCTGTTGCTAAGGGAGACAAATATAGTCTCAAACAGTGCCCAAATTATAATTATGAAATTTCGGAAATGCAGAAGACGCCTTATGCTTCGGCGGTAGGTAGTCTGATGTATGCTCAGGTATGTACACGACCTGATATAGCGTACATTGTTGGGATGTTAGGCAGATATTAAGCAATCCGGGTATGGACCATTGGTAGGCAGCCAAAAGGGTCATGAGGTACATACATAGAACAAAGGATTACATGCTTACATATCGGAGTTCGGACCAGTTTGAGATCATCAGGTATATCGACTCCAATTTTGCCATTTATGCTAATAACATATGTAACCATGGTTGCATATGTTAATAACAACAGTATTTTGACGAAAGCAAAACATAAGGACGTCAAATTTCGGGTTGTTAAAGAAAGAGTACAAAAGGGACAATTGTGCATTAAGTACATAAGTACAAACTCCATACTTGCGGATCCGCTCACTAAGGGATTGACACCAAAAGTATTTCTTGAGCATATTGCTTCTATGGGTGTCAAATCAGATAAGGATTATGTATTTTAGTGGGAGTTTGTATTGCACATTTATGTATTGTTCATTATATTCAGAAATTCAGTAATTCAGTTATATCTGCGCAGATATTCAGTTTTAAAGTTTTTGTACTCTTATAGTTTAAGTTTGATCTCAATAAGGAGAACCAGTTGGAAATAGACATTCTATTGACCACACTTTATGTTATTTCCATGCTACATACCTACACTTGATCCATGTCGTTGGTTATATTGATATACGTGATCTATGATTGGTTCTAGTTACGAATGAGTAACGACGAGCACTTAGTTCCTATGTTGGTATGATTGATGGACCGGATTGTTCATGACAATTTTATTGTGATAGCAATTTTGTGCACCTAAGGTTTGTAACATATAATATTAAGGTTTGTACATATGTTTGTATATCTCGTCCAAGTGGGAGATTGTAAGATATATGGATTTATATCTAGATATATGGACTTATATCTACACACATATGAATAATATATGGATAATTATATGTTATGTGCTATCTTTTGGTTTGGCCTAATTATGTGGTCTTATGGACATTATGTTAAGGGGGCCAATGTATTGTCATACTAAAGTGTAGGACTAATGTGTAGATACCCAAAAGGGTAACCTTAGTTTATGATGGGCTAACTAAGGTTACAAATGTAACTATGGTTACATGAATGCTTGTGACTCTTGAGTTTTGTAACTCTTGCAAGACATAACTCAAGACATAACTTTTGTCTTGTAACTCTTGTCTCTTGGGTTATGTAACTCCTAGAGTTGTAAAGTGGGGTTATGGTTCCCATTCTAGTGCAAGACAAGTTCTTCTTCCTCCCATTGAATCAAGAACTCAAACAATCCATTGTCTTGCAAATAGGGTGGAAAACCATAAGCCAAATTTTGATAATTGCCATAACACTATTATTGTGAACCTTTTCATATATTGTTGAGTATTGTGGATACATTCTTGTGGGGACAAATATACTTCAAGAAACTTGAAGGAAGGCTAAAGGAGTTCACAACAAAGGACAATCATCAAAAGGAGGCTCAACATTTCCACATATGGATTCAGGTTAGCTTCCGCTCATGTAGTTTATATATCCGAATTATTTAATATGAAGGTTGTTGTCTTTAGTAGGAATCATAATCCTAACATTTTTTAATAATAATATCGTATAAGATGAGAAATACTGAAATTTTTATTTAAGTTTTTCTTGTTTGATTTTTTTCCTCTTAAAGAATTTCTTTACAGTGATGAAGCTAGACACAGTGTGGGCATATCTTAGGGTTTAGCATTCTCACCCAATGGAAAGCTTCCACTGTTGCGAAATCAGGTGAACAATAATATTAAAAATTTGACATGACTTGTTTCTTAACGAAAGAGAAGATTTAGATTGTTGTGAATTGTGAAACCAAGATGGATAATAATATATTTAATTTGCAATTTTGTTTGCTAGTATAATAGAATATATTAAAAGCAATTTAGGATGTTTATGCTCCCTATTTATTTTAAGGGAGAAATTTGGCCATTAGTGGGACCACAAAAGTTGACCAACCCAAAGGGAAAACACAAAATTATGTGATAATAAGATTAAATAATAACCATATTAGAGGGAGAACTTTTTTCATATAAAATTACTAATTAACATTATGATGATAAAATATTCTTTTTCAAAATTATTACGCGTTTGTTTAATAGTTTCGGGCGAGTGGATATAAAATTACGTAAGCTATCGCCCCTTCCTCTTATTATTCAAAAAAAGGGGTACATTTACAGGTGTGAAACCCATATTTTAATTGTTTTTCTTTTGTGTTCTCATTTTTTGGATTATTGAATTTTGGCTTAAAGTTTCTGCAAATCCCACATCATAGTTGCAAGTGGAAGGGAATAAATAATTACATGACAAGATATTCTGATAACTCTGATTACAACCTCCTACTTTTTTCAAAAAATTCAATTAAATACTTAATTAGTACTTTGATTACCACTTGGCAATTTGGCATCCTTGTGCTTCCACTATAAGTATTTAAATTATACTATTCATATTGTACACTATTTTATTGATACTTCATAAATATTATCCCAAAACAACTCTCACAAAGTATAGATAAAATATGAAGAAAATATTGGAATTCATGTCTCAAAATATTATAGTATGGATTTCCTCTTAGACATGCGCTTTTTAAAAAAACATCAGAATAAATTTACAAAATAACAAATTACATTTCTTATTGCCTTTGTTTTTTTAGTTCTTCTTCTTCCTTTTTGGTTAGAAAGAGAAGGCTATTAAATTTGATTAGCAATCTATGAATTAGATATCTACTGAAGTCAATATATTTACATTGGAGTTGGAATGTGAATTCCACAAAGCGAACAAAAATATATTAGTTGAGTTATCTTTTTTAAACCCAAAAGAAAAATCTAAGTTTGCTTTAAGAAAAAAGTTTGCGGCACCAAAATGATGTTGCATGTTTGTTAGCATTTTTAGAAAAATTTTAGAACATATTCCACCATTATAAACTTCTTATTTTGTTAAAAAATTGCAAGCTCTTAGAAAGTCATACTGTCATAATCAACTGAGATAGGATAGTGTCACATTTTCCTTTTAAGCTAGAGCATAAATTAAAATCAAAATCGTTCTTCTCGAAGGAACATTTCACTTCTATTAAAGAAGATAGATAAAAATTATTTTTCTTAAAGGAAAATCTCAAGTATTTTAAAATTTTATTTATAGGTTGGCAAGAGAAATTCTTCAAAATGAAGGAAACGGGTGCGGTGGGGATTATTCTTGAAGATTTTTATAGTATATTATTGAAAAATTTAACGAGTAAGATTTTGACATTTAAATTTAATTTTCATATCAAATGAGTTTAATGAACTATGTAATATTATTTGATGCAATATATTTTACATATCAAAGTAACATTTGGGATCATTTGAATCTATGGACCCTTTTGTATGTGTCCAAATTCCTCTAGTGGGCTGCATGAAAACAAAGCTTATATCTTTAAAACACCCCTTAGTCAAAACTCTTTCGGTCCCTAATATGCTTTAGGACAACTTCAGCTTTAATATCATGGTTCATGTTGTCTTAATATTATGATTGTACTAATATGAAATTCAATAAAAACATTGTTTTAAAACCTAAATAGTATGATACTAGTATTTACAATAGCAAAGGAGATCACAAAGTTACTTCAAATAATACTTAATTTTTCATCTGAATACATAAATTGTATAAATTAAAAAAAAACTTATGAATACATTTCATGGCATATAGCGGACAGTGAATAGAATAAAATATATAGAATATAACGGATACATTGAAATACAATGAGAAAAAGAGATAGCTAATACAATGAAATCCATGGAATACAACGAGACACGTTGAATTACAATGAAAAAAGACAACGAATACAATGAAATACATGAAAATACATTAAAATATATTAACAAAAAATCAAGTTGCTCAAACCCAAACTCTATCGTCTTTGTTCAAAAACAAACCAACCGAATTATATGCCGGCGACTGCTGTTCAAGAATCAGTTTAATGTCGGCGGCAGTTGTTGCTGGTAAGAATCTTGAACATAGAAATCTTCAAGAATCAGTCCATCTATTATAATGGGATGGGGGTTTTGCACAAGAATCAGTTTTGACTGATACTTAATATATCTACAAATCAAAGAAACAAGGGACAGAGAAAGGGAGGGAGAAGAAAATCAATTTTATTGGCATAAAGATTGTTGGTGAGAATCTTTATCATAGCAATCTTCAAGTATCGGTGAATCTATTATAATGGGATGGGGGCTTTGCACATGAAAATTTGATGTCGGCGGCTGTTTTTCTTCTTGATTGCCCATAGACCCTTTCAGTGGTACATCTTGGAACGGGAAAGTTTTCCCACTCCACGAATCAGCTCTGGATTGCGGGGACTCTTGTTTGCGGCCATTGGTAAAAGTTAATCGGAGAAGAGATAGAAAATTTTAATGAGATGGGGAAGAGAAAGTGATGTATCAAAGTAGAGAGAAAAAGAAATAGTGTAACTGCGTATTTAGTGGCTTAGGTTTAGGAGGTAATCAAAATTAAATATTTTGCTATAAACCTTAAATGGTATCTATAGAATATAATTTTTTTATATGATATTTATTTAAAACAAATAAGGTGTTAACCTTTGCTATAGGAGATAAAAATTCCTAAATTGAAGTAGGTGTATTTGGTGTTTCATGTTCGGCTCTAATATAGCAAAAAATGGTGCAGAATTGACACCCGATAGCCACTCTAAAGGGCTGCTATTTAGCAATTAGCCAGCGCGTTCTGAATTTCAATTTTTTAGTTTAATTTTACAGGACAAAATAAGTGTTGGCTAATCAATAATATAATAGCATTCATGAAAATGGTTATCTGTACACTTGCCCAAAAATGGTAGAAACATGACACCATAGGTGACCAAGCCATAACATGTTTTGCCCATCGCTCATATGACCTGTCCCAAAGGCTAAATGTTCAACATCAAATCCATTCAAGGTCATTTGTGAACCTAATCAACATAGTTCGTTCCATCGTGTTGGGCTCGTAACAGTAGTAAGAGATCTTTACATAAATAGCCAGTTAGATTCACTGTCTATATTTCTTATTTGGTATGCATATATTATATAGTGATTACATACGATGATATACATATTATACGTCTGCTAGTAATTTTTAGTTTAAGCGGTTGGTGAGCAACTATTTAAATTAATTATTCTATTAATAGAAATGCTGTAAAAGAAAAATTATATTTTTTCACAGTTAAAATGGGCAGGCCGGCAGGGACATAAAAAGTTGCTCAAGTGTCTTTTTAAATCATACCGATGACTAAAATCCAAAGCACATTTTATCTTTTACCAAAAAGAGTTATATTATCCGTCACGAAGACATTGCTTCCTGTTAGGTAGCAACGACTGAGTAAATAAAAAAGTGTTAGCTTGCATAGACAAAATATTTTGGAAAATATTTTTCTTGTCAATTCATTTTCCTCCAATCGGAGGAAAATATTTTCCTTATCAAGAGAAGGGAAAACATTTTCCAAACCTCCTTCTCAACCTTCCCCGCCCTCACTAACCCACCACATCCCCTCTCCAAAAAAAGATATTTTTTTCAAATTTCAATTTTTCCGATACTACGCACCCTACTACCCCTCCACCCCATTCCTCTCCCTCCCCCACCCCCGCAAAAATAAAAAAAAAAATTTACCTTAATTTTCTTTTTTTTACAATTTCTTACTGCCCCACCCAGCCCCAGCCCCGCCCCCACCCACCCAGGCCCCCCTTTCGCCGGAGAAAAAATCTAAAATATATTTTTCAGTTTTAATTTTATTATTTATTGGTTTAAATGCTTAAAATTTACAAGTTCCAAAATTATAAGGTTTATGTGTTTGAAAGTTTACGGGTTTAGAAATTATAAGTTTACGGGAAAGTTTACGGGTTTAGAAATTATAACTTTACGGGTTCGAAATTTCACGGCTTTGAATGTTTAGCGGTTCGAAAGTTTATGAAATTTGTGGGTCCAGAAGGTTGTTACTTTGAAAGTTTATGGCTTCATATTTATTATATCTAAATTGTTTATGAATACTTTTGAGAAATCATTTTCCTTAATTTACGTACCAAACACCGAAAAATAAATAAAATTACTACTTATTTTCTAAAAAAATATTTTCTTGAAAAATAGTTTTCACGGTAAATATTTTCCCCTATACCAAACACACCCTCAAACCGAAATAAAAAGTATCTTAAGAGATTCTTTGAGAACATATTTTACAAGAAGATACCTCAGCATCACCACCTTTACCTCAGTCTAAGAATTCAAATCATTAATAGCGTACAAATAAAGAAAAGGCTAGATATAATCCAAACTTTAAGCATGTACAATATTCCATTTAGGCACTACGAGAACTATTAATTACTTGCAATTCGAATTTGTATAAATATCAGCTCACTATTTCTAAAATAAAACAAAAATCGAGAAATGTGATAATTTATTTGATTTGATTTTTATTTAGTTACTACGGTAAAACAAAATACTGAAATAGTATACAACCATACACAGTTTGATCGGATCCAATATGTTATCGACCTGTACTCAGTATACTTGAAATTTTAAGTTGATTTTTAAATGACTTAATTAATTATGTTATTTTCTTGGATAAGAAAAGAAATAAAGGAAATTTCCTTGGCAATGTACCAATCCTGGTCCTTTACCTTAGGAAATTCCCAATTTGTTAAACAAAGACAATTTATTACTTACAATAAAGTTAAAAATTAAAGCAAAAGGTTCGTCAAAATCCAGCGGCTTTCTCAACAATAGATTAAAAAAACCAATAAAGGAAATTTCCTTGTGGTAAAAAATAAAGGAAATTTCCTTAGCGATGTACCTCTTACTGCCCATATTTGGGAAACTACCATAAAATTAAACAAAGACAAATTCTTAGTAACAAAAGAAATTTCGTGGTAATGAAAACTTTTGGAAGTTATTTGCTTAAGTGCACTTTTAACATTATAATTAACGAAGACTAATTAATAGCGCACAAATTGTATGATATAATTTGCGAAAATAAGGTGTGTTGCTCCATGCGAATTAGTCTACTTGTTCTAAACAGAGAACATTATGTGTAACTGCATATATAAGTCGACAACTTATATTAAATTGTCAACTCGTTGGCCTTGGAAATTCAATTTTAATTAATTAATTTTCTGAAAAAGTTCAATTATATGCCACGCAGTCATTAGCGGCTTGAAATAGGTACTCTCCGGTCCAAAATAAGTGATTTTTTATACGTTTTCATACAAATTAAGAAATTCATCTTTTAGCATTAATTAGCAATGGAATTGACTACATTAACCTTTACTATCTCACATAAACACTCCTAACATATATTCCCCACTATTTACTCTAAGGACAATGCAGGAAAAAAATAATTCATTCATTCTTGAAATTTAAAAAAATTACTTATTTTAAACCACAAAAAAAAGACTAAAAAATTACTTATTTTGGACCGGAGGGAGTATTAATTTCAAGCAATACATAATAAATGGGCACCGTTAATTGAAAGCTCTTAAATAAATTAAAATAACCACGTAGTTGAGCAAATAGAAAAATCTAAAGACTCAATTATATCAAAACGTATCAAGAATTCATTCTACAAAAGGTTCCATTAAAAACCTATAACAAATTAATTATCCATAATAATATGCAAAACTACAGTACTTGAATTTATAACCAATAATAAAATAGGAAAAAGAAACTGAAAAACTCGTAGAAGAATTCTCCTCACTGCTCATAGCGTGTTTTTGCCTCCTTGGGTCGAATCACCTCTCTAAAATATGTGATAGGGTTTGCATGGGGCGAAAATAATACAAGCCCACTTCTAAACAGTCTTTTTAGGTTAGCTCGTTCACTCTCTAGTGCGCACGCGAGAGTGGTCGAGCGAAGTGCTTCTCTTCTTTTTTTTTCCTTCTAGATCTCTCGTGCACTTCCACCACTGTTTTTCTCAAGCTTTTCCTTAACTAGCTCGTTCACTCTCTCGTGTGCACGCGAGAGTGAACGAGCAAAGTCCTTTTGTCTTTTGGTCCTGAATCAACTTCTTTTGCTCACTTTACGTCTAACTTGCTCCTACACATAAGAATACACGTAATGAGCATAATTCACTACAAAAACTCATGTAAGTTGACGTATTCATGCAAGTTCTGAGATGAAAGTACATCGAAAAATGTGCATTTCTGGCCGTTTATAAGTGGTGCTTCTCAAAAATTATCACGAGCCTTGCAAAATTATATTGTGTATCTGATAATGGTTGGTGATAACAGATCATAAATAGAGGCGGACCAAGAATTTTTACGTGACGAGGGCACATTATTGTGCTCAGCCAGTGTCCCCTAAAGACTTTTAGTGTTCAGGGTGGCAACTGCTTTAAATTAACCATTTTCAAGGTATATACTGTAGTGAACAAAATCTGACCACCACGACCAGGTTGCCCCCCCCCCCCCTCCCCCAGTAACTAGGAAGTGAAAGTCAATAAAGTCCACTCCATTTCTCCTATGTGACATCCGACGAATCGAAAAGAGTAACGCCTAAAACCATGACCAGGATACATTAGTGACAAGAAAGCGTCGAGTCAAGAAAAGGGTAAAAAGGCCTCGAATATATATAGACAAGAAAGCCCTCAATTTGAGGGGCTTCTCCATTCTCTCAAAAAAGGATGACAAAAAACTCCTTTCTTGTATCATAGAAAACGGGGAAATGACCTCGATGAATACATGTAAATTTACTTCCTCATCAATTGATGAGAAAGACAGTGTTGAATCTTAATAAGATCAATCATGTCACTTTTATCCCATATGCATTCGTTATTGTTAATGTTTCGATCCGAAATTAATTATATTTGACTAAGATTTACTCCCTCATCTTTGATTGATTTGTTAAAAAAGTATTAGTATATCCAACACATACATTAGTGCGAGGGTACTAATTAAATATACGGAATAATTGAAATGTGTACAAATTGGCCGGACATCACTAAACAAAAGTCAGCACATCTCTAACATTGTTTGTTACAATATATTGGGAACCATAATCAGCTTCAAATGTGCTGTGCCTACACAAATACAATTGTTAAATATTGCTTATCAAAAAGCACAAGAAAACAGGAGCAGTCGCATCTTGCCCTAACACATAACAACATCAGAAAAGACTACAAAACGTTGAATAATCTTAGGTACTAAAGAGAAATTAATTATGAATAGAAGACTCTTTATTTGGTACTTTTGGTCAAAAGCTCATCACACAATGTCAAATTAATTAGTGTTAGTGAAAGGTCAAAAATTCTAACTCCATATAGCTGTCCATGTTGGGTGCATGTGCAAGAAGGAAATGACCTAAGAGAAAAGGACAGATTAACAACAATTAAGATTAATTCAGTCATTTGTTTCCCATTGTGTATACAAACTGCAAACTGTTTTAACTTTGAATTGCTTTTCTAATATTATGCTACAACAACGTACACCACCTGTTTTCTTGACCAATGTTGTGGTTTGCCTTTGTTTTTATGGTTAGTAATAAATTGACGTTACAACTTATAGAAAATAACTAGACCATAATTCCCACCCTAATTAATTATTTGTCGTCACAATCCTTGGACCTTCCTTTCGATCCCACCCTGCAGAAATTAAAGTCTAACTTCTAATTTTGGATTTTGCAATACTTGTTTTTAAGCTTTGAAATTACCTTACCTGGCTTCTGAAGAAATTTATTAGTATTACTAAAAACGACAGTCCGGTGCACAAAATATTTGGCATTCACACGGAGTCCATGGAAGGGCCACACTCTAAGGAGTTGGTGTAATATAGATGGCCTATACTAATACAAGCATTAGTGCTGCTTGCGCACGTACGGCTCGAACTCGTGATTTTTAGATCACAAAAAAAACATTTTAGTGTAGTTCCAAGGTTCCCCTTCTAATTAATTAATACTATATACGCATAATATTCTCGTTGATGAATTAAAAGGGTATTATTTTCTCTCTAGATTTTCTTTTTAAAGTTTGCCAAACGTGACTCTTTGCTGTCTATCGCTAGATTCCTTTCTTTGTTGTCATGCTAATTCTGGAAGACCTTGTTAAAGATGCCATGTACGGTAAAGAATAAGAATTTTTATATTCTGATTCAAGAAAATCCTTTCTGTGGAATTGCTTTTTCCAATCTTCTAGTAAAATGAAAAGAAGAAGAAAACAACTAGGTTTTTAGGGGCGGATTCACGATTTTGTACCAGCGAATTTAGTTGAAGAAGTTCATAACTAATATAAACGGTATAAGTCGTACAAGCGGGTATAAAATTAATTTATATACAAAATTTACCTTATTTAAGCCATATTATACATATACAGAATGTAATTTTTTGACGAAACAAATTTAGTAGAACCCACTTCTCACCACTTGGGTCCGCCCATTTAGGTCTTTCCACGTAACGACTATTACCCAAACGAAAAGATGCAAGAGATGCATAACTTAACATTAAAGAAAGAACAGTGTCATAATAGTGCTATTCAATTAAGTTAATATATAAGACCCTAGAGATATTATCTTTCGGCAAATAAATCATTTTAAGATATTGCTAAGTGGCACTTTTATGGACTACAGAAAACTGTCGATTTCAAGATCGTAACATAGAGAATATGAGTGATGTGAAATACTCAATAATTAAGAACCCATCTAAAAGTAATTAGAAATGGAAATAGTGTAGTAAAAATCTGCTTGAAGATACTTTGTAGTTTTTGCTGTTGGCTAATAAGGAATACAATTTCCTTATTCTTATGCTTTTGTATAACTATGTGTTTGCTTTATTTTTATTCTGATTGTAAGTATCAATCTAGAAGATTGACATCGGGCATTCATATGCTTAATTGATGCAAAGGCCTATTTTACACAACGATACTAATCACAGTGTTAGCATATCAACCCTACTGTATTTGATAGGTTGGCAAATTCAAAGTTCCTTATAATTCTCAACGTCCTTTTTAAACCCATTGCGCCTTTTTTCGTTTCCATTCTAACTCAATCTTCAAAGAAAATAATGGATCTAATATATATATATATATATACATACATCACCTGTTTTAATTGAATTTTCTATTTCCGAGGCCTTGAAAACTCATTTAGAGTTACCTCGATTTTGCGAGCGCAGTCCGGTGCGTAGCCGGAAAGCTTAAATGTGAATCGAATTCCGAGGTCTCAAGCCCGAGAAATAAAATTTAAGCGAAATTGTGTTCTGAAAATATTTAAGAAAAATTAAAATGAAATCTGATTTGAAAGCAACGGTATCGGGCTCGTATTTTGGTTCTGGCGCTCTGTACAAGTTTTATATATTTGTTTGAATCATTCTTGTGAAGTTTGGTTTAAAACGGACCTCGTTTGACGTGATCCGGACCCTAATTGAAAATTTTGATGTCTAAAGAAATTTTAATTCATTGATCTTGAGGCTTAATTCGATGTTCATGATGTTATATTGGTGATTTAATCACACCAATATGTTCGTAGGATGTTTCTGAGGTTGTGTGTATACTTGGAGTGTTTTGAAGGCTAGGGGTGAGTTTCGAGAAGGTTCCATGATGCCTTAGGCTTAGAAAATGAAATGTTGCAGGTTCAGAAGTTTGCAAGTCTCTGAACCCGTTGATGCGGTCCACGAGAAATCGCGAGCGACCAAGGAGGGTCAGCGCGGCCGCGGTCGCCTTTGTGCGGTTCGCGGTGGAGGCTGTGCGGGCCGCACAGGGAGCTGAACTACAGGTCTTCAGGTAAGCCTGTGAGGCCGTGGTTCTTTTTGTGCGATCTGCACAGAGGGTCTTAAAGGGGTATAAATAAATGGGAATTTCAGTTATTTTACACTTTTCAAATCCCCAAAAATATAAGAGGCGATTTTTCAGACAACTTTTCTTCTCCAAAACATTGGTAAGTAATTTCTAACTTATTTTCTTCACTCCTTAATATTTTTTAACATGATTTCAATTTCAAATCAAAGATTTTCATGGGAAATTGGGTGTTTTGGGTAGAACCTGGGTTTTCTAAAAGTTGGGGATTTGGACCTCAATTTGAGGTCCGATTTCAAAACAAATCATATATTTGGGTTCGTTGAGGAATGGGTGATCAGATTTTGGTCCGAACCTCAAGTTTCGACCACGTCGGCCCGTGGACATTTTTTTACCTTTTTGGATAAAACTTTGGAAATTTCATTTTCATGCATTGGGGTTGATTCATTTAGCATGTATTGATGTAATTATGTAACTTGTGACTAGATTTGATCGGACTGGTGGTGGAATCAAGGGGTAAATCAATTTAGACTTGTGTGGTGTTCAAGGCATCGAAGTAAATGTTTGGTCTAACATTAGCTTGAGAGATTAATAGTTGAGTCATATTCGTTATGTGCTAATTGTGAGTACGACGTATAGGCATGGTGACGAGTATCTATACGTTGGTGTCTAGCATGACAGTGAGTCTTATAATGTGAATATCATAATTTTGTTGAATAATCTATGCTATAAAGATGATATCTACTTGTTGTGGAAAGCTAATGAAGTAATTGTGGTTCTTCAACATCGAGGAGTAATGGCTCATGTTATATTACGATTTGTGTAAATTATGAGATGATTGAATACTTTGGAGCATTGGCTCAAGTGGTAGAGTGAATTATGAAATAGAAGTGAAAGAAAGAGAATAGGTATGAATTATTCCATTTTTAGGACGTTGACATTATTGATGTTGCTCCCTTATCGGGATTAAATTATTTAATTATTGCTCCCTTGCCCGGATCTAGTTGCTTAATGTTGTTCCCTTGCCAGAATTCATATTTTTAATCTTGTCTATACCATCACCTCAATGTTTGTGATTGTTGTTTGGGTGAGGAAGAGTGATAAAGCAGGAAGGGTGATGTCGTGCATTGTTGTTTGTGAGGAAAGAGTGTAAAGCACGAAGGGTGATCACGTGTATGATTGATTATGATGAGAAAATGTAAAGCACAAAGGGTGATGCCGTGCCGCACGATGTACCATTCCGTGCCGAATTCTATTGATTATATGGTGAGGAGAGAGAGTAAAAGCACGAAAGGTGATGCCGTGTACTTTTTTTTGACATTTGTTTTGGTTAGAATGAGAAAGAGAAAGCATGAAGGGTGATACCGTACAGCTATTAACTTGTTGATTCATCATTTGTATCTGAGTATACTGCTTCCTTCCTTACTTATTGCTTTCATTCAAACTGTTATTTCCCCACAGCATGTTCCCTTCCCACATTGATTATCTATTTCTGTATTTCTTTTTTCGCTGTATATATTTAAACTGCACAGGTTTATTTGCTAGTCTGGTCCTAGCCTCGTCACTACTTCGCCGAGTTTAGGCTAGACACTTACCAGCACATGGGGTCGGTTGTGCTGATACTATGCTCTGCACTGCGTGCAGATCCCGGAGTAGCTTTCGGACATTAGTTGGAGGGCTTCTTTCAGTCCACTCGGAGATCCAAGATAGACCTGCTGGAGTTCGCAGGCCCTGGCGTCCCCCTCTATTCCATTTCTTGTTTCCTTTGTCTTCGTTCGGAACACACTATTATGTATTTTCTTCAGATCTTGTATTTAGAAACTCTTAGACAGTCTGTGATACTGTAATACCAGATTTTGGGGTGTTAAGTTTGAAAGTTGTAATAGATATAGCTTTGATTAATTAGTTGATGACTTCCGCTTTAATTCTTAAAGTTTCACTTTTATTATATTGTTGTTCCATGTTTGTTAAAAAGAAGTAATATGAAAAAGGCTAGTAGTTAGTTAAGGTTTGGTTTGCCTAGCTCACATTAGTAGGCGTCATCACGACTTACGAGGGTGGAAAATCCGGATCGTGACAGTTATTATGGACTATTACATGTCCCAGACCCCAATGGTATACGTAGTAATTTTCGTAACTGGTGTTAATATTCGAAGAAGTGAATAAATAAATAAATTACTATAATGGCAAGCAGTGTCATTTTTTTATATTTATGCTTAATTTAATTTTATTTATTATTTAAACATATAAATTACGAGAAAATTTTGACGAAGCAGTATTACGTGACACCACTTCAAACATAGTGCCTACGCCTTAGCCAGACTCAATTTATGGAACTACACTAGATTTGTTATTGTTATTGTTATTGTTGCATGAACTGTTACGCGTAACTTTTAGTGACCTAACTGTATAAAATTAAATCTCTTGTTAGGCTTATTTCTTTCACATTAAAAACAGCTGGAATTTTTTTTAAAAAGAAGATAAAACTAGTAAAGGCATTCTTACGAATCTGCCTCGATCAAAAGAAAGAGGAGAAGTGCATGAATCTTAAGAAAACCTAGAGACAAAGCAAAAGAAAACAAACATAGCTTTTGGAGCGAGCTGTGGAAAAACCCTTTTTATGTGTTAAACATATGAAAAGTAGAGCCAATCAGAAAATATATATATATAAGCAAAGGCATTCTTATTCCTTATTATTAAAGTAATTAATATTTAAATTCCTCTTCTCATGTATGCTCCATATCGATGCTTTGACTTGGCCTTTTCACTTTCACTGCATTCTGCATGTGATTAGATTCAGATTCGGGATCTCTTCTCTACCCCCCACGCCTTCATCGGCACATTTATTGCCTCATATATCGAGACGAAGCGAAGATTTTAACTTTATAGATTTTAGATTGTAGAACAGCGATATAATTATTAATAATTGGTTTTAAATTAATATTATATATATTTAATAATTTTTTAATATAAAATATTATTTGAGCAAATGCTAGTTCACTCGAACGAGTACCGGCCTTCTAGCTCTGTTCCTGTCAATCATAGACGGCTATTGTTAATATAATTTTACCACCAAAAACAAATACAATTTTAAACTTTAAAAGTATGTTGTTGGTAATGAGATCCAAATTTTAAATATTTTTTCGGCCAAATAAAAATTGCAGAAACTAGTTGAGTTTCAGTTAAAGAGAAGGAGGGAAAATGTCCATAGTGTTGGCATGTACTAGATAGGGTCTGTAATAACAAGAAAAATAAAGACAAAATAGCCATCTCCCAAACCTTTCATCACTTTATGCCAGATATTTTGCAAATTGTCATTGTTTTATCTAATTCATTTTTTGAGACCCAATTAGTAATTTAATAATTTGGAATTTGGCCTATCCAATGCTCTAATTTATTAATTATAGCCCTATGCTTAGCCTCTGTAGTGACAATAAGACAAAAACTAAGCACAAATGAAAAATCAGAATCTATACATAGAATATGAAAGCAACTGGCGAAACAAAATTCAGTAGCCCCCTCCCCCACCCTCACCCACCCCAAACACTTCCACCCTAAAAAAATACAAGTTAAAGAGTGAAAAGAACATCACTGCATTTTTTTATTTTCTACTTGTATTTACATTGGAGCTCGACAATCTATATTCACATCGAATTGTTGCACGTTGGGAGAAAAAATGCTCCCTAATAAAAACGATTCGATATCCGAAACTTGAATTAGAAATATCTGATTAAGAATAAAAGAGTAGTTATCACTCCATCCCATATAGCCCTGGTTGATAAACAAACACCGACTACTCCAACCACTAAAGATTAACTTAAATGTTGCTCATGAGCCCATCAAATAATATATAGATTGCAGGGTTTAAATCAAACAGTAGACTCTTATCATTTTAGGGAATTCAGTTGGGGCTCTTTCCCAACTTCAACAACAATGTCAACAACTTTGAATTTTCAAATTAAAAAGACAACTTCCAGAATCCGTTTGCCATTTTTCTTTGATTTTAGAAGCTTTTTTATTCGAATGTCGGTCTTACTTTTTCCTTTCATTAAGGGGTCGTTCCGTTGAAAATAAGTTATCCCATAATAAATTATTTAAGAATTAGTTATACTAGTCTGTTTCCCGTGGAATAAAAAAACTTATACCCCCGAGATTACTAATTCCGAGATTAGTTATACCATGATTTTATCTCAATCAAACGTAGGGTAAATTCATCTCAAATTTAATCCTGAAACTAATTATCCATTATTCCGAGCCCTAAGTATATTGTTCATTCATTGACAGTATAAACAATTTCTACAAAATGAGTAAATTTTTCCGTCGTTAAGAGTAATATTTTCCATGTTGTAAAGAGTTCGTCCGTAGAAGGGGATAAAAAGAATTACTTCTCCCTGTTTTCTAAATTACCAGCTTTTACTGATTGTAATATTATCACTTAAATTACTTTTTATGTGATAATAACTGTCCATTATGGAAATTAAACTCTTATTTTAAACATTATTTCTAAGACCAAATTTAAAAAATGTCTTCACCACAGGCAACAGCGTGGCAACGCGGACTGCGAAAAACCAAAGTCAATGTTTCGTGGTCAAAAATAAATGCACACAGACAATCAAATTGAGAAAAAGAAATCCAGCAATTTGTAGGACCTGAAAATAACCAAAATAATCTATAATATTTACAAAGACTAGATTCTTGTTTGCAGTCCCAAAGGGACAACACCAAGAAAAAGGGCATCGTAAGTATAAACAACTAAGTCAAACATTAGAAGCTAACATTATAATAATAACGACTATGTACAAATGTGTACTGTTCTAAAACCAAATTTCTATGTCTACAACCCTATCATCTTCTTTTGTATCATTGCTTGCCAGCCTGCCTTTGCCTCTAATCTTCCACCAAACAAATTTTATAACCACAAGCCAACCAACTAACATCCTTTCTTCTTTTTCCCATTTTTCTCTGTTTAAAATTCCAATTTGGCCCCCCAATAACATCAACTTCTTGTATGTGTCAATCCTTTCAGCCAACCAAGCTCAACTATAACAACTACTATTACCAAATCCCCCTTCATTTTCAGTAATCTTTAAGCCTATGTACACAAAAGATTGGGACAAATCTAATTGATAATAATTTTGTGCTGATATTCAAGAATATGACTTGATCAATCCTAAATTGTATAGATTCTTCCTTACAATGCTACCAAGTGAAAGCAACATTGCCCCACCTGCCCCACCTGTGGGCTCTTCCCTCTCCTCTCCCTTTTGATGATAGATCAATGGCAATTCCTTCACTTTCAAGTCACTCAATCCAATTTTCTGCCTAACAGAATCAATGATCTTTGGATCAGCTGGATTTCCATTAGCATCTGTTACATAGAACACATTTAGAGCTGTGTTATCAGTTGTTGTGGATATCTCTGCCCTTGTCACATTTAGACCATTTTCACGGAAAGTTCGCGTTACTTCAGCCAATAGCCCTTGCTTGTCTCCAGTACATAACTCCAGCCTCACTCCCTGTTATCCAAAATCAAGTATTTCCAATTAGAAGAAGTGAAATATAGTATAAGCTGGTGTTTTTTTAAGACAGTAATAAGGACATAAGCAGTATACCTCAGATGCCCTACGCTCTATTGCAGCTCGTAGACATAGAATCACACGCTGTTTTTCTGCTTCTGAACTAATTGGACTTCCATCTGTA
Source organism: Nicotiana benthamiana (assembly GCA_034376525.1). NCBI lineage: Eukaryota > Viridiplantae > Streptophyta > Magnoliopsida > Solanales > Solanaceae > Nicotiana > Nicotiana benthamiana. Next base: position 171,922,390 of record CM067339.1, read on the forward strand.
TGCCTAATGAAGAATTCCTGAGACAAGATTGTAACATAAGTTAAGCAAATCTGTACATTACTGGAACATCATTAAAGAATACTATGAAAAAGCAAAGACAAGTAGGTGAAGGAATATATACCAAATATGCTCTGTCCCCTGCTGTATTAACTGTGGCATGAAACACAACATATTGCATGTCTGTCAAGGTGCAAACCACATCAAACAGAAGATTAGGTCGATCCTTGCATTGAACATTTATCACGGAATAACCCTTTTCCAAGCAATTCAATACCGATACAATAGGGTTATCGTTAATCCTAATAACCGGCTTCCTTTCATAATCGCGATCTGCAAACATCATCTGATGAAGCCTTCTTTCTGTATGTGTGACAGCCATAGACACTGATGTTTTAGCACTACGAATATCATTATCCCCCTTGAGCACATTCCTTAAACGAGCTTCAATCGTGTCTATCTTCTGAGAATCCTCAATCGGGGACCCTGAATCCCCTTCCTTTACATAAATTAAGGATGCAATTCGACCATTGTGAGTCCACACATTAGCTTCAACTATATTGCACTGTAATTCTGAGAGTACTGCAAAAACCTCAGATAATAGGCCAATTCGATCCGTCCCAGTTAATTCCAGTGCTGTCAAACCGTCAAAGCACTTTGCACTTGCAAAATGAATAGTCCCTAATGACTGTTCAAGAACATAAAAAAGGTTCAAAATTAGTACAAAAATGTAAATCTAAATTACCAACAAAGAAAATGCAATTATTTTAGACATTTAAGTAAATTAAATACCTGTTCAATGTAACTGATGACACTCTCGTCCGTTAATTTGTTTCCATCCAAATCAGTAACGTGAAACACTGTACATGAAAAACGAGTTGAAACGGCACGAATTAGTACTTATTCAAAGGTAAAAAAGTTAATACTAGAGGAGATTTAAGCAAGCAGCTAATGTGCGCCTTGATATTTATTCCTACTAAAGAATAAATGATCTGCGTAACGTGCGCAGTGATGAGGTGCGCACTTTAGCAAAAGGCGAACTTCAGCAAAAAAAGGGGATGGGTTTCCATAAATTGCGCTCACCGTCCATAAACCACCGACCGTCGGACGAGATGTAAGCTTTTTTGATTGAAAGGTTCAGATCCGTAAGAACTTGTACCGCTTCCAGAAGTATTCCATGTTTTCTCGCACTATCAATCTGTTAAAACCCCAAAAAAATTGGACTAATTAAATTAAGCAAAAATGATTTTATACTAATAAACACTAAGTCAAAAAAATTGAAAATATTCCAGCAAATTGGAAGAAGGTGACATACCATAACGCGAGTGGAATTTGAACAACCGGCATTGTCGATCATGACCCTGTAAACAACAGTGATAGAGACTATTCAGAAATGGCCACTAATTAGGAATATTTTTTGAAATTTGAAAAGTTGAAAATTGACAAAAATAACTCAGTTGTAATAAGGAAAAGTCAATCGGAGAAGTAAAAACTTCTGGAAAGAGGAAGAGTCAGAGTAACGTGTAGAGGAGGAAAAATCAAATTTAAAAAATGGACTAAGGTGTGAAGTAAACATAATTTTCACTTAAAAACACTGATTATTCTTCTCAAATCATAATTAGATGAAAAATCTTACTGTTAAGTTGAATATTAAGAAAAGTCATTTCAAAAACACAAAAAAAGGAAAAACAGAGAGAGTAACACAAAATTTAACTGACCTTGGAGTAGTCATACGGAAAACAAGCTTTTCATATTCATCTAAATAAGCAGGCCACTCCATATTTCTCCTTTTCTTCAATTAATTTCCTCAAACTGAGAAAACTATTACAAAATCACAGTGATAGAGTTGAAGACGAGGTCAGTTTATAAAACCCCGTTTTGATATAAATCTCTGATAAATCTGAACCACAACGGACCCAAAAACAACTCCAAAAATCCCGTTTAGATCACGATAACTCAACTCTGAACAAGTCTTCTTCTTCTTCTTCCTCCCTCTTTGTTCTTCGTTCTCGCTTTCTTCTCTGTGTATTTGAATTTGTGGTGTTACCGTGTATTTCTATGATCTTTGTCTCTCTACAAAATCACCTTTCTCTCTCTAAAAAGAAGCGTTTTTTGGTTTGATTTGGTGGGTATTTACTTTCTCTCTCTACTCACTCACAAATTCCGCAAAGCACGCTTTGCTTACTTTCCCTCTCACTATCCTCAGTATTTATATATAAAAAATTCTAATTAATTACTTAATGTTTTTTACCTTTTTTTGTTTAATATTTTTGGGGGCAATGACTTTAAACAAAGCGTGGGTCGTGTTGCTCTTTCACATGCCGTGACTACTGCTTGCTCCCAATTACCTGCCGGCACTGACCTAATTTTTCAATGTCTTAATTCCCATTTTATTTCTTTTCTTTTTTAAAAATTTTTAGATTAGATTACACACAAAAAATAGTGAATTAATTTAAAATCCAAGTTGGACAAATACATTATGATATTCGTTTGATACCTATTTTTTGATTTAATCAACATTATTACAATAATGTAATTTTACTTATTAGATATTATAGTTTGAGACACTCCAATAATTTTCAGGTTTTTAGGTAGGGGCGAAGCCACAATGGTCTTAAGTGTAGTCAAATTGATTATCTTTTGTCAAAAAATTACAATATGTATATAAGTGACTATTATATTTTAGAGAGATATGATATATATTGAATACTCCTTACCAAAAAAAATTCACTTTTTAAAATTTAAACACCCTTGAAAAAATACATAACTTCGTCACTGTTAGTAAGATATGCATTTGCGATATTGTAACACTAAAATGGAAAGAAAATAAAACCCCATCTTAGTAACTAGATGGACTCCCATTTAAATGCTTAAATGTGAAATAAATTTAGTCTTGTACTGCATTTTAATAAATTGTCAAAACTAAAGATTATATAGAGGGAAACAATATATCATTTGCCTAATTTATTAATCCTTGTCGGGGTATTCTCCAGTGAAATATCATCTTCTTTTTCCCTTTTAATTAGGATATGTACAAAACAATTTTGCATTTTTCAATTAAAGTTCTTTTCCATTTTTATTAATAGTACTAAAGGTTTTCAAAAGGAACTTACAAATTTAATTCAATTTTACTTTAACACAAGTTCGAGCAAGAAAAAAGAACATTTAGAGCACGTTAGGACATAAGAATTTTTTCGCTTTTTTTCAAAAGCTTTTTGTAATTTTTCAACATCAATGTTTTGTCATAAAATTTGCATAGTTTGGAGTTTTTCGAAAATTCGAGAAACTTCTAAAATTTATTTTCAAAATTTTTACTCAGATCACTCGTAATATTTTAAAGATAACTAAAAATTTCTACCCTCAATGTACTCCTTGACTATATCTACATTTTTGTATGTTAGAAGTTAGTTAAACAACAATGGTTGTAGAGTAACTAGTTGATCAAATTTTAAGATTTGTTCTATAGTCCCAAAGAACAATTGATGTACATTGATACTAGTTGAAATACAATTTTCTTTTTGATCAAAAAAAATAAAAATTATATTTAAGTCCAAACATAACTCTAATTTTCAAATATCATTTTTACTTAAAAAGATTTTTTTTTTTTTGTAATTTTACATTTTTTATGTCCAAACGCCCACTTAAAAAGAAAAACAAGGAAGAATGACGTTTGGATCGAGAAAGACTCTTTTTGGGTGGTTCGAATGTCCAGCTCTGACGCCACGTAGACAGGTAAAAAAGGGGTACTTTGCGTGTTTTCCACTCAATAGAGTCCTCGTAGTTCTTTAAATCCTCGGTGATGTGTCAATACACGTGGCACAGTATTTATTTTCCTTCACATATTTTCCTTTTTTAATAAATATTTTTTTTGAATTTTGTTGGAGGAATGATTTGGTAAATTGGGGGCGATAATTAAGATGGCTTGTCAATTAAGTTGAGATCTGCCGACCAATATTATGACGTCCACACGTGACAATACCCCCGCTCTTTTTCGGCTTTTCTTTTGTCATGGTTTTCGGCCGGTCTTTTTTTTATTTTTCATTTTATCCCCCTTTCTACCTTCGTGTATATTTTATCGCCCCCTAAATTTATCACGGATTATTAGTTACAGCATTAAATTATTTGTAATTTTAATTATCCATTTCAAATAGGCTTTTTGAGAGTCATTATCCCACAGACATAAATGTGGCAATTTATATGGGCGCACACGTGGATTTTTCTGTATATATTGTATTTCTTTTAAAAATAAAAATATATTTTTACCTTTTTAAGTATGTTACTTTTTTAGATAATTTTCTCGAATATAATTTATAATAAAATTTGGATAAAATTACATTATTTAGTCAATATTTTTTTATTTGGCAAAAAAATAATAAAGTTTTAGTTAATCTTTTTTTTTTAATTTGACTTGAAAATAAAGATTTATACAATTGAAATAAATAGCCAAGGCATCTAATAGTTATAAAAATACATAATTTGAAATTAATTACTTTCGCAATAATTATTTATATAGCTCTAAATTATGGTGCTCTAAAAATATACTTAACATATTTCACATGAAAAAGTGAAAATACACAGTTGAAATAAATAGTCATTACATGTAAAGAAAAAATAAAAAGAGTGAACAATTGCAAGAATAACTTATTATTTCTAACGTACTTGTTGCTTTAAAAAATACTTATCACAAAAATGAAGGGTAAGGTTGCGTACGATATATACTTATGGTTCGGCCTTTCCCCGGACACAACGCATAGCGCGAGCTTAGTGCACCGGACTGGTCTTTTTTTAATTGCTCTAAAAATGTATCCATAGAGTAAGTTATTTCTTGCAATTGTACAGTCTTTTATTTCTTCTTTTGATGGAATGACTATTTATTTAAACTGTATATTTTTACTTCTTTCAATTAAAATCTGTAAAAATATTTTTGTATTATTAGGCACCATATTTTAGAGCTATATAAAAAATGACATCCAAGATAATTAATTTCAAACTATGTATTTTTGTAACTTTTTAGATGCCTTGGCTATTTATTTCAATTGTGTAAATCATTATTATAAGATAAACTTAAAAAACGATTAAATAAAACTTTATTATTTTTAGCCTAAATTATAACGTTCAATCCAGCCAGTTTGGGTTCATGCCGGGGCGTTCTACAACAGAAGCTGTATACCTTTTTAAGAGGTAGGTTGAATAGTACAGAAATAGGAAGAAAAACCTACACATGGTGTTTATTGACCTAGAGAAAACGTATGACAAGGTTTCTATAGAAGTTCTCTGGAGATGCTTGGAGGAAAAAGGCGTGTCGGTTCACCACATTATGGCGATTAACGACATGTATGATGGAGCAAGACTCAATTTAGGACAGCAGGAGGCGACTTCAAGGCTTTTGCATTTGTTATGGGGTTACACCAAGGTTCTGCGCTCAGTCTCTTGTTATTCGCCCTGGTGATGGATGCGTTAACACACTATATTCAAGGGGATGTGTCACGGTGCATGCTATTTGCCAATTACGTAGTTCTGATTGATGAGTCGCGAGCCAGTGTTAACACGAGGCTGGAGGCTTGGAGACAGGCTCTTGAATCTAAGGGTTTCAAGCTTAGCAGGACGAAGACGGAATACCTGTAGTGTAAGTTCAATGATGAGCAGGGTAAAGTGGGCGTGGATTTGAGGCTTTATCATAGGTCTTCCCGAGTAGATGCAGCTTCAACTACCTTGAATCGGTTATCCAGAGGAGGGAGAGATATTGACGAGTATGTCACACACCATATTGGGGTAGGATGGATGAACTGGAGGTTAGCATCTGTAGTATTATGTGAGAAGAGAGTGTCACTGATACTCAAAGTTAAGTTCTGTAGTATTATGTGACAAAAGAGTGTCACTGATACTCAAAGTTAAGTTCTACAAAGCGGTTGTTAGACCGGCCATGATATATGGGGCTGAGTATTAGCTGGTTAAGGAATCCCATATCCAGAAGATGAGGATAGAAAAAATGAGGATGTTGAGGTGGATGTGCGGGCATATTATGATGGATAATATTAGGAATGATGATATTCGGGAGAAGGTGTATGTGGCTCTCATGATGAAAAAATACGGGAAGCGAGGCTCAGATGGTTCAGGCATATTCAGAGGAGAAGCTTGGATGCTCCGATAAGGAGGTGTGAACGGCTGGTTGTGGATGGCATGGGAAGAGATAGAGGGCAGCCTAATAAGTATTGAGGGAGAGGTGATTAGGAAGGATATGGCGAAACTTCAGATTTCCGAGGACATGGAACTTGAAAGGAACACGTGGAGGTCGAGTATTAGGGTTGTAGGGTAGGAGGTAGTTGAGTCTTGGCTTATGTCATGAGTTTGTGAGTCTAGTATGGTAGGTATACTATTTTGCTTTTGCTTTGTATCGTTATTCTTGATTGCATGTTATTCCTATTTTTCAAATTATTTCTATATGTTGTTACTGATATTGTCCCCTTTTGTCTTTTTGTTTTCTTGAGCCGAGCGTTTTTCGAAACAGTCTCTCTACTCCTTCGATGTAGGGGTAAGGTCTGCGTATACACTACCCTCCCCAGATTCCATTAGTGAGATTTTATTGGATCGTTATACATAAATTGTTACAATTCTCTTAACTAAGGAAACTTTTACCCGAGTGGTATGAAAAATGTTTAAAACATTCACTACTAGAAATTCGAGAAAAAGCTACCGCCAAAAGCGACCAAAGTTGGTCGTTTTTTGGCTAAAAAAGTGACCAAAAAGCGACCAAAGTTGTATGGTAGCTATATTGATGGTCCTTTTTATTTAGGGACCAAAGAAGGTCACAAATTAGCGACCAACTTTGGTCTCTACTCTAAATGGACCCATTTTTTCGGATGTTGACTAAAGAGACCAACTTTGGTCGCTATATTACTTTAATAATATAAATTTTGCGATCAAAGTTGGTCTCTAAATAAAGAAAATATTATTTATTTATTTATTATTAATCGTTAAAAAGCGACCAACTTTGTTCTCTAATCCAAAAATTATATTTTAAAATATGGAAACTAGAGACAATTATTGGTCGCTATTTTATTCAATTATTTATTTATTTTATTAGTTTAGCGACCACCTTTGGTCCCTAATTACATGGATTTAATTTGATTTTTAAAAAATAGCGACCAAATTTGGTCTCTATATTAGCAGATTTTTTTTAATGAGATAGCGACCAACGTTGGTCGCTTTTTTAAGAAATCTGGGAAAATAGCGACCAAAGTTGGTCGCTATTTTCCAGGAATTTTTTTTTAACTTGAAAATTGACCAAATAGAGACCAAATTTGCTCGCTTTTCTGTGTATTATATTGGCAGAAACTGCCTGTATTGGCAGCTACACCATCTGCCAGTCACACTAAAACCCTAACAAGCAACAACAACAACAATTCAAACAACGATTATAATAGTAATACCAAATAATAGCCCAACAACAACACAAATATAACTTTAAAAGCTACATTAAAACCAAGAAAGTGTTAATTTCGATATAACTACCAATGGAAAACATTCAAACTACCAAGCTATTATGTTAACTCTTATTACAACCCAATGGAAAACAAATTAAATTTGTCTAGTTAAAATAGTCAACAATTCATTAATTGTTTGGTACATCAATATCATCATTGTCTAATGAACTTTCATCATCATCATCACGGTATTGAGAAGGGTCTACTTGTCGATGAAGGGAAGAATGATCACGGGGAGGACGGGAGGAACGGCCACTTGGAAGACGTGACAAACGAGCACGGGGATGGGCAGCCTCTGGCGATAATGGACGAGACCGGGGAATTGAAAAAGGTCTAGCTAGGAGATTTTTTATTTGTTGTTGCATGTTCAGGCACTGAATGACCGCGCCAACATACTTAGCATCTCTAAGCTTTTCTCTTTTCTTGGACTCTTCTAGCTCATATGTGAGCTTTGACACAGTCTCCCGCATAGAGGAGAGGCTCTCCCCATCAAGTTGCTCAGCTTGCGAGGAAGTCCATATTCCTGGAGTTCCACACCAATAGTGATGGAATGTCTTTGTCGGAAGGTCGTATACCTTCCCGCATTTTGTACCGCATGCTGCCTGTATCCATAGTCTTTCAATATCCTCGGCCGAAAGTTGGAATGGCTCACCCGACTCACTATGTGGCTGGCTCCGTATGAATTCATCAGCTTCAACTCTGAAGCGATCCTATAAGAAAAAGTAAATTGAATTAGTACTTCAAAATTTATATAAAAGTAAATGAAAATATTTAATGAAAAGTGAAAACTTACATGTACATTCGAGGCACGTCCCTCCACCCACCTTTCGTCATTCGTTTTTTTCTTCTTCTTCACAATATGAGTCTCCTTGAATAGCTCATCTTGGTTCATCGGACGGTCCAACTTCTTTTCCTGAAACTCATAAATTCTAATTAATAAATAGAATAGATATACTTTGAAAATTAAAATATATTAGGCAATTACGTACCATTTTTCTTTTTATTTTCCCCTGGCTGACCGCACCTCCAGTGTGCAAGGATCCTCCCTTCTCAGATGCCTGAGCTTTCTTCCCCTTTTCGCTCTTCTATAAGAACTTTGAAGTAAGCCATTGCCTTTGCAAATCATCCCAATACTCCTGAAGCAACCAGCCAGGCTTCTGGTTCAGCTGTCTAGCTATGGATAAAGCATGCGATAACCGCTTGCGAGCTTTGAGATTAAAATTTGCAGCCACGTCCGCGCTATACTGGTGTTCCCATACACACTTGCTTTGTATTTCAAAAGTTAAATATTATATGGAAATATCCTAAATATAAATAATTATACTGCATAAAAGAACATTTATACCTTAAATTCATTGAAAATTGCCTCCTTCAGTGAGAATGGGAATTCACGCCAAAACGTATAAGGGGAATCATAAAGCTTTCTAGTTGCTTTGGTGATTATCCTCGTAGTAATATTACTCGGGAAGAACCTACAATTTAATAAATAAAATAAATTAATATCTTAGTAAAAATTGTACAAAATAATAAACATAAAAATAACAAATAACTCTTACCCATCACCCTCAGGGACTATCATGATCCTGCCATACTGATCATAATTCACCTCCTCACCAACAGCACCAGCAGCATCAGCATCATCATCGTCCGAAACATATGTATCAGAGGCATGTGTGGATGGAGTAGGGGGGTCAGAGCTACTATCCCGCAAGCGAAGGCCTCCAATAGGTGGATTCGCTGATGACGATAGATGTGATCCCTGTGACTGCGATTTAGCTGCACGGATCACAAGTGGCTGTCATACTGACTGCTGAGACCTGAGTGGCTATGACCCGACTAAGCCGTGAGACTGATGGATTTGATCCTTGTGGCTGTGAAATGGATCGATGTGATCCATGTGATGCTGCTGGGTGGGATGCACGTGGCTGTGACGCAGGTGGACTATATGTCGGCTGCGCAGTTCGATGGCCCTGTGAAGAAACACCCGGGGTCTGCACAAAGCTGTAGGGCTGGTGATGTTGTGGCAGCTCAGTATAGCCATGGGGTAGAGGCTATGGCATAGTGACAGGAAAATCAGAAGAGTGTGGAAAAGATTGATAAGTATTATCTTCTACCCTCCTCTTTTGCTTCCTAGCCTTTTCTTTTCCCCGAGAACCACTACCTTCACTGTTACCTCGACCTTTGCATGTCATCTGCATAATATAATACATAATTTAGATTGAAACATATAAGGAAACTATCTATAAACAATAGGTATCGAAGAAACCAACTTTTTAAAGCTCATCGACGTATTCTTCATCGTCAGAGAATTCTTCTTCCTCGTCAAGGAATTCTTCTTCCTCACTAGTTTGAGCTTCATCAGTTGATTCTTCTTCCTCGTTTTCTATAATTCTTACTTCATTTATATCAACTTCTTCCAATATGTGTTCAGGATGTTACAGATCATTTTCTAAAAGTCTGTCCACTATTTCGTGAACATTGGAGATGTCGTTTTGATATGCAACATCCAACACATTCTTGACTTCCACCCTACCTACAGCCTTAGTTTTGATTACATCCCACCAATCGGCCTTATTCCGCCGAAATGGATAAGGAGCATAATACACTTGCCTAACATTATGTGCAATTATGAAAGGATCGTATCGATCATACTCCCTCGTATGATTAACCTCAATTATGTTGTATTGATTTTGAACTCTCGTACCTCTTATTGGATTTGGGTCAAACCACTTGCATCTAAAGAGAATAATTTTCTTAAATGGCCTACCTGAATATTCTAGTTCTGTTATTTCTTTGAGCACACCATAATAATCAATATCTCCAACTTGGTTGCTTTCACCACCTTGAACTCACACCCCACTGTTGTTGCTTTTTTTATTTTTAGAGCAACCCTTTCTATGAAAGTTATAACCATTCACAACGTACTTGGAATATGTTGTGACCTCAACCCCATGTCCCCAAGATATATCTTTCAAAATTTGATTTACACCATTATTTGGATCATTTACTAAATATTGTTAACAAAATTCATAAGTTAGCATATTTTTCAAACATTGTTTACCTACATAGTGTTAGAATATTTTAAGGATCTACATACAAACTGCTTGAACCACCTAGGAAATGACGTATATACAGCATCTTCGCCAAATTTACACACGAAGTGACTGTGACACATCAAATATTTTTCGTAGTTGCATTGAGATGTAATCACAGTAAATTTGTTATTTTGATAACTATTAAATCAATACTTACTTGAGAAATGGTACTACTTCGGGACAATTTACAACACATGAATTGTAGCTGACTTGAACTCCATCTCACTCAATCTTCTCTTTCTACCATCCTTAGAACATGGGCCTGGTTGATTGAATGTGGTCATAGGCAGATATAATGGATCATTCGTAAGGTCGACCGTGTGCCTGTTGGGCCTATTCCTAGCACATGGCACATTGCTCTCAAAATAATAAGAACAAAAATAAGAAGTTATCTTTGCAAGATAAGCTTCGCATATAGATCCTTCCATTCTATTCCTCTGCTTAACAAATTGTTTGCATTTGCCAATTGTCCTGCATAATTTCGGGTTAGCCAAGAACATTCAAATAAAACAAAAAATTATATATGGACAATAGTATTAACTCTCAAAGGGATACATCCATCTGCATTGAACAGGCCCTCCAAGTCGTGCCTCGTGTACAATGTGGATTGGAAGGTGTTCCATCACATAAAAAACCCTACATGGAAATATCTTTTCCATCTTACCCGAAGTTACACGAATGTTCTGATTCATCTGGCGTAGGTTTTCTTCCCTTAATGTGGAAGAACACAAGTCTTTGAAAAGCAAACTAGTCTCAGTGATGGGTTTCCAGATTCATTCAGGCAAACCAGAAAACGCAATAGGCACTAGGGTCTCCATGAAAACATGACCGTCATGACTTTTCAAATGGCTCAACTTCCCTACTTCCATATCAACTTTTTTTCTCAAAATTTGACGCATAACTCTCAGGCATCTTCAATTTCATTACCCAATCACAAATCTGCCGCATTTCCTACAAAGTGAATGTGTAACTTGCTTTGGGCTTGAATAAATTACAATTGTTTGTTGTTTGCAAGTGTAATTCAGGCCGCCTGCAATATTCTTGTAAGTCCAGTCTAGCCTTCGAGTTATCCTTTGTCTTACCTTTAACATCCATCACTGTGTTGAACAAATTGTCAAAATAGTTCTACTCAATATGCATGACATCAAGGTTGTGATGGAGAAGATTATCCTTCCAATAAGGCAACTCCCAAAATATACTCTGTTTGGTCCAATTATGAGAAACACCGTATCCGGGGAATCTGTGCAGTGAAACTTCAGTAACTTTACTGTAGTTCTGGACCCTTTCCCAAATTTGCTCACATGAATACATCGGAGGTGGATAATCATACTCCACTTTGTTCTTTTTGAAAGCATTTTTCATCCTTCTAAACTCATGACCCTCAGGCAAGAATTGACGACGACAATCAAACCATGATTGCTTTCGGCCATGTTTTAAAGTGTACGCTTTACTATTTTTCATGCAGTAAGGACAAGCTAGCTTCCCAGCAGTCATCCACCCAGACAACATTCCATGCGCATGAAAATCATTAATTGTCCACATTAAATTAGCACGTAAATTGAAATTCTGCTTGGTTGATATGTCATATGTTTCAACACCATCGTACCACAATTGTTTTATCTCATCAATCAAAGGTTGCAAATATACATCAATCAACATTTCAGATTACGTGGACCAGGATTAATACAATTTAAGAATATATATAGACTAGTCATACACAACTCGGGTGGTAGATTATAAGGTGTAAGAAAGACAGGCCAACATGAATACGGTGTCGCAGATACAGAAAAAGGCGTGAAGCCATCCGTATACAGACCTAACCGAATGTTCCTTGGTTCACTAGCAAAATCTGGATATGTCCTATCAAAGTGCTTCAAAGCTTCTCCATCTGAAGAATGGAACATAACACCAGGTGGTCTTCTATTTCAAAGTGACATCTCATATGAGGAGCAGGACTCATCGAAGTATATAACCTCATTAGCCTAGTTATAATAGGTAAATAATGCATCATCTTGATAGCGACCATCTTCCCACTGGAAAGCTTCTTGAAACGAGGCTTTCCGCAAAATTACAACAACTTAAATTTGCATCATCTTTATAATATATCATGCAAGCATCTTCACAACAATCAATTCTCATTGATAAAAGTCCTAAAGGAGAAACTAATCTCTTTGCCTAATAGAAATCACCAGGTAATTCGATTTCCTCATCAACTAGTTCACGCATAAGGTCAATGAAAGAATCCATGGCTACTTGAGAAATATTCCAATCAGATTTGATGCTTAGTAATCTAACTGCAACAGACAACTCAGAGTGAGGACGTCCTTTACGTAGTGGACGACTAGCTTACTCTAACTGTTTATAAAAATTTCTTGCTTCATCATTAGGAGTTTGTTCAACATTTTCGTTGGGCTCACCCCTAAAGTGCATTCCAAAAGCATTCGCAACCATATCATGCATTCTGGAATCACTATTTCTATTCTCCCTCGACCTACTACTTTCACCAACAACCAAGTTATGAAATATCCCATGGCTACCATCTATCTTTTCATGATTAGTCCACACAAAGTAATTCACAATTAACCCCTTCCTATAAAAAAGAACCTTAACTTCCTCCGGTTTTACAAACTTCATACTGTCGCACTTAACACAAGGGCACCTAATTACTCTTTATTTTATGTATGGCAGAAGTGATATTGCATGTCTGATAAAGTCCTCAACCCCATCTACAAAATTCTCCGGCAATCCTCATCGATTAGGATAATTCCTATTGTACATCCAAGAACGACGTTCCATCTATTTAAATAAATCAAGAACAAATTAAATTAGTTAATTCATATCCTAAAAGTTCAATTCATTAACTAAAAGTTCAATTCATATCCAAAAAGTTTAATACACTAATTTTAGTTCTCTTATGAACCATAAATTCATAATTTAAGGTAGTTCCTAATTTCTACCTTAATTCATAATTTATACAAAACCTTAATACTAAGTAGACAAAAACACTAATCAATTACATAAAATTGTATAGCAAAAATTATAAATTAAAAAGCTAATAAGGTAGGTTACTAACCTTGGTAGATGAAAAATAGAATTAAAAAGCTTTTCAAATGGTGCTACGGTGGACAATGGCAGCAGCAGTGGTGACACAACGATTTCAACAGCGGCGAATCGGAGAGGGAGGACTTCAACTGCGGTGGTTCCGGCGGTGGTGGCACGAGGTCACAATGGTGGCACTGGGTGGGAGGATTGATTTGTGTGAGGGAAATAGAGAAGGGGAGTAGCGAGATTTTGGGGAAATTTGGAAATGAAAATAAGGCTTTGGGAGGGGAAACCAGATTTTGAGATCTGGTATTAAAAAAAGCGACCAATTTTGTTCGCTAATTTGGCAGCTATATAAGTATTGACTGTTTGGCCAAATTAGCGACCGAAGTTGGTCGCTATGTTAGACCGTCTAACCAAAAAAGCGACCAACTTTGGTCGCTATATTTTAAAATAAATAAATAAAATATTTTTTCTACTTAAATATATATATATATATATATATATATATATATATATATATATATATATATATATATATATATATATATATATATATATATATATATATATTACATACTACTACAGCGACCAAAGTTGGTCAAACGGTCAAATATAGCGACCAACTGTGGTCGCTAATTTGGTCAAATAGTCAATATTAGCTATATATATATATATATATATATATATATATATATATATATATATATACTGAATTAAAATCCTAATACACTTATATTTAGTGCACAGTATAGTGTAAGAACATATATTATATATGTATATAAGCTGTATTCGATACGGTATTACCTAATACACTTACACTTAGTGCATAGTATAGCATAAGAACATATATTATATATAAATATCAGCTTATATATATACGGTATTACCTAATGCACTTATACTTAGTGCATAGTATAGCGTAAGTATATATATATATATATATATATATATATATATATATATAGCTGTATTCGATACGGTATTACCTAATACACTTATACTTAGTGCCTAGTATAATTATAAGTACATATATTATGTATATACTAGTGTACGTACCCGTGCGATGCACGGTTATAGGGCAGATACAATTGTTTGTGTTATTTAGACAGGTATAAGATTAATAAAAAAGTTCAACAACGAACAAATTATTTATACTTCTTTCAAGTATTTAACAGGATCATAAGATAAGAAAATAGTAATGTCAATTTGATTGAGTGGATTCAACATATTAACAATTCATATTGTTTTCATGTATTGTGTAACGAAGGTCTACATGATCATAGCAATATTATAAAATATGCATTGTGAGCGATGAACTATTTGCAACAACCCTATCTATCAATGACCATTTCCAAAATCTCTGAAAGACCATATTTCAACCTGCGTGGCTAAGAAAAACCGTGAAAAGAATTAAAAATATGATTGGAAAAAAGTGTTATGCATTTCACATCCCCATCTTGCAGTATCTTCATATATCACTGTTGTTGGATTGAATGTAGAGGATGTTATTTATAGACGACCATTAACCGCTTGATAAGTAATGTGTGTATTCATGTTTTTCCTCTTTTAAGACATTGGATATGTCGTAAACGTTGCATTTTTTTAAAGAATAAGTTATTTTTATTCCATGATGTTATTTATTTTATCTAATACTCTTAAGAAAAAAAAAGAGTAAAATGGTAGGTAATGTTTAAAAGAAATAACAAACTTTCATTAATTAAAAAATTTATAGGTAGTCGTACAGACGATTTTCCCACTCAACTTCAAATTTAATAATATAAACCCAAAAAGGTTCACTTGGCCAAACCTCGTGATAAATGTCAGTTAAAATAGTACCTAAAGGTTGTCCAAGTGAATAGACTAAAATTATTAAAGCTTCCCAACCAGATAGTATAATTTTGTCTATAGTATCAATTAATTTATCTCGAATAACCTGATAATTTACAATATGTACATCAATTGCAAGCCTAAGCTCTCTAAATTTCTTTTCTTTTTCTCTTCGTTCCGCCCTTCGATCTCTTATCATTTTTTGTATCACCCTTGGTATTTTTCTGATAACTTCACGCTTTGAGTCTGAAGCATTATATGAATAAAAGCTGTGATGGCGTACCCTTTTACGTTGTCCCCTTCGTTGAAATTGAGTAGTCAGAGTTGGAGTAATTTGAACGTGTCCTTGTTCATCCATATCTAAAACAAGACTAAAAAACAATAAGAATAGCTATAACATGTCAATGTCATAACATAGTATATTCATATTATTTGAATATTTTTATGGATTTATACAATGATTTGAAAATACATTCTTAAGTAAATGAAGGACAAACATCAGTAGTGCGTATAAATGTTTCTTCGTTTAGAATCGACAGGCAATAAAAATAAACAAAGAAGATGTATTTGAATTGTGGCTTATGTTGGGCGGACTCTCCAAAATATTATTGTACTTGTGTTGTTCGACTAAAAATACACAACTTTTTTAGAATCCGTCACGCATATAATAATATTTTCAGAGAATCTAAGGATCATAGATTGTGGCTCTTGTATAAAATGGGGCAAAGTTTTTAAATTGACTCCTAATGCAGCTGTCAGCTCTTGCATATTATTTCTGCTTATGTTGAAGTGATCAGGTTTTCAAATTGTTTGGTTTTCAAGAATTTCGTTGATTGAAGATACCCATGGTAGCCTCAGATCAGCGACTGGAACATATATATATATATATATATATATATATATATATATATATATATATATATATATATATTCGACTCGGTATTATCTAATACGCTTATTCTTAGTGCATAGTATAACGTAAGTACATATATTATATATATATAAGCTGTATTCGATACAGTATTACCTAATACACTTATACTTAGTGCATAGTATAGCGTAATTGAGTACTTATATTGTGTATATAGATACACACGCCCGCTTCGTAGTACTATTCATCCCATGTATTACGAAGGTATTAACTACTTACATTTATATTATTTACATAGTAAATACAAAAATGATTCTTAATTTTGACCATATAGAGACCAACTTTGATCACTAACTTTAAATTAATTTAATTTTGCGACCAAAGTTGGTCACTAACTGTACATGAATTTAATTTAGAGACCAAATTTGGTCACTTAAATTTAATCAGATTTATTTATATTTTATATAATATTTTTAAAAAATAAAAATTGTTTAACATTGGAACTGGGTCCCACATTGGGTCCCGCTTTAGCGACCAAACTTGGTCGTTAATTTCTTATCCTTCAGTTAGCGACCAACTTTGGTCGCAAGTTTTAAATTATATATATTTATACTCTATAAGTTTTATAGAATAATAATAAAATTACTAGAAAAACTTTTGTGGGTCCCACTATTGCGACCAATATTGGTCGCTAAACTCAGAATATTTTTGACCAAGCTAGTCTGACCAGTCCAGTCAACAGTTTGACTAACTTTGCGTCCAAATAGCGACCAATTGCAGTCGCTAAATTATTTCAAATGTTTTCTTTTTAATTATTTTTGTAAGTTTGGCGATCAATTTTGGTCGCTTTTTCAACAGGCCAAATTTGATCGCTATTTTTTGATCGTTTTTTGACCGAATTCTAGTAGTGTTTTTATCCTTAACTTTTGTTTTGTTTAGTGACCTACATAGTAGGTTATATTGGTCCTCTCATAAAAAGTGATATTTATTCTTTTTAAATTATCTAATATTGGATTCCTCTTCCGTTAATTGGATGCATGTCAAGGCACACAATATTCTTAATCTTTTGTGCTTGGAAAATTTTTGACTGAATGCTTCAACTTAAATAAATCGTCATTTGCAGAATACAACTAAATTCTAAATGATATTTTGTTTTTATCAAAATGAAGCTTCTGATAAAAAAAAAGAAAATCAGAATGAAGCCAGTAACATATATCAAAAAAAGGAAATTTTGATCAACGTTATTTTCAAAATTGTTGGTCTTTACGAAATTGTGTGTGTGTATGTTCAAATAACATTGATTCTCCAAAAATTAGAATAGAAGGAACATCTTATAATATCGTTGTGAAAAGATATCAACTTTCTAAAATCAACTCATTGCTTAACAATCATCTAAAATAAGCGTAATGAGATTTCTTACCCGTTATTGCAGTTAAATTATTTTGTAATCAAATGGTTAACATGACATTTAATTTGTTTCCTTTTTCTGCACTAATTTTACATTCAAACTCATTTTTCATAGGTCTAGGTTTCTAAGAAAGGATGTTAACTAGTTTGTGATTTTATTACAATTTCTAGATTTGGTTTACTCGTATGCCTTAATTGCTTACACATTAAAAAGGTTTTCAAAACAGTGATTTTTTGGTAAGTGATTACTTATAAACATGTCAATCTTTTGAATAATTATACAGAGATTCCTTCTTTTTGAAGGTTCCAACATTTAACCTCAATTTTAGCAAAAATAATCGAGCTTGTTTTCTAGTTCTTTATTTATTTATTTATTTATTTTGTCTTTGTTGGTTTTATTTAATTTATTAAAAGACTTATCTAAATTAAATTGGTCCATCTTTTCATGATCTTCATATATTTACATGGAAATAGAACATCACCAACTATATTGGTTATCAACTCTATTCTCGAATGAGTGCTAGAAGAGGAAAAAGATGTAAGCCCCCCTCCCTAGGGCAGAACACATGTACGGTACCCCGTATCCCTGATACAGGATCCTGTCGGAAAACAACTCAAATACATCTCAAACTAAGAACCATGCCATCACGGGGTAACCCGCACACCCTAATTAAGAAGGCAGTGCATAAACAATGCGAAATCTCAAATCAAAATTGATCTCTGACATCTTACACCCATGACCACGGGTCATGCAGAAGAAGTAAGGTCAACAAAAGGTTCAACAACAAGTTGAACTGGGACTCAGGCTATGCGCCTTCGCCATCAAAAATTACAAGTTGAACTCGGACTCAGGTTATGCGTCTTCGCCATCAAAAATTACAAGTTCAACTACAAGTTGAACTCGGACTCACGCTATGCGCCTACAAGTTCAACTACAAGTTGAAATGGGACTCAGGCTATGCGCCATCGCCATTGAAAATTACAAGTTGAACTGGGACTCAGGCTATGCGCTTTCGCCATAAAAAATTACAAGTTCAACTACAAGTTGAACTAGGACTTAGGCTATGCGCCTTCGCCATCAAAAATTACAAGTTCAACTATAAGTTCGATTGGGACTCGGGTTATGTGCTTTCGCCATCAAAAATTACAAGTTACTCAAAGACTTAGGCCACGCACCTTCACCAAAAAATCCAACGTGTTCGACTTCGCTCGAGCCATGCGGCTAGACGCCTACGCCCTCAAATCTAACGACTCAGGCCAAATGCCTTCCTCATCAAACTCGGCAAAACCTGGCCAATAGCAAATCGGGCGCAAGTCAAGCACCCTCGCGACTCAAGTAAGTAGGGGCCACGTAAAGTTCGGCCCAGGTCAAACTACAAGGCCGCATGTTTTACCATCACGGTCAGTAGTTCGATGGTGCCCGAATCAGGACTAAGGCTAAGTGCCGCTATCGCCAATGAACGGCTATAACTCACCCACACCGAGTCGAATA
The DNA here is from genome assembly GCA_034376525.1 of Nicotiana benthamiana. Lineage (NCBI taxonomy): Eukaryota > Viridiplantae > Streptophyta > Magnoliopsida > Solanales > Solanaceae > Nicotiana > Nicotiana benthamiana. The sequence continues at coordinate 171,941,608 of CM067339.1, forward strand.
AGCATTAAGGCTAAGTGCTGTTATCGCCAAATAACGGCTATAACTCTCCCATACCGAGTCAAAGAAGCAAGACCATTAATAACCGAAAACCAACACGCCTACCAGAGTCGTACTCTAAGGCAAAACCACCCCTTGAGCGCATGCAATAGAAAATTTTAAAGGAAAAGAAGGGAAGACACAAAATAAGCACAAGACAGGAATGGCAAAAGTAAGCTTATATATATTTATAAAGTCATGTACGGGCAACGCCCGCTTACACTCGGCCGAGGTAGATCTGTACAATGAAAAAGAAAAAGAAAAATCAAAAGATATTCAAATGCCAAATGGCAAACAAAATAAAAAATACATCAAATATATTCACTCAGCGTCACCTGCACCACCATTAGCACCATCATCAGCCCCCAGCATCGCTGGGTCAAAACAACAGTCAAAACAAGCTTCACGAGCTTTATGACGAGGTGCCTCGAAAGCAGCTTCGGGCACGATGCCGGCCCCCCAAAGTTCTTATATACATCACGTTAGGCCTCAGCAAACGTCTAGAGCTCATGAGCCTGGTTGGAAGAGGCGGCGTGGTCCCTTAGGCGCTGATTCTCCCCCTCCAAGGCCGTGATCCGATCTGTCATGGCTTGGGCGTCCCGCTCATAGACACCAATGCGGTCCTCTAGTCCTGCATCTCTAAAAGCCGCGACAGCTCTCTCCATGTCCCACTACCTTTCATGAACTCGGATCGCTGCCTCCAACGCCCTAGCCCTCAATGAGGCATCCCTTGCTTGTAGCCTCAAAGCAGCGACCTCGTTCTCCAATGCAACCACCTTCCCATTCAAGGTCTCATAGGCCTCTGCCGCCATAGCCTGACTCTGGCGTTACTTCTCAACTGCAGCCCTCTTTTCGGCCTCGATCTCCTCGTCTTTCTGACGAAGCTGTTCCTCGAGGGCACGTATCCTGTCAAGTGTATGCTGCATCTGAAGCTCTTGCCTCGCCAGCTCCTCGACCAAGGCCCAATTACGGGGGTCATTCCTCAGGCGCTTGCATATATCGCCGCACCGATCTCGGTAGCGACAGTATTTCTCCAACGCCCGCAAAAAGATCCCCGTGCGAACGTTGGCTCGATGGATGCCCTCCACCTCTAAGACTGCAAAGCAAAGACAACGATTAAAGTAAAAATAAACTAAGGCAAGAAGAATGCAGAATAAGGTCATCATACGTACCGTAAGGCCCATCACAGCCACCTGTTTCATCAGTATGACGTCCATAACGTCCCTCAACGACGCGTTTTCCGCCTCTGAGCATAACAACTCGAACAACGGCACCGAGCTGTTCCCTTGAAGCAAAAGGTTCTACTCATTGAGTTTGTGAGGCCTTCGTGGAACAAACGATGTCCTCTGGGTCCAAGTCAAACTCGGACTCGTATGTCACTACCCAAACCCTGGTCGTGATGGCGCCAAACACCTTGTAAGGTAAGCCCGACCATATAATTAATCCCAGTCGAAAGCAATGGCTAAATTACCAATTTATGACAGAATTTCAGTTTAATACTCAAAGGGAATACTTCGGAAAAACATAAACAACAATTATACAGACCAAAAGATCCGCTGTCACAAGTCTGAGCCTCTAAATACATTGAGTAGAGACCAAAATACAGTAAAGTCTAGACATAGAAGCAAAAGATAAATTAAATGAGACATCAGGTTCTGCGGACGCCAACAACTACCTTGATAACTCGGGGATGGGACTAGACAACATCAACTAAGCACGGCTACGCCTCCGGGATCCCTGTATCTACACACAAGGTGCATGGAGTAGGGGGTGAGCCTACCAACTTAATGAGTAATAGCAATAACTAATAACTGAATGTAAGAAAACCAGTAAAGTACTACACAATTCTAGTAGAGTATTTCCTTTTCCGTCTGACCAGTCACTAACACTGCTGCGGCGCGCAGCCCGATCCAATACCATGTATATATATATATATATATATATATATATATATATATATATATATATAAATATATATATATATATATATATATATATACTGCTGCAGTGCGCATTCCGATCCAATACATCATATATATAATGCTGCGGCTCGCAACCCGATCTAATAGATATAACTGGTTGCGCTCACTGGGGGTGTGTACAGACTCCGGAGGGGCTCCTTCAGCCCAAGCGCTAAAATACTGCGCCGTGCATTCTGATCCATATATCACTACGACATGCAGTCCAATCCATATAACATACTACTGCGGTGTGCAGTCCGATCCAATACATATATATGTATATACTGCTGCGGCGTGCAGTCCAATCCATATATATATATATATATATATATATATATATATATATATATATATATCAAATAGCCTTACTACGGGGTCATCGACCCCACTCAGTCAATATAAACTTGGCCTCTCGGGCCCACTTAGTTAAGACAGGGTATTCAACCCTAGGTATTGCTCATTTAGAGTGTAGATTACAAAGTTTGATTCATTTCTTTACTTACAGTCAAGGTCAGGACAGACAATATGTGTCCAATAGGTAAAGTGAGGTCAACTGCTCAACATGCTCCCTAGGAGTTCTACAGATCGGCACAAGGCCCCAAACATGGCTACTAGCCCAAAATATACGAGTACAAGCTCAGTCTCAGTCATGAAGTACAGTAAATCATCAATCGGGATGGACCAAGTCCGAGTCCCCAGTGGTTACATTACCACGCTCATCACAAGACGTATATCTCACCATAACATAACACCACATAGTGCAGATACGGGGTTTCCAACCCTCAGTATATCATTCATAACCATTACTCACCTTGAACCGGCCAAAATCCTAACTCGCATTCCGCTTTCCTCGCGTATCGACCACCTCGAGTGTAGAATCCGGTCAAAACCACAAGTAATATGTTATAATAGGCTCATGGAACATGACCCAATAGAAAGGACTCAAAAAACACCCAAAAATATGAAGTTGGCAAAACCCGAGCCTCAGGCACATTTCTCGAAAAATTACCAAATTCACATTTTCGGAATCCCCGTCTGGCCACGAGTCCATACATATCAAATTTACAAGAATCGGAGTCCATTTGACCCTTTAAATCCACTCTTTAAGGTTCACTTGGGTTTCAAGCCCTAACCACTGTTTTTGACATTAACGACCTTGGTTTCTTTGTGTTTAATCCATGATTTTACAATATAATGACATACTATAGGTCCAAGACTTCTTACTTGATGAATCTCCTAAAAAACCTCTCCAAAAATCGCCCACAATCGCCTTAGCTCGAAGTCCAAATGTTCTTCCCTTTTAAAATTTGAAAACCTACCGTTCATTAACTCCATCCCGACTTTCGCTTACGCGGACAAATTACCTCTTCCTCGGTCTTCGCGTTTGTGGCACACGATCGCTTATGCGATCCTAGACCGCTTCTGCGGTCCAATATTTGCTTCAGCGGTAACCGCCTGCGCGGCCTTCTACCCGCTTCCGCGATCCCAAGTCTCCCCTCAGGACTCGCTTACGCAGCTCACCAGTCGAGTTCGCGACCACCGCTTAAGCGGTTTCTTCCGCAAAAGCGGAAATACCAGAAGAATTATGCTGCATTTTTTAAATAAATTCCAAAACTTCCGATTACCCATACGGAAACACCCAGAGGCCCCCGGGACCTCGACCAAAGATACCCACACGACTTATTACCTCATTCAAACATGCTTGGGTCATAAAAACACCAACATTAACATCAATATCACCAAAAATCCTTGAATTTCATTCTAAGATAAACTATAACATTCCAAATTCGTATTCGATCCAAAACTCCACCAAACGATGTCCGAATGACCTGAAAATTTGGAGGCATATCTAAAATCACCAAACGAAGCTACTCCATCTCTCGAATTCCATTCTGACCCTCGGATTAAAATCTCACCTAACAACCGGATTTCACCAAAATTCGAACTTAGCCAATTCAAGCCTAATTCTACACCGGACCTCCAGATTAAATTCCGATTTTTCTCCCGAGTCACAATTCACCATCCGAAACTAGTTGAATCATCGAAAATCTATTCCGAGTCCTATAACTCATAAGTCAACGTACGGTTGACTTTTTCCAACTTAGCTTTTCTTAAAGAGACATGTTGGTTTCATTTCTAACCAAATTCAATCCCACACATCTCAAACTCATCGAACACATACATCAACATACGGGGAAGCATAATACGGGGATAACAGGGCTGAAATACAAAAGATGATGGGTCGGGTCATCACATCGTATTCACCTCCTGCAGCGCCCCTTCCTCCTTTTGCCGCCGATGGAACAGAGCCATCTACCGCAGCTACCGAAGGAGCATCGATTTTCCAAGAAAATCAGCCGCTGAAGAACTACCTCTCATCTCAGCGACTGGAACAATCAATTGGGTCGCCAAAGCGACAGTATCATCATGGCCTGATCTAACCGGGCAACCCTCACTGTTTGTCCGCACTCATGGGGGCCCCACAACCACACTCCTCTCCGCATCCGATGGGAGAGAGTCCAAATTTATCACCACAGGAGGAGCCAATATAATGCAACCCTCCGCCTAACCAACGACCATTCCTCTTCCTTCTCCTCCTTCTCGTTTGAGGGCGACTCCGCCCTAGAATGCACTACCCCCGATGGCCCTTCGGTCTGAAGTACGGTCCGTGTTGGGGAAGGTGCTGCAAAAGATTCAACCAAAGTTGCCCTCGGTACTGGGCGCGGTATCGGTGTTGCAAGACGAGCAGTTGCACACGGCTGACGGAAGTCTAGCTGAGGAGCCCTGACGCGGAATGCCCTCCCCCATCATAAAAAAAAAGTTGGTAAATAGAGTTGGAAACAAGAACAAAATAGAAGGAGAAGTCAAATCCTCACCAGGTGCAGTCCTACGGCCATGGCTCTCACAGAAAGACGTCAAAGTGTGTATCCCCACTGTATGCGGAAGCACGTACTCCACCTACTCAAGTATCCCATGCAGCGGAGCCGGCGGTGAGCTGTCGGCTACAAAATTAATACAAGTTAACACTTACGAGCACAAGACGTAAGGAGGTATAAAAAGAGAATTCGACGATAAAAAAACTTACGCGCATGATTTCAAGCCTCTGGGAACCCAGGTAGAGACGCCACTAAATGATTGGTTGTGATATAAAAGAAGTGCTCGAAAGGGCGAGGGTCGATCATGTCGTCCTATTCTGCGACCAGGCCCCTCGCACGAGGGATCGCCCGAATCATCATGTCGCGAACTCTCTGGGGGGCGTAAAGGCTAAGCACGTGTTGCAGCGTGACCTCCCTTCCGGCCAACTCCGCGTACTTAATAAATATGGCAAGCAGCTTATTGAGAGAAGGAGTAAGCTGACCCCAGGCATTCCTCATAGTATCGGCAAAAGTCTACTACTAGCATCGAAAGCGCGAGCCTGAATCCCAACTTGAAGGGATAGGCATAGAAGACGCAATATCCTCTATGGTCAGTTTGGACCCTCTCCTTGTTCCAGCAAGAATGATGTCATCATTGTCGTGGATGCCCCATTGTTCCCGAAGTTGGGCTATTCCAACTTCCCCCATTAGCGGGGCTTCATCCACTGGATCTTCTCTACCATCGACGGTAAAGTCAGTCACCGGGCCCCGGGGCAAATACAAAATCTCATCAACCGAGGGAACCCTTTTAGTATCCACCGGTTCTGCACCTCTTACCACCGAAGATATCCCTTCAGCCACCGTAAGGCTAACCAAAAGATTCGTCGTAGAAATATTTTTATAATAACTATTTGCCATTGTTGATTAGAAAACGAGAAAAGAGCAAGATTCGACGGAAAAGATTAGGATTGTAACGAATGAAGAACAAAAAAAAATGAACTAACAAGGGAGAGAGCTCCTTCAGAAATCTTACTCAGACAAACAATGAAAAGGTGAGAAATAAATACCTCAACCTCTTATTTATAGGAAATAAAAGTGGCTTTCACGAATTCCAGTGGCCATCATTAACTATGTGACCAACCGCGAAATGGTTCAGTACCGCAGAAATGTGTGTCATTATGACAAGCTCCTTGAAGCGGCTTTTCAGTCACCAATTGGCGTTTCGCCTTCGAAACGGTTGAAACGGCCGGTGAACTTTGAGGGAACGTCCTGTGTATTTCCAAAACATAAGACGTCACCAAACACATACCAAGCGTGCCCATACTCCCTTCGGCCGCGCAATGTGCGACTCGTCTGCTAAGAACGATGACTACGCCTTCAAACAAACAAATATTCAAATGCCTTAGAACTCGACCCCACCCGAAATAAGTTGGAAGGCTAAGTGCATTCACCAAGGGGGAGAATTCGACCTCCCCCAACGCCGCAGTAACGCCGAGATAATATCAACACCCCACAAGGCTAAAGGTCGTCCACAATATTAAGGCTATGTCCATCTCCAGTATGTAAACGGCTAAGGCCGTCCACAGTATTAAGGCTATGGCCATCTTCAGTATATAAACTTCTAAGGCCGTCCACAATATTAAGGCTATGGCCATCTCCAGCATGTAAATGTCTAAGGTCGTCCACAGTATTAAGGCTATGTCCATCTCCAGTATGTAAATGACTAAGGCCGTCTATAGCATTAAGGCTACGACCATCTCCAATGTATAAACGGCTACGACCATCTCCAATGAGTAAACGGCTACGACCATCTCCAATGAGTAAACGGCTACGACAAGCAAATGACTCGATGACAGTTGAAGTCACTCATATGGTCAAGGCCATCAACATGAAATGGCTAAGGCGATCAATTTCAACGGCATAATCTCCCACGAATAAACGGCTACGCTCACTTTGGCCTCGAACGAAACAACATTCGACCTCCATTTCCGAACTTCTCAAAATTGCATTCGGTGAAGTCCGCTCATCGAGATCGACCAAGACATGACCTCAATAAGCGGAAGGACTAACTGTATAGGTCAGAATATGATCCCATGATAATTAATGAAATTAATTATATCTTAAGCTAATTCTTGGTTAATAAATGGTAAGACCACTTATTAATCACGATACCCGATAGTCATCCGACTCGATCAACAAGGCTACGGCCCACCCGCCATCATAAGGGCGGAACCTCAACATGGTCACGGCCATTCATAGCTAGCTCATACACCTTACAACTATAAATACTAAGAGAAGTAACCCTAAAAGGAGGGGGGCTTCTTCTTCTTCTTCTTCTTCTTCTTCTTCTTCTTCTTCTTCTTCTTCTTCTTCTTCTTCTTCTTCTTCTCTCCCCAAGAAAAAGGGAAGACTATTGTAAGGCTCTGAACCTCTCCATGGAGAGGCAAACCAAATCAACATTATCAATAAAAGCTCTTTCACACTTCTCCCTAGCGGAAAATTCTTGCTTTTCATTCTTTTCATTTTGTCTTTTGATTTATTACGATCTGCCATGATTGGCCCTCGATTTATTTTGATTGTTATATGCTTGCAAATCGTATGATAACTTTGAGCGAAACATACTTATTCTCAAAAACTTATACTGTGTATAGAGTTAATTAATACAATTATATTAAAACGATCCATTTCTCAATATGAAACACTAATATGATCAATTACAACAACAACATATCTAGTATATCACAGGAGGGTCTGGGGAGGGTAATATATACGCAATCCTTACGCCTATCTTGTGAGGATAGAGGGGCTGTTTCCAATAGACCCTCGGCTTAAAAAAGCATAGGCGCACCATTAATAAAAATATCGATATAAAGAAATAGTACCAAAAAAGTTATATAAAAACAGAAAAAACAATAAAATAGTGAGGTGATCTACAATTCGCTTAGCGCGAAGGATAAGCATTTTAATTTAAAAGGAATATTTTAAAGATGTTTTATTTTCGCGTCATCTTCATTTACCAAGAGATGCCATATAACAGCTAAAAATTAGCTTGTTACCCGTAAGCAATACAAATTGCTGAGGACCACAAGATTATAGTTTTTGAAAAATAGTAATTAATTGCACAGCTATATATTGTAGCCTACTTAAATATAAGGCCATAATGCTTGACACGATACACGTTCGAAAGCTTTCATGCAAATCTAAATTAATTTATAATTAAAGACACTAAAATAAAATCAAAGAATAATGATAGTGAGAGCTGGAGAATAAGATGCTCACTTAGTAAAAATTGCTAGATATGAATAGTCATACTTAACCAACAAAGTACGTAGTACAAATAGCTAGGTCCATATAATTAAAGCATAAGATTATTAACTTTTACGGATTTAATAGCAATCAGTAGTACAAATAGCCCCGTAGAGTTGTAACATCGGGTTCAACTAAATCCAACACTTTCAACGTAAAATATAAATTTATATATAAAATTTTACTGAAATTGTGACAAATAGTAAATTTGAACCTATAAGATCAAAATACAATGAATTCATGGCAAAAATCCTCGAGGGTTAGAACCCATAACGCTAAATCTTGCATCTGCCTATGCAAATAGCTAGGTCCGTAAGGAAAATGTATAAACCAAATAGAGGAAAATAACTTAGATATGATTAATTTGATGAACTTAAATCAATTTTCTTTGTGTTATAATAAATAGCAATTTATAGTTGATGTCTACTCTTCTTCCACGATCTTCATCTCAAATGATCTATGACATAGTCAATGACATACTTTGTATTGAATGACATATTCCATGACATATTTTTTTCACTTTTTATGCATATATAAAGACCTTGTAATAGATAGAAAAATACACAATTTGAAGAAGAAAATCTTTTCCTTCTCTCTTTCTCTCTATATCTCTATATCTCGTTCATGTTTTACTAAATCGTTTTTATTTTATAACACTTTGTACAATTATCTGAATTCTTATGATTTTTATGTCGATCACTTGATATTCTTAGTTTTTAATACTGAAAACCCATCACCAGAACATTATTACTCTCATACCAGCAGCCACATTCTATATGCACCTAACTTAATAACCCATATACCAAACGTTTTATTGTTATATATAAATGTTTTTGTCTTTTGCACATATAAATGTATTTTCTTTAAGTCACGACAAATGAACTTGTATATAACGTGTGCCTCACCGTTCCATGTTCTAGTAATAAACTTAGGTTTTACAGTCTCCATAACAGCAATACCTGACAGTATAAAAGAATGAAGCATCTCCCATTTACTTCTTTTCTTTGTCAAGTTGAAATAGTACTAAGTATGTATTCATTTCGCTGCCTAAATCACGTGACATGAAGGCATTTTAGACATCATGGCCAGTGAAATATATACACGTCCCTCAAGATATCCATATCTTTCTCTTATAATATTTTTCTAAATAAAAATTTAAAATCGTATTCTGAGGTTCCTTTAGCCTTAACAATAAGTCGCAAGTTTCAACCCTAGTGATACTGTCATCTTTAGTAAAAATAACTAAATTTTTTTATATACTATAATATTTCGAGTCAGTTCTGGATTAATTGTTTTGATCCACCACTGTATTTAAGAAAACATTGAATGAAGATTGCAAGTTGTTTATCTATAGCATTATTCAATTTGGTCATGGCATACAACCTCACGAGCATTACTTGACATATGTTCGTGGAAGCACGCTTTCTACTCGATCTGAAAGAATATATAATTATAATTCTTTTTCTCAGGGCTTTATTTAGCACGACGTTTTTAAAAATAATTTACTGAAAACTATTGAAAAATCTAATATTCAAGTAGTTGGTGGGAACGGAATGCGGCTAAACAATTTTCCTTTATTTAAATACACATTCATGCAGACCCAAATGGATATAGTTTGACTAGTACTGAGTACATACATGAGTATAAATTATTTAGTGAAAATTGGGTACGGAAATGTTAAATTTATAATTTGTACAGGATCGAATTTGACCGATCACGTCTCCAAACCATCATGTCCAACTACTGACCGTACGCTAGTCTGGGCAATAGGATGACCCAAGTTCAACAGGGGCAACGACCTTGTAATCCCGTCGTCCCCTGTCCCCATGTAACACTTAAGTTCTGTCTTTTTTTAGACCGGGATCCCCTACTATATAAAGGGGATCCAAGCTCCGTAAGAGAGGCATCTGACTTAATAGACAAGCTTTCTTTCTCTCTACATCTCTCTCTCTTTTATATCTCATCTATTGCTACTACTACTATCGTCATTAATTCATTCACTAAACATATTCTATGGTTTATTATTTTCGATTACGATTTACCTGTATGGGTCAAAACCCGACTCCTGATAATTAATAATATTAATTCGCTCAAGCCCGTTTGGGCTAGAAAATGGCACAACAACTCGATAATAATAAGCACTTAAAGGTCACTCAGCTTGATTAACGAGGCAACTACCTATTCACTATCGATGGGCGTCCCCTCGGTATGACCACGACCTATTCACTATCGACGGGCGTCCCCTCGGCATGACCACGACCATCCAACGCCAGCTAGCAAAGTTCACAACTACATATACTAAGAGAAAGAACCCTAGAAGGAGGGGCTGCTTCTTCTTCTTCTTCACATCCACTTCTCAACGAAGAGAATATCATTGTAAGGCTCTGAACCTCTCCATGGAGAGGCAGACCAAATCGATATCATCAATAAAAGATTTATACCCTCCTCTCCTTAACAAATAACAATTGTCTCTTACGTATTGTTCGTTTGGTCTTTAGATTTATTACGATCTGCTATGATTGGCCCTCCATTCATCTTAATTGATTTATGCTTATAAAGTGTATGAGAACTTTGAGCTAAACATTACCCATTCATATCTTTTGATTGATTTGCTTAAAAAGTATTTTACAACTTTTGAGTCAAACACAGTTGAAAATACTGAAAAGTGAAGTATTAATTAAGAGATGGAGTATCACATTAGGAATATTAATAATTATATGGGTCAAAATCTGACCGTAGTGTCTCCCCTTAAGAAGAATGACAAGAGGTCGACCAAGCTGTAATCATGCCCAGGGAACAAGTAGTACCAAAGAGCACCTCCGCCATCGTTGGGGTCGAATAGTCGAAAGCGTACTTCATAGAATAAGCACTATGTTTGAGCAACGACGAAGGTACAGCCGTAAGAAAGCACACCGGTCAAAGACCGTCGGATAAAAAGGAAAAATAATTATATATATGGCGAGAGAGAGGAATGGGAAAAAAAAAAAAAGGAGAGCAACCACAACAGAGGAAATAAGAGGAGTCTCTCGTTTGTCAACACTTACTTCTTTTTCCTTTCTGGGCTCTCTCATTTCAGATGCCTCTGTGCTCTAGAAGTAAGTTCATCCCTTATGTTTGGTGTACGTTCATCTTATTAATAAATCTTATATATTTTACTCTTGGCTATTTCACACATAATATACTTGGATTTGAAATAAATTATGTTTGACTAAGATTTACCTTCTATAGATAGTGATTAGTTTGACAAAAGAGTTTTGAGATTTTTATGCGGTAGGTGCCCAAACTCTAATGAAAGAAAGCCTTAATTACAAAGACTGCTTCAACTCTAATGAGCTTCACATGACGGAATACTAAATTAATCTAATCAATAAATTACGAATATCAAATTATTAAAAAAAAAAGAGCAAAGATTATCGGTCATAAGTGTATCAAATTTTTATTTGAATTTTTGCATTTGCAATTAATAATTTATTGGTGTTCACCAAAATAATATCTACTCCATAACATCGCATTCATGTGAATGAAATCTTTGTGGGTTTGAGTAAAGAAAAGAGTCTCTAATAAAAACTTATTATCATAATTGTCCATTGAGTTAGCTTTAAGTGATGGATAATATCTTAAATTTCCAACATTTTCCCACTTTTGCTCTTAATGCAGAGAAAAATAAAAAAACTTAAAATGGTGTTGTCGCAAATACGCCTAAAACATGGGACCCAACTTGTTCCGACAATCACGTGCATGCCGTACAGTAAACACGTTCCTAATTGGCCGTTGTCTCTGCCATTTACTCGGACGTGGCACGTCCTTTAACGCCGTTAATAAATTAATCCCCTACTCCACCAAACAATTTCAATTTTCAAAAAATTCAATCTTCCTTTTCAATCTGTTCCCTTATACTATATTCTAACAAAAATCCTTTTTCTTTTCTAGTAATAAATACAAGAAATAAAAAGTAACAGGAAATAACGATCTCAAATCTAAATAAAAGAAGATCCTAGTAGATTTAACGTGTAAAAATAAAAATGCCTGGCCATGATGGATAATTGCAATACTATCTAAACTGGAACGATCACAAGATTATTAGGAATTCAAATTGATAATGGTATACTTTGAGTTGTATTTTCTCGACTACAGGCTATTTCTTGGACTAAATACCATTTAATTAGCATCACTAGGTTTAATGTTCCGAGATGAATCTAGTCTTTATTCTTTATAGATTTAACCTTTATAATTCTACACCCTTCGGTTCATTTTAAGTAATTTTTGACTTTTTTTTTGTGATCCATAATATTTGATTCTTTCAAATATTAAGAAGCAATTAACTTTTTCTTTCCAAAGTTGTCTTCGAAGCAAAGAACATGAAAGTAGTTTGTTATATTTCCAATGAGCAAATTAAAGTTAATATGGTCAAATTTTTTTTATTAATTAATGCTTAAATTTCTTAATATGTGTAAAAAGAGATAAAAAAAGTTACCTAAAATGAATAGGAGAGAATACTATTTATTAATCTATCCGTTTCAAAAAGATTGTATTAGTTGACTTGTTATAAAATTTAATAAAGAATGAAATATATTTGAAATATGTGATTTTATATAAGCTACAACCTTTTTATTACTTTAAAATTTTTGAAACATGTGATGTGAAATAAATAATTCATATTAAAAGAATATTAATTGTTATTTTTTTAGAATAAGCTAATAAAATAATAGTGTCAATATTTTAGCAAAACGAATACCAACTTTAATAAATTTTTACACAATAAAATTTATGCTAAGATTTGAAAGTATGAATTCTTTGATTCCAGTGACGTGGATAACAGCCAATGGGAGGTCAGATAACGGCGCGGCAAAAGCAGTTACAAAGACAATTGCGGCAGTTCACTAACTACTTGCCGGCTTTAATTCGAAGCAATGGCGGGAAAAAGAGTGGCATATGTTCCCGCCAAATCAAACGGTGGGGGCAAAGCATGTCAGTTGTCATCAAAACAAAGAGAGATCAAACGAGTGAGAATTGGACCCACTAAGATTTTGACGTGGATATTACGTTTCGGACGGCAAAAAAGAAGGAATTTTACAAGAGGGTAAAAAGGAAGATACCGTGTAAAAAATATTTATATTAATTTTTTATACTATCAAATCTTTTAAAATATATCTACACGTATATCTCTTTAAAATACTAAATTATTAATCATAAAAATTATTTTAAGTTACTTCTTACAATAAATAAAAATAAATTGATGGTGTAAAAAAGTTTACAATAACTATGTGAATAATTAAAATTCGAAAAGAACATCCAATCCACAATGAGAAATGTTTTTTGCGGAAGACCAAAGGTTAAGGTACAAATTTTTTGTATCTCGTGTAATTGACACTTTTTATATGAAACTCTTTTTCATCTCATAATTTTATGAATTTGGAGTGTAAAATAATGATCCATAAATTTGTCAGATAGAAAAATGTTTCACGCTGCTAATATTAATTGTGCAAAGCACACCATGAAATTTCTCGTAAGGTACGAGGTGATCTGTTATTTTATTTAACACGTGGAGTCCAGCTCAGACTGTTGATTTTTGTGTTAGTTTTTCGGGATTTTATAAAACTCCGCTTCTGAATTTTCCCTCTTTTTCTTTTTGACTGTTTAAACCCCCTGGCGCGAAATTTTAATTGGAGCTGTTTCTCATCTTATTTTCTTTTCGAAAATTACTATTTCATTAAAGTTTTATTCGTGTGATTTATAGAGTATGAGTACTGATCACGCCAACTCTAATTTTAAAAAATATAAGCGATCGTTGTAAATATAATCCGGTCTAAAGATCGGAGTCGAATCTCATAGAGAACTAAAGCTTAACTATATCTGTTTAATATCACTAAGAAGACAAGTTAGAACAATTTTCTAAATTATAAAGAATGAGATTTATATTTCTAACTAATTAATTAGTAAATACTACAAAGCGGTAAAATAATCAACTAACGAGACAAAAGGTTGGAGACCAAATTAAGGAGGTCTAGAGTTATGATTTTTCCAATTGTCGGAATCCTTACAGCTTATGTTCCCTATAATTTTACCGATGTATTCTCCACTGATCGTGAGCACTTTAGGAGTCTCTCTCGAGAAACTACAATAATTTACTAGATATATTCTCTTGAACTATGTTAGTTGGCTTTATCTAACCGCTCATTATGACCACGTCAAGACTCTGTTATTTCTAAACCTACCTTTACATCCGTTGTGTTGATTTCTCACATATGTTAGGAGTGACATTGTTCAACAACCACCTAAATATGTATCATTTTTCAAGTAATACAGTAATAAATAGGCACAGTCAATCGATGGTCATTTAATCAACAACAATAAACACGTAGTTGAACAAGTGGAGAAATCCAATAGCTCAATGATATAAAAACATAACAAGAATTTTTCCTACAAAAGGTTCTATCAAAACCCTAGATAGCTCAATGATATTCATAATAGTATGTAAACTACAAAATTAAAAGTCATAACCAACAATGAAAAAATAGGAAGAGGAAAGAAAAACTCGTAGAAGAATTCCCCGCCTTCCTCCTATTGTGCCTCTACCTCCTTAGGTTGAATCTGCGTTAAAAGTATGTCCAACCTCCTCAAAATACAATTTTTCCATGTATATATACCAAGTAGGGTCGGGCCTAAATAATTATACCTTCTCATACGCGAAAAAGAATAACTTTTCAGGTGTGGCCGCTCGCGGTTGCTGTACGGGAGCGATATTTTCCCAATGCACAGCCTCAGTCCGCGGTCGCAATTTTGACCGTGTTTTTCACCCTATTCCATTTGGAATTTGGAAAACCATAAAACATGAAAGTTGGATCCTTTTGAGTTAGCTTTCCAACTATATATTATATATAGCCTAAATGGATTTTGGAGCAAAAATTTATATATATTTTATTAGACAGTACACAATATGCCTACTTGAGTCTTTGTTTGTTCTTAACTATCAAATTTGATTATTGAACACGATCCCGGCTTAATTCCTTGGGCTTGTACTCAAACTTCAAAGCTCTAAGTCACTTGAATTCGTTCCATAACATCTATATAGCTCGGAATCACTCCTATAAGGTATAAAACACACAGTTAGTACAAAACACTAGCAATTAAAGCTCAAACTCAATTAAAGTGCAGTAAATTAAAGTGTAATAAGCAACTAAAATACGCAATTATAGCCTATCATCAAGTACGAATCGTCGAATGAGTCGCTCGTGTTGTTCAAAGTAGGTTGCATCTATCGGACCCCATGGGATACAACCCTTTCCAAAAATATTGCTTGAACACGAAATATTTTGTACACCGAACTATTTTTTTCTATTCCAATCACTTTGAAGAACTTATACTTAGAATGTGTTTGAATTGACTTTTAAGTTGGTCAAATCATCTTTTTAAGTTCCTTTTAGCTTTTTTAATATTTGACAAAGGTAATGTGCTTAAAATAAGTTAAAATCTGCTTAAAACAAGAAGTTGGACAACCACAACTTATTACTTTTTGACTTAAAAACTATATTGAAAACTCACCTGTTTAAATCAATTCAAACGAGCTTTTAAACTAGACAAAAATAATTGGAAATTATACATCAAACTTTGAAACAGGGTTTGTATTTGGGGATTCAAGGGGGACAAAATCAAAAACAGCGGCGCAGTGTATTTTCCCTTCGGTAGACGAAAGGGAACATGTCTCCATATAACGTGACTTGAAAAACATGCTTAGCAAAAGTCGCTCTTTTGCAAATCTCACTTGATTTGACTTAACACAATATTTGTATCCTTAATCTACAGATAATCCATCATTAGTCATGTACCACGAATGGTCCCACCATCCCACTATTGTTCTGAAAACTCAGTTAGTACAAATTGAATCATATTATGAGAAGTTTTAATTGAAACAAATTAAACCGAAATTCATCTCGAGTAATGAAATTGATAATATAACAAACTTTTACTTTGCTCATGCTTTTATTTTCCTTATGATGAAGACAAGAATATCTCTTATTCGAGAACTAACTATGGTCTATACGAATGTTAAGAGCACTCTTTTATACGTTTATTGGAAAAGAAATATATAGACTGGGATCTTTAAAATATAATTTATAATTTATTGCGACTATATTATAATAACTAGTGAAATAAAGTGCGATAAATCCTAAAGAATTTTGTGTGAATATAGATAAATGTCTATATTATTATGTAGTACTATTTATTTAGTTTTCCTCTATAAGTCTAGTACGTAATATTTTACTCACTGCTAATCTAATTATTTTTTTCTCCTCTAGTATATTTACTCCGTAAACATAAGGTTCCAGTTTTGAAGATTCAAAAATCATAGAACATAAGAGTAAATATTATCCCCTGATAATGACCGTATAGAAAAGATTTAAGTTTTTCCTTGTTAGGTTAGTAGTAACCCTTATTGTCACTACCCCTTATGCGATTCTTCACAATCGTAA
The DNA here is from genome assembly GCA_034376525.1 of Nicotiana benthamiana. Classification (NCBI taxonomy): domain Eukaryota; kingdom Viridiplantae; phylum Streptophyta; class Magnoliopsida; order Solanales; family Solanaceae; genus Nicotiana; species Nicotiana benthamiana. The sequence goes on from CM067339.1 coordinate 171,958,237, forward strand.
CAATTTCTTTGTCTGTAATAGAAAACTAGTTTAACAATCATAGTTGTAGAGTTTACTATTTTGATTGTAACTTTGAGAACTGTTCTAGAGTCCAAATGAACAGCTGATGTAAATTGCTAATGGTTGAAATAAAATTTCATTTGACAAAAAAAAAACCTTATTGTCAAAAGTATTAGCACGAGAAGACATTAGTCCACTTAATTTATTATCAGTCTGAAAATGACCAAAATACACCGTCAGAATATTCTAGAACTAATTATAAGAAAATATACATTCCTTCACACTATAATAAAAAATGTCTATATTTTTAAGTTTTATCTCATCTAGTTTATATTGTACATATTTTGAAAATACTTGCTAATTCAAAATATGCATTTTTACAACCGTTGCTTGTAAAATCTATGGAGTTAATTCTTTGTTCTCACAATTATTGCTTTCATTCTCTCTTCTTCTCACATCTTCTACATATGCTTCAAAGGACCGTGTATTTTCTGCTTCTTCTCGTAAAGATTAGAAGTCCACCATTGATGACCATTCAAAGTTGCAATATTTGTTCAAAACTCAAAATCTCCATTAATGACTTCAACTTTTATATGCAACCTCCTTATACTATTTGTAACAAGTAAAATAACATCCAATTTAAATTTCTCATGAAATTGAATTCGGAATTTAAACCCAGATATTTAATCTTGTTAAAATCTAATTTTTACCATTCAAATAAATTTGGTTGTTGGATTAATATGTGAATCAAAATTACTGATTCGAAAATTAATTTAAAAGCTTGAGGAGTCTTTTTTAAAAATTAAATAATAACTTTAAGAACCTATTGAAATTGAATATTAAATCTTAACTTATTATTTATGAGTTATTTAGTTATAAATTAAAATATAAATTATAAACAAAATTAAAAAGTATGAAGTCCAGTTGTTCTAATATAAAATTTTTCCACAATATTCTATTAAGAATATGGGTTCCAGTTGTATGGAATTGCAACCATAAGATCACAATTATAAGTCTTTCCTGTAAAGAGTTTTATGTGGGATTATATAAGTGGCTAAGAAAACGTACTAATTTGGCAAAGGTACAAAAAATATTTGTCGTGGCTTCCAAGAATAGCTACAAGTAGGGGTAGCAAACAAACTTATTGAGGATTTAATTGGGAATCCTCAATACACATTTTCATCATTTATGCCATTTAATGCGAGTGTTTGCTGGCTTTGATCTTGCCTAAATATTTGCCTTTTTTACCACTTGCATAAATATATAGGAAAAAAATATTTTTATCTACATATATAAGTCATTGAATCTTCTTATTACAAGGAAAACTGCAAGTGTAGTGATAAATGTCGTTTATAGAATTGTTTATGGATCACAAGTTTGAATCTCAGATGTCGAGTTTTCGCACTTTTTAATCCTTTAATTGTTTAAATTCCTAGGACCACCACTAATGTCGTGTTTGCTTGTTAATTGATAATAAGTTATTGTGCTATAATAATAATTACTAGGAGTGACAGAATGGATAAAAAAAGTTATTGATTCATATTATTCATTAAAAAATAGGTTGAACAATTAATTTTTAAAAATGAGTCAAATATGGAGAGATAATAAGTAGATAATCAATGTGTTTAACTTTTATACTTGCAAAGTGATCTTATTCAAGAAGCCATGGATAATATGGATATCTATATTATCCGCCGATTAACCCATTTTCTATCAATATTCAATATAGGTCGGATCGAATAATTTATTCATTTTTTAATTACACACTCTGATCCGTCCGTTTATCACCCCTAATTGTTACCAAAGTAGAATATTATGCATGCTGGTAAACATATTACACGAAAGCTCTAAGGATCATTTGGTTATAAACTAATAATGTATGCGTGGATTATTATAAGTAAGGTAAGGATTCGGCAAAAAAGTACTCTTTCATAGTAGAACAAGAACAACCCCAGTATAATCTCACTTAGTTGGGTTTGGGGAGGGTAGTGTGTATACAGACCTTACCTCTACCCTTGGGTAGAGAGGCTGTTTCCAAATAGACCCCCGACATACTTTCCTCCAAAAACTTTCCACCTTGCTTTTCGAGAAACTCAAACTCACAACCTCTCGGTTGGAAGTGAGGCTTGCTTACTCTTTCATAGTGTAAAGACTTATTTGCTAGGTTCAAGAATTTTGTAAGGTAATTCGAATTCTTAGACTCAACACTGACCACTAAGATATATAGGCTTCTTCAATTGTGAAATACAAAAAATTGTAGTATGTGAATATATGATTAAATTGGAAATGGAAATTTTCACAACAAATAATCGACATTCGACGGTGGTACAGTATAACTAAAGAAACCAAGCAAAAGAGAAACACCAGATGGAAGCTTAAATCAATAATCACAACAGCTGTCTCAGCTATAATGTTAAAAAAGTTGGTTGAAGGAAAAGAAAAGACGTCAACAACCTAACTAACAGGGGTACAAATGAAACCGACAAACCGTACTAATTCGTTAATTCGAGTCAAATCGAAGAAAAAACTCGATTATAGTTTGGTGTTGGAAGAAAACCCGACCATAATTGGTTTAGTTTGGTTTTAACTAAAAAAAGTCAAACCGAAATCAAACCAACCCGACATTATGTGTATAGAAGTTTTAAATATATTTAATACATAAAAATATTTATTGTAGTGTAGTTTATAAATATTTCTCAAATTTTTTCATAGTTTTACATTTAACGTATTATTTCAAGCTTGAACTTATAATTTTTGGATGCTCCAATAAGTTTTGTAGTCCATAAGTGGTAGTAACTCAAATAAATCCTAAACTAAAATCAAATCAATACTAATACTAATAAAAGACATTCAATTCAGTAGTACTATGAATGAAATAGTATTGAATATCTATTTTTTAGTTTTTCCATGGTTTAGATAAAATGCATAACTTATTTTTCTTTTAGTGCTTAGTCATGTAAATAATAGTATTTATTAGTCGTACTTATTTTAGCAACTTAGTAATTTTAAATTATGTTTGTTTTCATTATGGCTTATTAATAATATTTGTTTTATGCGATTTTATTATCTTTCTTGTTGAATATTTTAGTACAATGTCATGACTCATCTCATATTTATGTTATTTTATTGAAAAGCACCTTACTAGGAAGATATATAGTTCTGTCTTACTAGGATTAAAGATATATTTAGAGCACAAATTCTATATTTTGTGCTATGAAGACTTTATGAAAACAAAAATCCGAAAGAACCCGAAAACCTGAAAAACCCGAGATTAAAAAACCCGACTTTTATTGGTTTGGTTTGATCTTTAGATTTAATAATCTGATGCAATTGGTTTGGTATTTTATTGAAAAATTCGAACCAATCCGACCTATGTACACCCCTAAACCTAACCATTTTATTGTCCAATATCTGATTCCTAGCTTATTGATAACTGGTGAAATTGAAAAATTGTTGTTTTAATGAAGCTTTTGGAGATTGGAGTATAATCTGACCTACCACAATGTTGCTTGATCGGTGTACTAAGCTCCTACTATGTGCGGAATTTAGGAAAGGATCGGACCATTGGGGTCTATCGTACGTAGCCTAATCCTGTAAGGGACTATTTTTACAACTTAAACATGTAATCTCCTTATCACAATGTTGCACAATATGTAAATTCAAGAAAATATAGGATGAAAAAAGCGCAATATTGTAAAATAATCTATGGGAAACATGTGATGAGGCACAAGTATTAATTACCATCTAAATGTCCTAAATCAGTTTTAATATGTGAAGGAGTGACATTACAGTCAATGACATGCTCATATGTTCGAAATACTGTGTATAAAAAGAAAAATAATCCGTCCATTCTAAGAGTTACTTTTTCTCTTAGTGAAAAAATAATAATGTTCGAATCAATTTGTGTTCACCTCAATCATACTAATACTATAGTTGTGCATAGTTTTCATAGTTATCTCTGGGAGGCTAGCTATTATATCAACAGCTACGGAAATGAATGACTAATAATCAACTATTAATGTCCGAATTAATTCTATGGAAAAAAAAAATTTAAAATCACGTGGGTATATAGCATGCTAGTTACAATAAACATAGCATTTCAATTTGCAACTCTGGAATTAATAGAAAAAATTTATAGGGCAGGAGCTTTTTGGTGGTAGGTTTTTTAATGGCTCAATTAATTAATTGACTTTTCTCATATAAAATAATGCATGTGTGATTCGTGGTGAAACCAATGCCTTACTGAGAGGCGGCTCAACCCCAAAGTAATTAAAGCCACGGTTTTAAGCCCCAAAAAATATAGGGCCATATTTTATTTATATTATATATATAATAAGTATATTTTAAATAATTATTTCTATAATTCTTTATAATAATAAATAAATCTTGTGGTAAATTATTTATTATGTCAATAATCATTATGGCATAGTTTCAAATATTATGCTATTTTTTAAGAAGAATTTGGTTGAGCTATAACAGGTAAATAGCATTAATATTTTTACCTCCAAAAGCCTCAAATTACGATTTAGCTTTAGACCCGCACTCCATCAAGCCGCTGTTAGCCTTACGTTTCAGGAGAGTTGTCACCTTGCAAAGATTTTAATATAAGTTTGCTGAACAATTCATAAGTGACTAAATGAATTGTTGTATCTATAATTTCTCCATTTTTCTTCATTTGAAAAGAGGAATTAAAGATGAGTGAATTAATCTATTTGCAATACATAAAATAATCCATGGGAAATAACTATAAAAACTGACCACTATATTAAGAAATTTTTAACGGCAGTTTTAAGTTATATACATCGTCAATATAAAATTTTTTTGCGCTATTAATGCAACTTAATCGGATACTCCTATAATAAGTTATTACTCTCCTTTTCAGCAATTTAATTCTTTACACTCAACAAAGAAACCCTTAATTCTAACGCAATCAACTAGCTAATTAATTTTACAAAACTACAAATAGTGACGACGGATCTACATATGTAATTTGGGTGCTCGAGCACCCATTAACCTCGACGTAAAGTATTTATAGTTATATAGAAAATTTGAAAAAACGTATAAAAATTTACAAAAACAACCATTAATTTTATGTACAAAAAAAATTCAGCACCCACAAACTTAAATTCCTAGATCCGCCACTGACTACAAAGTATTATCTTTCTGAACTAAAAGTGTTGATCCAAAAGTATATTTCTCAGTGTGTTTTTTTTCTTTTTTGATTTTGCCTATCAAAATAATGCAAATAAAGAGAAATATAGCCAACTTGCTTCAGTATAGTAGCTGAGCATAGGACTCTCGTTCTTATTACGTTGAGGCTTTTATCATCAGTTCTGAAAATTTATGAATAATAAATGATGGTCTGTGATCAGTTCCTTGAGCAAGTTAATTCACGTGGGAAGGAAAGCCACATAATAATTACTATAAGCATAGTATTTCAATTACAACTCTAAGAATTAATCGAAAAAATTAATAGAGTAGTAGCTAAGCTCTATTTTCTTTTTTGTGGTAGGTTAATTTATGGCTGAATTAATTCACTATTGTCCTAATGCATGTGTAGTTCGTGGAGAAGCTAAAGCCTTTCGTTTTAAGAAATTGTACCTTTCATAAACTATACAATATATTTGCTTAACTTACTTGGCAATAACAAATCTTTCAACATTAAGATTATTAGTTATATTTCCAGTGTAAATTTGTTCTTCACCATCAATGTAATTTAGCTAATGATAATAATTTATTGTTTTATTTTCCAGATTACTGTATTAAGTTATATAATAAGAGTTACATACTGATATTGGTTAGGTTGCCTTCTATCTCTCACCGAGTACGTGTTTGAAATATGATAAGTAACATGTTGAAGTTAATTAACTTGTAAAAGCCTAACTCACTGATGATATGTTCGCTTTGTGTGTGGACCAGCATGGTTTTTGTTAATAGCACGGGCTAACCAATGTTTGGACCGATAATTAAAAAATAGCCAACGTTTGTAAAGTTATTGAAAAATAGTCATTATTTTGCTTCACTACAAAAAGTTCCAACATAATATACCGAAGATTGATGCACATGTATATGAACTTCCAGTATATTATGCTGGAACTCCAACACATGGAAAGTTCCAGCATAATATACTGGAGATTGGAGCACCTGTGTATGAACTTCTAGCATATTATGCTAGACGAATATATTATGCTGGAACTGCAGTATATTATGCTGGAATATTTTCCGTATTTTAAACAGTGTTTTCGTCCAAATTTATCTTTACATAAAAAGTCGCTAAATTTAGATTATTTTTGAAACTGTGGCTATTTTTCAATTATCATTTGCAAATCTGATTATTTTTTAGTTTCATCCACGACTTTTGTGGTTCGAGGTGGCAAAAAATACATGTACGAACCTAGGCCCAAAGCGAACAGTACACGCCACAAAACTGGGTCGTGACAAAACGACGTAAAAATAGCACAGTATAGCCAGTTTTCGGACTGGTCATTCAAAAATAGCCAGCATCTACCTAGTCAATAAAAAATAATCACTATTTGCTGCAACAAAGACCAGTCCAGCATAATATATTGGAGTTCGATGCACCTGTATATGAACTCCAACATACTATGCTGGACCGGTATACTTTGTTGGCTCCAGCATAATATGATGAAGACTGGAGCACCGGTACTCCAAACTCCAGTATATTATGCTGGACCAGTATACTTGCTGGAACTCCAGTATATTATGCTGGAGTTCTAGTGTATTTATGCTGGAACTCCATCATATTATGCTGGACCGGTATACTTTGTTGGCTCCAGCATAATATGATGAAGACTGGAGCACCGGTGCACCAAACTCCAGTATATTATGCTGGACCAGTATACTTGCTGGAACTCCAGTATATTATGCTGGAGTTCTAGCGTACTTATGCTGGAACTCCATCATATTATGCTGGACCGATATACTTTGTTGGTTCCAGCATAATATGATGAAGACTGGAGCACCGGTGCTCCAAACTCCAGTATATTATGCTGGACCAGTATACTTGCTGGAACTCCAGTATATTATGCTGGAGTTCTAGCGTACTTATGCTGGAACTCCATCATATTATGCTGGAGTTCCAGCAAACTTATCCTGAAACTCCACTATAATATGCTGGAGTTCAAATATACTTGTGCTAGAATTCCATCATAATATACTGGCGTATTTTCCGGGTTTTGAACAGTATTTTAGCTCAGATTTATCTTTACATTAAAAGTGACTAAATTTTGATTACTTTTGAGATTGGGTTATTTTTGAACGATTAATTATAAATCTGGTTATTTTTTAATTTCACCCCAAAACTACACTAATCGTCAACTAAAATATTTTAGAACACTAGCACTGAAGAAAATTATAAGATCTATCGAGAAAATGGTTTCGCCATGGGGCTAAAAAAATAGATTTGGTAGGTGGTAGCACATGTTGAGATTTAGATGTCCCCAAATTCAAGAAAATAAGGTTCATTTCAATGTTCTGTCAAGAAGTTGAGCTCCTCACATTCTTGAAGAAAATATTTAGAAACTAAGACTAAAAAATACAGGAAAAAAGAGCAAATCGGTATGGTTAGATTGATATTGTTGATTTTATATAGTTGTAGACTAAATAATTTTCAAAAAATCTTGGAGATGTGATAGTCCAATCTTTAGTGGGGTACCATTTTTCTAAGAGAAACTTCCCACCAAATACGTTAATATTTGCTCATTTACAATTGTGTGTAGCTTTCAAATATTTTACATCATCGCAATTGAGAATTTTCCGAAATGATGCTTCAGTGCCTTGGATAAGAGGGATTGCTCTGATGGTAAGCAACCACCATTTTCAAACGAAAGGTTGTGAGTTCGATTCTCACAAAGAGCAAGGTGGATGTTCTTGAAGGGAAGGATACCGGGGTCTATTTGGAAACAGCCTCTCTACCCTAAGGTGGAGGTAAGGTCTGCGTACACACTACCCTCCCCAGATCCCACTAAATGAGATTATACTGAGTTGTTGTTGTTGTTGTTGATGCTTCAGTGCCTTGCTGGTTACACTTTCTTTTAATAAAAAGAGTTTGGATCTTCTATAATAAATTCGAAATTATTCTAATTGAAAATAAAAAATAAAGATAAATTAGGTATGAGAGGTCTTCTTTTCTTTCTCGTATCGTTCCAATTTTATCGAATATCCCTGTAAAAATGATGATTGGTTTTTCTTTCCGAACAAAAGGTTGATTTAGAAGGGAAGTCTTAGAACAACAGATAAGTTGCCTCCATGTGAGTGACCTATAGGTTACAAGTTCGAGTCGTGAAATCAGCCATTGATACTTGCATCAGAGTAGGCAGCCTACATCACTCCTCTTAAGATACGGCCCTTCCTTGAATTCACTGTGAACGGGGATACTTCATGCACGCTGCCTTTTTTTTTTTGTTGGTTTAACAAGAAAAGAGATAGTCTTTTTGTATCTATTCAGAAGAATATTTCTAAAATTAAACTTAAGGGTCTTGCAATTATCTTCCTTTTCTTTAGTCACAAGGCTAGATATCAAAACCCCATTTTAGATCAACAAGAGGGCAGCCCAAAGTTGAAAACTTAACCAAGTTATTGTTGCTGCAACAATAAATTAGAACAGTAAATGCTAGCAAAAATTGGTTGTTTCTTTTAGATTTCTTGTTAGGTATTTTGCAGTTCACTGTCTTCATAGCTTTCCAGTGAATTTGTTAGTTATATTTACTTATTCCTTGCTAGGCTGCTATCTTTAGCTGAAATTGGGCAGCCTCATTTATTTCCAATGACACATCATTGAATTTTCATTCTCCCTTTGACTTCTCCACACATAGGGCTATGTCATTTGTGTTCATTCTGTCCCTTGCTTTGCTTGTGCCAGCTGCCTAACGGTAAAAAATTTACTCGCATCACGTATTTAAGATTCAAGAATTAATCTAAAAGGTCGTTCACCCAATCACTTAAAATTAAAAATAATCGATTGAGATATAATATAAGCACATGTTATGCATTTTATATATATAATTGTATATAATTAATGTATAATTTATGTACATGACTAGAACAAATAAACAATAAATATGGCCGGCTATTTACGAAAAAATCCCGCCAAATCATTTAAGGTTAAGAAACTTAAATATTATAATGATTTTACAAATTTGTTGGAATATTATATCATCCATCTTTAAATTCCTATTAAAGATAATGCTACGAAACGAATTTTCTCTCTATATATTGGATAATAGAAATGTTCTTATTTCGATGCCCTATCTCTTATTATGTGGTTAAGGGCAATTAATACTATAAAAAGTGAATAGTGATAATGAACTCTGAAACCAAATGGGCATTTGCAAACATGATGAAAGATAATCCAAAGTTCCACGTTAGCCTTCTTGCAAGAAAACGATTGTGGTAAAGTGCAATGGCTTTCTATGTGTTCTTTCATCTTGTAATAAGAGATTGAATTTGAGATTTGAACTTTATGGGTTTGGGCTCGAATTCCGATCTCATTTTCTTTTTAGTCCGTTTAGAAAAGAATAATACATTTATATATTTCCAAACAATTTAACTTTAATATTTTTTCATTTTACTCACTTTGTCAAGTCAAACACATCATCTAAATTGAAATGAAGGGAGTACTAATTTTGGTCATTAAAAAAAAAAAAAAAAATATATATATATATATATATATATATACACACACACACACACACACTGGATCGAGCAACCGCAACTGAGTTGGACTCCACATCTGCACAGGTTGTAATGCAGAATGGGCAGCCCCTCCCTAGAGCCCAAATGCTTTAACCACACACTCTTTCTCCAGTAATTTACAACTTTAACAAGGTGCAAGTCCAAATAATGGCCCAAAATTAATACGAGTATTACTGAAGGATAGCAATAGGACTTGCAGGGAAGATTTTTGGCAAATTCATCTATTCTTGGATTCGAGAATAGCAAACTGGAGAGCATGACACAACAAAATCTAGTGTTTCTACCTCACTTCAAAATAGGGTATTAAAGACCGGCTATTCTGTGATTTCATCAGCTAAAAGTCCCTCACAAATCCAAAGTCTTCATAATATAGCCGATCTTTAACACATTGTCGTGCTGCCTGCTATAAGATGTCGCTGATAGTACAAGGCAAATTTGAGGAAGTATCACCTCCTCAATAAACCATTGACATGATGTTAGTCTCTTTCATTCCTTGGCAGTTTTGGGGACACAGCCATTCTGCTATTTATCCTAGTAAAAGAATAGACACCCCATTAAACAGCATAGAGGGTTTGATCATGTGCAAAGCCCTCTGAGAAGGATGCATACTCCAAAAATGAAAGAAATCCAGTACTACAAGAGGGGGAAACCACGTCAAAATGACTAATCTGATTGCAAATTTGGAAACTCAGTTCAGGTTAAAGGAATACATCAACACAAAAATCTTCCTCTTAATCATCCACAAAACCAGGTTCTGAAATTACATTCTTCAACTCTTGAGCTTTTTCATCATTAAAGCCCAATGCAGACAATATCTTATAACCTGGTGATCCTACTTGTGACCACACCCCAAGGAGCAAATGAGTAGTTGTAATTTCCCCATTGTCACCTGCATTTTCATAAACAACAATCAAATAACCAAGAACATTTTCACTTTCTTCTGCCAAAACAAATAAACTTGGTGATCCTTGATCTGATGCTTTTTAGCACATCACTACATTTGGCTATTTCCATTTTCCACTAAGTTATAAAATTTTCATAAATTTTCATCTAATACGACAAAAAGAAAGAAAACTTTGAAGAAGGGCTTGAGGACAAGAGAAACAAATTTTGGAAAGATTCAGCTGTTATAGAATCCATAACCACTATAGATTGACTAAACCGCCAAGGTACCCACACAGAATATACCCCTCTTTTCTTTCTTTTTAGTGATAAGTATGTAGAAACAGAAAATGTCATACATTCTAATAGTTGATTTTTCACAACTAGGGTTAGGTTGTAACTATGGACTTGAAAAGCGATATGTTCTAATGGAGGTTATGAATTTCCAAGTTCAGTCTGCACTTTGTGCACTTTTGAATATTTTGTTTCATTTTCTATCTTATTTTTCGTTATCTTTCTATGCTCATCTAGTCAAATTTAAATTTCACTCGAGTAGAATAAAAAACTAAAACCATGCTAGACTCCTTCAACTTTGCGCTTTGATTACCAAGGAATAGAGACTTCACAAATAAAGCCCAAGGATTGGCATTCCATTGCTGTCATTTTTTTATGTATATGGGTACAACTATCTTCGCTCTCAATGTGCCCTATGATGTAGCGCCCGGCGGGCTGTTAGCTAGTGTGTATCATTTTACGAGAATAGAGGATGGTGTGGATCAACCAAAAGAGGTATGCATATAATATGTTGGGAATCTCGTATGATAATCATCCACGCTTGAAACACATCTTAATGCCTGAAAGTTGGATAGGATGGCCCTTTCGTAAGGATTATATTGCCCCCAATTCATATGAAATACAAGATGCTCATTGAATGATAAGAAAGCTATTTCCACTTAGACAGTTTCAAATATTCAAGGATTGCACGTTTTGTTCTAGATTAAGCAGGTCTAATTAGGGAATTATCGATAGTCTAACAAAAAAGGACAATTAGGGATTCATTGGAATTCTCACATTTATTTGGAAGATACTTATTTTGGATAGGTCACACCAATATGATGAACCAAATGAGTTCTGCATCATGAACTTTGTACTGCGCACATTACTTAGACGGGTTCTTTTTTTGATGAAGTAAGATGTTTCATTGAATGCATCAAGAAGATGCCATAAAATTACAAAGAGAGAGTCCTTGGCTAACTCTGTAAAGACAAAATAACCTATAAGACATGAGTTAGCCATGACCAAAATCAAAAGAGGCATTATGCCATGCTAAAGGAGCTAATAAAATCTAAAAGGGAAATGACATCATTCACAGGGGAAAGGTAGCTTCAACTAAACAAATTCACTAGACATTTAGACTTCAAACGGCTGGTGGAAGTTGAGATGCCTTCAAAACATTTGGAATTCCTTTCTGTCCATATACTCCAGCAGATATAAGCTGGGATCATTTGCTTGATGGATTTCTCAACTTTCCAGGAGCACCAGCCATCAAATGCATCTCTGATGTCCAAAGGTATTGCCCAACTGAGTTCATAAAATGCTAAGAACATGTTTCAGATATCATATGCCACTAGACAGTGCGAAAAAAGGTGATTTACTGATTCAGGGTTGCTGCAACACATGTAATATCTATTGACCAGTTGGATGCTACTTCAGCATAGATTGTCATGTGTTAGTGTAGCATTCCTGAGGGCAATCCAGGAGAAACAAATAACTTTAGTGGGTAGTTTTGATCTCCAAATATGTTTCCATGGCCAATTGTCAATCATTCCATCAGGTGCACACAGTTTGTTATACCCTGCCTTCACTGTGTATATACCCTTGCTGGAGTTGCCCCATCTTAGCCTGTCTGTAGTTTGACTGTCTATGGAAGAACCTTCAATGATTCTGAAAAGATCAAAGAGTTCCACTAGTTCCCAGTCCTGCAGGTTCCTTCTGAAAAGTGGTTCCCATAAGTTCCCTGTTCTATTTTGCGCAATTGATGAGTCAGGATCCAAGGCTATCTGGAAAATGCCTGGGTGTGTGTCTCTAAAGGTTGGGGCAGGATCCACCTATCCTTCCAGAATTTAACAAATCTGCCATCCCCTACTTTGAAGTTTACCGCTTGAAAGAATTCCTGTTTTAAGCTGTTGATATACTTCCAGGGCCCAACACCATGTGGAGCTCTGCTTTGTTTGGTGCTCCAGTTGTCCAACTTCCCATACTTAGCCGTCACCACCTTCTTCCATATGCAAGAATATTCTTGAGCATACCTCCACCACCACTTCAATAAAAGGCTCCTATTGTACTTTTGGAGATCCCTAACTCCTAGACCACCTTAATGCTTAGGCATGATTACTTTGGACCACTTAACCAAATGAAACTTGTGATCTTCACTATTGCCCTCCCATAGGAATGATCTTCTGGCTTTGTCAAAATGCTTTTTGACTCTGCTTGGCATAGGGAAGAGTGACATGATATAAGTAGGAATGCTGTCCATGACACTTTTAATCAGCATTAATCTGCCCCACCCCCACCCCCAACCCCCAATTGATAAATACTGTATTTTCCAAGAGGCCGTCTTTTTTCTACCTTTTCAATGACTCCATTCCAGACTTCAATTGTTTTATGCTTTGATCCTAAGGGAAGCCCTAGGTAAGAATTTGGGAAAGACCCAATGCTACAGCCCATTATCCCAGCCAATTCCTCTAAGTTATCCACCTCATTCACTGAGTATATCACACTTTTTGACATGTTGATGTGTAACCCTGCGATAGCTTCAAAAATTAGGAGTGTCAAGTTGAGGTACTGGACTTGAAGCTTGTCAGCCCCACAGAAAATTAGAGTGTCATCTGCATACAACAAATGGGAGACTGAAACTGATAGGTCTGAGTTACTACGCACCTTGAACCCTTCAATCCACTGCTCTTGCTTAGCCTTGTCAAACATTTTGCTCAACCCTTCCATAGCTAAGATGAAGATTAAGGGAGACAAAAGGTCTCCTTGCCTTATTCCCTTCTGAGGAGCAAAGAATCCTACTGGAGATCTGTTTATTAGGATAGAGTATTTAACAGTGGTAAGGCTAAATTTGATCCATCTAATCCATCTCTCACCAAATCCCATTTCTTTCAGTAAGTTCAGTAGGTAAGACCAGTTGACCTTATCAAAAGCTTTCTCTACATCTAGCTTGCAAAGAATTCCCGGGATCCCTCTCTTTAATCTTTCATCCAGTAATTCATTTGCTACAAGGGAAGCATCAGTGATTTGCCTGTTTTTCAAGAATGCATTTTGCTCCTCAGAAACCAACTTCCTATCACTGTCTTCAATCTTTCTGCTAAGAGTTTGGCTATTATCTTATACACACTCCCAATGAGACTTATGGGTCTGAAGTCTCTGAGTTCTATTGCACCTTTCTTTTTGGGAATTAGAGTGATGAATGATGCATTACATGACCTTACCATGTAGCAATGCTGGTGGAAGCGATTAAGAGCCCCCATTAAGTCTAGTTTGATAATCTCCCAAGAATGCTGAAAAAAAAAGCCATTGTGAAACCATCGGGACCTGGGCTTTTGTCAGGAGCACATGAATTGATTGTTGCCTTCACTTCATCTTCTTCAAATGATCTTTCCAGCCATGTCTTCTCCTCCACATTGAGTGTAGCTAAGTTTTCAAACTTATCCCTAGGTCTCCATGGTTCACTTTCAGTGTAGAGATCTTGATAGAAATTCAGGATTTCAGCCTTAATTTCCTCATTATCTTCACAGATGTCTTCCCCTATCATCAGCTTATCTATACAGTTAGTTCTTCTGTTAGAGTTTGCCATTTTTGGAAGAATTTGGTGTTCCTGTCTCCTTCTTTGAGCCATAGGCATCTGGACTTTTGCCTCCAAGAGATCTCTTCCGCCTTTGCCATTCGTTGTAATTCCATTTTCATGTGCATTGATTTCTCTTTTTCTTCTTGAGTCATCAATCTGCCTTCAGTTGCTGATTGTAGAAGAGCTAGGTATTCTAGAGTTTTAGTCTTCCTTGCTTCCGACTGGCCAAAAAATTCCTTATTCCAGCTTGTTATGTCCTTTTTTAGATATTTAAGCTTCTGCAAAAGGATTAAGTCTAGGCTGCCATCGACTGAGTATCCAAGCCACCATTCCTTGACTTTGTCTAAGAAGCCATCAGCCTGAAGCCACATATTTTCAAACTTAAAATATGATGGGTTGGCTGCCCAATCTCCACATTCCAGAAGCAAAGGCCTGTGATCAGAGACAACTTTGGGAAGGGCTAGTTGCTTGATTGCATTGAAGCTGTCATTCCATTCTGGGGAGATGAGGAACTTGTCTATTCTGGATGCCTGGAGTGAATCTTCACCTCTAAGTATAGTGGGCCCCCTGAAGAGGCAGGTCTATGATTCCCAATTCTTGGATGATATCAGAGAAGGATTTCATGGCCTAGATCTTCTTATGCAATTATATCTTTCACTCTCAAATCTACAAACGTTGAAATCACCCCCTATGACCCATTGCTCATTCCATATTCCCCAGATTGCTGCTAGTTCTTGCCAAAAAATCTCCCTATCTGAGTTGTTGTGAGGCCCATAGACCCCTGTGAAGCACCATCTGAAGTCCTCCAATGCACTTTCAAACATACATGTAATTGTATAATGGCCTTGGTGTATCTCTATGTTCAGTCATATCCTTTTATCCCACAAAACAATGATGCCCCCACTTCTGACTGTTGATTTTAAAACTGCCCAATCGACCCATCTTTATCCCAAACTTGTCTAATCCATAGTATAGACCATTCTTCAATTTTTGTTTCCTGAAGACACACTATATCCGCTCTCCATTTATGAATTAGTGACTTAATTGTGCTCCTCTTTTCTGCCTCGTTAAGGCCCCTAACATTCCAACTTAATATTTTGATTTTCATCCAGAAAAGGCTTTGTATTGCTTGTCCCTTTCCCCAACCTTCCTTCCTTCGTAATTTATACCCCATCGTAGTCTTTCCAACCCTAGAGACTGCTTTCTCTTTCCTTTTGAAATGGTCTTGATTGCAGATTTGTTTTTGGATTTGTTCTTGTCTTTTATGCTCCATTCTAAGAATCATATCGAATATTTCATGTTCGAAACCTGCCACATTAACACCGAAGACCTTGCATGCTTTTAACAACACTGATTTGGTCCATCTTGAAGTTTCAATTATTGCTGGAGTTCCCAATTCTCGAGAGTTTGGTTGGTCCATACCATGCCAAGGGAGAGGCAATGTCTCAGGAGAGGAGAGGTCTGCTTCGGAGCTACTTACCACTCCAAAAGAGTTATTCGAGGGAGATCTTGGTATTATCTGATTCATAGGCTCAGCTTCATCATCAGCTTCAGTGAGGGAATCACATGCAAAGGTTTTTGGCCTGAGCTCTGAACGTTGGACATCTTCTGACGCTTCAATTTCAGCATAAAGGGGGTCAAATCTGTTTGTAAATGGTATTGGGCTATTACGACTTGAGCAAGGGTCAAGAAGAGACTCAACAGGCTTCCATATTTTCCTATTGGGTCTATCGGAATTTGTGATTTGTGACTTTGGGCCTTTTGGGCCTTTTGAGTAGTAAGAGTGATCCAAGTTCCGACCCCACCTCCTACTCCCCTCATCACTTTTTTATTGGGCTGGGATAGTGGAATCCTACGTGGCAGATTCCCCACTTTGGCATGTGACTCATTAAATGAGTTTGAATTAAAATACGGGTTCTAGAAAGGCATATAGGAAGGAATGGAGAAATTCGGAATGAAGAAATCGAATATGAAAGAAAAGACAAAGAAATGAGAGAATATCGGATTTCTTTGGATCTGAGGTAAATCTTGTCTATTTCAACCCCCCTAGATTCGGATTCGACTTTTGAGCCTTTCAACAATTAACCAATTTAACCTTCCGAATATGTATTACGTATTCAAATTCGGTGGAACGAGAGGAGAAAAAAAAAAGAGATAGAATCCAATTCTTCAGATACTTTATCTAAGAAACTCTACCCATCTAGGCCTAGAACATAGATGGAGTATATCTCGCCAAACTGGATAAAGCTATTATTCTAATCTAGACTGTAAAAGAATATGTATGTTGATTCACATCAATTAATTAGAGATTAATTCGACTTAAAGATCTTGTGATTCATGTAAATACTTAACACGTCCAAGCAGGAATTAACAGGATACTTATGAAAGCAGAGAGATGCAGCAATCCAACAACCATGTGTAAAATTGAGTGGGAGAATACACATACTGGATTTGAGTTTTTCATCAAGTGCCCAATCAAGAGCCTTTTGTGCATCTTCAGTCAAAGGAGGATGCTCGGGACTGAAAAACCACATGTCAGCTTTTCCAAGTACTTTGATAGTTTCTTCACGTACTTTAAAGAGAGTAATGCTGTTCGCCCTCAAATATTTTGAAGCAAAATTTGTCCCTGCAAATGTTGGAAGTAAATAAACATTCTAACATGATTTAGCAGCAGAATGAACATTCATGGAAGCTACTTCACCAAAATGATTAAAGCAGCTTAAATCACAGTCGAAGTGTAAGCAAATTACTGAAAGACCCCTTCTATCAATTAAATATCTTCTTATATTATCTCTGACAATACTATAAAAATATGCAGTCATAATCTCTAAATGTTGCTTCAGCCTTCAGTATGTATCTGAATTATATTTGAGGTGGAAAGTGTCCTTAATACACATAAGCTAAAATCGACGAAGTGACATTTCCCATCATCTTATAAGTGCTATATCTCGACTTCGACAAGCCACATTGTTCGAAGACATAAGCTAAAATCCAGAGAATTGCCTATCCAATTAACTTCCAATCATGTGCCGACCAATTTCTTTTTGGTTCCTCTAGAAAGCAACTAATATCAGAAGCCAAAGCACTTATATATTTCACCTCAATAACCTCCCAACCCAACTGAAATATTTCCACATATTAAAAATCTTGTACATATCACAATGTTGTATAGCAAATGTCATGTCCACTAAATGTACTAAAATGTAAAATGGCTTTGACAACTACATAATGTTATTGGGTAGGTTCTGTAAGGTGTCGGATTTTAGAAGAGTAATCTCATTCAAGGATCAGTCAATCAATGAATGTATAAAAGGATTAGATGGACCCAACTACACTGGAGTTCCCTAGACTAAGTAAGTGTTCTAAACATGCAAAACCTGAAATACCTCCTCTTACTAAAATCTCTAGCAAATCCATTGTTATAAGATATGTCACATTCTCAAATTAAAGAATGAGCGCAACATGGAATTAACTTCTGATAGTTTATTCAAGTGTTAGTTTGATTAATTAGCATCACGAGTAACAAAAAGTAAAGAGCTTCCTTTCCGTTTACAGGATCGAATAGAGCATCTCTACCAAAACAAATAAATACTTTCTTAGGGAAGGGATAAATTAACAAACCTTCAATCAAAATTCCCATGAGAAGAGCTTCTGTTCCAGTAGTGGGATATTTAAGTTTTCTTGCTTCCAATTCACCCATGGCAAATGATTTTATCGCCTTTGACGACCATCTAAAATTTCATTCACCCATTTCAAGATACCTCAAAACAAATCCAAATACCAACAGATAAACAAACACAAGATAAACAATAATACAAATCAAACCACCAATATAGCCCGAAAATCTCCTCCTCCTTTCCGGGGCAGCCAAAGAAACAAAACAAGAAAGAAAAAGGTAAATACTCACTTAGGAATTTTCTCTGCAGATACTGCAGCCTCTGACTTCCTGCAATAACAAAATGAAGCTAGGGTGTTATCTTTATAGCACTGATTCAAATTTGATTAACAGAGAAATTATACAATCAACCAATAAACTACACGTCAATCCTAAATGAGTTGGGTCAACTACATGAATCCTATACATCCACATCCTCTCTATTCGAGCCTATCTCATTTTAATATAAAATACTCCCTCTGTCCCAATTTATGTAATACACTTTCTTCTTAGTCTATTCCAAAAAAGATACATTTCTATGTTTAGAAAAAATTAAATCTAAACTTCTCATGTTACATGATTTATAGTTATACAAATATGGCTTGATTAGACAACAAGTTTCAAAATTCTTTCATTCTTTCTTAAACTCCATGCTTCATAAAATGGGACAGAGAGAGTAGATTATACTTTTAGAGAAAATTAGAGATTCTCCAAATCAAACCCTTATCCATAGACAAACAATTACTTCAATTAAAACTACTTAATATAGTCTTAACCCCAAAAAAGGCACAAAGAGGAAACACTTTATATGAGATAAATGCAAGAATGAGCAAAGGGTAGGTGTTAGAACTTACCCATAAGGAAGGCTAAAGGAGACAGTAGCTTTAATGGGGCAATGTTTTGTAAGAAATGGTTTGAAATTGTTGGACTGAAGAGAGATTTTGATTGGAGTACCAAGCCATTGACTATGCAAATTTTGTGGGTTTGTTGTACAGATAGACGAATTGGGTCCTACTCTGTAATTGAGCTGGTTGATGCCATTTGAAGTGGCTGCCACTGTGGAGAGAGCAGCCATTTTTGCGGCAAGATTCTGCTCCAATCTGAGAAAATGGGTTGAATAGTTGGACCTTCTTTCTGGTTGGGATGATGAGATGATAAGAAACGACGACATTAATTGACCTTGGGCTTTTGCGTCTCTTATGGGCTTAAGCGAGTCTGGCCCATTATACTAGCCAGCTTTCCGACTGATAATTGAAAGATGAGAATTTTTCATAAAGTATCATCTTTTAGTGCTAATTAATCATTAATAGAAATCTTTTGCTATATTACGTCTTATAGATATCTTTTTAATGTATTTAATGTATTCAAAGTGTTGTATTTAATAATACATCACAAAAGATCAGCGTACAAACAGGAATGCCAGCTAATCGCAGATATGTATTTACATGTATTCAAGCGCTATTAACGCTAAATACATAACGGATCTGCGAAAGATATGGAACGATAAAACTTTTAAAAATGGAAGGGAATCAAATCAATTTTGATTTCCCTAATTTTACTCAAAAAAACATATACTCCATGAATTTATATTTTTCTGAAGTTAACAAACCCAGAAAGAAGCGAAAAAACAAAGCAAGAGTCGTCAAATTTGTGCGATTTTCTTCTTCTTCTTTCTGATTGATACAGTACAAAAAAATTTCTATACAAAAGACTCTATAACTCTTTTATAGAGATGGCAAGCTTGACAGTTTTATTGCATCATTCTGGAAAGTGGAACAATGAGGGGAATTATATCGATTTTTCCATTGAGGAAATCCTAATTAAGGGGTATACCTCCTTTAATGATCTAGTTGCTTCAATTTCCACTCAACTGGGTATAGATTTGAGCACAAATACCATTAAAATTCAATACAATGTTGAAGGAAATCGCACACCAATGGAAATACATAATGATATGGGTTTGAGAGTGAATGTAGAAATGAAGAAAGACAACAGAGAATTTGGGATGTATCCTTTGTGCATAACAACTATGGAAAAAGAGCTTATCTCCGGAGATGGTTTAAATCAAGGCGACATTGCGCAGATAGACGAAGCAGTTCAAAGGTACGATTCCGATACAGATGATATACTGGCTATAGAACTTGCCAATTTAGGAGAAGCTGAGTGTTCGAACTCCACAAGGATTTGATAATCTCAAAAACTGATCAAAAGGAGGTTATGGCTGGACAAATTTATTAGGATAAGGCTACATTGAAAGAAGTGATGGAGAATTATGCTATAGCTCAAAAGTTTCGGGTTGATCGGTCTAATGCTGTCAGGTTTGATGTTTGTTTAACTTTGTTGTATTTTAGTTGTATTTGAGTGTTACCTCCAGATGATGAACACGAATGACAATTTATATTTGATTAGTATTCATAATTATATGTATTCATATGTATTTGACTGTTGGAAAAATTACAACACTAGCTTTAATTAATTTAGAATTATAACTACTATTCTGTTAAGTGCTTGTAAATTCATTCGAATGTATTTACGTGTATTAATTGTATTTATTCACATAAAACAATATTGGAATTGGTTTGCATACCAAATTACATATACAGAGAGTTTAATTTGGTACTTTATTACTAGGTAGTATATTATGTCATATTCGTTAAGTTGTCTGATGTCTATTATTTATTTTCCAGCTATGCATTAATATGTATTTCAGAAGATTTTGATTGGAGGTTTAAGGCTTCAAGCATAAACAAATCGGAGTTATTCAAGGTGAGAGAATTCAATGACAATCATACATGTCCTCTGAAGGATAAAGTGTATGAGCAGCGGCAAGCTAGTAGCAGCCTTATAAGTGGTATTATAAGGCCAAAGCTTACAAACCATAAGAGGAAATACATGCCGAGGGACATTATTGATGATGTGAAATCAGATTTAGGTGTAGATGTTAGCTACATGTTGGCGTGGAGGGCTAAAGAAAAGGTAATGAATTTTCTTAGAGGTGAACCGGCAGATTCATACATAAAATTAACGGGATACTTATATACAATGGATAAGACATATCCAGGTTCTCACATCAGAATGGAAAAATCGTCAAATAATGAATTCATGTACGTGTATATTTCATTATATGCCTTTATAAGGGGGTTTCATCATTGTAGACCAATTGTTGTTGTGGACGGAAGTCACCTAAAATCATACTACACCGGGACATTCGTTTCTGCAATCACGTTAGATGGTGCAGGTGAATACATCAATAATAATACAATTTGTTAATATTTAAAGCTATTGGAAAGCATGTATTTAGAAACAATTATATTCAATTGTATTTAACAGGTCATATATTGCCACTAGCATATGGTGTTATTGATTCAGAGAACGATGGTGCTTGGACGTGGTTCTTTGAGCAATTCAAGATAGCATACGGTGTAAGGGAAAACATGTGCATTGTTTCGGATAGAAATGAGAGTATCATTAAATCTGTATCGAGGGTATATCCTGATGTACCACATTTTGCTTGCATATGGCATCTATGGAATAACGCATACAAGAAATTCAAAAAGAGTCATGCCAAGTTGAGTGAGATATACTTCTCGATGGCAAAAGCATACACACAAACTGAATTTGATAGTCTAATGGAGAAGGTTGAGAAGGTAGATATTAGGGTGAAAGAATACTTAGAGTTAGCTGGTTATGAAAAGTGGGCTAGGTTGTATGCACCTGTTAACAGGGGATGGACAATGACGTCAAATATTGCTGAGTCAATCAATGCAGCACTAGTTTCAGCAAGGGAATTGCCAATATGACTTCCTTGAAGAAGTTAGGAAGATGTTTGGTCGTTGGAATTGTAGTAACCGCAAAGAAGCTACTCAGACATACAATGGTAAAAAATACCAGGAAATGCTGGAGGTGAATGAGACTATGTGTACCCGTATGACTGTAAGTTAATTTTTATGAATATTTACTTGAACTAGTAAATTATATAGTTGAATACAGGTAAATACATGTGATGATTAAGACTGTATGCCCGTGATAATGATTACAATGGAATTCAGTTGATTGATATTGTTTAAATTGATTGTATATACCTGAAAACAATTGCTCAAAAAAGGTTGAATACAAATGCAAATACACTTGAATACAGTTGCATACAGTTGCTGGAAACGGCTGAATACAACTGAAATTGGATGAAGTTTTAATTTTCGAAGTTGATAGTAACCACTTAACTCAGCCGTATATATTTATTAATTCATGTAAATGTGTTCAAAACTAATATTTATGTTTTTAAATGTAGGTGGTTCCCTCAACTGAATAATTACATACTGTTAACGATGGAGGGAGGAATTACACAGTCTGCCTGCTCGAGAAAAAATATGTTTGTTGGAGGTTCCAAGTTGATGAATTGCCATGCCCACATGCCTGGGCTGTATTGAAGAGCAAGTTTTTAATGCCCGAAGAATATTGCTCTAGCTATTACAAGCCAAGTACAATTGTAATGATATATGATGTGCCAGTGTACCCGCTACCTGACAAAAATGACTGGAATATATCAGAGCATGTTGCAGAGTAGGTTGTACTACCACCTAAATGGAAAAGACCTCCTGAAAGGCCAAAGAAGAAGCGCGACAAAAATTTAAGTGAATTGTTGTTGCCGAAAAATCAGCATTCATGTAGCATATGTGGACATGGAGGACATAACAAGCAAACTTGTAGGAATGCTCCACGTAATTAATCGTTATATTCTATCATGTATGGGTGATTCGACAATTTGTCAACACTTATTGATATATTATGATATTATCAGCTATAATATATTCGTTTTTCAAATTAATATAATGTGGAACGACTTTCGTTATTACTATCGAATTTTATTTAGTTCAAGTATATTTATATATATGAACATGTATGAAGTGAGAGTATCTTAGTATAGTTGAAATCAACTATATCAAATTCTTAATACAAGTGAATAAGGCATGTTAATACAGCATGTTAATAAGACAGTTTAATTCAATTTCCTTTGGATGAATACATTGTAATACATTTGAATATATATCTGGACAGTTGCTTCAACACTTTCAATTTAACGGACATTGGATGAACATAGTTAATCCAATGGTTCAATATATTTGAAGACAACATGTTCAACAATGTTGACAATAGGTTAATAATATAGTTCAATTAAATTGTTTATAGTTGAATCCTTGTGAATCACAAAAAGATACAGTTGAATACATGTGAATAATACCTCAGAATACACGTTAATACAAATGAATGGATACAGCTGAATACATCTGTATGGATACAGTTGAATATACATGCATAGCAACTGTACGCAACTGGTCTAAACACATTAATACAACTGAAATGACATGAGTAATATAGGTTAATACAATCAACTAAACAGAATAACACAACTAAATACATCTACATAATACTGAAAGATAAAGCTAATTTTACGCAGCTGAATACAATTCAAAAATTGGCATTATCAAAAATCATTCAGCATACAAAAAGTTTCAGAAACATGTGCGTTAACTAAAACATGTTCAAGCAAACTTAACCAAATTTCTTAATGTAAGTTAATAGCATCTACGACCAAAACAACTACAATCAGTATCATTGTTCAAACTATACTCAAAAACTCAAAAAAGAAAAGCTATTCTAAAACTATCTGCATCTTTGCTTCCGACTCAGAGATTTGCCTTTCAATCTTTGAAGGTGCTTCACTCTCGCTTATTGCACCAGCATCTATCTTGCGCATGGCATACTCCCATAACAGAGCACCATATCTTTGACGGAGAAGAGTGGCATCAAATGGTATTTTTTGTGTAATCTCTCCAATAGTGCTCAGATACTCCGGGAATGCTGCAACGTGCACTCCACAATCCCTAAAAAATAATAGATTGAAACAGAATATAAAATAATTAATATATTTGTATAAAAACAAATAAGAATGATGATTGCATACTTAGATGCTGCTTGCTTTCTGTTGAGGCAGATTTGGAACGAAGATAACCTCAAAAGGTTCGTTCTGATCCTTGTTTGTGTATGCGGGATAAGCAGACCAGTCAATGCCTTGACTATTGGAGTAGAAGCCACTAATTGACAGATACAAAGGTAGTAGCTTAACTAGCTTTATAATCTCAGAGACTACGTATGCATCGTGACCGGAAGATGTGTACGAGTCGTACACTTTGATACATCTATCTTTGAAGGTCACAACAACCAACACCCAATGAAGTTTTTCCTTCAAGTTCACTAGTATCAAGATATTTTCCACGGTATGCCAGGGTACATTAGCATGCAATCTGTAGCCCTTAATATACTCACATACAACGTCTTCTTGTTTGGCTACATTAGCATCGCTATCTGTATCTTCGTACCTGTCAAATATCTCAGCTATTCTTGTCTTGAAAATACAGTCGATAATAGTAAACGTGAAGTCCCTATGCTGATTGTACTTGCCCATCTTTCGCACATAGTAGAATATGACATCCATATGCTATAAATAAAAGAGGTTAGTAGATAGTGTGAGTTTATTTGCTTGAAGTAAGAATTAATATGTAGGAATACCTCAATACAAGTGCTAGAAAATATAGATATACATTGTAATACATGTTAATACAATTGTATACAGCTTATGGGATAGAGTTGAATTCAACTGACATTGAATAAAGACAACTAATTCAATTCATTAATATAGATGAATATAAGAAGCTGAGTAGTGTTGAAAATAAGTTTTTCATACAGTTTAAGTCAACTGATTTGGGTAGAATACACTGTAATTGAGTTGTATTCAGGTCTACCATTGAAACAGTTAACTGCCATTGGATGAATACATGGAATTCAACTGTTCAATCCATTTGAATATGACAGGTTCGATTCATTTTACTATAGCATAATAAAAGAGTTCAATTCAGTTGAACTGTTTGCTCAGTACATTGGTAATAACAGGAAAATTCAGCTGAATACAACTGTAAACTTGTCCATTGTACTTGTAGACAAAGCAGTTTAAGGCTCTCAGCCAGACAAACTGCAACTAAAGATAAGGTGTTCTGGAATTCGTCCATATCACTCAGAAATAGACAAATGCCACTGGAAACATATATATGATTGACATGTAAAGAAATGGAAATTCCAGACTAATATAAAAGTCATCCTTAATCACAAAAACATCACCGAGCTAACAGCTAACCTCAGATGCAACTGCTTTAGTCAAACAACAACAACCCAGTATAATCTCATTTAGTAGGGTCTGGAGAGGGTAGTGTGTACGCAGACCTTACCCCTACCTTGGGTAGAGAGGCTGTTTCCAAATAGACCCCCGGCATCCTTCCCTCCAAGAACTTTCCACCTTTCTCTTGGAGAGACTCGAACTCACAACCTCTCGGTTGGAAGTGGGGGTTGCTTACCATCAGAGCAACCCCTCTTGTCCATGCAACTGCTTTAGTCCTCCACTTATTTTCTCATAAACGTCAACTAAATGCAGAGGAGGAAAAGGACAGAATGAGGTATCAGTCATATATGATCTCAGAACAATTTCTTTCTAAAATCGCACTACTTCACGAATTAATAATTTATTATATTAACATTAGTACTAATTTTTTAGTTCTCATCACTAATTTGTAATGCTTACTGGCTCTAACAATTAGGAATTCCAGCTTCAACCTAATAATAAACTAAACAAAGTTAATTCAAGTGCTAGAAAATATAGATATACACTGTAATACATGTTAATACAACTGTAATACAGCTTATGGGATACAGTTAAATTCAACTGACATTGAATAAAGACAACTAATGCAATTCATTAATATAGATGAATATAACATGCTAGAGTAGTGTTGAAAAGTAGGTTTTGAATACAGTTTAAGTCAACTGATTTGAGTAGAATACACTGTAATTCAGTTATATTCAGGTCTACCATTGAAACAGTTAACTGTCATTGGATGAATACATGGAATTCAACTGTTCAATTCATTTGAATATGACATATTCAATTCATTTTACTATAGCTTAATAAAAGAGTTCAATTCAGTTGAACTATAGCTCAGTACATTGGAAATAAAAGGAAAATACAGCTGAATACAAGGTAAACCAGTTTTTGAGAAAGACTCACATTGTTATCCCATAACTTCCCGTCAATGTATAGAAGGTAACGCCAGTTTTTGGAATCAACTTGATCAACTCCAAAATCCAATGGAATGTGAAGTATGGACTTGTTTTTCTTGTAATGGTCGTCAAGATTACCTCTACAAGTATGATATAAAACTCATTATGTACATACCTAAAAAATGAAAACATAATACAATGAACAAGGGAAAACTTACTTCTGATCATGCCTTGCTAGAAGACCATCACGGACCCACTTGTCATATTCTTGAATGAGTAACATAGGATGTGGCCCCGTTATTGGATCTTCCTCAAACGGGTGTCTTTTCTCAAAGATGGGTATCAACTTTACGGAGGAACATGCTGTAAATTCAATTTGTGTTTATTGAGTACTATAAATGATCCAATCACGATGAATGCTGAATATTACGTTTGTAAAATCACTTACCTCCTGAGTCGAAGTTAGAGTGATAAGGCGAAGAGTTCCATCTACTTGGTCGCCTATTTCGTTGAGGTTTCACTGGTGTGGCTTCAACTTTTTTCGCACTTGCATGAACAACTATTCTAGTTTCTGGAATTTGACTGGGTAGAAACTTGTCGTCAGTGCAAATTGAGAAACATAGAATTCTTTAGGTACCTCATCTTGATTTGTGGTAGATGGTATGATGGACGGTGCCTCTGGAGTAGTTTGCTGGTAGTTGTATGTATCATTGTTAGGAATGTAACTTAATGTTAGAAATAAGATTAAATGCATATAAGTTGCTAGTATACATTACAAAGAGGTACAAAAAAGATATAAATGCAGAATTGATATTGACGCTGTTGAAATGAAACTACATATCTCTTTGAATAGAGCAGAATACACCCAACATACATGTAAATATAACGAAATAAAGATACTATAGAAGAAAAAGAACACACTATACAAAGATATACAAAAATACAAAAAGAAATATATGAATACAACATAATACATGTAACAATGTGATTAGGTATAAATGGAGTTGAATTGAAACTCTCGATTAATGCAGAATACAGAAGAATAGACCCAAATACATGTAAATACAACATGAAAAAGCTACATTAGAAGAAGTAAACAAACTATAAATACACTATACAAAGAGGTAAAAAAAATACAAGAAGAAACATATGAATATAAAGGAATACATGTAACATTTAGATTAGATATAAATGCAGATGAAATAAAACTGCAGATTATTGCCGAATACAGCAGAATACTCCCCCAAATAAATGTAAATACAGCAAAATAGAGTGGCTATATTAAAACAGTTATCAATATAGCTAAATATATATGTTCAGTATCTTAACTTGGGGTATACCTCATGATTTTCTCCGACATCTGGGTCAATGCCAACATCATTTCTCATTGTAGGTTCAGTTTGCTGATTTGGTTGAAGACGGTCTGAAAGCATCCTGAAGTTATCATTGATCAATGTCCTTAGAGACTTGAACTCTCCAACAACCTTAACAAGACAAAATAGTTAGAAAAGTACTAACACACATAGCTATCAAACTTTATTGAAGATAATGGGTGGGTATCACGTATTCTTTGAATACTTTTAGTTCTTGCCTCAAAGAAGATACTTCATCATTTTGGCCTTTGGGGCGCTGATGGTCATGAAAAAGTTTATGTCCACTTTCAGAAACACAAACAGGAGGAAGTTTGGGCTGATATTCTGGTTCTTTTGTAGGAATCTTGGGTTGTTCCTTGAACTTCTTATGTGGCGGTGATGAAGATGGACCAACACTTTCAACAAGTTTCTTCTTAGATTGAAGATTGGGTGTAGGATAAAAGTCATCCACATCCTGTCTCGATTTTTCTGAATGCGCAGGAGTATGTATTTCTCAACATCGGGGCACACTTGAGGAATCTGAATAACAGCAAGCTCTACATCAAGAGGAGTGATGTCCTCAGAACACAATCTGAGAACAAAAAATAAGATAAGACTTACAGGGTACATATTAAAATATAATTGTATAATATTGTATTCACGTGTATTTAACTCTGATGTATTTAGATATAGTAAATTGTATTCATATGTATGCATTATTCATGTATGTAGGTCTTTGCATCCAGTGTATATTACAGTAGGCTTCTCCTCTAACTAAATGCAAATGTATGCAAACTATAGGTGTATTTGTGTTCAATTATCTTCAGAATAATGATAAGATTTGGATATTACCGTGTTTCCGGTGTCTTTGAACATGCCGTTCATCAAATAAGAAAATGTTGGCTAATTTCCGATGGTTTTCCAATTGAGTATTCTGGGGAGCACATCGTCGACTCGGAATGCAATTTTGGAATCAACAGAAGAACAACACTCATAAAACCAGACCTGCATAGCTAGGGGCATCCCAGCGATCATGTAATACTTCTTTACAACATCAAACTTCTTGCTAATCGAGTTTATCAACAGCTCAAATGCGCTTATACCCAATGATATTCGGAATAGCGCCCACTCTCTACTACGTCAAAATGTAGCCTCGGTATAGTTGCACTATTCTGCTCAGATGAAAATATGAAGGTGTGGATGAAATACAACAAAGAAATCTTCAAAGCATCCTCATCATTGTCGGGACCCCATGCCTTGTTATTGAAGTATTCTCTCAATTGCCTCTTCTTTACAATGTTAGCACTTCCAAAATAAGTCAGAATAAGCCTGTTTGGAGGAGTTTCGTGAAACTCAAAATCTTGATCTTTACCGACACATTTGAGGCCAGTAACAAGAGCAAACTCCTTTAAGGTGAAATGTAATACAGTACCAATAACGTATACTTCAAGAACATTGTTTGGAGTGCCATTTAACTGTCTAGACATGAAGCATCTAAAGAGTTGATGTTGAACATCAAATCGCTTCATTCGAAGAAATGATCCAAAGCATGTATTCTCGAATTGTTGCAACTGATCGGGAGTAAGCATTTGTCTTAGGTGTGAGACTATATCAGTGTTGGTGTATCTACTGATATGGGGAGCTAATTTGGGCTGTTGTTTCACAAACAAATCAATTCCCTGCAATGAACATTGTAAAATACATGTGAATACATATGAATACATCAAAAAGACATTTTAAGTTTTGTTTGAATACATTTAATACATGATACAGTGATAAGGATAAATCGCTTTTCAGACAACTACAAACATATATACTACCATATGCTAAGATACTTTGTAACATACAGATATAATACAAAGTATTTTTGGATGAATATACATGAATACATATGAATGCTAATGAATACATTTGAGGTCAAACTAGATAATTGAATTAGCACAATATATAGTAACACACACTAAATACACCAAAATACATATGAATGCAGATAAAATTTCATTACATAGAACTACTGGAAACAACCAAATAAACACGAATACATATGAATACTATTGAAGAAACAGAATACACTATACCAAAAAGGTTCAAAAATACAAGAAGATACATTTGAATACAACAGAATACATGTAAGAAATACAAGTTACCTTTTAATTTCTTGAATCTTTTGCAGCTTTTTTCCTCTTTGCGCCAACTTGAATATTGGTTTCTTTTGAAGTTTCGTCAACTTGAACTGCTTTCAACTTGTCATTTTGTATTTTACTTCTTCTTTCGTCAACTTTGGATGCCGATACACCTGCAAAATCTTTCTCCGCTTGAGTTAGTTGCAACGAGAAAGAAGGCCCATCAAAATTGAGAATTTTGGTGGGTATACCTCTAGGTGGTCTGTGGATTGGGTTGGCTTCCGACATTATAGAGAAAACTCAAAATATCGTGGTGATGAACAAATAAAATGGAAGATATATCAGAAAATTGTGTAAATTCGATACAAAAATTAGAGAAACAAACTAATGAAAATGCAATTTCGACCTACTTTAATTTTAGGATTGAACTAAATTTAAACTTTTTGCTATAAACTAAAAAGGGTATTTATAGATTGTAATATTTTAAAAGGGTGTTTATAGAATATAAATAGGGTACTAACCTATTCTATAGGTGGTAAAATTTCCTTGAAAAATAGCCTGCATTTGTAAAATAATTAAAAAATAGTCATTATTTTGCTGCAACACGGATAATTCTGGCAAAATATACTCGATATTGGTGTACCTATATGTGAACTTCCAGCATAATATGTTAGAACTCCAACACACGGAAAGTTTCAGCATAATATACTTGAGATTGGCGTACCTATGTATGAACTTCCAGCATATTATGCTGGATCGGTATATTATGCTGGAACTCCAGTATATTATGCTGGAATATTTTTCTGATTTTGAATAGTGTTTTCGCTCAGATTTATCTTTATATGAAAAGTGGCTAGATTTCAATTACTTTTGAAACAATGGCTATTTTTCAACTACTACTTGTAAATCTAACTATTTTTTAATTTCACCAAAAATCAATAATAACCTGATTTACAACCGATAATTGAAAAATATCCATAGTTTTAAAAGTTATCGAAATTAGTTGCTTTTTCATGTAAAGGTAAAATCTGAACAAAAACACTCTTAAAATCCAAAAAAATTGCAACATAATATGCTGAAGTTCAAATTTTTTACATATCAGATTCAAGCATAATATGCTGGAATATTATAATGTGCTGAAATTCTAACACAATAGGCTAGAAGTTTATATGCTTAAGTTCCATAATCCAGCATATTGTGCTGGAGCTTACCCTGTTTCGGCTAAATAATAGCTATTTTTCCATGACTTTATAAATACTGACTATTTTTCGATTACTAATCCGAAAACTAGCTAGCCCATGTTATTTTCACCAAGTGTCGGAAGACGAGACCGAGCAGCAAGGCCATGATCCACAGATGAACAGATCACTTATTCAAACATCACACACCCGCCATTAAATAATATTTTAGTAATTGAAGTTAGGGGTGTGCGTTCGAACCGGTTTATCGATAAATCGAATCGATTATTTGTAATTGGTTTATCGATATCGGTTTATCGATTTCGATTTCGATTTCAAAATTTTCCTTATCGAGTTATCGATTTCGATTTCGATTTTGTCCTCTTCGGTTATCGGTTTATTCATAAACCGATAAGATATATTAATTTTTTTAACTCTTATTCTATAGTACCCTTTCCTTTACCCTAAGTATCTAACCCTATTATTTCATCTACCACATTTAAGGAATGATCATATTTAAAGCTCAATGGAATGAAGTTCAAGTTAATGGAAAATAGAATTAGCCGTGATGATGTATTTTTTCTATACCGTTGGCATGTTGGTGACATATATTTGATCCCTTACTTTAGTTTCGTTGCATGTGCTTGTTGACATAATTTTTATGTTATAGATGGTGTTCGTCTTATTTTAGCTTTTCTTGTCCATATTAGTTGGCTGTGTTTATAGCGATATACTTTCCGTGAAATCCCGCAAATTTTCTTATTGATGTAAATGATAATCGAATCGATAAATCGAAATCGAAAAAATCGAAACCTAATTGAAACGATAACGATAAGCATATGTACAAATCGATAATCAATAAATAACTATCGATAATGGTCAAAATCGAATGCACACCCCTAATTAAATAATTGAAGTTACTGAAAATCAGGGGCTGAAAAGGAAAAATTGAATCTAAAAAAGTAGTGTTTAAGAGTAGTGTAATTAAGTGAAATTCGTTCTGTATTGTACAAGAAAAGAATTACATTTGTGTATGTGCTCTCAATAAAGAATTAAAACAATTTCGTGCCTTCTTTGTTCTTTAGCTGTAGACAACATGAACTTTTGCTGATTTTTTAAGTGAAAACAAGATAGATGAAGAAATATACACATTTACACTAACCCTTAAGAACCAAAAATGGATAACATAGAAAACCACTGATTACTGACCCTGCTAGTCTCATTTCAAAAGCAAAGCTCCCAAATCCTATCAAGACATGTAGTTCCACAGAAGTGTAACGAATGAAGCTGCATACAAACTAAGCAGTACACCAAAATTTTCTTCATTATCTACAGAAAATAGCAATGTTAAATCAAGCATATGTTTGTCACTCCCAAGCATTTTCTCTTACTAGTGCTCTGTCCTATTCAGTTTTACCCATAATTGGGTTATTCAATTCTGTACAATGATGGTCAACAATATGAGACAAAGACTTGAATGAGTGATTGCTCCTTGTGTATCAGTAACGTCAGTTTCCTGGCTTCTTGACTTCCTTGCATTGGTGCGCAACCTGTGCAGCTATGGCACCAAAGTGCACAAAGAATTGTCGACTAATCTCCACGATGAGGTGGTGTGAATCCTATACATCGATTAAGATTTTCGATGGATGCAAATGACCTTGTTTGTCAGCAGTAAAGAACCTCCAAATTCCATTCCCTTTCCTTTCTCCACCTGTCGAGACCTACAGAGACTACAGAAGCTCATTGTAGCAACAAATCCTCGTCTCTCTGCAATTGCTTGAGCCTCCTTTTTGCATATACAGTGATCAACACCGTTGTAGCAACAGTGAAACTAAATCCAAGAACATTAAGAATAATCTGTGGAGCTGACAAAAAACGTTGCTCTTGCGAAGCATTTGCAAGAGTCTTTATCAGGATGCCACTGCAAAGAAAGTTGGAAGAAAACGTATTCACCAAGTGAAACTTTTAATGATGAATATGAGATTATGTATTGTAGTGGAGCAGCATACACCGAATGAAACCCTCTTAAAATTACTAAAGGTCTGCTTTGTATTCAGTTTGCTTTCTCCCTGAAAAACCAACAAAAATCCAAAAGCTCAAAACCATGGAGCTCTTCCCATCTCACTGCACCCCTCCCGTGATCCCATTCTACTACGTCCCTCCAAAGCAATAGTATAGCGGAAAGGAACCAAAACTCAAAGAATCACAGACAAGCAGAGTACAAATCGAGAAAGGCAATAAGACTTATGCTAATAGGAATACAGAAAGTGTCGAATTCAAAAACTCTACCAAAGAAGCCAGGAGAAGACAAAAAAATCAATTGCTTTATTCTAAAAGCATGTATTCATGGGACTACAACTACCTTAAAAGGATTTAACTAGAGAATTCTCCACCATTTTTTTCTTGTATAAATATGTCAGCCGAATGATTCCCAGTCACAAGCTACTGTTTTTGTCTCCACACTTTGTGCCACTCACTCAAATTTAACAGTCATATGAAGAACCATTGTTGTCAATGTGAGCCCTTCCTTTCAATTAACTACTGATTATTTATGGGTTTTGGAAACACTTTAAAGTGTTTAATTAGACTTATAAACTTTAGTTACAGCCACGAAAATGAATCTTTTTTTTTAATTATCACATCGCAATTCACTTTCATAATATATTTAATTAAAAAAGGACAAGAAGGGCAGCCCGGTGCACTAAGCTCCCGCTATGCGCAGGGTCCGGGGAAAGGCCGGACCACAAGGGTCTCTATCGAATAAAAAAATTGATTTGTGCCTGCCTCCAAGTCCATCTGAGCATATAGTTAATTTCTCATGTTCTATATGCAAAGGCAAAAGCTAAAACATTTTCCACAATATGTAAAATACAACAAAAATTATAAATTACTGTTTTTGAAACATGAAACAAAAGTTGCAACATTATCCACAACCCTGTCTATGATATTGCATGCATACAATGACTATCTTTGAATTGTCTTCTCCCCCCACCCACCCCGTCCCATGAAGGGAGAAAAATATAGAACTAATCTAAGAAATTTAACACCATTGAAGGTCGTAACAGAAGCAGAGTGCAAAAACAAGTTAGCAGAAGCGAGGGGGAAGAACAATATAGAATAATGCAAGAGATGATCTATGACAGCAAGAAAATGAAAAGCCTAACTTAGCTTTTCAAACAAAAAAGAAATGACAGAATAAAAAGCCAAGCATGAGCATCCTACAGCATACAGTCCCCCTAATGCCAATAATAAAATAGAACAAGTAGGGTACTGATTACATTCATGTCTAGAGCTTTTAGTTCAGCAATGTCTATCTTACCGCAAAAGGACAATCTTACCGCCAAACTATGTAGATCATAGGACAAGAGGGGTTGCTCTAATGGTAAGCAACCCCCACTTCCAACCGAGAGGCTGTGAGTTCGAGTCTTCCCAAGAGCAAGGTGGGAAGTTCTTGGAGGGAAGGATGCCGGGGTTCTATTTGGAAACAGGCTCTCTACCCCAGGATAGGGGTAAGGTCTGCGTACATACTACCCTCCCCAAACCCCACTAAGTGGGATTAAACTGGGTTGTTGTTGTTGTTGTTGAACTATGTAGATCACAAGGAACTTTAGTTTGTTCCCTGTCGTATTCTTCAGCGTAAATTATTTTTAATTTTTGACTAACGGCATAGTTAATCAAACAAAAACCAAATTCATGAAGCTGAACAACAGGAAGAAGTAGCTTTTTCTCACTATTCAATTTCGTTTTTTCAATATCCTGCAATGATCTTCACTTGTCAGTGGCTAAGTCAAAACTATATCGCAGCAGAGAAAAGGAAAAGGCGCCCTAAACAAATTTTCCACCAGCATCAAACAAAGTTATGCAGACACATCGAACATGCTAGGAAAGCTTACTAACACCTCAAATTGCTACTACAGACCAACTCAAGCATTAACCAGTTCGATTATAACATAACTTGGAGAAGAACAATTGACATTCTATCCACATGCATATAATCTCCTTCCACACCAATGAACAGATCCCAACTAGAGAAACCAATGTAGGTATACAAGACTAGAAAAAGATAGTGGTGCAACCTCATTGAGCACCACATTTGCATTGTCAGACATCAGAGCTAAACTACCTATCTTTGAATGTAAAGTGTATAAGCTTCACATTGAGTCAGTCATCAGCCTTAGAACAAGAGAACTGATGCAAGTCAACATTCATTTTTCAAGGAAAATAGCATTCAGTAGAGTATCCAGATGTTCACATATATGGTTCAACAGAAAGCTTGTTTTTATTTTCTAGAAATAGAGGTATGGCGCGGGGCGAGGGATTGAGACATGGAGGAAGGGAAGGAAGGACTTGGCCGAAACCTAACAGGGAATTTAATTAATCCAGAAAAATGCTGTCGCAAGAATACATCCAGCGAGTCAATTCTCATGAACAAGAAAACAAAGAGAATGCTTACGTGTAAATTGTAACAAATATTTCTGGGACCATGCCAATGAGTGTCCCCAGCAAATAAGGACCATACTTGACTCCAGTTGCCATTGCACAGTAATTATAAACTATATATGGAAAAGGGGAAATCCTGATCAATGCAACAGCTCGAGCCTGGTTAAACCAATTCCCTTCACCAGCTAGTCTTATAACAGAAGCATTCTTGGGATATCTTTCTATCCAGCTCTACAGGAGAAGAATGAAAGAGATTATGAAATTTATTTAAGTAATAAAAACGAAGTGATGAAGTGCAATCAGTCCGCGAAAGTAATGAAGTACATACTTGGATTCTGTGATGGAAAAGATGACCTATGAAATAAGGAAGAGATACACCAATAGGAAGTGCTCCGATGATAAGTAGAAAACCATATCCATATCCGAATGTCATCCCAGCTACCCACATGGAGGGAGTGGAAGGTAAAATGAGGGTTGGGAAAATTGCCACAGAAGCATAAACTAGAACTGCAAGTACCGGAGTACTGAATGTTCTTGTCTCCCAATTTAGTATGGGAATAATCTCCTGAAAAAGGAAAACAACAGTCAGAAATTGATATGATCCAGAAATCATAAAACCGCCCTGATCTGCATTATAATAAGTGCCACCAAATCAGAGTCAGCAGAGGGAAATACCGAAATAGCATGATGAATGGAGTTAACAGTCGATCCGTCAATGAACTAAGCCTAGTACTCTATACACATTAAGCTCTATTCAGGTCCATTTCATTCCAATATAAATGAATGGAATTAACTGTGTGACTTCGAAAAATAATCTCCGTAAATCTTGTCTCAAACTCTTCATCTAATTTAGTAAGCAGCACTGAACTCATCACCTACTCATCACCTACAGCTGTACAACAATTCTTCCACCTAAAGTACTAACTCTGGTAAGTACTCTAAATCCAACTAAACAGCCCATACATGAGGTCAGTTTAAGCAACTCAGACTTCCTCCATAATCAGCTTAGTTAGAATCAGGAGCCATTAATAGAGTACTAAATTAATTGGCTACAAAGACCACATACTTTACAAGCAACAATCTCTATATTTTTCTGAAACTTCAATAAATTCACTTAACGGGTATCAGTGGTGTACCGGCCAGCTTGGGCCACCTCGGCTATTCCACCGGGTACCTGCTATTTTTCCACCATAGAGATACCGGATAACTTTGACTACCAAGACATAGGCAGATACAAAAAAATCAACTAATGTTTTTTTGTCCCCGCTGAACCTGAGATCTCATGACTCTCCTCTCACTCAATTGACCACTAGGCCACACCCTTGGGTGCAAATTCACTTAAATCAGCTTATGAATCATTCTATCCTCTCCCTTAAAGTAATACTCCATATAGCATGAATCAGTGCACTTAAGAGCAAGAAAAAATGCTACTAAAACAAAATGATCACCCTCAAATATTCACCAGCAGCTATAAAGAGTATGACTTTCTCACATGCAACAAATAATACAAAGTGATACATAATTCGATTAGGGAAATATTCGCAAAAAGAACAAAAGTTAAGCTAAAATTAACCTTATCCATGAAAAAAGGTCCGACCCATTTGAGAAAAACAGCAGCCAAAACTCCAACAAAAATGAGGAGAAGCACCAGCTTAGCCCACCACCAAAGAGACCAACATCTGCTGCTGCTGCTGC
Organism: Nicotiana benthamiana; assembly: GCA_034376525.1. Classification (NCBI taxonomy): domain Eukaryota; kingdom Viridiplantae; phylum Streptophyta; class Magnoliopsida; order Solanales; family Solanaceae; genus Nicotiana; species Nicotiana benthamiana. The sequence continues at coordinate 171,995,232 of CM067339.1, forward strand.
TGCTATTGCCTCCATATTCAAGGCCTGATGATGATGCACCCAAGCAATTGCAACCCCCACCACCAAGGAAACTATTTTTCTCCTCCTTTTCCAATTCATCTCCACCTAATTTTACATAGTTACCCTTCAGATCCTCCTCCCTCTCCAACCCCAATAACGGCGCTGGTACCACCACCACCAACCCTTCCTCCTCATCCTTCCCAACATACGTCATTAACCACTCAATCAACAATCCAATTCTAACCAACAATCCAAAACCCAGATTGGGTTTTGTTCTTTGTTCACAAAATTACCGTTAAATGTATCTATTGGCTCCGGTTCTTTGTGAGAAAAAAGTGTATATTTTAAGCCCTAATAACGGGATTGGATTGAGAAGAATTGAAATGCGTTTGCGTAAAGATAATTCTATTAGGTGTCTTCTTACGTATTTGACAGACACATTACATACATACAAATACAGTCATTACAGAAATATTGGACGATGATGAGTGATGATGAAGAAGAGGAAGAAGAATGGTAGATGAGAGGAGAAGCAATCAGTTATACTAATGAACAGAAAATTAAAAGCAAAAAGAGTTTTATATTTTAATGAACAAATGAAACCGATATTTTGTTGAACTTGGTTACAAATTGCACTATAGGCAGTCCCCAAGTTAGCTTTCGGCCGTTGTTTTAATGAAATGACAAAATTATCCTTCTAACCTTTTTTTTTTTTGTTATTGTCATTATTATGAAAATATTTCTCTGCTTGATTTATGGTTCACGTGAATTCTCACCCTACGTTAAATACATAAATGGGCAATTCATTTAGCAAGATTGTCTTATTCAAAGTGGATTTAAATTATAGTCGACACTTTAATGAGTTATAATTTTTGAGCTTAAATTTTATGCAATAATCGAGTATAAATTATTATTTGCATAAGAACTTAACGAAATAAAGATTAAAACTTTATTAACCCTCAGTTGATTCTACTCTAGCTTTTAGTTTTTTCTCTGACTCTGTTCAAAAATAAGTTTGATTGTGTGTTGGGTTGCGAATTGAGTTGTTAGGGCCACAGGGTTCCAATGTAAAAAAATATGACTAATGATTGTAAAATTATTGAATACTAGTCGTTACAATACGAAAAGTTTCAGCATAATATATCGAAAACTGATGCACATGTGCATGAACTTCCAGCATATTATGCTGAAACTCGAACACGTGAAAAATTTCAATAGAATATGATGGATAATGGAATATCGGTACTCCAATCTCTAATATATTATGCTAGACCGATATATTATATTTGAACTCTTGTATATTATACTGGATTATTTTTCCGAATTTTAAATAGTATTTTTCTGCATATTTATCTTTACATAAAAAGTGACTAAATTTCGATTAAACTGAAATTATTTTTAAATAACCACTTAATTTCTCTCTTGCGTACAAGTTGGGCAGGGTCTTTTCTTCCATGAGTCTTTCTAAAAATAATATAAGAACAATTAATTCAAATAGTCTCTCCAATAGTAAGGTGGGAAGTTCTTGAAGAAAGGATGCCGAGTGTCTATTTGGAAACAGCTTCTTTATCTCAGGGTTGGGATAAAGTCTGCGTACACACTATTTTCCCTAGACGTCACTAAGTGAGATTATACTGGATTATTGTTATTATTGTTGTAATCCAAATAGTCGATCATTTATCACTTACACTAAGAATCGTCGGTGGAGGTATAATATATACATAATTTATGTAGTATATATATATATATATATATATATATATATATATATATATATATATATATATATATATATATATATATATATATATATATATAGTGTATAATTATTATATAGTTTATGTGTATAATTAGAAATAGTAAAAAAATAAATATGATCGATTATTTATGTAAAGACCCCTTAAATTTGTTTTATTGATCATTTAGAAAGTACTTATACGTAACTTTATTTAATAAACAAACATCAATAAGAATGTATTACTTATAGAGTTTTAGGAAACATGCAAGAAAAGTGCAAGATTCATGAAGCAATAGCCATACATAAATGATGCTAAATGATAAATGATTAGTTTTATTAGTTTCATGGAAAACCTAAACAAAAATGTACTTATATGGGAATTTATTCACGAAATAGAAATCAACAAGTACAAAAAGTGTAACAAATAACTCGAGCATAACAGAAAGGTACAACTTGCATTCTGGTATTCCCAAATCCTATTATGAGAAAAGATGAATACAAGTACGAAAAGCGTAAACTATACAAGGAGAAAACTTGTAGCCGAATGGTAGTACAATTATTATTTATTAGCGGAGGTTAGCCTATGGAGTTCTGCGTGACAAAAAAAGTCCACACAAAGTTAAGTTTTATAAAGTGATAATTAGATCGATCATGGTATGTGGAGTTGAGTGTTGGCTAATTTAGAATTCACATATTCAAAAAATAAAAGTAGCAAAAACAAAGAATGAAGTGAATGTGCGGCCACACTAAAATGAATAAAATTAGGAATAATTTTATTCGGAAGAAGGTAAAAGTAGCTCCCAGCGAGGTCGAGATGCGGAAAGTGAGGTCGAGATGCATGGTTTAGGCATGTACTGAGGAGAAATTCAAGTGCCCGATAAGAAGGTGTGAACGGCTTGCTTTAGAAGGCACGAGAAGAGGTAGATGGTGGCCTAAGAAGTATTGGGATATGTCATTAGGACGGACATGGCGTGACTTCGGATTATCGAGCACATGGCCATTGGTAGTAAGTTGTGGAGGTTGAGTATCAAGATTGTATGTTATGAGGTAGTTAAGTCTATTTCTACTTCATACCAATGTGAGGTTAGTCTGATAGAATTTATGTCTTAAAGTTGTTAGTGGTTAATGTTGCTTTCTCATTATTCTTTGGTTTTTCATAATTTCGGTATTACTTTAGTTTTTTATTTATTTTCTGGTTTGTATGATGTTGTTATTATTCTTATGATTTCTTTTAATAGTACTGATATATTATCACTTATCGTCTTTTTGAGTTGAGTGTCTTTCACAAAAAGCATTTATGTCCCCTTGACGTAGGGTAAAGTTTGCATAAACACTTTCTTTTTTTAATTTTACTGGTAAAATTTTACTGAATTGTTGTTGTTTTATCTTTGGTAATCCAGTACCATTATTATGTAATTTTTTGTTTATAACTGTATAATAAGCAGTAATTTGCAACACTTTTATTTTGTTGTCATATCAACTGCTCAAGTTATTGTTTATTTGTGACAAAAAATCTTTATTAAATCTAACTATTAGCTTCGGAAATTCCGTCCTTCTTACACTTTTCGACATTTCAGTTTGCATGAATTTCTTTTATCTACTAAAAATAGTAGAAATTCCTGTAGTGCCTACTTTAGTCTAATTTTAAACGAAAAATACAAAATGAGAATTAAGGTATTCCAATTTAATAATCGGAGAGAATGTTCAAGTCCTTTCGAATATCTTCCTCCTTTTAACATATTTTATAACGGCAGATAATGAATAAAATGTTTATTATGTAATTTATATAGTATCAGAACTTATAATAGCTCAAGTAAAAAATCATCATCTATTTGGCGCCTTATGAAGTCACAATCTAAACCTTGAATAAGAAGTATCACTAATATCTTAACTAGAAACTTAATTACTAAAAAGTCACAATCTAAACTTTAATACATGAAGTCAAATCTCAATAATTTTGTCACCACAGCTACTGAATTGGATAGCCAATTTAATTAACTTTTGACTTTCGTTCTGTACCTTTTTTTTCTTAAAATATCATTTGTTGGTGGTCCCTACCAAATAGGTAATATTCCCATAATGTGCCCCTATCGGCTTCATGACGGCGTCATATATTAGCTGATACCGACACGTATGACGCAACTAATGCCGCGTAGCGGTGGTGTTTGCCACGTGGCATAAGATAGTTCCATATATGCGTGCCAGTGAGGATACAAGTGTGCTTAACGGGAAGTTTGGTTTTTGGGCTATATGCATCGGGCACAGTGATGGGCCCATCGGGCTTTTGGAATAGTCTTCTGTTTTTCCTTTCTGTCGTGACTCCACCGCTACGACTCAAATTTCGTGCAGAGTTCCTATTTTTGGGAACATAACATAAAAGGGAAAGTTATGTGATTGAATGCGCGTGAGGTATACTGGAAATTGTGCCCTTATTTTAATGGCATCCACTGAGAAGTTGACACGTTGGACAAAAAATGAATTGTGGGCCAGAGTGACAGAAAGCATATAATGTAGCTTAAATGAGGAATGAATATGAGAAAATGGAGTAGTTAATTATAATTACTGATAAATGAATTATTGATGCTTGACATAAAATGGGAATGAATTATTGATGTGAATTATGGCAAGGAGAAAGTATTTTAGAAGGAATAAGAATAATCTGGCAACAACAGACACACTTGGAACTATTTTGCAAAAAGAGAACAATGACAACAAAAAGAGTTGGTAGCTATATTTGTTTCCTTTATCTTTCTTTGTTCTGCTTCTCTCTCTTTATCTTTGTTTAACAACAAAACTGATTTTGTTATAAATACACTTCTATTTAAGGTGAATGTCTTTAATTAGAGAGATTCTAAAGTTCTATTCTTGGTAGCTAAATCATCCTCCTCCCTATAAATAGAGGTGCCCTTTACCATTGTAAATCACTCCTAACATTCTCTAAGTATCAATAAGAAGAACTCTCTCTACTCTTCTCTCTATTTGCTCTTGTTCTTGAGTTATTGTTCTTGTCTTTTATATTATTTCATAACACGTTATCAGCACGAGACTCTACCGTATCAAGAACCATTCTCTAAAAATTTAAGGTATTTCCCTCTTCCTAATTTAATTTTCGATTATGTCTGACATTACGAAAAGAAAGTTCGTTGCCCTTGAAATTTCGGGCAAGAACTATATGACATGGGTGTTGGATGCTGAAATCCACTTAGATGCTATGGGTCTCGGAGACACCATCAAAGATAGAGAAAAAGCATCCACCCAAGAATGTGCGAAGGCCTTGATTTTCTTGCGCCATCACCTTGATGAATGTTTGAAGATTGAATATCTCACCGTCAAGGATCCACTCATCTTGTGGAACGGCTTAAAGGAGAGATATGACAACCTGAAGTTGGTCACTCTGCCACAAGCACGATATGATTGGGCTCATCTGAGGCTCCAGGACTTTAAGTCCGTTTCTGAATATAATTCTGCAATGTTCAGAATTACTTCTAAATTGAAGCTATGCGGGGATAATATCTCCGATTATGATATGCTTGAGAAAACGTTTACAACGTTTCATGCCTCCAATATAGTACTGCAACAACAGTACAGAGAGAAAGGCTTTACAAAGTACTCTGAACTGATTTCTCTTCTACTAGTGGCTGAGCGAAATAATGACCTGCTCATGAGAAATCATGAAAATCGACCCACTGGGTCTACACCACTGCCTGAAGCAGATAAGGTGCACTCTCATTATGCCAAACATGAAAAGGGCCATGGTCATGGTCGTAAACGGGGTCATAGCCAGGGACGTAGACAAGGAAGAAATTCCAATGAAGTCCGTCAACCCCCAAGGAGAGATAACCGCCGAAAGCAGAAACGGGGTCATGAAGATCATAAGGCAAATGGTTCAGAAACTATATGTTATCGTTGCGGTGGGAAAGGGCACTGGTCAAAGACTTGCCGTATACCAAGACACTTGGTTGACCTTTATCAAGCATCTCGAAAGAGAAAAGGCCCTGAAACAAATTTTGTCTATGACGACAATGAGGACATCACCCACCTGGATGTGGCAGACTTCTTTGAGCAACCCGAGGGGAAAGTAGACCACCTAATCGGTGATGGGTCCGTGATGAAAGAAGATGGAGTTATTTGATTTTATTCTACTTATTTGTATTAGTTAGTGAATAAACTAATAGTCATTAGTATTAGCTCGTATTAGTTAGTTCATGATGCAATGTTAGCAGTAGTTCTTTAGAATATCTTCAATATGCTCAAATATCAATAATATTTTTATTTTCCAGAAGGGGTAATCGACTAGCCTGAAAAACTAGTTGATTATCTACTATTTTCGCATTAAAGCTGAAAAATAATTGATCAACAATCGATTGTCTTTGTCTAACAATCGATTGTCGTTAAGACAGTGTAATCTGGAATTTTTCAAAAATCATCCACAATCGATTGTCTATGCATAACAATCGATTGTCTTAAAACAGTGTGCTCTGGAATTTTTTAAAATAGCCAAAAATCGATTGTCTATACTTAACAATCGATTGTCTTAAAACAGTGTGCTCTGAAATTTTTCAAAATAGCCAACAATCGATTGTCTATGCATAACAATCGATTGTCGTAAGACAGTGTGATCTGAAGTTTTTCAAAATAGCAAATAATCGATTGTGTGTGTTTAACAATCGATTATCAATGTTCAACAATCGATTGTTTGTGTTTAACAATCGATTGTTTGAAGAAAATGTTTAAACTGAAATTTTCAAACTGCAAAGTAATCAATTATGGATAACATATCTGATTTTGTTAGTCAACTGTTAGCAGCAGATTTTGAAAATATTATGTGACACAAACGAATTGAACTTGTTTATTCTTATATTCGTATATCTCTTTTGTATGTCAAACTATGGGATAGCAAATATGGATATCTCACAAAGCGAACTTGGATCAACGTCCAACTGTAAAAGTATTTGCCTAGTTGATTCATGTACTACACATACAATACTTTTCTCAACTAAATATGTGTAAGGCAAACGTTACTACAATCTCTGGAAGTAGTAAATTGATTGAAGGCTCCGGAAGAGCAATTGTAACTCTGCCCAAAGGCACGACGTTAATCATAGAGAATGCAATGTTCTCCTCCAAGTCTAAGAGAAACTTGTTGAGTTTTAAAGATGTACGCCGGAATGGCTATCATATTGAGACAATGGATGAAGATAATCTTGAATATCTCGTCATCACAAAGAATGTCTCCGGCCAAAAGAGGGTTATTGAGAAATTCCCGTCTTTATCTTGTGGCCTGTATTGGACAAGAATTAGTGCAATTGAGGCACATTCAACAGTAAACCAAAGGGTTACTGATTCCAATACCTTTGTACTTTGGCATGATCGATTGGGACACCCAGGATCGGTCATGATGAGACGGATTATAGAAAGCTCACATGGGCATCCGTTAAAGAATTTCAAAATTCTTTCGAATAATGAATATCATTGCACTTCGTGTTATCAAGGCAAGTTGATTATCAGGCCATCACCAACAAAGGTTGGGACTGAGTCACCCACGTTTCTGGAACGTATACAAGGGGACATTTGTGGACCTATTCACCCACCTAGTGGGGCGTTTAGGTATTTCATGGTCTTGATAGACGCATCCTGTAGATGGTCTCATGTGTGCCTGTTGTCATCACGCAACCTTGCGTTTGCGAAGTTAATGGCACAAATAATTCGACTACGAGCACAATTTCCAGATAATCCAATCAAGTCCATTAGACTGGATAATGCTGCTGAGTTTACATCCCAAGCATTTAATGATTATTGCTTATCAATCGGGATAAAAGTTGAACATTCTGTAGCTCATGTTCACACTCAAAACGGTCTTGCAGAATCGTTAATTAAACGCCTGCAGTTGATTGCAAGGCCATTACTTATGAGAACGAGGCTGCCCACTTCGGTATGGGGTCACGCCATCTTACATGCAGCAATGCTAATTCGTCTCAGATCGACGAATTACCACAAGTATTCCCCGTTGCAATTGGTTTTGGGTCATGAACCCAATATATCCCATTTAAGAATTTTTGGATGCGCAGTATATGTGCCAATAGCACCGCCATCCCGCACCAAAATGGGTCCGCAAAGAAGGTTAGGAATATATGTTGGGTTTGAATCGCCCTCCATCACTCGCTACCTCGAAACATTGACAGGCGACTTGTTTACTGCACGATTTGCAGACTGTCGATTTGATGAGACACTTTTCCCAAAATTAGGGGGAGAAGTTGGTGAAACCAAACGGGAAATTTTGTGGAAAAATGCATCATTATCTCATCTTGATCCACATACCTCTATTTTTGAAAGAGAGGTACAAAAGATTATCCATTTGCAAAGAATAGCAAATCAAATGCCTGACGCATTTACGGACTTGAAAAGGATAACGAAATAACACATTCCCGCGGAAAATATTCCAATCCGTATTGATGTCCCTGTTGGACAATCATCTAGTGTCATATCCAATGAGTCAAATGCACGCCTGAAGCGTGGCAGACCATTAGGTTCCAAAGATCGAAATCCTAGAAAGAGGAAAAAGAACGATCAAAATGACACCACGAAAGAATCTCATGATTTAACAAATTCTGAGATTCATGAAGAATCCATTGAGCCCGAGACTCTGGAAAATACGGAACTATCCCTAAATCCAATTAATATTGAGGCAAATATTAATCGAGTGGATATTGTGGTGGATAATGCCTTTGCTTATAATGTAGCATCTAGCATTATGCAAGAATGTGAGGATCTCGAACCTCAATCTGTTGAAGAATGTCGAAAAAGACAGGATTGGCCAAAGTGGCAAGAAGCAATTCAATCAGAATTGAATTCGCTGGCAAAACGTGAAGTTTTTGGGCCTATAGTTGAAACACCTAATGGTGTTAAGCCTGTCGGCTATAAATGGGTCTTTGTACGCAAAAGAAACGAGAAAAACGAGGTACAAAGATATAAGGCACGCCTTGTTGCACAAGGTTTTTCTCAAAGGCCTGGTGTCGATTATGAAGAGACATATTCGCCTGTAATGGATGCGATAACCTTTCGTTATCTCATAAGTTTTGCTGTCCATGAAAAGCTTGACATGCACTTAATGGATGTGGTTACTGCCTATCTTTATGGCTCACTCGATAATGAGATATACATGAAAATTCCCGATGGACTCAAGATGCCAAACGCGCATAATTCAAAATCTCGGGAAATATTTTCAATTAAATTGCAAAGATCCTTGTATGGTCTAAAGCAATCTAGACGAATGTGGTATAATCGTCTTAGTGAGTACTTGTTAAAAGAAGGCTATATAAATGACGCCACTTGCCCGTGTGTTTTTATAAAGAAAACAACATCGGAGTTTGTTGTACTTGCCGTATATGTTGATGACATAAACCTTATTGGAACCCCTATAGAACTCCAAAAGGCAATTGATTATCTAAAGGATGAATTCGAGATGAAAGATCTCGGAAAGACTAAACTATGTCTTGGTTTGCAAATTGAATATTTGGCAAACGGAATTTTTGTTCATCAATCTACCTATACAGAAAAGGTACTGAAACGGTTTTACATGGATGAAGCACATCCTTTAAGTACACCGATGGTTTTTCGATCACTTGATGTGAACAAAGATCCATTCCGATCACAAGAAAGGAATAAAGAGTTACTTGGTCCTGAAGTACCATATCTTAGCGCAATTGGCGCACTAATGTATCTTGCAAATACTACAAGACCTGACATATCCTTTTCAGTTAATGTCTTAGCAAGATTTAGCTCGGCTCCTACGAGGAGACATTGGAATGGGATCAAACACATATTGCGGGTACCTAAAGGGAACTACCGATATGGGCTTATTTTATGGCAAGAATTGCAGCCCGGATCTTGTTGGTTATGCTGGTGCTGGATATTTGTCCGACCCACACAAGGCTCGATCTCAAACGGGTTATGTGTTTACCTGTGGAGAAACCGCCATATCTTGGCGATCGACTAAGCAATCAATTGTGGCTACTTCATCTAATCATGCCGAGATAATTGCTATTCATGAAGCAAGTCGGGAGTGCGTGTGGTTGAGGTCTATAATACATCATATCCAAGAGAAATGTGGTTTGAAGTGTGATAAACTACCCACAACTTTGTATGAAGACAATGCAGCATGTATAGCTCAATTGAAGGGAGGATTCATAAAAGGAGATAGAACGAAGCATATTTCACCAAAGTTATTCTTCACACATGATCTTCAAAAGAATGGTGATATCAATGTTCAACAAATTCGTTCAAGCGACAATATGGCTGATTTGTTCACAAAATCTCTACCAAAGTCAACCTTCAAGAAGCTAGTTCACAAGATCGGGATGCGAAGACTTAAGGACATAAATTGATGTTCTTATCAGGGGGAGTTAATGCGCGTTGCACTCTTTTTCCCTTACAAGGTTTTGTCCCACCGGGTTTTCCTTGCGAGGTTTTTAACGAGGCAACCAATAGGCGCATATTCAAACATGTGTACTCTTTTTCCTTACTTTAATTTTTCCCATTGGATTTTGTTTTAAGGTTTTAACGAGGCACATCATTGAATAGACATTCAAGGGGGAGTGTTATAAATACACTTCTATTTAAGGTGAATGTCTTTAATTAGAGAGATTCTAGAGTTCTATTCTTGGTAGCTAAATCATCCTCCTCCCTATAAATAGAGGTGCCCTCTACCATTGTAAATCACTCCTAACATTCTCTAAGTATCAATAAGAAGAACTCTCTCTACTCTTCTCTCTATTTGCTCTTGTTCTTGAGTTATTGTTCTTGTCTTTTATATTATTTCATAACAGATTTATTTAAAGTGCTTCAAATGAAATCTATATATATATATGTGTGTGTGTAAGAAAGTTATCATATAAGATTAATATTATAATTAAGTTAAATGACAAGTTAATAAATATCAATAAAAATGATAATTTTATTCTATATTTGACTATTTTAATTAAATATAAATATAGTAATACATACATACATACATACATATATATATATATATATATATATATATATATATATATATATATATATATATATATATATATATATATATATATATATATATATATATATATATAGTTTTAAAATTCGAATTTAAATTAAAAATAAAATTTATCTTTTTTAATCATACTATCATACATAATTCGGTTAGTAATTATATACAATCATGTCAGGAACTTTGCTATTTTTTATAATTATTTAAATATTGCTTCGTCTCTAGCAACAACAAAAACTACAACATATAACTATTAAAAAAATCACATTTAAAATCTTATCAATATAGTTCTTTGAAATAATGTAGCTAGATGAATAAAATGTAACTCTTTTAAAATAAATGTAATATATAGGGTACACGTCTATGTCTATTTAAATAACAAAAAGAGTTTACAAGATCAAATAAAAATTTACTTAAATATATAATAAAGTAACATACATACTGGAGAAAGAAACATCACAGAATCGGTCAATATTAAAAAAGAAGTTATTTCTTTTTTCTTCTTGAAGAATATTTATTTGAAGAGTCAGTTTGCATAAATGTACATCAATATAAATAAAAAATATTGTATATACAATTGTTATCATTAATTTTAATTTAGCATATTCAAGGAATTGAAAGGTATAAGCTGATATCCCTTCATTTAGCTGTAGTTAAGCTAATATTGCAAGGGTATAATATTTTTCTGGTTGAAGAATATTAGTTTTGAATCATTAGATTATGTGAAAAGTTTTTTTTAAAAAACTCAACAAGAGATAAATTAATTTTTAATTGATAGTTTCTGTAGCGACTTCTAAGTGTAACAAAGAGTATTATATAAAGAAAAAATTGGTATGACATGAAATACTCTTTTTAAAATGTAAACAAATTATTTCGAAAAAAACTCTTTAATTTTTTTAATTCAATGATAACAAAAAGATAAGATATTTCTCAAAATTAGTAGAAAGTTTTAAAATTATTATAGTAGAAGTTATATCATGGATAAACTCAAAAAATTGAAATCTTATGGATTATTTACATAATATCTGGCCATATTTATTGTTTATTATTTATAACTAATATAAATAGATGATATACCAACAATATACAATTATACATATATTATATATAAATTACACATCATTCAGTTTTTTAATAGTGGTCGGGTGAGTGCCTATTTAGGCTGATTAGATAAAGCCAAAAGAAAAATATGAAATAATTTCAACGAAAGACTAAAATATATTAAAGTTCATATATAAATATTTTTTATTAAAACTCATCCTTTTATAGTGAATTAATTATTTTATTGTTTACAAAAAAAATAATGACATAAGAAATAAGATAAAAGAAAATAAATATTGAAAAAAATTGTTAGAAATATCTAAAAATAAAAAATAAAAGATGATAACAAATTTCTTCTTACATTTTAAATTTGTTGAGTATAAAAAATTGAAAGTTAATCTCATCGAGTTCAAATATATTTTTCACTCAAATACATAGACTATAAGATAAAGATATCTTCGATTTTTTTTTTTAATTTACATTATATGTCGTTTTTAAAAAATCACTATTACTAACAAACTGATATGATATTTGAATTTTAATTGGAATGCATTTAAAACAATATATGCAATATTTTCTAATAATAATCAGTTAATTTAATATTTAATAATTCCAAGAACAATCTTTTTTTTGTATATATAGGGTATTAAAAATTTAAATTTTTGGACTAGAGATATCGATAAACTTAAAATGAAGTCATACTGAAATAAATTCGGTCAAAAAATCATTGAAATTTTTAGATAGCCAAATAAAGTGAATTTCAAATTAAGGGTAATACATTCACTTGCATCATTATAAAGATAATCATTATTATAATATATATATATATAGTTTTAGAAATTAAAATTTTAAAACACAAATATTTTTTGAAAGATAAAAGCATATCAAATAAGAATTCAAGTCGTAATATAAGAGTCACGTGGTAATCAAAGAATCATTTATATCGTGTCAACCTTTGTGCTTCGTCATAAATATGAGTTGTTATTTCACTTTGTGATTATTTTTAGGTTCCAATGACACCTATAAGAATAGTGCAAAAGTAATATTATCACTACGAGAATTGAGAAAATGTTAGTCTCTTTTCATGTAGTGTTTCTTAATTAATATTTGATGATCGTCTATAATTATTTGGAAGGTTTAAATATTAAGGTTATTTACATATAATTCAATAACTTAGATATTTAACATGATTAATGTCAAATATCAAAATGGAGTACAACTAGCAAATGAGTTTTTGGTACAACTAAAATGAATTTTGAATTAAGAATAATATTTTCAATTATCTTATTATAAAAATAATTATTATTATGCTCTGTGCATGTAAGTGAACATACACTGAGATCGATGGCAAGAGGAAGAGGAAGAGGTCGAGGAAGAGGTAGACCAAAGAAAATTCTAGTCCCAATCTATGCGAACACAAACCCCTCAACTATAGTGAATTCCCCTGCTAAATCCACTACAGATCTGAAGGTAGCTGGAGATTCCATAACTTCTTCAAATGGAAAGGGTGATAACAGCTCAAAGTATGCTGCTAGTCCATTGAATAATGCTACATTGACAACTATTTCAGCAAACACTGTTTCATTGGTACAAATGGAGGAGGGTACTGTTACATTAAGTACTGTACCATCAAATGATGTTGCATTGGCACAATCGGAGAAGAGTACTAAACAAGATGAACATATGGTATCATCCCCATGTCTGGGTGTACCAAATGTTCCCATGCAGAGTCCTAAACAAATAGTAGAGTCAGATCCAACCAAGGAGGTTAAGGATGCCCCTAAGGTTTGGGCAAATTTATTCCAGAAGAACAGATTCTCTTCGAATGGTATGGCATTGGAATATATCCCACATGTTATGCTGGATGGCAAGCCTGTAGGGCAATTGATGAAAGAGGAAGTGGAGGAGGAAGAGAAGAAATGGAAGAATGCTTTAGTAATCTTTGTATTTGGAAATGGACCAGGATTTAATGCTATGAAACGATTTATCAATCAGCACTGGTCACATGTCCCTGAGCCAGAATTATACTATCATGAGAAAGGCTACTATGTAGCCAATTTTCTGACCATAGAGGATGCTAAAGAAGTAATGTATGCTGGGCCATATACGATAGCTAATAGACCTATGATTTTGAAACACTGGTCTGTAGATTTTGATTTCACACCTGAGTTCCCAAATGAAATCCCACTGTGGGTTAAATTCCCTAACCTGCCCATGTCATGTTGGGGGATTAAGTCACTTAGTAGGATTGCGAGTGTCCTAGGGAAGCCTTTATTTGCAGATGAATGTACTACTAACCAGTCCAGGATTTCCTTTGCTCGCATGCTTATAGAAGTCAATGTTTCCAAGCCATTACCTAGTGAGATTGAACTCATTGATCCAACTGGTAATAGATTCTTTCAGGATGTGGTTTACGACTGGAAACCTATATATTGTGAGAAGTGCCTGAAAGTTGGACATAATTGTCTTGCTATGCCCAAAACTCAACCTGTCAACAAGCCCAAAGTAATACAGCAATGGAGACCAAAGGTGGTGACTGAGAATAATATGCAAGTCCAACATTCTAGTCCTCAAGAGCAGATGATGGCCACAAGTAAGCAAACTCCTCAAGAGCAGATGATGGTACCAAGTAAGACAGCTGATAGTAATGAAGACATAGCAATGGTGAAGACAGATAATGGGAAGCAAGTGCTGCCAGAGTTCAATATAACCAACTTTCGCCCTCTATCACCTATGGTGCTGAGCAACAGGTTCCAAAGCATGTCAGATGGTAAACTTAGAAACCCTCCTGATAAAGGAGGACCTAGTTATACTAAATGAAGCTGTTAGTATGGAACATTAGAGGTGTAAATAAGAGATACAAACAAAAGGAGGCTAGGGAATATTTTAAACAAAATAAATTTAGTATAGCTAGTATAGTAGAGACAAAGGTTAAAGAGCATAATGCAGGGAGAATAGCTAATACTTTATTACCTGGCTGGAAATTACAAGCTAACTACAGGGATTTTACAAGAGGCAGAATATGGATTCTTTGGGATGAACAGAAGATTATTATCACTAATTGTCAAGAGGGAGATCAATTCATTCACTGCAAAGTCCTTACTCTTACAGGGGAGCTGGTTTGTCTACTCACTATAGTATATGGAAGCAATGCCTTGGATCAAAGAAGGGTGTTATGGCAGCAGCTTCAAAATCTTGCTCTTGGCATAAATGAGCCTTGGTTGGTTGCAGGGGACTTCAATGCTGTGTTGTCCATCACAGATAGGCAATCTTGTAATCAGGTTACACAGGCTGAAATTCAGGATTTCACTCAGTGTATACAAACTGCAGGACTGTCAGAATTACCTTGGAAAGGGTCTTTTTATACATGGTCTAATAAACAAGCTGGATCTGATAGAGTGAATAGTAGATTGGATAGAATTTTTGGGAACTATGAATGGATTATTAAGTGGAGTCATATACAAACTGTATATGGTCTTCCCTTAATATCTGATCATAATCCCATGGTCCTTACATGAAGATTGCAGGCTCAGGAAAGCTCCCTTCAGATTTTACAATGTATGGGCTAATCATGAAGATTTTCAATGCATTGTAAAGGATAACTGGAAGTCTAATGATCAAGCTACTCTCAGGGAGATATGGCAGAATCTCAAAGCACTCAAGCTTGTCCTTAAATCTCTAAATACTAGAGAATTTAAGTACATTACACAAAGAATTGTAGATAGCAGGGTGGAGCTGACTAGCATTCAAAATCAGATGGGGCTGCACTATACTGATGAACTACAGCTGAAAGAAAAGGAACTAATAGTACAATTGGAGAAATGGTCACTGATAGAAGAGAGTATACTTCAACAGAAATCAAGGGCTAAATGGATTCAATTAGGAGACTCAAATAACAAATATTTTTCTGCTTTAATGAAAGAAAGGAACCAACACAAGAGTATCACAGAACTAGTTACAACAGAAGGCACAAGAATCACCAATCCAGATGCCATCAGAGAGGAAGTCAAGCAATTTTACAAATCATTGATGGGAACAGCTTCTAACTCATTGCCAGCAATTAACAGGTCTTATATGGATAATGGTCCTAAACTCACTCACAGGCAGCAGTTGCAGCTAGTTGCAGATGTATCTAGGGATGAAATTATTGACAGCCTAAAGTCTATAGGTGATCACAAAGCCCCAGGCATTGATGGTTTTAATGCTGTTTTCTTCAAGCAAACATGGAGTATTACAGGTGAGCAGATCATATTGGCTGTCCAAGATTTTTTCCAGACCAACTGTATGTATAAACCAGCTAACTGTGCTTCCCTTACCTTACTTCCCAAAGTTGCTAACCCTACATCAGTTAAAGAATTCAGACCAATAGCATGTTGTTCAGTGCTATATAAAATCATCTCCAAGATCTTGGCCAATAGATTGCAGCAGTGCATAGCAAGTATCATATGTGAGACACAGGCAGGCTTCATACCTGGAAGGAGGATAGCTGACAATGTCATCCTTGCTCATGAATTGATCAAACATTACACAAGGAAGCATATTTCACCCAGATGTATGATAAAGATTGACTTACAAAAAGCTTATGATTCTGTGGAGTGGATTTTCCTACAACAGGTGATGGAAGCTCTACCATGGAAGTTCATCAGATGGATCATGGAATGTGTTCAAACAGTGAGCTACACAATCATGGTGAATGGGGAAACCACAGAACCCTTTCAAGCAGCCAAAGGTCTGAGGCAAGGAGATCCAATGTCTCCATTTCTGTTTACCATGGTGATGGAATACCTCAGCAGAGCTCTATATGAACTTAAGAAGGATTCAAACTTCTCTTTTCATCCTGGTTGCAAAAGGTTGGGTATTACACATCTTAGCTTTGCAGATGATTTGTTATTGTTTGCAAAAGGAGACCTCTTATCTGTATGCACTATGTTCAAATATATTACTCAATTCACAGAGGCATCTGGTCTGAAGGCAAATCTAAACAAGAGTTCTGTGTATTTTGGTGGAGTCACTAATGAGATCAAACAGCTTATCCTAGCTCAGCTGGGTTTTGCATCTGGTGAGCTACCATTTAAGTACCTGGGAATTCCTTTATCTACAAGGAAGATGTCTCTTCTACAGTGGCAGCCTTTGGTGGATAAAATCACTGCTAAGATAACCTCTTGGACTGCCAGGAAGTTATCCTATGCTGGAAGAATACAGCTTGTCCAAACAGTTACCTTTGGCATACAAGCTTATTGGGCACAAATCTTTCTTATTCCTTCAAAGATATTGAAGATGTTAGATGCAATATGTAGATCCTATATTTGGACTGGTAATGCCAGCATCTCAAAAAAGGCATATGTGGCCTGGGAGAAAATGTGTTTACCTAAATCTGCTGGAGGGTTAGGTCTCATGAACCTGCAACTATGGAATAGAGCTGCTATTACTAAGCTAGGGTGGGACTTAGCTAACAAGAAAGATATCTTATGGATCAAGTGGATCCATTCTGTGTACATTAAGCAACAGCAGCTCCATAACATCAAAATTCCTAACCAGGCAAGCTGGATGGTTAGGAAAATAGTTGAAGCCACTGTTACATTGAGCCAAATGCAGCAGTTGCCCCACACTGAATGGTCTGTAAGGAAGCTATATTTGCATCAAATTGGTCAGCTGCCACGAGTCATATGGAGGAACTTAACTATCACAAATCATGCAAGGCCTAAGGCAGTGTTTAACCTTTGGTTAATACTGCAGGATAGGCTGCCTACTAAAGATCGAGTGAAGCAATGGAATCCAAACATTGACAACCTATGCATTTTGTGTAAACAAAGTGATGAATCCAGAGATCATCTCTTCTATCAGTGTCCATTCACCACCATAATGATGCATCAAGCAATGAGTTGGATTGGAGTTACTCAGCCTGCTTGTCAATCCTGGGATCAGTACATACAGTGGGTTGTTACCAAGGCTAAGGGAAGGACTGCACGAGCTCACAACTTTAAGATGTTATTTGCTGAATTATGCTATTGTCTCTGGCTAGAAAGGAACTCCAGAGTGTTCACAAATGTGTCAAATCTTGTTGGGCAATTACTTAGAAACACTGCTTACATTTGTCATGTTAGAAGTCCTATTGAGTTTAGCCTACAATTCCAACAGGTTTCATGTAATTAGATATAGAGGCATAGTATAGAAATAGGAGAGGAGTTTCTTATAGATAATCAGCTGTGTTAGCTGAATTATGGAAATGTAATGACTCTATCTTTGGTGATTAATAAAAGAAAGTTAATTATCAAAAAAAAATAAATAATTATTATTGAAAAATAATGTTCTAGAAACTGAAAATTTAAGAAAGAAATATCTTATAAGAGATATCAACACACCAAATAAGAGTACAAGTAGTAGTAAAAGAGTTAAATCTTATCCAAAGAGTAATTCATTGTCTTAACATTTGATTGTTTTGCCATAAATATGAGTTATTATTTTACTTCCTGACTATTTTTAGGATCCAATAACATCATCAAGAATGATATAAAAAAATAGAAGAAGTGCTTAATTTTTTCGTGTAGTTAATAATGATTATCTATATTTACTGAGAAAGTGTAAATTTTAAGATCATTTGTATATAATTCAAATAACTTAAATATTTGATATTATTAGTGTTCGCGCATCCGCACGAATACTAATAATAGAATTGAATAACAATGATAATTAAAGCTGAAATGAAGAGCCAAATAGAAGGAATATAATTAATTAATAACTTAGTAGAATGATATGTGTAGTTTTGAGTGAGTATTGCAAGTGCATAAACTAATGTACTCATAGTCAGTGGCGAAGTCAGATGCATTAAAGGATTCACGACTCATTTCCATAATAGGTCATGATGGAGTTCAATATCATTGCCACGCAAACCAACACGAAAATATAAATAAGTTCTCATTTTACTTTTACTAAAATAACTGTAATAATTTTTAAGTTAAATTTAAAACAAGTAATGACCAATAATGTACCCGAAAGTAATCATATAATTCTCAAAAGAATAGTCTACTAAAGTGTATACCAAGATTTTGTGTCACAAATTGTGGGCATCTAGCAGAATATACAAAAGAATAAATTTATCATGTTGTCCGAAATAGAATAGACAACAAAAATAAATAAAGAGAGACTTCATCAAGCTGCTAAACGGCACAGGAAGGAGCATCTCACCCTATAAGTCTCGGGATGTGCTCAAAAATGGACACTGGACTGATAGCCAGATGTACCTGCCTCAGATCCTGTATAATTAAGTATAAATGTGTAGTATGAGTACATAAACAATATGTACTCAGTAAGTATCTTGTCTAATCTCGAAGATATAGAGACGAGAAATTGACTTGACATTTACAAGGGACAAATAGTATAAGAGATGAATTATACTGAGCACATGTTAAACAAATAACTAGCAGTGTATAACAATAAATAACAGGTCCTCTCCTAGATAATGTCACAGTTGGCAACTTTCATTCCAGGACAAATAATAAAGCTCAATTCATGGAAAAATTCTGAGTAGAGCATGCGCATGTAGTGCCGAGGTCGTACAGCCCAATCCAACATAAAAGTAAATTGTGCACTGTCGAGGATCGAATGGCGCAAACCATAGATGCATCTATTACCCCACTCGTGAATCAACTATGTATGCGGTCAAATATAATTAAACACAAATAGGGCTAGACATATATTGGGTATAACCGATAGCCCAAACCAAAAAAGCTTATTGGGGTATCGATATCGGGTTATTGGGTTAACAGTTCGGTAGCGGTTTAATATTTTTTACAATGATTATCGAATTAGGCCTCGATTTTCCCAATTTCTTAACGGGTAAATCTATAACCCAATAAAAATTCGTACTATTTTAGTTGTATTTGGACAATTATTGAATTACTAATATTCTTATTGCTCTTGCTACAATAAGAATCTGAACAATGACATTAATCTTTTGCTTATGATTTGGCAGAAAACAAAAAAAATATTTATGTTCCTGTTAACTTCTATTTCTGCGAATCAATTATGGAATTAACTCATCAACTACATAACTAACTCATCAGTTACAGAACTCTAGCATTTACATAGTTGTTACAAGTATTCCAAAAGTAATGGATGGATTAAGTAAATGCTCATAATGGACTCAAAATTCAAGGAGAATGGTTCCTTAGATTTGACCCTATAACTAGAAATACTTTTACCATTATTGGGGGGATCTAATTTTCTTTTATGTAATTATATACATTTTAATTTATAGCATATCGCTCTCAAGTTAGTCATAGTTCGGCCCTTCAAGATCAGTTAGGCTCATTATCCTATCAAGGAACATTCAATAAGAATTATTTCTTCTTTACTTTATTTTTATTATATTATCTGTCACTAAATTTATTTCTCACTTCTCTTTCATGTTGTATTAATAAAATTTATATATTTCTGATTGAATTGGTTGCTTGTGGCCCGTCATATAAAATTATTACTTTGACCCTTGAAACTATTTTTTGGGTTAAATAGTTTGTTTCTGTTACCGGTAACTCAAGTAACTTTTCTATTCATCCAAAGATAGTAACAAATTTTATTAATATTCGCTTGTTTTCAGTTTAGTCCTTCATCATGGCCGAAATTTAACAATCAACACAATTGAGGACAACCAAGTTGGAGATGGCTTTACCATGCAAAATACGAAGGGAAGAACGACCATGATAATGATATGTAAGCAAAAAACAGAGAAAATAGAGAATGTATATCAGTATGTTGGTACCGCAAATATCAGTACCAGAGTTGATTATAACAAATCTATGCGAAACAATTTCGGAACAGGAGGTTCAGATATACCAGGTAATTTTAATTTGCAAAAATTAGTTCTAACCTCACAAGAACATATCAAGGAACAAAACGAGCGGATAGAACACATCCAGGAATTCATATCTACCCTGGAAGAATGATATGCATAATGGTTGCAGCACCGAAATTTAAACAGAAGAAGACACGGTCTGGAGATCAAGTGGATGTGATTCTTGGGTGATTCGGATCTGAACGTAAAAATCTAAAAAATAAGTCCGAGCAAATAGATACGAGATTTTCTTCACGGGCTTGAAAAGATCCGAATCTACCCGAACAGGTAAGGAATTATCTTGCTAAATTGTAAACTTTCATAGGAGAAGAATGAAAATTAGGAAGAACATGGGTAAAACACCCGCCGGATTGTTTACAAAGATATCACACCTAACAACTGAAAAGGAAGAGATAACTGCGGGATGAAATAGCCCATAAGGAAAGAATTTTTATTAAAATACAAATATTTTCGGAAGCAATCATTGAACCAAAGGAATCGGACGCTACGAGGTCAAATGCTAAAGAACTAGAAATTATCATTGACTTATCAAATAAGAAGGTTTGCATTGGTTGAGACTCGACACTAAATTTAAAGGTACTTAGATTAAACTTTTGCATGCTAACAAAAATTGCTTTGCTTGCATCCATGCTAACATAATAGGTGTACCACTGGAGGTAAAGGTTTATATGCTCAATATTGACCCGTGCTATAATCCGGTCAAGCAAAATAAGAAACTACAGTCAAATAATAAAAGATAAAGTTACAGAACTTCAAAAGATTGGTTTAGTCCGAAAAGTCGAATCATTTGAACCTGCTATCTAACAACAACACATCATTACTTTCAAAATTCCAAGGAGAAAGATGATTGCAACTACACAAAAATTATCTCGGATATCTCGGTAAATGCAATTTTAATTCAAGAAGGTAAATGTATACATTCTACCTTACTACCATTATTGTGCATGGTTTGTTTATTACCCTCATATCTCATGTTTTTGTTACACAATATGTACCAAACGGAATCTTTCCAGATGTTGCCTCCTAAAATAACGCCTTTATTAAGGCTCAAATCTATGTTAAATGAATTGTATCCTAAAATAACTCCTGTATTTATGGCTCCTAATTAATCTTTGATTTTGTACCAAATAAATGCTAAATCAGTTAAGGTAAAATCTTAACAAGCTAATAAAGAATGGATCCAAGAATTTTAACATTCTGTATCATTGTAACCAAGGGCTATCATTCGTTATTTTCTTGCCACATACCCTCTCCAAACTTTGTTTTCCATTTAGAAGCCAACTTGGATAAATTAGGGTTCTTCTCCAAATTGGAGAAATTAAGTTGCTGCGAATATTTAGTGAGAGCTTCCTGGTATGATATCTTCTGTTATTTTCATAATTCTTTCTTATAGTCTCCTTTCTATGTACCTTTTCTTCTCTAATTTCATCAAAGGTAGTGTTTGATATGGTTGGAGAAGTTGATGCACGATCTAAGTTCATTCTTCCAAGATTGGTTGAAAAATTGAAGGAGTTGGAAGAAGGATTAGCATTTTATGAAAATAACCACAACAACTTGATGGAGTTTGAAGGCAAAGGGTACTTTCACATTATTTGGGCACAAATTCAACAAAGAATTGGAAGATAACAATACATTATCCCAGAAACTAAAGGTAATATATTCTTGTTTGGTGCAGGAAAAAAAAAACAAAAAATGTAGTAGTTGTTGAACTTGTTTCCAGTGAGTTTTTAAAATGTATTCAATTGTAGTTAAATGTAGTTAAGGTTATATGAAGTGTTTCCAGTGAATATTTAAAATGTAGTCAATTGTAGTTAAATGTAGTTAAGGTTATATGAAGTGTTTCCAGTGAGTTTTTATAATGTAGTCAAATGTAGTTAAGGTTATATGAAGTGTTTCCAGTGAATTTTTAAAATGTAGTCAAATGTAGGTAAATGTAGTTAAGGTTATATGCAATGTTTCCAGTGAGTTTCTAAAATGTAGTCAAATGTGGGTAAATGTAGTTAACGTTTATATGCAGTTTGTTTGTAGCTTATTTGTAGTTAACTGATTGTTGCTAACATAGTTAACTTATTGACACCTTATTATTTTCTTTTTGATCTTGAATTGTAGGTGAGGGCTTCAACTGAGGTTACCGGCAGGCTTGCAAGGAGGAAGGGTCCACCGCCAAAGAATGAGAGAAATAAAGTTGAACGAAAGAAGAAGTAGAGTGTACTGTTGTAATGAACTTTGGTTGTACTGAACAATTTTTCATGAATACTGAACAATTTTTCATGAAGTGGAGAATTATGTCAGTTTGGTTGTACTGAACAATAGCTTCATGAATACATTAGAAATTACTAATGTTGTGACTACAATTACCTACAATTCCATATAACTACACATCTATACTGCATATAACTACAATTACATAACTACAGACTAGTTATTAATCGTGAGTAATGAGCAGCTTTTAGCTTGGATTTTAGTAGTTACACCAATCAATATAACAGTATAAAATTTTATACTAGAGATGTATTTTAAACATAATTCACAATAGCTAAGATGACAAGGTGAAGGAAGTGAAAAAAAAAATTTAGCAGGAATGGTTGTGCCTGCACTAAATGATGTTATTAAAGTAGAGAAGTCACCATTTTTAAGATTCTTCCCTTACATTAAAATTCCAACTGCCTCAGGAGAAATTTATTACAATAACAAATAAATACGAAACGAAAATATTCACTGGAAACACTTCATATAACCTTAACTACATTTAACTACATTTGACTACATTTATAAAAACTCACTGGAAACACTTCATATAACCTTAACTACATTTAACTACATCTGACTACATTATAAAAACTCACTGGAAACACTGCATATAACCTTAACTACACTTCATACAGAAATCGCATATTTTCCCCCAAAAAACCCTCGTTTCTCACTCATAGAAAAATGGAATTTGAGAATTTGGAACTGAGAAGAAGAAGAAGCAATGTAGTCAAATGTGAACGTGTAAAAAAACAAATATGAAAAGATTTTGTATACACAAATCAAGCCTCTAATTAATAGTTTGAAAAGATTTTGTTCCACAAATCAAGCAAATAATTAATGAGTTGATCATTAACCTTAAATATAATTTTGGTACATAAATTGAAATGTGGTATACTTAAATGTCGAGCAATAGCAGCTTAATCAAATAGCAGTTACAATAATATAAAAGCGGATTTAATCTATATAAGTTTAACATTTAATATTCTTCTCGTTGAACCCATTTTAGTTTTAAAATTTATTAACTATCTATTATAATTTTCATAAATTTTTACACAAATATTTTTATATATAAAATACTGTATTAAGTTGAATCCGATAACGTAAAGCTTACATGCACCTCTGTTGAGTATTGGATCCTTGAATCCATGTTTGCCATATTTATTTATTTATAGTAATACGATCCTCATGATTAGACAAGACCAGCAAAATTCGCAATGGATATTATTTATTTTCGGAAAAAGGAAATATTTAAAAGGTGTAAAAAAACAAATATGAAAAGATTTTGTATACACAAATCAAGCCTCTAATTAATAGTTTGAAAAGATTTTGTTCCACAAATCAAGCAAATAATTAATGAGTTGATCATTAACCTTAAATATAATTTTGGTACATAAATTGAAAGGTGGTATACTTAAATGTAATAAACACAAACCTTAAACATGAGTGGTTATAAGTTTTGCTATATGGGATGTATATGTAAAAATCCCAATAAAAAATGTGATGCGAAAAATTTATAAACAAAGCTGTGAAAATTACTCTGGTAATAAGGCTTTAAATCAAAAACTCGTAAAAGTTAGTATCGATAGTTCAAATTAAGATATGGCATGATCCTCGACAACATTTTGGAACCTCCATAGTTCCCGACCAGAGTATAAAATATTTGATAAAAAGAGCTTCGATACCGTCCCTATGTTGGAACTAGGCCATTTGAAAGTCTACTAATATTGAAACTAGCTATCCTACCGGGGGCTATAAGACCACGAATTGTCAAATTATGATTCCAGTATTTGAGTTCCCATACCTCAAAACTCAAACACTAGGGAGATACTTATACTTGACGATTAGTCGATTTGACCTGACATTATTTACCAGCTCAATTTAGTTAGTTGTATTACTCATATCAAGCATAAACACTTTAAACATTGTTGAATGAGTTCTTCAAAAATATGTATACTATGCGTACACAAAAAGGATCGAGAACTCCATGTTAGAGTCAAGAATCCCACAATAAAAACGAGAGTTTTTCACCTAAGTCAAGATAAAGGTATGCAAATATGCCACCAGAATAAAGTTCACATTGAACAAACACACATCTTATATTCGGTCCAACAACGACCATTCAAGCTAAATATATAAGCTCTCAGACTAAACGTCTACTTAGATCAATCGATCCTATTTTACACCCGAATGAAAAGGAGACGCCCTATTCATAGCGTTTAAAGTATATAAAAGAGCACTCTTTTATTTAAAAGTTAGACACACAAAGGTGAAACTTTAGATATCGCACAAGTAACGACGCATCCAAATATATATTTTAAGTCTAAAATACTAAGTGCGAGCACTCAAATAATTTTCTAAAGTGCCAAGAAAAATTTATACTCGGATAAATTTCCTAAAATTCCAAATGATGATATTAGACCCGAAAGACACGAGGAACACTGTATTATTTTCGGTCTAGGTTACAACTCTTTTGATAAAAAAGGGTTAAGCAATTATCATCTAAATATATACCTACGAGTCCCGTATGTTTTTTCTTTTCAGGAAATGGACCACTTAAAAGGAATAATCAAATGCTCGAAATTTTATACTTCAAAGCTCTAACACTTGGGGGACTATATATATGGAAGACAAAGAAGACTAGAAAAAAAAATTAAAATTCAAGTCAAGCCTAAGGTCCACCCAACAAATCGAAAATTAAGAGCAAAGTCACCAGCCAAAAACACAAGCCTGACTCGAATACCTTTGAAAACATACTCGTAAATATAAATGAATATTTCAAAAAAGGTTAAAGGCATAATATTAGTTACGGGTAAAAATGCACATTTTTGTACTTACACAAAACTGTTGTAACTGAAAATAGTTATGAATAAAAAAGTATTACCTTGTATTCATTTGAAAACTATTAACAATAAAAATAGTTATGGGTAAAAGTTTATACCTTATATTTAAAACTTTGTAAACAAAAATAGTTATTCCCTTGTACTAATTCCAAAAAAAAAAAAACTATTTCAAAAGAAAAACAGTTACAAGTGCAAGCTTATATTGAATCTATTAAAAGAAAAAATAGTTGCAAAATAAGTTATAGACGATACACAAACACATGTGAAATGTTATGAAAGTTCAACGTAAGAACTTTCTTCAAAACATTGTTAAAGAAAAACATATGAAAATTCCTATATCTTTTTGTATATTTACACCATTATGAAGTTGAGACGTCTTCTTCATTAAGTGTCGTTCATAAAAGGGTCCTCTTTTATAATTCGTGCTTATTCAAAAAAGTCACGAAGCATTAAAGCATTTTAATGCAAAGTTAAAGGGTAAAACAGAAAACCAAACATTAAAATAAGCAGAAAATAAAGCTAAAATTTATATATAAAACTTTGCAAACATAAGGCAAAGATTTGTCTTCAAACCTCGAAACAAGACATAGGCAAACCAACCGATTATCGACGAAAGGAACATAAGCGATTGAGTTATCATCTGAATCTCTAAGTTCTGCACTCTTTTTTTCTTCGTCCGGTTTTTGTCCCTATTGCATTTTTTCTGGCAAGATTTTTAATGAGACAGAGACAAGGATGAAAATGATAAAATCTTCCACTTCCCGGTCACATCATACTGAGTAACCGGAAAGTGAGGGGACTTTCTGTATTGGTAAAAATTAGACTCGCCATATGGGTCTATGAAATGGCGACACGTGTCAGCAAAGTTTGAAGAAAAGTGAAAAATAACATGTAAATATGATATGTGAAACACCCCTGGGACGGAACATACTCGTGTCATGTCTGTTAGCCTCGAAACTGATCATTATGAAATAGCCTGGATCAGGCACGGGATTAACTCAACAGGCACGAGATTGACTCAACAGGCACGTGATTGACTTAACATGCATGAGACTGACTCAACATGCACGGATTGACTCGACAGTTACAGATTTAACTCATCAATTATGAAATTAACTCATCAATTACGGAATTAACTCATCAGTTACAGAATTCTAGCATTTACACAGCTGTTACAAGTCTTCCAAAAATAATGAATGGATTGAGTAAATGCTCGTAATGGACCCATAATTCAAGGATAATGATTACTTAGATTTAGCCCTATAAATAGACATACTTTTACCACTATTGGGGGAATCTAATTTCTTTTCTATAATTATATACATTGTAATTTATAGCATATTGCTCTCAACTTAGCAATAGTTCAACCCTTTAAGCTCAGTTCGGCTCATTATCCTATCAAGGATCATTCAATAAAAATTCTTTCTTCTCTGTTTTATTTTTATTATATTATCTATCACTGAATTTATTTCTCACTCCTATACTACGTGGTTTTAACAAAATTTTATATATTCCTGATTGAATAAATTGCTTGTGACCCGTCATATAAAATTATTATTTTGACCTTAAAAACTATTTTTTGGATTAAACAACTACATTAAACATAAGGACATCCTTGTCGGTTACAAAATTCCACATTTCATCTCTATATTTTCCATAAATAAACCCCAACTTTCCAGAATTCTTTCTCGTAACTCCTTCACCGCTCTTCTCTTCTCCTCTCATTCTATCCATAGTCGAAGAACAAACCGTGGAAATATGGAATCATGAATATTTGCAAATATGAAGTTGAAGAAAATATGAGCTTCATCTTCTACTTTCAGCATCATTTTTTAACCTAGTCTAAATCTACCATTAATTTCACCTCAATTCCCCCAATTTTTCATATTCTTCAAATTTTGACACTGCAAAACGTTTGAAATATGAAGGTCAGATTTGACAATGGAGCACAGAATTAAGGCTTCAAGATTGATCAGTTCTAAACTTCAAACTGAATTTCGTTTTGGTAGAATGAGCATCTTTAGTTGATTGCTTTGTTGTAAGGTTGAGGCTTCATAGCGTAATTTCTTTCTAAAATGCATAAAAAATATGAAGATAAACCCAGAAAGAATGCTTCTCCATCTAAGCCATCTTGAATAATTGTTGCGTTTTTTTCTTTTTCGGCCAATTTCTGAGAGATCCAGAAAATATATATGATTAAATTTTAGTATCTATATGATTAAATTATTTAGTATCTATACATATGATGCTATTAATTATTTACTTTCAACATACCTACGAAAGAAAGAAGAGATCGAAGTTGAAAACTTTGGTCAAGAGATAACATTACAATGTTTGGTGTTTTATTTAAAATTTATTTTTTCCAATCTTTTAAAAAATATTCTTGAATTCCTAAAAGATTTAAAATAATTGAGTCAAGATCTTCATTTTTTTGCAAAAGTGTAAAGCAATTTTTTTTTTCTTTTTTTTACAAAAACTTAAAATTGGATTTATTTTCACAAATTCTAAAACAAATGCCAGCTCAGAGTACAAGAGGTAGCACATTCAACTTTTTAAAGTTTTTAAATTTATTCTCTGATTTCATGAAACTTTAAATTTAGACATTGCATAAAATTCACAACTTATAATTTTTAATAGTTGCAGGATATTTAAATATATGATTTTCAAATAATAATATTGTCAAATAACTAAACTGAAAGCAACACCACTAATATGGGCTTGGTCCAACGGCCCTGTCAGTTCAATCCAACCTGTAATTTAGTAGAAATGGACTAGAATATTTTGAGCTCATTTAAAAACGAGGTTTTTAAGTCAGGATCGAGTAAGCCTATGGCCCGTGGCCTGTGAACCTAATAAAAATAGGTATTTAGAATAGAAAAATCGGTATTCTATAACAACATATAACAAAAATTAATAGTTTTTTAGCCTTATATTAGGTTTGGCAAAGAAAGCCCCAAACAATTGGCATTATATAGCCAAATCTTGAAAACAACTACTCTTTTTTATATTCTCTTTCAAAACTCTACACGCTTATTTTGGCTTCCCTCTCCCTTTCTCTCCTTGTATTTCTTCTTCTATCTATTCTCTTTTGCTCTCACAGTTTAGAAAAAGATACTTGCAAATTATGTAAAAAATAAAATAAAATTAGTGGGATGAAAAGATAAGGTTGATCTCACATTAGAGAAAATAAGAAACAAAAACTAAGAGAGAGAAAATATATTTTTAACATTTTTTTCTCTCCTTTTTTTTTGGTTGGATTGAATGAGTGGGTATGATTGAAATTGGTTGAAAATACTAAAATGATGCTATATACAAAATTTTAGTAAGATTAGCAAAAACTAAGAGAGAAAAAATATATTTCAACTTTGTTTTCTTCTGTCACCCTTTTTTTTTTGGTTAGATTGAATAAGTGGGTGTGATTGAAATTGGTTTAAAATATCTAAACGAGACTATATACAAAATTAGAACAAGATTAGAAATGATTTAGAATGGTTTCAGGTAATAAAATCAGACCTACAAATCCAACTAGGACATGTGTATATCATATTGTATATCGCGTACATCATTATATATCATACACAAATTTTTATGGACGCCAGTGTATATCACTATGTATATCGTATGTATAACACAAATTTTTATGGACGTCAGCGTATATCATATTGTATATTATATATAACACACATTTTCATGAATATACATAGATATACATAATATACACGAGATATTACTAATGTACATAGAGATAACACGCTAATTAGGGATTACACATGTGGAACCATCTTGAACTTGAACTTTCAATCTGAAATGTGTATATAAAGAAGGAAAATAAAATTTAAATAATTTTTTTGATATAAACATTATTACTATATTATACATTATGATAAACAAATAAAATAGTTATTAATTTTTTATCAGAAAAGAAAATAAATTTTTTATATAGTATGTTTAAGCAAGTTCTAAAATATAAAAACAAGAAATATAATTGTGGGAATTTATGATATCTATTTTAGTATACACATATCCTATGTGCTATACAGTGTGATATGCAAATAATACAATATTTTTATTGTGATATACATTGTTATAAAGGCAGCAATAACTATATATATATATATATATATATATATATATATATATATATATATATATATATATATATATATATATATATATATATATATATATAATTTTATATTATTGATATATAAAGAATAATATTATTTATATACAAAGAATGAAAACAAAATTTTAACATACATGTTGATATGGACAAAGAAGAAAAAAAATTATGATATACATATTATTATTATGATATATATATTTATTGGCTAATTAATGTTAATAGCTATAACTAGGGCTATTTTCTGCCAGTTATATGGGTATGTTATTATACCATGCCAAAACCCCTTTAAAACATATAGAATATAAAAAGTATATGACATAAAATAACAAGAAGAGTATCACAAACTTAAAGTTTATTAAGCTCATCATGTTAAAGATCAAAGTCTTAAATGTTAATTAGTTTTAAAAATTTAATTATTTCTAATATTTAACTAATTAATGTTACATAAGAGTTATAAATATAGATGAAGTGAATATGCTAATACAACCTTCTTACAAGCCAATTCAAATCTCTTTCATGAATAGGATATGCTGGATATATCATAAGCGTCATGGACATTTGTTTTGAGTTTTAATGAATGAAATATATCTTGTCTTTTACTTTTTAGCATTTATTGTGATATATTGGAGCAGTATAAAATATTAATAAGTTTTATGAAAAACTTTCAATAAGATTTTTTTAACTTTAATTTTTTTAGGTTAAAACTTAAAGAAAAATATAAAATTATATTTTAAAATATGACTGGCCGCCCCGTGGGGACTCGCAGCCAACATAGGATTGGGGTGGACTAACCATTATAAAGCTCATCAAAATAGTGGGCTAGCACATCACAGTCCGTCAATTGCTAAAGCCACATGGGCTGGGATAGTCCGGCCCCGTCCTTATTGACAAATCTAAATAAATAATTAAAATATCTACACAATAGCTAAGAGTGTTCATGGTTCGGTTTGGATTGATTTTTTAATAAAAAAAATCAAACTAAGTAAGTCGGTTTTCAAATATTAAAACCAAATCAAACCAATTAAGTCGGGTTTTTATCGCTTCGGTTTATGTCGGTTTTTCGATTTTTTTCCTGATTATTTATCAGTCTTTTTCTTAAATATGAGACATAAGCTACCAAACACATATTTTGGCGACTACATTTTCAATGTAACACTATCAAATCAATTGCCCTTTGAGAAATCTATCATTTACCAAGATATATTGATGATAGTTGAATCAAATAGTGACGAATAATTTAAGAATTCAATTATAATAAAATTATTTTTAACATGAAATGGATTCTTATACTTAGTAAAAGGAAACCATTGATCAAACTAGAATGTAAAGGGAAAGAATTGTACCAAAAGTGTAAATGATTAACATATACCATAAAATTTTAGTAACTTTGTACAAAAATATACTTATATATAGGTGTGATAATAAATTTAAAATAACTACTTCTATAATTGGTTTGGTCGATTTTTCCGGTTACTTTTTTGATTAAAACCAATACCACATCAAATTTAATCGGTTTTTAAAATTTAAAATCAAAACCAAACCAAAGCAAAGCAAAGCAAACCAAAAAGTATCAATTATTTTGGTTGGTGTGATTTATTTTTCAATCTGGTTTGATTTTGAAGATTTTTATGAATACCCTCTAACAAAAGCATGTCAAAATTAGTGTTTTTCTTGATCATATATACATAAATTATATACGATTATTTACCTATTATACATGAAATAAACATCTGTTTTATTATGGGCGGCAAAAGTATAACTAAACGTGTTGGTCGCCAGCGGACTATGCGATGTATTCCTTCACATTATCTTCCGCGCTCAGCAGCTGCAGCAACAACATCAAATAAACGGCCATGGTAGTTCCAACCATAACCTCTCTATCAAAAATGCCCCTTTTCCCCCAACCAAAACGAACCCAATTCCGCTCACAAACTGCTGCTTCCAAATTATTCCTCTCCGCAAATCAAAGTTCTCTACTTTCTTTTCCAAGTAACAGCAGCTCATCTCAGAACTTGAAAAATGCAGTCACTATTTTGGGGGTTACTGGAATTGCTTTAGCCACACTAATGGTGGGACCTTCCACTGCCACTGCCACTGCTTCGGAATTAGCTATAATGGGTTCTTCTTTCCAATTCAATGAACCCTCTAATGCTCTCTCCTTACCCACCTGGGCTATTCATGTTTCCAGCGTTGTTGAATGGTATTTACTCTGCAATATCTGTGTTTTTAATCCTTTTTTCCCTTCAATTTACTTAGCATAAGCTATAAATAAAGACTTTTGACATATGAGTAAAGTTAGGAAAACATTTACCAACAAACCTTATTTACATCAAATTTATCATGATCAAGTCATAAATTAAAGTCAGAATATATATTATTTAACTACGGTTTAGTGATAAGAGTGTAAGCAAAAACATGTCTATGTAGTGTACACATTAGTGGAGGTAAGTTTTTACCAGTTAAAAATATATAAAATATCGAAAAAGTACCTTTGCACTAAGCAGTTTGTTAGGACCGGAAATTCAGATAGTCCGTAACTTAGCCAAATAACGTTACAACAACAATAACAAAGGCAGTACTAGTTGATAATAACGACAATTAAAACATATAAAAAAGGAACAAATTTAACGAATTTTCGTCAAGGTGACCTATGTCCGCGAACGATCGCAAGCGGAGAGGAGCAATTTTACTATACCAACAAGAGTACGAAGAGAGTATATAATTAGAGTAAATACTCTAATTAATCCCAACTACCACAAGAGTATAATCTCACAAGACCACTTCAAAGAAAGGGTTCACATAAGTGTTTTCCAATACTCATTCTCTTATACTCTACAATAAATAAGGGGAAAGAAAGACAAAAGAATATAAGGCTCTTGAATTGATGTGTTTTGAGAAGGAAGAATTGATCTCCTTTTATAGGAGAAAAAAACATTGGCTCCAAGTTTGCTATAGGAGGATATATTATTCCCCTCCGATCAAATTCTTTCTTTGGCTTCAAAATTGTAACATAGGCATATGCCTATACAAATAAAATGGATCCCACAAAGATAGCCAAAAGATACGGCCACATTACAAATCTCCACATTGGCCTTGTTTTGGTTAATAAAGTGGATTTGCAACCACCCTTTCTGCAAAAACCCTTGTGGACTAAATCATTCTTCATAAATGTCAATCAAATTCAAGCAGAGCTTGAACTTGCCAACTGGAAGAGGTTTTGTGAACATGTCAACATGATTGTCTCTAGTGTTGATCCTGTGAACAGAGACCTTTCTATCAACAATAGTTTCTCGGATGAAGTGATACTTGATATCAATCTGTTTCGTCCTCTCATGATACATCTGATCTTTAGTCAAGTGAATGACATTTTGACTATCACAGAAAATGATCATACTACCTTGGTGTAAACTGAGTGCAACAAATAGACTCATCAACCATAAAAGTTCTTCGATCGCCTCGGTCATTGCCATATATTCTGTTTCAGCAGTTGAAAAGCTATTGCATATTGTAATGTAGCTTTTCAACTAATAGCGCAACCACCATACGTAACTTCTCAGTGATCTTCTTTTATCAAGATCACTTGCATAATTTACAACAACAACAACAACAACTACCCAGTATAGTCCCACAAAGTGGGGGTGTGGGGAGGGTAATTTGTAGACGAGCCTTACCCCTACCCAAAAGGATCACTTGCATAATTTGAGTCTACAAAACCAACTAAAGTGTTAGTATTCCTCCCAAACTCCAAACATGTGTTTGAAGTATCTTACAAGTATCTGAGAATCTATTTCATAGCATGCCAATGTGTTTTACCAGGGCAAGCCATACCGGCTTACTACAACCGCTGCTTGTGAAATATTTGAATGTGTACACATCATTGCATATATAATACAGTCGACTGCACTAAAATATGGTACCTGTGCCATATACATCTCTTCTTCCTCTGACTGCAATGACTGAATGCTGATAACTTAAAATGAGTAGCATGAGAGGTACTCAGTGGTTTAGTATCTTTCATACGAAACTTTTCCAAAACCCTTTCCAAGTACTTCTGGGTCAGGAATAGCTAGTTGGCTACTTGATCTCTTTTGATCTCCATGCCAAAGATTTTCTTAGCTGTTCTCAAATCCTTCATCTCAATTTCACTTTTCAGGTGACCTATTGTGAATTTCTATCAAATTCTTAGCTACAATGAGCATGTCATCAATACATAACAATACGTACCCAAATAAACCATCAATTAGCTTCTGGAAGTAAAAACAAATATCATACATATTCCTCGAATAATCATGCCCTGATATATATGAATCAAACCTCTTGTACCATATCCTTAAAAGGATTTTTTCAACAAGCAAATATGATCTTCTTTTCATTCAGTTTCAAATTGTTCGGGTTGATGCATGTGTATTTTTTCCTCAAGTTTGCCATGTAAGAAAGCTAGCTTAACATCAAGCTATTTTAATTCCAAATCATACATAGCAACTAAGGCTAGCAAGACACAATAGAAATTATGTTTAACAATATGTGAGAAACAACAACAACAACAACAACAACAACAACAATTACCCAGTATAGTCCCACACAGTGGGGTCTGGGGAGGGTAATATGTAGATGGGCCTTACCCCTGCCCGAAAGGGCAGAGAGGCTGTTTCCAATCGACCCTCGGCTCAGTGAAGGAAAGGAACAACAAAAATAAAAACAACAACAAAAGAGCATTAGTAGCTTCAGCAGAAACAGCGTAAATAATTATCTAAACATAAGAACCATAAATAAAGTAGCATGCAATAATATAAGACAGTAACTTCCCTAAATAACTACCATAATATGTGAGAAAATATATTAAAATCAACTCCTTATACCTGATGATAGCCCTTTGTAACTAATCACGCCTTATACCTTGCATCTTTAACACTTGGAATGCATTGCTTTTTCTTGAAGAACGTTGGTATCAAAGCCGAATCTAACATGATTAGTTTCAGTGGCCAATACAACTCTGCCAAAGACTTATGTTGAGAAATTTGGCCGAAGTGCACTTCGGAATATAGCAATTAAGATGGAAGGTATCCTAATTCAGGATGACCTAGATTTGTACTATAAGAAAAGAAGAAGAACCCGGATAAAATAACGGATGAGGAGTTTTTCATCATAGAAAAAGCTGCAAAATTAGGTATTATCTTGAATCTCTCAAATGAAGTTTTACGTTAATTTTCTGTCTAAACTATAGCCAAAGGCATGTGGGATAAATTAAAAACCTTGTATATAAATGGACAATGTAAAATAGACTTGACCTGAGCAAAAGCTTTACACTTTTCGTATGGTTGAAGATATCTCTATGCTCTCACATCTTGATATATTTGATTCCTTTCTTATGGGTTTGAGTATATAGATGTTGAAACCAAAGATTGAAATCAAGCCGTATTATCCCAGTCATTTAAATATATAGATAGGGATATTACTGAAAAAACTTATAAAAAAGGGATATTATTGGAAAAGCTATTGAGAACCAAGGTGAAAGCTTATTTGTGATAAGGAAATCCTATTAAAAGGATTCAAATATATCAAAGTCCAGATATAGAAATGTCATGTGCAAATATTATTATAAAAAAGATCAGGTTTTCTCTGAATGCTTTAAGTTGAAAAATAAAGAAAAGCATATGGAAAAGAAAAATGAGCACAAAGATACTGACTCAATCGAAGCTAGTGTAGCTCTTGATGAGACTGAGGGAACTATAATATTTAGCAACTAATAATAATTTAAAATCTAACGATGAGTGAATTTTGAATTTGGGTTTTTCTTAACATATGTGTCCCAATCGGGTTACCATATATGAATCTCTTGAAGGTGGAGTTCGAGTCTCCCCAAGAGCAAGGTGGGAAGTTCTTGGAGGGAAGGAAACATCCTCTCTACCCCAGGTAGGGGTAAGGTCTGCGTACATACTACCCTCCCAGACCCCACTAAGTGGGATTATACTGGGTTGTTGTTGTTGTTGCCTGCATGTTATTGGTGAAGGTACAATTCGGATGAGAATGCTCGATGGTTTGGTGAAAACTCTCACCGATGTTAGATATGTTCCTGGCTTGAAAAATCTCATCTATTTGGGCACTCTAGAATCTCTTGAATGCAAATACACAGGTGGTGCTACTTATATATTACTTTCATTGATATTATTCAAGAAAAGTTTGGGTTTATTTCCTGAAAAATAAAAGTGATGTTTTCTTAACTTTCAAACAATGGAAAGTTAAGCAAATAGGAAAATAGGTTTAGCGGCTTAGAACATATAATGATTTGGAATTTTGTAATGATGAATTCAACAAATTTTACAAGAATAAAGGAATTGCTCGACATCGCACTGTGAGGATGACCCCTCATCAAAGTGGTGTAGTAGTAAGGATGAACAGAACTCATTTGGGACAAGCTCGTTGCATGATATCATCATGCTGGGTTGACAAATGCCTTTTGGGCAGAGGCTATTTACAACTTGTTATATTGTCAATCGTGCTCCTTCTGCACCTTTAAATTTTAAGACTCGAGAGAAAATATTGTCAGATACTCTGCTAATTATTCTGATATAAAGATATTTGGTTGTTCTGCATACACGCATGTAAATGATGGAAAATTCGAGTTAAGGCCTAAAAAGTGTATTTTTTTTGGGTATGCATCTAGAGTGAATCCTCTATGTTATCCTAGAAAAAAGTCTTCTAGTTCATGTAATACAAAAAAAGGGAAGAGCACGCAGAAGCAAGTGGAGGTTGAGATTGGCATTCCTTTTGTGCCAAGCTCATCAACTTTCGAGCAAAATACAGTTGAAACTTATGAAGTTTAGACTCTTGAAGTCGAGCATAAGAGACTCGTGTGCTTATTTTTCTTTTTTGTATGCTTTTCTTTGGTAAGAAAAATTTATCTCTTATATGTTTAAATGACAGGGGAAAGGAAACAAGCAATTAAACAGTTAGATCTTCATTTTTGATTTCAACATCTATATTACTCAATATCTCAAACCCACAAGAAGGAAATCAAATATATCAAGATGTGAGAGTATAGAGGTATATTTAGCCATACAAAAAATGTAAGGCTTTTGCTTAAGGTAAAGTATGTTTTCCACTTTCCTTTTCATATACAGGGTTTTTAATTTATCCCATATGCCTTTGGCTATGGTTTCTGCAGAAACTTCACGTAAAACCTCAGTTGAGAGATTTAAGATAATTCCTAGTTGTATTTTTGTCTATGATGGCAAACTCCTCGTCCATTATTTTATCCGACTTCTTCTCCTTTCCTTGTAAATCCAGATATAGGCCATCCTGAATTAGGATAACTTCCATCTTTAATTGTCACATTCCGAAGTTTTCACTTCGGTCAAATTTCTCAACATAAGTCTTTATTAGAGTCATGTTCGCTATTGAAACTGAGCTGGTTAGATCCAGCTCTGATTTCAATACTCTTCAAGAAAAAGGAAGGCATTCTAAGGGGTTGAAGATGCAAGGTATAAGGCACGATTAGTTGCAAAGGACTATAGTCAGGTACATAGAGTTGATTTTAATGATATTTTCTCACATATTGTTAAACATAGTTCTATTTGTGTTTTGCCTGCCTTAATTTCCATGCGAGATTTGGAATTAAAACAACGTGATGTTAAAACAACTTTTTTACATGGAGAATTTGAGGAACCAATATACATGCATCAACCCGAAAGATTTAAAATTGAAGGAAAAGAAGATTATGTTTGCTTCTTTGAAAAAATCCTTAGTACGAATTAAAACAATCTCCAAGACAATGGTACATGGGGTTTGATTCCTTTTACAATATGTAGTAGTTTTATCAACTAAAACAGTATATGCAGAGATGACCGAGTCGATCAAAGAAGCCTATGGTTGAAGGGTCTATTCGCCTTCATTCAGTTTACGCTAAGGTGGGATTACCATTTTTTGTGATAGCCAAATTATCATTCAATTGACTAAAGATAAGGTGTATCATGAGAGGACGAAGCATATTTATATCAAGTATCACTTCATCCGAGAAACCACTATTGATGGAAAGGTCTCTATTCAGAAGATCTGACATGTTCACAATGCCTCTTCCCGTTGGCAAGTGAATTTGGTTGGCATTTATGAAGAATGATTTAGCCCACAAAGAGCTTTTGCGGAGAAGTGGAGCACATCTACTTTATCATCCAAAACAAGACCAAGTGGAGATTTGTACTGTGGCCATATCTTTTGGCTATGTTTGTGGGGTTACATTTTATTTGTATAGATGTATGCCTATTTTACAATATTGAAGCAAAGAAAGAATTTGATTGGAGGAGAATAAAATCTTCTGTTGTAGCAAAACTTGGAGCCAACGTTCTTTTCTCCTATAAAAGGAGATCGATTCTTCCTTTTCAAAATACACCAATTCAAGAGCCTTTTTTTCTCTTCTTTCTTTCTCTTCATTTATTGTAGTGTATTTTGTAAGCTAGTGGGTGTTGGGGAAACACTTGTGTGAGCCCTTTCTTTGGAGTGGTCTTGTGAGGTTATTCTCTTGGGCTATTTAATTTGGGATTAGTTAGAGTATTTATTTCAATTTTGTACTCTTGTTGGTATCATGAAATTGCTCCTCTCTTCTTGTCGACGTAGGTCACCTTGATCGAACTACGTTAAATTTTTGCTTCCTTTATATGTTTTACTTGCCGTTATTATCAACTATCATTGTCTTTGTTATTGTCATTATAACATTTTAAATTACGCACTATCCAAATGCCCGACCCTAACACAGTTTATTTTATATATATTGTGCTCACATCAAGGTCCCTCGATGTAGAAAGAATTGCAAATTTTTTATCTATGGGACGAGAGAGTCTGTTTTGTGCTGAATGAAATGACTGCTAATACTTTGTTTAAAAGGGTTACTGCAATGGCTCTAGTTTGGCAATACGGGGAGAAGTCTGGGAATGCTTCTTGGAAGGGACTCTCTTGGGGCATGGTGAGTACTGTTTATTTTTAGAGTTGCGTAAATTGGTTCATAATATGCATAAAGTCTTGATTTTGGTTAACTTTTGTGCTTTAAGTTGCTTTGCTCTGGAATGTTGTGTTTAACCATTAATTGGCCAATGAGGCATGCCTCAAAAACTTAGGCCAAGGTGTTGTAACCAAAAGAGTCACAGGTTCAACTCTCGCCACCAAAAGTCTGGCTTTTTTCTAATTTACGTTACTCACCCACTATATGGGTGTTGTTGTTTGAAATTTGATTTATTTAAGAGACTATTTGTGGATCATTGTTACTCAATGGTGTACATGTATTCATTGATATTCATGTGTTTTTCTCAATATAGATAGACTATATTCTGTACAGGCATAACAGATGGTGGATGTTTAAATGTTCCTGATTGTTATATTAAAACCGTTTCAATCTGTGGCTCATTAGTATGCAGCGAAATCGGCAGGTTAGAAGACTAGAGGCCTTGTACATTTTTATGCGATCACTATAGAATGAGTTGAAAAAGAAGTATCAAATACATGCATCGCCGGAGATGTTACTCTTGTAAATGTCAGCCTCTCACTTGGAGAATGTGGTGGCCGGGGGAGATCTTTTTTTTTTTTTTAAAATGGCCTCTCACGTGCCCGGAGTAGGTGTGGTACACTCAGTGTGCCATATTTCAGCAACATGTGTCTAATAGGCATAATCGAAGGATGGACCAGGTGTTCAGTAGGTCTTAGCCTTAGTTTAGATATCTATATGAAACTTTTGACAAGTTTGAGGGGCCAGTTATGTATTCTGCCTTAGCCATTTGTACCTTAAGCTGTTGCTTTGCACCAAAATCACTTCATACTCCAAATTCCCACAATCAATAAAGTAAATACATATCTCTCTCGGCATTGTGCAGATGTTGTTCCGTAAAAGTTAAATGGATACAAATATTGATAGAATGTGATGTTGTGGTCTAAAGAAACTATGGGGTAGAGATATGACTGGGTAGGTTAAGAGAGGTAGTTCTTTGAGGGTATGGGGAAGGATTTGGGGTTCATTGAGTTGAAGAAAGAGTCCAAAGGGGAGGGGTGGCATTCGGAATGATCACATTTTTGGCTCCATTCACGTTGAAACTTCTTGTATGTTTGTCAAAACACAATAACTATTACTATTTCCCTAAATGTTTCAATATAATTATAGAGGCTGGGTGAGTCCATTGATGTGCTCTTGGAGCAGCTAATGATTTTTTCGGAAATAAAGGTCTATACTCTATACTATGAAATTTTTGCAACAAGAAAGTGTAGGAGTCACACTTTTCTCTTTCCACTTCTAAGTTAGAGGTTGAATCTGCTCAGTCATGACTACAATGGAAAAAGAAAATTAAGCTTCTCTATCACTTCTTAACTTTAATCCTTAATGTGAAGAACAAATTTCTCGAACTCATGCTGTTTAACATAACATTTGTCAAGTAGGAACCATTTTGTATTAAGCAGATAACTGCATAGTCAATTTCTTATGAACCAGATAACTGCTTAGTCAATTTTTTTAAAACCTGGATTAGCTTCTTTCATGCTTCTCTTTTCAAGAATTTTGGAAACCTTGTTCAAAATTAATATGGTTGAAATCAACTGAAGTTAATAAAAGCACAAGCCTATTGCAGCTTTGCTGCTACCGATACAAATAGTTCTCACTGTTGATGGTCATGTAGGACATGATGAAGTGATTACAGGAATCTGAGTCTGTGTCTTGATGCATCTTACTTTCTTCATAAAGTAACTAGGAGTGTTGCACTGTAGACAAATTGCGACAAAATGAAGTTCTAACAGTTGCTTAAGGAGGTGTAGGCAAGGTAGTTTGCAGTCAATATGTTTGTGTCATGAAAAAAGTGTCAATTAGGTAACTCTTGAAACTGAACTTCCCATGTTTATGTGTAATTAATTTAAAATTTGAATAAAAGAAGAGAAATATACCTATAGAGCTATTTGATTCATTAAAGTGATCGATGAATAATTTTAGATTCCCAAACTACACTGTCTGAGGGAATTTATAATTACTGGTGATCCTGCCGGTGCTGCCAACAGCTCCATGTTTGTACTGTAAACTTAAGAGGAATTAATATCACCACTGACATGTGACTGCTGTTGTATAAGCTAAGGGGAATGGGTTCTAAACACCATACATCTTATATCCCCTTATTCATAGAGCTGAGCAGATAGATTAAGAGTTTAAGCTGTTAGATTAGTGGTTACACAACTTAACACCCTTATTCATTTTCTCCTTTGGGAGAAATGATTTTCGAGTCCTCGTTAAAAGGTTACCACATGCTATGGTATTGGTTTCTCTTCTTCTTTCCAGCGTTTTCTCCCCAATCATATATTGTCTTTTCCCTCTTGTTGGCTCTTTAGCGGCTTACGATTACAACTCTCTGGTGTAGGTGCCCTTGCTAGGTGGAGCATTTTGTGCCTGCACTTGGCATTTCTTTTACAACTCAGAGTCCCTCGAGGTAAGTATATCAATTTGTTTATTTACTTATAAACAGGAAATTTCTACCATATGCAAAGCCTTACGAGGAATAAATAGGTATAGGGGATGAAGAGAAAGTTGGCTTTTCCTGAAGGTTTTTTTTTGTGGGGGGGGGGGGGGGGTGTTGAGGTGGTTGTTTGTATAATCACACTGATATATTACTGCAATTCAACGATAACCTTATAACTGCTTTTCTAGCTTTCCATTTCTTGCTTGCCATAACCTTAACACAAATGGGAATTCGGGGTTGGGGGTGGGTGGGGTGGTTTCTGTCTTTGCGTAATGACATTCTTTTAAGTGAGTCCGAGTTTAGACTAGTGGTTACACACACCATTGAGAGTTGATATAATAACAGTTGTGATGAACTTGTAAATGTACCAGCAACTAATCTGGATGAAAATGCTTGACCCAGAAAAAAAAAAAGAGAGACACAACAATAACTTCACCTCAGTCCCAACAAGTGAATTGGTTATAAAAATACTCATTGACCATGTTTCTCCATTTAAGCTCAATTCATGTCATCGTAACGGGGGGATCTGATTTTAGCCAAATTCAAGGTTCGAAGACGTTTGGGTTTTAGCCAAATTCAAGTTGTACCGTGCTCAGTATTAAGCTTGGGTGCTTGATTCGTAAGAAACCTATCGCCGCCTTGAGCAGATCTTGGTAATTTCAGATCCAACTCAATTTGTTGGCCCTAAGTTCAGATTTTGTCTGCTCTTCGCAATTTGACAGTACTCCCCCTCAGCTGCAAACTGCATATCTTTCTCGAGCAAACTTATGAACGATTTCTTTCTCTGTTAATCCAAGTCGTAAGTTTCATTCTTCTGTATATGTGGCTTTCTCCCTGTCTCTCTCCATTTCTCTAGACTTTCTCCTCTTTGTATTTATGAAATTGCTAGAAATCATAAGTTTTCAACCCTCTTAGCAAATTAGTATATCCACCAAAGTGCAAAGTTCAAGACTTTTTCCCCTTTTTCAGAAAAAACACATATTCACTATTTTCACTCAAAATTTGAGGTAATCTTGAAATAAAGTTTTGATCTTTATCTGGTTTTTGCACTTGTATTGAGATTCTTGATTTTAGCAGAGGCAAAAACCATAAGAAATGTTCCAAACTTTTTCCCTTTTCAAAAAACACATATTCACTATTTTCACTCAAATTTTAGGTAATCTTGAAGCTGTTTGTTGCTGCTATACTGCTTGAACCTGTTGATTTTTTTTTTTTGCTTCTTGTAGCACAAGTCTGCCTGATTGAGCCTTTATTTGGCTATATGAAGCTTGTTTCTTTTCGAGTTTTCTAGGTTTTTTGAATTCTTTCTTTTCGCCGGCGATTTTTCCGGCGACCCCTGCTCTTTTCTTCCTATTCTCTCTTCTGCTTTTTGTGGTGTGTGTGAGTGTGTTCTGTTTTCTTGGACATGTGCCTTATTTTCCCTGCGAGGATTTCCGGCAAGCTACAGTACTTCCGGCGACTACACGTTCAGACTTTCGGCAGGACGCAACAGAACTACGCGTTCCGATAAGTTTCAGGAAAACTTGCACTACGTACTAGTCGTGGCGGCGAGGCCAGTTCGCGGCGTTTGGGAGTGAAGAGGTAAACAACACTGGCTGGGACGTACGAGAGTCGGTAGGAGTTGACCTTGGGCGCATCAAAGCCTACTTTCAGTTTTTTCCACCGGGAGTTGGTATCTCCCGCTCTCTTGTTTACTTTGTACACCTTTCTACGTATTTTAGCTAGCATTCCGTGTGAGGTTTACTCTGTTGCTATCTAGTTTGCATCTTTTTGCATATTCCACTATAATGCGTGTGTGCGTCACTATTCTCCATAGTCGGTTGGAGGGATAGTGGACGCGGCGGGGGATGATAGTGTAAGGTTATGTCCTCGGGGGTGGGGGCGGTGGCGGGGGTGAGTAGGGGGGCAGGGAGTGATCCTGCGGGTAGGGCGGGGGTAAGGGTGATAAGAGGGTAGCGGACGCTCATAGATTAAGGATTGGGTTGTGGAACATAGGCACTCTGACGGGTAAGTCCATTGAGTTGGCGAAGGTTCTTCAGAAGAGGAGGGTTAACATAGCATGTGTCCAGGAGACTAGGTGGAAAGGGTCGAAGGCGAGGAATGTGGACGGGTTTAAGCTGTGGTATTCTGGGGTCGTGAGAGGTAAGAATGGAGTGGACATCTTGGTAGATAGGGATCTAAGGGAGTCCGTGGTCGAGGTTAGGCGAGTGAATGATAGGTTAATGTCTATTAAGTTGGTTATTGGGGGTTGCATCCTCAACGTCATTAGCGCTTACGTGCCACAAGCAGGCTTAGACGAGGAGGCTAAGATGCGCTTTTGGGAGGGCTTGGATGATCTGGTGAGTAGTATTCCCCAATCTGAGAAGTTAGTTATTGGAGGAGACTTTAATGGTCATATTGGGGCTGATGCTGGTGGTTATGGTGAGGTGCACAGTGGCTTCGGCTTTGGGGATAGGAACGGAGGAGGCACGTCACTGCTTGATTTTGCCAGGGCTTCCGAGCTTCTGATTGCGAACTCGTCATTTCAGAAGAGGGAGGAGCATTTGGTCACCTTCAAGAGTTCGAAGGAGCGATAGGGGTATGTGCAAGGACTGCAAGGTTATGCCGGGAGAGTCCCTTTCGACTCTTCATAGACTCCTATTGATGGATATCAGTCTCCGGGTGAAGAGGAAGAGGAGGGTGCTCGGGGACAACCGCGGATTAGATGGGGTGTTTTGA
Source organism: Nicotiana benthamiana (assembly GCA_034376525.1). Classification (NCBI taxonomy): domain Eukaryota; kingdom Viridiplantae; phylum Streptophyta; class Magnoliopsida; order Solanales; family Solanaceae; genus Nicotiana; species Nicotiana benthamiana. The sequence continues at coordinate 172,039,301 of CM067339.1, forward strand.
CTAAGGAGAAAGCACAGGAGTTGGAGAGGAGGTTAGCTGAGGGCGGAGCTTGGATAAGTTCTGGGAAGCGGACGCTATGTGGTCAGAGACGGCGAATTTGGTTAGGGAGGTAGCACGAGACGTGCTCGGGTTAGCCAAGGGCTATTCAGGCAGGCATCAGGGTGACTGGTGGTGGAACGATGTAGTCGAAGGAAAAGTGGAGGTGAAGAAGGCGGCGTTTGCTAAGTTGGCAGGGAGCATAAGCGAGGAAGAACGGAGAGCGAACAGAGAGATCTACAAGGTGGCGAGGAAAGAAGCAAAGCTGGCAGTTACGGAAGCTAAAAACGCGGCGTTTGGTCGCATGTACGAGGAACTAGGGGAGAGAGGCGGGGACAAAGAGTTATACCGGTTAGCTAAAGTAAGGGAAAGTAAGGCACGTGATCTTGACCAAGTTAGGTGCATCAAGGGCGAGGATGGTAGAGTTTTGATGGGGGAGTCTCAAGTCAAGCACAGGTGACAGGCATACTTTCGAGACTTACTTAACGAGGAGGGGGATCGTAACATAGAGCTAGGGGAGTTGGAGCATTCAGAGCAACATAGAGACCTTGGGTACTGCAGGCGCATTAGGGCGGAGGAGGTCATGGGGGCTTTGCGTAGGATGAGTAGGGGCCGAGCGACCGAGCCTGACGAGATCCCGGTGGAGTTCTGGAAGTGCATGGGTAGGTCAGGAGTGGAGTGGATCTCCAGGCTGTTCAATGCGCTCTTCAGGACCAAAAGGATGCCGGATGAGTAGAGGTGGAGTACAGTGGTGCCCTTGTACAAGAACAAAGGGGACATCCAGTGCTGCAACAACTATAGGGGTATCAAATTAATAAGTCACACCATGAAGGTCTGGGAGCGAGTGATTGAGGCGAGGGTGAGGGATATGACATCTATATCTGTGAACCAGTTCGGTTTCATGCCGGGTCTCTCCACTACAGAAGCTATCCACCTTGTCAGGCGGCTGGTGGAGCAGTTTAGGGATAAGAAGAAGGACCTGCACATGGTGCTTATCGACTTGGAGAAGGCGTATGAAAAGGTCCCAAGGAAGGTGCTATGGAGGTGCTTGGAGGCGAAGAGCGTGCCGGAAGCCTACATCAGAGTAATCAAGGACATGTACGATGGAGCTAAGACTAGGGTTAGGACGGCGGGTGGCGACTCAGACCATTTTTCAGTGGTTATGGGGCTCCATCAAGGATCGACGCTTAGTCCGCTCTTGTTTGCCTTGGTGATGGATGCTCTAACCCGACATATTCAACGGGATGTGCCTTGGTGTATGCTATTTGCTGATGACATAGTCTTGATAGACGAGACGAGGGCCGGTGTTATTGAGAGGTTAGAGGTATGGAGACAGACTCTTGAGTCTAAGGGTTTCAAAATAAGCAGATCTAAGACAGAATACCTGGAGTGCAAGTTTAGTGCCGAGCCGAGCGAAGTAGGCAGGGACGTGGTGATTGGATCCCAGGTCATCGCCAAGAGGGACAGTGTCAGATATCTTGGGTCGGTGATTCAAAGGGATGGAGAGATTGACGGGGACATCACTCATCGTATAGGAGCTGGGTGGTTAAAGTGGAGGCTTGCATCAGGAGTCTTGTGTGACAAGAAAGTTCCACAGAAACTCAATGGGAAATTTTATAGAGCTGTGGTTAGACCTGCAATGTTGTATGGGGCGGAGTGCTGGTAAGTGAAGAACTCTCATGTTCAGAGAATGAAGGTTGCGGAGATGAGGATGCTCAGGTGGATGTGCGGGCTCACCAGGTTAGATAAGATTAAGAATGAAGTTATTCGGGAGAAGGTGGGGGTGGCCCCGGTGGATGAGAAGATGCGAGAAGCGAGGTTGAGGTGGTTCGGGCATGTGCGGAGGAGAAGTCCTGATGCCCCGGTGAGGAGTTATGAGCGGCTGGCGATTGTCGGCGTTCGACGAGGCAGAGGGAGGCCTAAGAGGTATTGGGGAGAGGTGATTAAGCAGGACATGGCTAGAATGCGTGTTTTCGAGGACATGACCCTTGATAGGTGATAAGAATGGACCTTGGGCCTAACTCAACCCCAAAAGCTAGCTTATGAGGTGAGGATTGCCCAAGCCATATAAGGAGACCAAGGACCTCAAATCCCTCCGATGTGGGACAACTCAACACCCCCTCACGCCCAGATCTCTGGAGCGTGGACAACATAAATGGGGGCCCAACATCGGTAACAATAATTGGGATGGCCTGGCTCTGATACCATGATAAGAATGGACCTTGGACCTAACTCAACCCCAAAAGCTAGCTTATGAGGTGAGGATTGCCCAAGCCATATAAGGAGACCAAGGACCTCAAATCCCTCCGATGTGGGACAACTCAACAATAGGAAAGTCTGGAGGTCTAGCATCAGGGTTGTAGAATAGGGGCTCCTAGAGTTTTTCGTACTCCTCACCCGGGGTTGGGTGAGGCTTGGAAGGGCTATCCATAGACGATTTGTGTTTTGGATTGTGTCTCACTTATGGTAGTTTTTTATGGTAGTTACTGTATGATATTATTGCATGATATTTATTTATGTTTCTTATGTTTAGATAATTATTTACGTTATTTCTGCTGGAGTTACTAATGCTCTTTTGTTTTTGTTTTTATTTTTACTTTCCTTCACTGAGCCGAGGATCGATTGGAAAGAACCTCTCTGCCTTTTCGGGTAGGCGTAAGGCTCGTCTACATATTACCTTCCCCAGACTCCACTTTGTGGGACTATACTGGGTAGTTGTTGTTGTTGTTGTTGTTCATGTCATCGTAATACCAAGTAAATATAAAAGTGAAAAATATGTTAAATATATATATATAATGGTAATGTACTAGTCATATCAAAAGTTCTTTACACTTTTACAGTTTTACTGGCATATAAATCTATTAGAAGATCAAAATACTCCTAGAAAAGCAATAGGTTCAAAATCAACATACTAGCAAGACCAAAACCTATATGGATCTTTTTCTTCATTTGTCCCTATCTTTTTTTTGATGAAGGTATTTCATTAGAAAGGCATCAAGTAGATGCAATAGGTACAAAATCAGAAGACAAAAATACAGAAAAATAAGACTTTGTAAGCCCCTTTAGGATGTGCTAAACTATAACTAAGGAGCTAACAAAGTCCAAATGGTGGTCAGTGCTAGTTCAGGGGTTAACTTGACCCAGCTAAAAAGGGTGAGCAAACAATTAGCTTTAAGAGTGATTTGGAGTTGAGATTCCATAAAAGCGTCTTTGGTTCCTTTCATTCCACAAACTCCAAAAAATAACTTCAAGAATTATTAACCAGATCTCGTTGATGGCCTTATCAACTTCCCAAAGACTCCAGCTTGTGTATGCCTCTCTAATATACGATGGCATGACCCAGTTCAAGCCGAAAAGACAAAAACATGTTCCACAGATCAGTGGGAGACAGACATTCTCTGAGCTTTCCTTACACATGTAGCATCTGTTGACCAGTTGAAAGCCTCTTCTATTGAGATTATCCTGTTAAGCAGGCTTCATATAAAGCAATCCAGCTGAAACAAATAACCTTGGTGGGTAGTTTGGTCTTCCATGTTAGTCTCCATGGTCAAAGGTTTGAGTCAAATACCTGGTTCTGAGTACAGATGTGCTTATAACATTCTTTCACTGTAAAGATGCCCTTGTTCCCCCACTTCATAGTGTCAGGTAGATTCTCATCGATGGTGAAGACCTCCACTCTGGCTAACATGTCCATGAAGCTGTCCATTTCCCAATCTTGTATAGATCTTCTGAGGTGCACATCCCAAATATTGCCAGTTCTGTTCTGGGCAATGGAGGAATTCTTATCAAAGGCAAATGTGGGGTATTCGAACATGAGTGGGGTGTTGCCCATCCATTTGTTTTTCCCAAAATTTGATATGTGCTCCATTCCCTGCTTTGTAGCAAACATTCTGGACAAATTCATGTCCAAGTTTGCTGATGTACTTCCATGGTCCAACCCCATAAGGTGTAATGACAATTTTAGTGCTCCAATTATCTCTCTTCCCGTGCTTGGCGTTGATTACTCCTTCCAGAGGCTTGAATCACTTGTGCCATATCTTCATAACCATTTCATTACCAAACTTTTGTTGTGGATGGTTAAGTGCTGATACCCAGACCTCCTTTGTATTTTGGTTGCATGACCTTGTTCCACTTTATCAAGTGGAACTTATGAGAGCTGTTTTTCTCCTCCCATAAGAAATTCCTCCTGCTCTTGTCTAGTTGATTTAGTACCTTTTTGGGAATGGGGAACAAAGACATGTGATATGTAGGGATACTATTGAGCACACTATTTATGAGAGTTAACTTACCACCCATTGATAGATATTGCATCTTCCATTATGCTAATCTCTTCTCAAATTTCTCAATGACTCCATTCTGTATCTTGCAACTCTTGAATTTAGCCCCCAATGGGAGACCTAGGTAGGTCGTAGGAAGCGCTCCAATAGTACAACCCATGATACTAGAACTCCTTTAAGTTTGGCACATTGTTTACCAGATAGATGATGCTTTTCAACTTGTTGACATGTAGGTCTGATAAAGCATCAGCTAAGTCTGCATTGTTTCCAAGAAATTATAGGTCTTTCAATTTTCTTCCATGTGATTTTAGGTCTACCTCGTTCTCTTTTAATACCTTCTGTTTGCAACAAATTATTTGTGAATACAAAAATAAATTGCAACCACAATATGAATATGAAGAAATATAGTTTTATTGATAAAATGACGCTGTACAATTCTGTTTGTTCCCTTGATTTTTTCTCCTAATTATTTCCGTGATTCGAGGGCTAGAACAACGTATTTCTCGAATGTAGGATGATGCAGACTTTCATGGATTTATTCGATATCTATGAAGTATGTTGTGGAATCTTCTTGAAGTATTTGATTATCAAAATTATACGACCACTTCTTGTACTCTTTGTAAATATCCCGTGAGTTTACGGGATTTTCGAGATGATTTCCATTTTTGAGATGTTTTTTAAAGGATTATGTAACCCTTTTTATAGGAATGATCTAGGGTTTAGGTAGAGTAGCCTCCAAACAACACTGACTCCTAGAATTTTAAGGGGTTTTGTAGTATCTTGAATTTAGGATTTAGCTCGATCCATTAAAATTTCGATACAAATGCCCCCTACTTCAAGGTTTGTCGGGTTGTAGACTTGCAAAGTTTGAAGACAAGACTTGAAGTACTCGACCAGAAAACCGCTGCTTTTGAAACTTGGAGTTTTCAATTTACATGAGGAAGAGATGAAGGGCAGGACTGGTTCCACCGGGCATGCCAATTTGTTTGCAACAAATTATTTGTGAATACAAAAATAAATTGCAACCACAATATAAATATGAAGAAATATAGTTTTATTGATAAAATGACATGGATACAATTCTGTTTGTTCCCTTGATTTTTCTAACCTGATTATCTCCGTGATTCGAGGGCTAGAACGTGTTTCTCGAACGTAGGATGATGCAAACTTTCATGGATTTATTCGATATCCATGAAGTATGTTGTGGATCTTCTTGAAGTATTTGATTATCAAAAATTATCCGGCCACTTCTTGTTCTCTTTGTGAATATCCTTGAGTTTGCGAGATTTTCGAGATGATCTCCATTTTTGAGATTTTTTTTAAAGGATTATGTAACCTCTTTATAGGAATGGCCTAGGGTTTAAGTAGAGTAGCTTCCAAGCAACACTGACAGACTCCTAGAATTTCAAGAGGTACTGTAGTATCTTGAATTTAGGATTTAGCTCGATACATTAAAATTTCGACATCTACACCTTCACTCGCCAAAGTTTCTGAAAAGTGGAAAGTACTAGGTTATGCTCTAAATAATTTTGTTCATTTCCCTTCCACTTTCACTTGTTTGCTGGAAATAGGAGAACATAATTCTCCTTTCAAGTATTCCTAATTTAACCCGACTTTGATATATTTACAAGAACTTGTCATTCAAATATAAGGCAATAAGCATGCATCTTGTCTCCAGTTCTATTCCAATTTTTCCAATTCGAAGCATTTCTTGGTATTCTTCGACAATACTTATCTTCTCTTTTTCTTTATTTTTTGCGCTATAAATGACACACATTGGATGCATGAGTTTCAGGTATTAGTGGCTCTACAAGCAGCTTTGACAGTTCTTGGTAATGCCACTATGTGCGTCGCTGCATTTCGTATATCACAGGAGCAATCAAAAAAATTATGAGCATTGAGTTTGGTGTACTTTCCCAATTTTCATTACTCATTCAGCTTCCTTATGTACATGGTCCTTCATTCGATTTCTTGCAGTCTCGTTTTCATCTTCATATTGAACAGAAACTTTATTCATCGACAACACTGATTGTTTTGGCAGAAGTAGAAACATGGTATGATAATCCTGTCACATATCAGACCAATTTGACACCAAGTATATAGAACTTTTCCATGATTGTAAGTAAAAAGCTTTTAGCAAGAGCTACTAGCGTGGATCGCGCTGTCCCTGGAAGATTAGAATAATTTTTGTCTTTTTGGTGGCTGGTAAGTTTGTCAATGTAGTTTCTTGACTTTGGCCTTTCCAGTTGCATTGTTGTACATTCTTTGAACAGCTCCTTTTAGACATCTAAAGATGACCATTATTGACTTTCTAGTACTGTTGTTGTCAAATGAATCATATCCGACATCTTTAACAATCAACATGTTCATTGCTTATGTACTGTATTATTTTTACCAATTGCCTGCTTGACTAGTTTCTTACTCTTTGATATGGCAAATTGCTAGCTGCCTGCAGTTTGGCTGTATGAATACAACAACATAGTGATTGTTTCTGTTATTGGCCTCGAACCTCGACCTTATGGCATCGCAATACTATCAATTAATCAAATATACCTCAATCCCAAATTAGTAGGATTTAGTTGTACGAATCCTCTGTATCTAATCCCATTTTGCCTCGCACGCAAGATTGCAGAAGTATAAAAGATAAACTGAAACTAACCTTTGCAATTCTTTGGGGGGGTTAGTTTTTCTTTTGTTCTTTTTTTTATTGGTTGGGGGGGGGGGGGGGGGGGGGAAGATGTTGCCTACTAATTTACAAATTCACAATATATGTGCCCCTATGCTGTAGAGTCAACTATTTTTTCTTTAAACTTGCATACTTAGGGTAGAGGTGGAATGTTAAAATAGTTGAAACTTTGTATAGAAACCTTTTATGTCAGAAAGAATCTTAAGCACAGTTTAGGTCAATGCATTGGGATGTGCTCTACCTTTAATAATACCTTGAGGCCCAAAGTTAATTGAGTAATTTCAAATGGTATTATGATTCCAGAGGCCATTTATGTTGACCTTATGCCTAACTTTTTAGGGTCTAAAGTTACAGCTCCAAATACACACTAAGAAAATTTGACTACACAATAAATTGATGTTGGATACTACAGTGTAATTAAATCCTTAGAGAGTTTAAGTTGTGTACAATGAAACAAAAACATATTTACACAATCAATATCTTATGAACAATTAAATAAAACTAATGTTGCCATTGAGAAACAGACAGTCTCGAGCCAACAGCCCTGACTTTTGTCCAAAGTGCTGTTTTTACTTATGATTTTAGTTACCTCACGTGTTAAGAAGCTTCACATAGCTCCTTTTTGGGGAAACATAAAAGGTTGTTATTGATTGGATTATGCAATATCACTATCCTAAAGTACATTTTACCCTTTATTACTTTTTACTTTGCTTATTAGAGTCTTTCTTCCCCATCTTTTTATAAAGGAAATTTTATTTCCTATAGCAACGTATACACCTTACCTATTATAAATCAAAATTATTTTAAAAATATTATTTTTTATAGTTATATTTAATATTTTATAGCAAAGATAGGCATTTATGATTTATACTATCATTGATGCATGAAATAAGACATGAAATATACTATTTATGTTTTTTCCCTCATAAATAGCTAGACATATCTATTTTTAAGGTGATTGTCGTTACTGTATTCATAGATACATGACGCGAATATATGCGCATAGGCATTTTTTACTATTGTGTTCATGAATAGAGCAACGCGAATACATGTGAATACATGCGCGTACAGTTGGACTGTCCTGATTTTAGGCGCTTTTTACTGTTGTATTCATGAATACAACAACGTGAACACATGTGAATACATGCGCATATAGCTGGACTACTATGGTTTTAGGTGCTTTTTGCTATTGTATTCATGAACAAATCGCGCGAATACATGCGCGCACCGCTGGATTACCCTGATTTTTAGGCGCTTTTTGCCAGCCCGAATATAGCGAATACACTATCATGACAATATGAGGTAATTATATACATGGTAACTATAGGAAGTTAATAGTGACTAGATAATAGTGATTTATGAAAATTCGTGTTTTGTAAACTCAAATGAGTAAATTAGCTTATCCATTAGCAATTGATTTCTCTTTAATCGATATTCATCTTTAGAAACAGGAACGATTTTTTTGAACTAGTATTGCGAATGAGCAAGGTGGGAAGATCTTGGAGGATGCCGGGGGTCTATTTAGAAACAGCCTCTCTACCCTAGGGTAGGGGTAAGGTCTGCGTACACACTATCCTCCCCAGACCTCACTAAGTGGGATTATACTGGGTTGTTGTTGTTATTGTTGTATTGCGAATGAGCAATTAATTTAGTTAGCAATATAATAATCACTGTTTCAAGATATGCTTACTTTTTACACTCTTTTCTGTCTTACCATTGATTAAAAGGAGAAAAAAAAGACCAGATGCTTTTGCTATGGGAACAGCCCAAAAGTACATCCAAATGAAGATCGGAAGAAGGACACTTAATTAAGTCTTTTTTCTCCTTATCATCCACAAATGTACTAGTTGAGAATTAGAGGCAGATTTAGGATTTAAACTTTATCAATTCTTATTACTAAACTCACATCCTTAAAGTTATGGATTTATATCTATAATTTATTACGATTTTAGTAATTTTTTTCATATAAATTTGTATTCTACGTCAAAAGTTAGTCGGACATTAAAGAAACAATTTAACTTATAGTATCCGCTGATTGCATAAAGAATTTTTATACGGATAGTTTGGTTTAACTTGTCACGAATTTTACTTAAACAAATTAAACTAATTAGGAAGCATATATATATATATATATATATATATATATATATATATATATATATATATAAAAGATATGCGTATATATTATCCTTTTCCTGATTTAACTATGTGGAATTATATTGGATATATTATTTGTTTGTTTTGTTTGTTCAATTTTTTTATAACGATAATGTAAAATGAAGTAATTTTTGAAGAACCCAAGTAGCATTATCTTGAATAAAACATATACACATACTGGATATTATTTTTATCCATTCTTTTATCTCATTAATTAATATAACCGGGGGGGGGGGGGTGTTGTTCTTCATTGACATGGTTGCTTATGAAGGGGAAGTAGGTTAAGAGTGGTGGCGACTTTTCTATCAAACTGAGAAAATTTCTTCTGAAATTCAGACATCAAAGTAAGGTTTTCTTGATGGAGGAGGCTGGCTTTCTTCCTTAATTTCTCATTCTCCTCTAAAATGCTCATATTCTTCATGTACAACTTCAGGTTTCTCATTTCCATATCCTCAGCTGATTTTCCCTCACTTCTCTTCCTCCTTCATAACCAGAAAAAACCAATTAATTGACAGTTTAACTTCTATATGCTGATCATGTAAAGGAGTTTTACAAGTATCAGGTCACATAAAAGAAAATTATAAAAAAAAATTAGATTAGTAACATGAGATAAAGATCACTACTTGCTAAAACATATTAAAATATAGTGATAGCATAAAAGTCTTTTACTCCTTCATTGGCGTAACTGGTAAAGTTATTGTTATGTGACCAAGAGGCCACGAGTTCCAGCCGTAAAAACACCCTTTTGTAAAAATGTAAGGTAAGACTGAATACAATAGACCTTTGTGGTCCTGGCTTTCCTTAATTCCCACACATAACGGGAGCTTAATGCATCGGACTTGCTTTACTCATTCATTACATAATCCACTGAATACACTATAGGCGAGAAAAAAAAAATCTTCACACCTTAAAGAGGAAAGTGATCATAAACTAAAGTGAAAGAACAAAAAGAGCACCAATTAATCTTTTGTCAAATACCTTGTAAGCCTATGAACTTGAACTCGAGAGAGCTTTGGTCGTTGTTTTTTCTGCATTGAAAAGTAAATGGGACGTGATGAATTCCACTCTGTAGAGCTGATACACATTTCTTCCTCTTTGTGTGTGTGTGTTTTAGTTCAAGAAGAAGAGGAATAGAGGTATGCTATAATGAAATGTTGAGTTGAAGTATATGAAGGTGGTGAGATCCTATAAATAGGTGGAATTGTAGTTTTCAATATGAAAAACATTACTACTTACCATGTGGTTCCCTGGCTATTTTTGCAACTAATTAGGGGAGGGAGAGAGGAGAGAGAGATGGGGCAAATATTTTTTCAAGTATAGTAATGATGACTAAGGACTCATGATTACAAATAGCAGCAATCCATCTATTTCCATGTAGAAAAAGCCTTATAAGAGGGATATGTTTCTTTGCCTTATTAATTAACTTCCTATTTTCTCTTATTTTTATGTTTTTTTTAATCTCACAATATGGTTTATCTATCTTAGGAGTTGGTGTATTTATGAAAAGAGGGTATATTTGTCACTATGGTATAAAATTTCCCTTATAGTATTTGTCATGTTCAGGTGAAGAACTTATCAAAATATGCCATGTTCACCTACTATTCTTAATTATTTTTCACCATTCACCTACATATCCATGCATATAAATGCACATTATTCTTAGTCACACCTGGTAGGCTGGTGTCATATTTCTCATAACAGGCATTGTTGTTATTCCTTATGCTTTTTTCCTTTGGCATCTAGATATAGGAATTTGCAAAGAATATGACAACTATCGGTTATTTCGTGTTTGGTCTTGATACAGAGTGGTGGCAAGGGAATCTTGTTAGGTTAAGTCAGTCTAAAAATTCTTTGAACATAATGTGATACTATTTTTTTAGGATCAATTTCGCTTTTTTTTTTTCTTCCTAAAAATGCCTCGTTTCATTAAAAGTATGCAAAATGGCTTCTCGGCCGTCCAAAATTACACCGCATTTTAAAGACAATATATAAACTTTTAATTTTTCTATTTTAACACTTCAACTCAATTGATTACTTATACGTAAATACCTTTAACCTTTGATTATACTTATGTGGCAGCAACACAATGACGTGATCAAAGTACATTGTTAATCATGCAGGAAAAAGTGTCACTCGAGTTACTGAACTTAAAAATATTAAATCTGAATAAATAAAAAGGAAAAGTAAATAAAAGATAAAAAATAAAAAATAAAAGAAGTCCTGAAACTTAAGTCCCTTCCCGTAACCCCTTTCTTATCTTATTCCTTACCTCTCCCCCCGCCACCCCAACTTCTTTCTCCCAATAGTTTCTTCCCATCCCCTCCACCCCCACTTCCTTTCTCTTCATTGCGACTTTGAACAATCCCTTGTCCAGTTTTCATTTCTCCACAAACTAATTATTTTAACGTTGGTTGGTTTATCTCATTTTCTCAATTTGAAGATATGTATGGTGGTGACAACGTTTTAGACGATCTTCTTTGGCTGGTTGAAACTATGAAATTACTGAAATTTCAGGGAGGAGAAGTAATATGTGCTCAAGGAGGCCGTTAATTTTGATTTTGTCGAGTGCCACCAAGATACCCTTTTTTTCAATGGAAACCTTGCCGGAATGGTTTTGATATTTTTTTAGAATATCTAATGGCTTGTTTGGACTAATTTTTAGATTGAGGTTTTGTTAAGATATATACTAGGATATGAATTGATCATATTTGAATTTTTACAATTGAAAATAGTCGTTGGGGAAGGGAAGATTGGAGGAGCTATGGTGAAGAAGAAAGGAAAGATAACAAAAATTAAAAATTTGGTAAATTTATTTTAAAAGGGATAGGACACAGAAATTTCAAATGTCAAACAATAAATGGTCTTAGTATATGACGTGGTATTTATGCCAGGTAATTGAGATACACGCTTTGAGGAAGGGATTTATTATAAGTATTTTTACCAAATTGAGGTGCTAAAATGGGAAATCAAAAGTTCATGTATCGACTTTAAAATCCAATGCAATTTTAAGTGGCCCAGAAACTATTACGCCTTAAGAGTATCTTGACATATTTTATGAACTTCTTTTTCTTATCAACTTTCAGTTGCTTTCTTCATACACCCAACAATCTCCCCCTTGAATACCTAAGTGGCCCCTCACTCTGATTCTTGGGCTTATCTGGAGACTCACTTTGTGCTACCCATATCGCTCGATTATTTACGACTACCAAAGCCCATAGGTTTTTTTTGTGTGTCGTCTCCAAGCTATGGTTGAAGGTACTACAACACCCGTATACTGGAAAATGCACTAAGTAGGGTCACATATCATCACTTTGTCATCCCTATACATATTTGGAACCATTGGATTTGATACTCGTTACTTTGTCATCCCTATGCTTATGTCGAACCACTGGATTTGATACTCGTTATTGGCTAAGTCAGCTCATAGAGACTTTTAATATGGTGTCTGTTATTTTATGGCTTGAATTTTTTTTTATTTTTAGGAAACCCATAATCCCTATAGGTTTAGAAAAACCCATTGTCTTAACATATTTGGGAAAGAAAAACCTATTGTTCTTGTCAAATTGGAAAACCTTTCTCTTATAGGTTTGAGATTATTTGGGATCTATTTATAGGCATTGTAGTTGGAGATTCCATAGGCTGTATTATGCTTTTCTTCTCATTGATAGTGGAAAAATCTCTCCGCTTCGTTAAATTCTTGTGTTGATTTTTCTTCTATATTTGCTTTGTGTGTGATTGTATGATAGTAAAGTCATGATTTTTAGCAATAATTGGTATCAACACAAAGTTCAGGTTTCTGCATATAACCTAATGTTTAGATATCTTCATCATCTTCAACAAAGTAAGAAGTAGAGAAATTCTAAGGGGGTTCTAGTTTCAGTATATGAAAGATTAGGATGAAAAAGGTTATGGAAGGCAATTGATGAAGATTTTCCTGAAGAGATGAAAGAGACAGAGAAGACAGACTTGAATGAGAGAACTTTGAGTGTGATCTTCATGAGCATTGTAGATAGCATTCTTCGAGAAATTACCGAAGAAACTTCTGTAACTACGACATGGAAGAAGCTAGAAGATCTGTATTCTAAGAAGTCATTGACAAATCGCCTCTACCTGAAAAAGAGGTTATACAATCTCAGCATGAACGATGGTACACCTATTAAAACTCACACTGATGAGTTTAATTTAATTATAGTGGACCTGAAGAACGTGAATATCAAAATTAAGGGTGAGGATAAGGCCTTGATTGTGTTAAGGTCTTTACCACCATCTTATGATACTTTTGCCGATATGCTGCTATATGGGAAAGATAATATTTCAGTAAAAGATGTTTGTAATGCACTAAAATTTAAAGAGTTGAAAAAGAGCTTTCCAGACAACAAAACTGAGGCTGAGGGTCTTGTGAGTATAGGAAGAGAAAAACAAAAGGAATTTAACAAGAAAATGTCAACCGCTAGATTGAAGTCTAGAGCAAGGAAGCAGAACTGTTATGAATGCGGGGAGAAAGGCCATTACAAGAGAGATCACCCGAGCTGAAAGAAAAAGGAGGGAAGCAGAAAATAGATAATTCGGCAAATGTTGTTGACGCTGAAAATAATTTTGATGATAGTGATTATATAGGGGAATTCTGTGCCGTAAGTTCTCGTCTTTGGCAGAATTTGTGGGTTCTTGATTCTGGTGCTACTTTCCACATGTATCCACACAAGAATCGATTTGTAACTTAAAAGCAGATTAGTGGGACTGTCTACACCGGAGATGATAATCCATTACTAGTAGAGGGGATTGGTAATATCAAATTGAGAATGTTTGATGGAATTATCAGAGACATTAATTGTTGGCATTTTTCACGGATAAAGAGAAATTTTATTTCTCTTTCGACTTTAGATACTCAAGAGTATAAGTTTCACTCCGAGAATAAAATACTTAAAGTGTGTAAAGGCTCCATAGCGCTCATGAAGGGTAAACTGTATTCTAAACTGTATGATCTTCAGGCCAATGTAGTTGAAGGGGAAACTACTATAGCTTCTAAAAATGATTTGAATCAGTCTCAGTTGTGACACTTGCGACTTGGTTACATGAGTGACATGGAATTATCTTTGTTGAGCAATTAGAATTTGTTGGATGGCTACAAAAATCAAGTTTAGAATTTTTGTGAGCACCATGTGTTTGGTAAAAAAACAAGGGTAAAATTCAGCAAGAAGGCAAACCACAAGACTAGAGACAAGTTAGATTATATACATTCAGACTTGTGGGGTCCAAACACAGTTCCCTCCAAAAGTGGTGCTAGGTATTTTATAACTTTGATTGATGAATACTCAAGGATGACGTAGGTGTATTTTCTGAAAACAAAGGATGACATATTTCGAACATTTATAAATGGAAGATGGTGGTTGAGAGGCAGACGGAACGAAAAGTCAAGTGTCTTTGGACTGATAATTGGCTAATGTTGATATTCAATTTTTTCTCTAGTTTTTTATGAAAATTACTTTTAAAATAACATTTACATACATATATAAGCATGTCCAAGAATTTTGGTATTTTTTCTAATTTTTAATGATTTTAAAATCAATTTATTGTCTGTTTTTAGCGATATAAATTCAATAATTATTCCCAAAATTATCATTTTGGTGAATAATTTATTTCTATTCTCATATTTACACTAAACTGTAATTATGGTGACTTTTGTATATTTTTACAAATTCATTTGATATTTTTAATGCTTAATTGCATATAACTGCAATTATAGTCTATTTTACGATTAACATCATTTTATAATTATAAAACTATTTTCAGTATTTTTAGATTAATATTATATAATATGTGTTGGCTCAGTATTTTTAATTCACTTTTAAAATTGTTATTATTATTTTTATAAAATAAAAATGAGAAAATTGGTTATTTAACATTTAGCCCATTTCATTCTCAATTACAGCCTCGTTTCCTTTAAATTTTAGCCTCAATTTGACCCCAATTTCACCCAAAATTAAAACCAACCCAATTCAATTTTAACCCAACCCAAGACCGATTTTAAAATCCACCCAGCTCCTTTTGATCTTGGCCGTTGATCACTTTGATCAATGACCGTGATTCTTTCATTCCTTTTTAATTTTCAATCCTACGTAAACCTAATTCATTCTATCAGAGACGTCGCCTTTGAACCCCCTTCGTCTCTCAAACTCTCTCTAGCCTCTCCTAAACCCTAATCGATTCCCACCTCATTCCACCATGATTCCACCGGAATCCATTGCATTCCAGGCCATAGATGGCCTGTACTCACTCTCTCACACCATTAAACCTAAGCTACTCAAGGTTCTGAAGCCCGAATTTAATGTTTCTCTTTAGATCTTTCTCAGATCTGTAGATCTATGGCCTCTTTGGCCATTATTCCGGCATGTTCAAGCAATATGAGTCTTTTCGACTCAGGATCCGACTTTCCTCAAGACGTTTCTTGTTCTAGGGTTTTCTTTTCAAGTATAAGCCATCTGAGGTTCTGTACTTGCTTAGTTTTTCTTAGATCTGTGCCATGCTTGGGCTTTACATGACGTTTTAAAGGTTTTACCCAAATTTCCTTTTTAAAAACCGTTCACTTTTGATTTTAGGGTTTTTAAAAAGTTTTCTTCAAATATTTTTCTGATTCTTCCTGTTATTTCTTTACGTTTGTTTTGTGATCGTATGTTTTTTTCTTATTACGCATAAGTTTGATCTCTTATTTCTTTTTTTAATTATGCAAGACTTTTCTATCTTTTGCTATTGTTCTTATGCTCGCATATTAATTTGTGTTGTTTTCCTTACTCTTTGCTATATGTGTTTATAGTTGAATTCTGTGAGTTTTGTTCACTTTACTGAACTTTGTTCGTGTTCCTGCTAAGCATATTTTTCTCTACTGTTGTTTAAAAACTTATATCATCTATTTCTTTTGAACTTGTATGTGTATGTTTGTCTCTGAAAGAGATTTCTAAGCCTCTTTCAATGACATGTTTTTCCACCTCTATTACCTGACTCAATTTGAAACCCTAGGATTTGGGGATTTTCTTTTGGTGAATGGTATTAGGGTTCCACTTTGGGACCCTAGGCTTTTAGACTCACCATGAGTCTGTAGTTGAACTTGCAATCACTTTTGCTCTTGGCCCCTTTTGCTTGTGACCCTGAGGCTTTCAATGTTAAACTCTTTTTTTAAGTAACTTAACGAATCTTTTGTTTGATATGTGTGCTTTATATATGAGAAAATTCCTCTTTCAAAAAGGTTTTCACCAACTAAGTGATTGATTCTGAAATCCCTTTAATAAAACTAATGATTTGTCATTGATTTTTTCTTCGATTGAACATTCTTTACCTTTCTTGACTTGGTTCATTCAAATTGAACTTGTAAATTTGGTTTCATGGCGGTTTGATTGATTCCCTTGCCATATTTGGCACAAACCGTGTACTATTGATTGCTTTCCTTAAATAAATTATGTGTATTTACCCCTTTTGGTGATGCTCTGTAAGGTTTTAATCAAGTTTTCCTTCCTTAACTGGTTTTTACCCTTTGGAATTAGAATCTCTTAACCAAAGAGAGACTGATTTCAACGATATTTCCTTACCTTTCTTATTGGTTTTCTTTGGACTATAGAAGGGACTGCCCTTCTGCACTTTTAACACACTTCCAATTCAATACTTTCACATCTACACTTTGAGATCTAGACACCTTAGAACTACAAACTTACACTTTACGATTTTCATCTTCACACCACCTTCACTACTAGTCTTCCAATTCAGTATTTGCACATTTGCAGTACTATTTTGAATTCAACACTCTGTTTTGCTTGAGATATTTTGGAATCACTTTGTTTGCAACTTGGCCCTCTCAAGACTACTGTTTTCTTACTTGTTTTCCTTTGAAACTAGTATGTTTTTCATTTAGTTTTTTTGCCTCATACCTATGTGTTTACTTTACAGTTCTAGCACTCTTGTTTGTTTTAATGCTCATGTTCAATGATCTATGCTAATTATATTCATAGTTGTATCTATTTCTATTGTGAATCCCTACCCCTATTCCCTTCTATATGTTTGAGTTAAGGTTCTTGGACTGGCAATATCCTAATTTCTGCCCAAGACATAACCTGATCCACAATGGGTCCTAACTCCTAAGTTTGGCTAACAGGCCGGTCAGGGGTGTGGCAGGATCCTAATTGCTGGGCATGACCATTAGCATGCCATGGCTCTCCCTAATTCCCCTATATGCACTTACACTTGTTCTTAGACTCTTATGTTCTGCCTCTTCTTATGAGCTTTGCTTTGGGACCTTGAGTTCCCTTTGAACTTGGAAATCTGAGGCTTGGTATTTCCACACTGCATGATGATCTTAATTCTGAAATGTGTTTGGGGTGTACGCATAGTCCGGTGCCCCTTTGAGACTCTTGGGAACTTTGACACATCCCAAATATGAGAAAGATTTTTGGAAATCTGATCCTGGAAGTTGGTTTATCTTATATTGTTGGACCTTGAGCCTAAATTAGGCTATTTGGATGTAGCTGGAACTTTTGATGTAGTTTTACTTTTCTTTTCTAATTCATTTGGGTATGTAATAATTTGTAAGAACTATTGGGGATGGCTAATGGAAATAGATAGGAATGAATGCATGAAAAGGGTAGAAAATTCGCCTATAGGTTATTTATAATTTATACATTCTGCATTTTAGAACTTATGCCTATAAGTTTTCTGCACTTCTGCATTTCTGCGTTTTAGAAGTCATGCCTATAAGTTTTCTGCACTCTACATTTGTGCATTGTAGAAATTATGCCTATAAGTTTTCAACACTTCCGCACTTCTGCATTTTAGAAATTATTCCTATAAGTTCTGCATATAGAAATCATGATCTTAGGTTCTCTGCACTTCTGCATATACATGTCATTAGGCAAACAATCATAGGTTTAATAATAATCAACTTCGTTCTAGATACCATGCCTATAGGACTCATGCATTTGTGTAACCATTTAAAATCAACGACGCTTAGAAATCATGCCATAAGAGTAATCAATTGAACCGGCTTCGTCTATTTCATCTACGAGTCTAAAATCAGTCATAAGTTCGTTAAAATCTGCAGATCTTTTATTTATATAACCAACAAACCCTTTGTTTCCTTAAAATCAGTATGCTCTATTAGATGTCATGCCTATAGGTCTCACTTAGGCAAACTATTAGGTAATTAGTTAACTGTGTCAGTTTTTGATAACTACATCCAGACAAGGCTAATTCAGACTCTCCATCTGAGAAATATGTGATGAATCATCCTATACGCTTTAAAGTTAATTTAGACCATAACTAGTACTTGAAGCCATGTTATATATTTTTCTCCTTAAGTGAGGAGGCCTATTTGAGCCTTAACTACTATTTGCTTTCCCCCTAACTGCTACGTGTTCTTGCTTGTCACCATAGACTTTTATTCTTTTAAACTCTAAAAATGACCCAACTCCCTACCCCTTTAGGATTAGTAGTCCTAACGCCTCCGGGACTGATATGATCGGTACGGGTAATAGATGTAGTAGGTAACGATACCATTCCGCGCTTTAATACCTTGATGGGGTGGGAAGGGTAGATATGGATATGATGGCCGATGCGCTAATACCTCATATAGCCCCTCTATTGAGGAGTGATTAGTTGGTATTGCATTGATGTGATCCATATTAATCTTAATCCTAGGAAGCCCTTCCCTTTTACTTGCTTTCGTCTATTTTTTTAGCATTGTCTAAATCTTTCATAAAATTTCTGCCCTCTTTACCTTTCCTTTAGTTTCAACTTATTTGCAATATTGCATGAACAATCTTTCTATTTGAGCCCTTAATTGCTTACTTGATTATGTGAAGTCACAATTATAACATGGACGGGAACCACACTAGTGGATCTTGAGGGGTGCCTAACACCTTTCCCTCGAGATAATCTCTAGCACTTACCCAAACTCTGATTCTTCAAACTCAAACCCTTCTTAGTGTTCTAATGCACTTATTCACTAGGTGGCGACTCTTCAAATTCACAAACCCAATTCCCAAAAGGGAACGAATTGTCTTTCAAAATTGTCATAAACCCGATTTCACCTTTGAAAAAGGGGGGGTGACAACATGGAGACTCCGCTGGGGATATGTTTAGGCTTTTACCATTTCATGATATTTGTGACTTTACTTCTTTTTATTTGCCTTTATTGAATGTCTTTATCTCTTTTCTACTGCAAAACTAACTTGGCTCTTTGTTTCCTTTCTTTAATGTTTTCTTTTACCGATTTTCTTCAATACTGTTGTAATTATTTGCAGTTATTCTAATCATTACTTTATGAACGTGCAAATACGTGACAACTTGTTTCGTTCTTGTAATTGCATATTCAACATCATATTCCACTCGTGCCAAAAAAATGCCATAACAATGCTTATAATGAGTGGTTGCGCCCTTCCGATACTATCACCCCCTAAATTTACAAAGGCATATTTGATGTAAAACCAGTCGATCAATGGTGTAGTCGATGGTTCCGTGCCTTTTCCTCTTGAGTTATTCGCTTAAGGGTACCGACCCCCATAGGAACCTTACTCCATTTAATTGTGCATGCATTATGGTCAACCTAGCTGAGTCGATTATGTTATCCTCATAATGAATCTTTATGATAGCCTTGTCCAAAGTCCACTGGGTTTCCCTGGAACCCAAACAGACACTACCACGTCTGTGCATTTATTTGGAGAACTAAAATGCTACTTATGCCAATTGTTGATATTTAAATAGTCGAGTCTGGTGGGGGTAAGGGCTTAACACTTTATTTTGCAGAGAATGAGTCATGAGTCCCCACATTCGGCATGGTAACCAACATCCACCCAAGGTTGCTAAGTTGGTGGGAAGACCTTCACTCCATTTATCAGACCCTCGTCCGCAAGTATTTGGGAAATTTGCTTTCTCTTATGGAAATCCAACCCGACAACAAAGTCATAGAGGCTGCAACTTTATTCTGGGATGGCGACAGGTCTGTGTTCCATTTCGGGGACCTCGAAATGACACCTTTGCTAGAAAAAATAGGAAGGCTAGCTGGTATCCCGTGGAAATATCCGACCATAGCAAGTCCTATTGCATTTACCCGGATGCATTCACCCTCACATTATTGGGGCCTATCCACAGAAGAGTTTTCATCTTTATGTTCTGCTTTTTGGGGATGATTGTGTTTCCTATGAAGAAGGCTAGGATTCATAGCAGACTAGCCATGGTCACCAAAACCTTAATGTAAGGAATTGACCGGAATCCTTTTAGTATAGTATCTGTGACCATTGCAGAGATATACCGAGCCCTGGAGAATTGTCAACGAGGGGCTAAGCACTTTGAGGGTTGTAACTTACTGCTCCAACTCTGGCTCATGGAGAATCTCCAACAAGGTGAATATCGACAAGAGATCCTGCTAAGGACTGGGATGATCATATCACCTTCCATCAGCCAAGGCGAATGAACTATATGCCTAACATGTTTACTCAACCAGAAGATGCCAAAGGATGGGTAGAGTTGTTTGAAAATCTGAAAGAGGACCAAGTGCAATGGATGTTCGAATGGTTCCCTACTAAGGAGTTCATTATCCAATCTCGGGATGCACCGTTTCTTATACTCATTGGTCTGAGAGGAACTTATCCTTATGTCCCTCTCCGAGTCATGAGGTATGTTGGAAGAAAGTGTTAGGATTTATGCCCGTCACTAGGGGGGGGGGTGAATAGTGCGGCACGAGAATATTGATAAATATTGCGGAATTAAAATTGCAGGAATAAAATAAATTCCGTAATTAAAATAGTAAGGAAAGAACACACCGAATTTATCCTGGTTCACCACAACTTGTGGTTAGTCCAGTCCCCGAGAGACTCTCTCGAGATTCCACTAACTCCGTTAAGCTTACGGGTGCCTAACAAACCGTTACACTTGCTCGTAGATGTACACTCTACAAGACTTCAACTTGCTCGAGGATACCGTACCACAAGACTTCTTGCTCGAGGATACGTCACCTCAAGACTTCACTTGCTAAGATTCAAGGAAATTAGCAACCCCAATGCTCAATGAGAAGAATTGGTCTTCTCAAGAACTTCTCCCTTTTACAATGAAAGCTCTCTAAGAAGAGTAGATAAGGAGATACAAAATAAGCTCTATGAACAACACAAAGTTGTCTCTCAAATGGCTCAACAAAAGCTCTAAAAATGATGCACAAATGTTTTCAATATATTCAAGAATTATGAGAGTAGTTGTTCATATAAAATCAGCTCCAAAGACCTCTATTTATAGAGTTTGGAGGTGTTATGTCCGTTGCTCATGTTTAAACACTAAATCTGATTTTCCAGTAAGTTAATCGATTATCGGTTTAGTTAATCGATTATCTAGTTCAAAAAACTAGTCGTTGGAAGGCAACAGATACAAGTTAATCGATTAACCAAATCAGATAATCGATTATTTTTACGATAATCGATTAACCAAAAGTGATAATCGATTATCATGCCTTGCGTAAATTTCCAGCTTCAAACAAAGCTGAAATATACCTTTGATATACCACTGATATACCAGAATCAAAACTGGAGTATACCAGAGTGTACCATAATTGAAAACTTACTTCAAAAACCATTTTGGTTAAAATGAAAACATTAAAATCATTTTGTTTGAAGTATATTAAAAATGTTTATGATATATATGATTTAATAAAATGATTTTATGCATATTAAAGCTGGAATATACCAGGATATACCAGAATCAAAGCTGGATTATACCGGAGTATACCAGAGTCAAAAACTTACTTCAAAAACCATTTTGGTTAAAATGAAAACGTTAAAATCATTTTGTTTGAAGTATTTGAAATATGTTTATGATAAATATAATTTGATAAAATGATTTAATGCATATTTATGATGACCTAATGTTGAGCCAAAAGATAAGATAACTTAAACGTTGTTCTTACATTAGTTCTACCTAACGACCTACGCCTTGGGTCTTCGGTCTTGAACTCTTTGGCTCGACTTGGCTTGTCTATGCAATCCCGTCATCACTATGCTTCTTGACATCCAATCTTGATTGTTTGATTCATCACCATTGATTTGTCAACCATCTCGATTATTTGCTAATGCATCTTCGTATACAATATCGTTGTTTGACAATTGACTTCATTGTTTGTCATTCATCAAAACCTATACCTGGAAATCATGCTAATACAACCAAAGCACACATATCAAATATATCAATGATTTCCAAACGAGGTTAAACGGGGTCTTACAGAAAGTAGGTTATACCAAGGATGGACAAAATGAGTCACTTCAGGGCCGATTTTCAGGATGACGATAGCCCTCACAAGTGCCAATCTCAACGCATGTAGCACTGCAAAATCGTCATGGGAAAAGATACTATTGAACCAAACAGGTACCATGCTGGATATACTCTATATTATCCAAGCTGGTTGGAAGACGATCATAATAGGATAGGACAACCGGGGTTTGTTCAAGGTCACAGGATGAGTAATAAAAATGTTGAAGTACAGGTAAAGTACAACCAACTGCGCAAGTGGATGCGGGAATACGAAAATGAGCACCGTGAAATAGAAGAAGCCAATCAAAAGTTAATTGGAGAATAGAAGGGTATGGCTGTCATCGCCAACAACGACTGATCTGTTTGGAGCGGGGCATAGTAGAGCAGGAAAAGAAGTTTCTGAGGAGGGTCGAAGATTGACAAGTTGCTGAAGAAGATGAAGGCGGATGTCTGGCCAGAGCCTACTTGCTGCTAGGATTGCGCGAGCTGGGAGAGCTGTATGAAGGAGACAACATTGTCGAATCTGGGGAAGGTCCTTCTGGGACCAAATAGATAGGAGTTTCTTTTCATTTGAAAATGTAATAATAGCCTATGGCCATTAGTGACATTTTATTCCATGTTATTTAGTGTCGTTTTTGGGGTTCATCGTATTTTCTTATCAATAAAATGAGGCATTTGCCATTTTAAATTCTCCAAATTTATTTGTCGCTAGGCCTACCTCGGGCACAACGAGGTCCCCCAAGATTAGGACACGTTTTATATTCCCTGCACTACGTGTTTAAATATTGAAAAATTATTAATATGATCCTTACTAACTTGCTACCTTTTTATTTTTCCTTTTTGTTTATTCCCCTCCCCAAAGGTTAGTTCTTGAACTCTGGCATCATCATCGTATTCCACAAGATCCAAGGGCCCTCCACCTACTCCTCCTCCTAGTCCTATCAGAAGCAGGAACAAAGGAAAAATGGAAGATTTAAGCAACATCAAAAAGGAAAATCTAGTCCAACGGGTATTCAGGTTTCCAAGGAGAATGCCCCTCAGCTAGAACAAAAGTTTCTAAAGTTTCAAGAAGAGATTAACCAAGTCCGGAATTTGGTGGATCTGTCATTTTCCCTTACTTCTCCAGAAGTCACTTAGAATCCCACACCTCCACAAAATGTCCCAAACTATCTCACTCCTCACCAATATTGCAATACTTGCCAGACTCCCAACAACACTACGTTTCTCATCTCGGAACCATCGAACCCCACAAATGACCATTGCCACCACAACAACCCCATATATGTGGAAACCATGCCTGTCTCAAGCATACCTGAGTCCAATGACAAAGACTCTCTCATCAGGTATTTGGATGAAGAACTTAAGAAGCTAACCACCAGGATCCAGGGTGTTGAAGGCAATAAAGGAATGAGTGTTTGAACTACGAGGATTTATGCATACAGCTCAACGTCGAACTACCTGAGGGGTACAACCTCCGAAGTTCAAAATTTTTGATGGTACAGGAGATCCCAGGGTTCACCTGAGAACATAATGTGACAAGCTAGTTGGAGTATGAAAAGATGAAAAGATTCCCATGAAGCTCTTTATGAGAATTATGAAAGGGGATGCTTATCTTTCTACATCAGCCAAGACCCGAAGAAGTGGTCAAATTGGGTGAGTATGGCTTCCAATATCATGGACAGATTTAGATTCAACACGGAAAATGCGCCAGATGCGTTCTACATCCAAAACTTAAAGAAGAAACCTATGGAGACATTCCGCGAGTATGCTACTCGGTGGAGATCAGAAGCTACTAAGGTCAGGCCAGCCTTAGAGGAAGAACAAATGAATAGGTTCTTTGTCCGGGCTCAAGACCCACAATACTGCGAAAGGTCGATGCTAATTGATGGTCAGAAATTTTCCAACATCATCAAACTAGAGCAAAAGGATCGAAGAAGGTATCAAAAGTGGTATGGTCACTAACTTTGAAGCTTTGTAAGCCACCAACAAGGCTCTGCAGTCCGGTGGTACATCTAAAATGAGGGACGTAGGTGCTATAATGGTTGCATAGAGAACCAAATGACCAGTCATATACCAAGCTACTCACATATGAACCCACTCCAAATTACCGAGCACCTTTACCTTCTTACCAAGCCTCACCATCTGCATATCAGTCCACTTCACCCAAATACTCCCAACCCACGTAGGTCTACCATGCCTACAACACTCAACCATCCCACTATCAATCACCTCCCCTTCGCCAAAATTTCCTAGGCCTCGGCCAAATTTGGACCGCAGACCTCCCAAACAATACACTGCCATTGTCGAGCCTATCGACCAACTATATGAAAAGCTCAAAGCTGCTGGTTATGTCACTCATATATCTGTCGTAAACTCCGAAAACCCCTCCCAGAGGGTAAACCCAAATAAAACCTGTGTATACCGTTCCAGCATGGAAGGGCATACCATTGACGAATGCCACTCCTTGAAGGACAAGATCTAGGCTTTGATAGACAACAAGATCATCATGGCAAAGGAGCCTTCCCTGAATATCCATAACTACCCTCTACCAGACCAAAAAGGTGGAGGTATACATATGATTGAGATAGAAGATGATTGGGACCCCGAAGGATCAATCGGGTTGATAGTAGAAGGAGACTGTCCAACGAAGCCGACAATTACTCTCAATTCGATTGTAGTCCAAATTCAACCTTGTGAAGATGCTAAGGTAAACATGTCTATACCACTTGAGTTTGAAATACCAGCCTCTGGATGCCAATACCGATCGAGGTCGAGTTTGGATCCCCAAAGGCACATGAACCCTTTGAGGTCACCGTATTACCTTCCAAAACAAGGATGGCTATTCCGGTGGCTATGATAGTCGTAACACAATTCCACACAAAAGCTATACCATAGGACTACACAGTCAAGGCAAGAAGGAGGGCAAAAGTTAATTTCGGGGAAACGGTTGCAGCATAGGGTATGACAAGTACCGACAGGGTGTATACCAAGAATACTTAGCTGAGTCAAGTAAGCAGACCTCTGGTCGACAAGCCATTATTGAAACTAGACTTGATGATCTTTGGAGAAAGACGCAAGCCAAGAAGTACTCGTTCATTGACCAACTGAGCAAAACACCAGCACAGATCTGTATCCTGGCTTTGCTACAAAGTTCGGAAGCACACAAGAATGCCTTGCTAAAGGTACTGAGTGAGGCATATGTGCCCAGGAATATCACTGGAGGAGAAATGGCGAACATGGTGGGTCAAGTATTGGAAAGTCACAAAATCACCTTCCACGCGGATGAGCTACCACCGGAAGGACTAAGCCATAACAAGGCATTACACATCACTTTGCAGTGCGAAGATTGTTTTGTCACCCAGATTCTGGTCGATGGAGGGTACAATCTGAAAATTTGCCCCCTAGTAACACTCAGAACATTGGAAGAAGGACTGCATGAAATCAAAGACGGGTCCATCAATGTCAAGGCTTTCGACGGATCTCAAAGGTCCACTATTGGGGAGATTAGCCTACATTTGCAATTGGGACCCACCTGGTTCGAAGTTGATTTTCAAGTAATAGACATGTTGGCATCTTACAATCTACTATTGGAACGACCGTGGATCTATGCTGCCAGGGCTGTGGCGTCAACACTACATCAGGCGTGAAATTTGAGTGGAATCACCAGGAGGTGATCATTCATGGTGACGATAGTAACCCCATATATAGCCACCAGACCATCCCAACAATCGGAGGAAGAAGGAAAATATGAGGATAAACCTACCATCACATCGAGTGAGTCAACGCCATAGACAAGGATAAATGGTAGGACAATAAAATCGAAAGCATACTGAACTGGTGCGGGTATGAACCTGACAAAGGGCTTGGCAAGAATCTCCATGGAATCACCAAGCCTATCAAACTAAAGAAATACAGTACCACCTTTGACTTGGGGTGTGAGTATACATGTGAATAATTCAAGGACTGGTCGCCACCCTGGTGCGACCTTACTATCCATTGGAGCAGCCAATACTCCGTTTGGAGAAGACTTTCCAACCAGCCGAGGTCATCTATGGGACATAAGAAGAGGAAGCACTGGCAGCAATGAAGAATATGTTTTTGGAAGAAGATAACATAGACTGTTGCATCATCTTCGAGGAGGAGGGGGAGGAAGGCCTTCCATATAAGCCGTGAGCCGAGGAGAACACCTCAACAATTGGTCTATCAGAACTACCAGAGCCCGGCGTGCCTCGAGATAGCAAGGCTAAACAAAGCATCACGCACTATTTTGTTTTACTAGTTTATTTCCCTTCCGCATTTTTTCTTTCAAAAAAGGAGCTCCGATGTTTAAAAAGTTCATGGAATTTATTAATGCATTTCATTTTCTTATAAATCTTTCCCTTATTTTTTTCATTACGTTACTCAAACATCATTACCATTACTTTACTTGATGAACCAATGACTGTGACATGCAACGAGACAACGCAACAAATGGACATAGATTCAAAGGAAGCCAATATACCAGAAGAGATTGTTATGGAAGTTGAGAACTTCGAGAATAGGCCTAAGTCCAACTTGGACGACTGATATTATCAACTTGGGGGATGCTGAAAATATCAAAGAAACACAAATCAACGTCCATTTGTCACCATATAAAAATAGAGAGTTACTGAGTGAGTATTAAGACATGACTAGTCTAAGCACATCCATCGTGGCTCATAAATTGCTGATCGATCCACCCTGTCCGCCAGTGAAGCAGAAGCTCAGAAAGTTCAAGCTAGATATGAGTCTGAAAATCAAGGAAGATGTCACTAAGCAGATCAAAGCTAAAGTTCTCAAAGTGGTAGAGTATCCGACATGGTTACCCAATATTGTGCTAGTACCAAAGAAGGACGAGAATGTTAGAGGCTGTGTCGACTACCGGGACCTCAACCGAGCCAGTCCCAAAGACAACTTCCCCTTGCCGAACATACACATCTTGATTGATAATTGCGCCAAGCACGAGCAGTAGTCATTCGTTGATTGTTTCGCTGGGTGCCATCAGATATGGATGGATGAAGAGGATGATGATATAACGACCTTCATTACGCCATGGGGGATGTATTGTTACAGGATGATTCCGTTTGGGTTAAAGAATGCTGGGGTCACATACATGAGGGCCATGACTACCTTTTCTTATGACATGATGTCGCACCGCCTTTTGGCTGTCCATAACCCGGCGAAGGGCGTAGATAAGGAAAATTTTCCAATTAAAGGACAATCGAAACGAGATTCAATTACTTAAGAGAATTTCTGAGTCGCCATTTGGGAGATTTATGGTGTCCAAAGTCACCGTTTAGAATCCCGAATCGAGAAAAGAATGACTATGTTTAACAGTCCGCGAACCAGAAATCCAGGTAAGGAATTCTTTTAACCCGGGAGAAGGTATTAGGCATTCCCAGATTTCGTGGTTCTAGAACGGTCGCTCAACTTTCATATTCGGCTTAAATTATCTGATTTTATACAATTATGAACCTATTGCATTTTTGAATCTTTTAACCGCTTTTATATTTATTTTGAAAGAGAATTGCAACGTCGCTAAAACATGTCTCGAGCCACGTCACATAAATGCACCCATGGTTTTTGACACATTTCAACATCATTGGGATTTGGATTTGGGTCACATAAATGTGTACCCGAATTTAGGAAAGGTAAATTATTTAATTAGCGTGCCTAAAAGTGGTTATCGTGTTATTATATTTGCGAGAAACCGTGAAATTCGCTAAACGGCACATACCGAATTCTAAATATTAAATCAACTTGATTGAAATAGGGGCCATAAACTAATCGTTCACCTATCATGGCTCTGCTCAGTTACACTACGGTCATGTTCCATTTAAACGTAAACGAACTTCCCACTAAGTGACGTTCAGTTTTGCATTATTCTAATCCATATATACGTGAGGCCTTATTTACTGGTGGGTTTTGGGAAATGGACTCAGCTTTTGACCTTGGTCTGAAAACCAAGATCTCTCTTAAAAAGGAACTGGGCTAGAGGGACAACCTGATCGTCGAGATTCCCACAAGAAGGCGT
Source organism: Nicotiana benthamiana (assembly GCA_034376525.1). NCBI lineage: Eukaryota > Viridiplantae > Streptophyta > Magnoliopsida > Solanales > Solanaceae > Nicotiana > Nicotiana benthamiana. The sequence goes on from CM067339.1 coordinate 172,067,781, forward strand.
CGAGGGCTTAGCTGGGCCAACAAGTGTTTGGGCACAATATGGAGCTTTGTGTTATATCAATCATACTCCACCACCCTAAGTCAATTTAATGTGGGAGCAAAAAGAAAAGGCAGTGACATTAACAATCATCCAGAGTAAACTAACATGGAGCAAAGCTCATTTTTAATCTGAGCCGTGAAGGCATATGCACAAACTCCCATTTGATTTCAGATCAGTAATTATCTTAACAGGGAATAATAGATAAATAATTTGATCAAATACTTCCAAAATCAGTCATCGATTCACCATGCTCGAAATTAATCTTTTAACTAATTTCACTAACACCGTGGTTCAGTCCAAACGAGATAATAGATGAAAATCTATGAAGTTGTCGTAGTGAGCAAACATGAATCTTAAACTTAGTGCTTATAACAAATCACGCTTACAGAACAACATTTGTATAAATCAATGCGCATACAGCCAACACCTAGCACTTCACATCAACAGAAGCTAAACAAACCTGTGACCCAAAATACACAATCAAACATGAGCTGAATAGTTAAAGTCCATAGTTCACTTGTCATAAAACATCTACAAAACCTACTTTAATATTAAAATTAAACATTGCACTGCAAACACAAACTCAGCTTTATAATGTGCAAGCGGCGACTTATTTAAACATATCATTCAAACTAATACACGATAGGAAACATCAGAAACATAGAGACAAGAAGAGAAGAAAAAAGAACAGGAAAATTGAATTAGCTACAGCTTGTATTCCATCAAATCCGTTGAATTACACAATCAACCTTAGTCATTGTTCATTGAGCTAAGAAGGATACCTGGCAAACAAAGTAAGAGAGAAGTGAGAATATCAACAGTAAGCAGCAACAAACAAGCCCAAATTTGATCAATCAAACAGTGATCAACTCAGCAAAACTAATAGAATAGTTGACGGATCCCTAAACAAAACAGACTTTAAACCAAACTTAAACCACTTCCGTCACCTAACATTCAATTTCAAAGATTTTCCAGTCATTCTAAATCGAGAGAATGATTCAGAGAATTGAAACAGGAAACCTAGACCAATTCAAGCAACTTTCAACATTTTTATTGGATTTTAGAAGGAAATCATTGAATATCAGCTTCAGTATATCTTTCTATTTTTTGTTCTTCCAGGTGTTCCCTCCCTCTGCTTGAAAGTCAATTTGTCATGCCTTTATAGGCAAGCAAACTAGGGTAGCCCTCGAGTCTTAATTTTGCATTATTGCCCTTTTTAGTTTTGTTTTTACCTTAAGTTACCTCACACTTTCAACTTCTTACCCAAGTTGTATAACTTCACATCTGAAATTTCACTCAAGCCCCTCACTAGAAGCTTCCCAGGCAGTTACACTAAGATTCCCTACTTAGACTTCCTTGATTACCCTCCCAACCTCTGAAATTTACATTGTACTACTAGGCTAAAATGGGTCCGGTTGTACCCCAAAGGCTCCAGCCAAGTTATTCTGGCAAGACATGGGCTAGATCCTTTCCCCAGGCCCAAGTCCAACCCCATATGTCCTGAGAACTATGATGATAATAAAAACACATTGGATTCTCAAACGAACATGGCCCAAAATTAAAACAACACTGATCAAACCATTAATACCTAAACCATTATCAGAACAAATTACCACAAAATCAAGGAAATAACAAAAACATTTGGCTAAATGTGGAAAGAAGACCAGAAAAGAAAAAATGAGAACAAACTATGTAAGCACACATGGAACTATAATTAACACTGGTTTCATTCGGAATATGCTAGAGGAAGAAGAGAAATAAAAGGTGTGGCAGAGAGATGAACAATAATGAAGAAAATAAAAGAAGACTTACTGATTTAATTCGCCTATTCTTGATGGATAATACCACTCTGAAGCGAAACACACTCCAGGCACTCAAGGAATGCGGAGGATTGAACATGCATGCATAGCCTCCGATTTGGTTTCTAAACTCGAACCCTAAATTTGAAATTTGGCAATTTCTGGCCTCATACGAAGGGAACCGACTAGGGGTTTGAGAAGAGGGAGGTGAGGAGGCTATATGGTATAACTTTGGGGAAGTTTAGAAGCAACGCCGCCGGACACGGCGGATCCCGCGATCGTTTTTTCGAATATTCGAGAAGTTTGGAGATGATTCGAGGGACAAGAGTTGGATATTTGAATAGAGGGGGTAGAGATGCATATGTGGTGTTAATTTGGTACAGTTTGGAGACTTGCCACCGGTGGCGACGATTTTCGGCTGACGGTGGACGGTGGTGGTGTGGTGGTTTGACGACGATGTTACACCGGCAGGGTGGTACGAGGAAGGCAAACTTTTGTATCTAGAGTTGCTTAAGATTTCAGACACTTTAATTGAAATCCAAGATGGACTTGTGGCCGTCTGATTATGAGGGATGGATGGTTCAGATTTGCCGAGTTAAACGACGTCATTTTGAAGAAATGGGGCTGGACCGTGTGTAGATGTGTTGGGCTGGTTGGAGTTGTATTTTTTCGGCTGGTTATTTTATTTATGCCTAGCCCAGATTCGACCACATTTCCAAATCTCTCTTTTTGTGTCATCTTTTGTTTCAGACTAAATTCTAAAATCTAAATTTACTCCTAATAGAATTATTCTACCAAATTAATTAGTCTTAGATGATGATGGTCACAAATAATTAATGTAAGAAAAAAATTGTGACAACTCCAAAATTAAAACTATTTATTTTGTGATTTTCCTAATTACTAATTAATTCCTAAAATATGTAAAATTACTTTAGATGCAATGCATATATATTTTTTTGTTTGTATGAACTAAAAATGTACACACGAATGCAAACAAACACACAATTTGTGCAATTAAATATAAATATTCAAATAATAAAAGAAAGACGCAAATAAACACAAAATCACACAATTATTAAGGAAAAAAATGCAGATAAACACGAAATCACACAATTAACCCTTAAAAATTCAAAAAATATAAGAAAAACATAAATATGCGCAATTAATTCCTAATAGCACAAAATCACATAAATAATTCCTAAAAATTCAAATAATAAAAGGAAAAATGCAAATAAACACAAAATCACATAATTAATTCCTAAAAACTCAAATAATAAATGGAAAATCCTAGTTTAACGAATTTATAGGAACATTTCAAGTGAGGCAAGAATCACGTACTCACACATGATATACAAGGAGATCAAGGTGTATGTAGACGATGTCATCATTAAGTCCAAGAAAGCCACTGATCACATGGACGATTTAAGGAAATGTTTCAATAGACTGAGAAGATACAACCTGAAATTGAATCCCAAATAATGTGCCTTCGGGGTTCCAGCTGGGAATTGCTAGGGTTCATTATGAGTCGCTGAGGGATAGAATTGGATCCATCAAAGGTAAAAGCTATTCAAGAATTTCCACCGCCAAAAAACAATAAAGAAGTGATGAGTTTCTTGGGGAGACTTAACTACATCAGCCGGTTCATAGCACAATCTACTGTCATTTGTGAGCCAATCTTTAAGATGCTAAAGAAGAACACTTCTACCAAATGGTCTGATGATTGCCAAAGGCCTTTGACAGAATCAAGGAGTACCTATCAACACTGCCAGTTTTGATTCCACCCGAACCAGGTAGACCCCTACTACTCTACTTTGAAGCATTGGATGGAGCGTTTGGTTGTGTTCTCAGGCAACATGATAAAACCGGGAGAAAAGAGCAGGCCATCTATTATCTCAGCAAGAAGTTCACCCCGTACGAGGCTCGGTATTCCCTGTTTGAACGCACCTGTTGTGCTTTAGCCTGGGTAGCTCTGAAGCTGAGGCATTATTTCTGTGCTTACACCACATATCTCATATCAAGAATGGACCCGTTAAAGTATATATTTCATAAGCCCATGCCCACCGGCAAGTGGCAGATCCTGCTGAGTGAATTCGACATTGTCTACGTGACTTAAAAAGTAATCAAACGACATGCGCTAGTAGATCACCTTGCGGAAAATCCTGTGGATGGAGAATACGAGCCTTTAAAAATGTTTTTCTTAGGAAGAGGTGTCCTTCATAGGAGAAGACATTGCGAAATCCTATGAAGGTTGGAGGATGTTTTTTGATGGAGCAGCAAACTTCAAAAGAGTTGGCATAGAAGCTGTCCTAGTATCAAAAGCCGACCAGTACTATCCGGTATCCGCCAAACTCAGGTTCCCCTGCACCAACAATATGGTCGAATACGAAGCCTGCATCTTAGGGCTCAAAATGGCCATTGACATGAATATCCAAGAGTTGCTAGTGATTGGAGATTCAGATTTGCTTATCCATTAGGTCCGAGAGGAATGGGCAACTAAGAACTCCAAGATACTCCCATATTTGCATCATGTACAATAGTTGAGGAAGAGATTCACGCAGATAGAATTTCGGCATGTTCCCAGGGTCCAGAGTGAGTTTGCTGATGCATTAGAAACTCTATCATCTATGATTCAACACCTGATAAGAATTTTATAGACCCTATTCTGGTGAAGATTCACGATCAGCCAACTTATTGTGCTCATGTTGGAGAAGAAGAAGACGGAAAGCCTTGGTTTCATGATATCAAGGAATATTTGGCAAAGGGAGAATACCCATATCTTGCAAGCACACACTTAGGAGGTTGTCTAACAATTTTTTAATAGCAGAGGAATCCTGTATAGGAGAACTCCTGATTTGGGATTACTAAGGTGTGTCGACGCAAAGGATGCATCTAAAATGTTAGAAGAAATCCATGCTCGGACCTGCGGTCCATATATGAACGGTTTTGTCTTAGACAAGAAGATACTCCGAGCAAGTTATTTTTGGAGGACAATGGAAACGTACTGCACCCAATATGTTTGAAAGTGCCATCGGTGTCAGATGCATGCATACAAGATAAAGGTACCTAACAAGCTTACCATAGTCGTTCGCCACTGGGGGGATGGATGTCATCGGCCTATCGAGCCTGCCACATCAAATGGGCACATGTTCATTCTAGTGGCAATTGAATATTTCACCAAATGGGTTGAAGCAACATCTTACAGAGCAGTGACCAAGAAAGTCATGGCAGACTTTGTCTGCAACCGCATTGTTTTCCTGTTCGGAATTTCGAAGTCAATCATCACTGATAATGTTTCCAATCTCAATAGTGACTTGATGAAATCCATGTGTGAAACCTTCAGGATCAAATACACGAATTCTACAGCTTACAGGCCTCAAATGAACGGAGCTGTAGAAGTCGCTAATAAGAATATCAAGAAGATACTCAGGAAAATGATAGAGAAGCATAAGAAGTGGCACGAGAAACTATCATTTACTTTATGGGGTACCGTACCACTATGCGCACATCAATTGATGCGACTCTCTACATGTTGGTTTATAGTACATAGGTAGTCATTCCCGCCGAGGTAGAAATTCCCTCGGTGAGAGTCATACAGGAAGCAAAACTCAACGACACATAATGGATAAAGAGCCGCTAAGAGCAGCTAGCCCTCATAGATGGAAAAAGAATGAACGCCAGTCTGTCATGGTCAATTTTATCAGAACAGAATGTCCAGAGCCTTCAAAGAAAGAGTCAAGCCGAGACGATTCACACCACTACAGCTGGTGTTGAAGAAGATTTTTCCAAATCAAGATGAAGCCAAAGAGAAATTCTCTCCCAATTGGCAGGATCCATACATGGTTCATCGGGTTCTAATAGGAGGAGCTCTCATACTTGTAGAAATGGATGGAGAAGTTTGGCCAAAACGAATCAACTCAGACGCATTGAAGTGATACTATGTGTAATCTTTGCGCCTTCATACATGATGTATTTGAACTACGTCTGACCTGATTTTTGTTTAAGAGGGGATACGTAGGTAGTCTTATGGGTTCGGTCATAATTCAATAAAAATTTTCATTTCCCCCACAATTGGAAACTAGGGCAGAATTTTGAGGAGGATACTCAAAATTTCGAATTAACTTCAGCCGATCATCGCAAGCAGCCGGGAGAAGCAGCAACCCGTTAAAATGGGGCAGAATTTTGAGGAGGACCCTCAAAATTCCGGAGCAAGAGAAGTTGCGATGTCTGGGACCGCACCACGGTCGTTGGTTCATCTAAAGAAAACTATCTTTTATGTATTTTTGTTACTTTTTTACTACATCACGCATGTCTATTATCAATTGCTTTGTCTAGCAACGCTACCCTAATGGTACACAACATCACTGAAAATAGAGCGGAACAGGACAAGCAAAGTTCAGGAGGATGCAAATTAACCTTTTTCGTCTACAAAACTCATGATTTTTGTTTGGATGCAGGTACCTAAGTTGCAAATCGCTGAATGCATTTACACAATACAACCCTCAAAACTATCATCTATTTGGATTTTCTATCCATTAAGACATCCCCAGCAAGCACAATACTGCAATCAGCTATCAGCTAAGAATTTTACTATTGTTCGCCTTTTATTTTTCTGCATTACATAAGGCTACCTTTCTACCTTTCAAGACTAAGCACTATCTTTCCATCTGCATTTCCTGCATTGCATAAGGCTACCTTTCTGCCTTCCGAGACTAAGCACTTTCTCCATCTGTATTTCCTGCATTGCATAAGGCTACCTTTCTGCCTTCCGAGACTAAGCACTTTCTTCATCTGCATTTTCTATATTGCATAAGGCTACTATTCTGCCTTACGAGACTAAGCACTGTCTCCATATGCATTTTTTGCATTGCATAAGGCTACCATTTTGCCTTCAGAGACTAAGCACTGTCTCCATCTATATTTTCTGCATTGCATAAGCCTACTATTATGCTTCTGAGACCAAGCTCTATCTCTATTTGCATGGCTGAAATAGCGCCACCTCATTTAAATCTTGCATTGGCTGAAAGATCGCAGTTTTATCTTTATTCCCTAAATGGACGAAATATCGCCACCTTATTTACATCCCACATCGACTGAAATATCTCCACCTCATTAACGTCCCGCATCGGCTGACAGATCGCCATTATATTTAAATTCTACATCGGCTGAAAGATCGGCACCTTTTGCATTCATGGGCTAAAAGATCACCAACGTTTGCATTTTATGGGCTGAAATATCGCCAAATTATCCGAAGGCATCATTTTTCGAAGGCACCATCTTCATAGCCCGAGAACGCCATGCCATGGCCTGAGGACCCCATTTTATCTTTTGCATATCATTATTCAAAGGCATCGTTGTTCGGAGACATCATTCTCTTATCCTGAATCCTCTATTACATGCTTCATAACCCATGACGTCATGGTCTGAGGACGTCATCTTAGCCGTCCAACGACAACATTCATGGTCCAACGGGAACTTGCATCACGTTTAAATTTACGCACAATATATGTTGGTATTATTCATTTGCAGGTACACCGGCTAACAACAATTGTCTCATCATGAGAAATCCCACTCCAGTTCCTGCTGCCTATCAAACTCCAACCATCCTTCTTAACCTGAACATCGCATCCGCTTTTCGAAAATCTCCATCGGCATACTCCGCCTATGGATCCTGAACTACATATGGCCTAATTCCTGTAAGACCAGGATATATAGGTAGCTCAAGAACCAGAGCTCAGTCAAAGTTCTTCAAATTGTTTCATTCGGTCAAAATTGGCCATCATATCTTTACCCGACAACTCTTTCATCTTTCCCAGGTAAAGAGGGGCAACTGTTGATACCCAATTTTTTTCTATGTATTTTTTATGCAAAATACTTTCAAAATAGCATGTACAAGTATAAATATAATCATGCCAAAGAATTTTGGTATTTTCCCCTAAATTTTAAGGATTTTAAAATCAATTTATTGTCTATTTTTAGCGGTATATATCCAATTATTATTCTCAAAATTATCATTTTGGTGAATAATTTTTTTCTACTCTTATATTTACAACAAACTGTAATTAAGGTGATTTTTGTATATTTTTACAAATTTATTTGATATTTTTAAAGCTAAATTGCATATAAGTGCAATTATAGCCAATTTTACGATTAGCATCATTTTACAATTATAAAACTATTTGCAATATTTTTATATTAATATTTATATAATATTTGTTGGCTCACTATTTTTACTTCACTTTTAATATAATTATTATTATTTTTATAAAATAAAAATGGGAAAATTGGCCATTTAACATTTAGCCCATTTCATTCTCAATTACAACCTCATTTCCTTTTAATTTTAGCCTCAATTTGACCCCAATTCCGCCTCAAATTAAAACCAACCCAATTCCAATTTTAACCCAACCTACGACTTGATTTTAAAACCCATCCGGCTCTTTTTGATCCTGGTCGTTGATCATTTTGATCAACGGCCATGATTCTTAGTTTCCTTTTATAATTTTCAATCCCATCTAAACCTAATTCATTCTACTAGAGATGTCGCCTTTGAACCCCTTTCGTCTCTCAAACTCTTTCTAGCCTCTCTGAAACCCTAATCGATTCCCACCTCATTCCACCATGATTCCACCGGAATCCATGGCATTCCAGGCCATGGATGACCTGTACTCACTCTGTCTTACCATTAAACCTAAGCTACTTGAGGTTCTAAAGCCTGACTTTAATAGTTCTCTTTATATCTTTCTCAGATCTGTAGATCTATGGCCTCTAGCCGTTCCGGCATGTTTAAGCAATATGAGTCTTTTCGACTCAAGATCCGGCTTTCCTCAAGACCTTTCTCATTCTAGGGTTTTCTATGAAACTCTAAGCCATCTGAGGTTCTGTACTTGCTTATATTTTCTTAGATCTGTGCCATGCTCGGGCTTTACTTGACTTTTTAAAGGTTTTATCCAAATTTCCATTTTAAAAACCGTTCAATTTTGATTCAAATATTTTTCTGATTCTTCCTGTTCTTTCTTTATGCGTGTTTTGTTCTCGTATGTTTCCTCTTATTACGCATGAGTTTGGCCTCTTATTTCTTTTCTATTATGCAAGACTTTTCTATCTTTTGTTGTTATTCTTATGCTCACATATTAATTTGTGTTGTTTTACTTACTCTTTGCTATATGTCTTTATAGTTGAATTCTGTGATTTTTGTTCACTTTATTGAACTTTGTTCGTGTTCCTGCTAAGCATCTTTTTCTCTACTGTTGTTTGAAAACTCGTAATCATCTCTTTCTTCTGAACTTGTTTGTGTATGTTTGTCTCTGAAAGAGATTACTAAGCCTTTTTCAATGACCTGTTTTCTCACCTCTATTGTTTGACTCAATTTGAAACCCTAGTATTTGAGGGTTTTCTTTGGGTAAATGCTATTAGGGTTCCACTTTGGGACACTAGGCTTTCAGACTCACTATGAGTCTATAATTGAACTTGCAATCTCTTTTGATTGTGGCCCCTTTTGCTTGTGATTCTGAGGCTTTCAATGTTAAACTCTTTTTCTAAGTAACCTAGCAACTCTTTTGTTTGATCTGTGTGTTTTATATATGAGAAAATTCCTCTTTCAAATAGGTTTTCACCAACTAAGTGATTAATTCTAAAATCCCTTTAGTAAGGATAATGATTTGTCACTGATGTTTTCTTCGATTAAACATCCTTTACCTTCCTTGACTTGGTTCATTTAAATTGAACTTGTAAATTTGGTCTATGGTTGTTTGATTGATTCCTTTGCCATATTTGGCACAACCGTGTATATTGATTACTTTCCTTAAATAAGTTTTATGTATTTACCCCTTTTGTGCAGCCCTAAAAGGTTTTAATCAAATTTTCCTTCCTTAACTGGTTTTTAACTGTTGGAATCAGAATCCCTTAACCAAAGGGAGAATGATTTCAACGATCTTTCCGTACCTTTCTTGCTGGTTTTCTTTGCACTATAAAAGGGACTGACCTTATGCACTTTTAACACACTTCCAATTCAATACTTTCACATCCACACTTCGAGATCTAGACACCTTAGAACTACAAACTAACACTTTACGATATTCATATTCACACCACCTTCACAACTAGTCTTCCAATTTAGAACTTGCACATTTGCAATATTGTTTTGAATTCAACACTCTGTGTTGCTTGAGATTTTTTGGAATCACTTTTTTTGAAACTTGTCTCTCTCAAGACTACTGTTTTCTTACTTATTTTCCTTTGAAACTGGTATGTTTTTCATTTTGTTTTCTGTCTCATCCCGATGTGTTTACTTTACAGCTCCAACACTCTTGTTTGTTTTACTGCTCATGTTCTATGATCTATGTTAATTATGTTTTTCCTTGTATTTGTTGCTATTGTGAAACTCTACTCTTATTCCCTTCTATATGTTTGAGTTAAGGTTCTTGGCCTGGCAGTATCCTAATTACTGCCCAGGGCATAACCTGATCCACAATGGATCCTAACTCCTAAGTTTGGCTAACAGGCTGGTCAAGGGTGTGCCAGCATCCCAATTGCCGGGCATGACCACTAGCCCGCCATGGCTCTCCCTGATTCCCCTCTATGCACTTACACTTGTTCTTAGACTCTTAAGTTCCGCCCGCCTTTATGAGCCTTGCTTTGGGACCTTGAGTTCCCTTTGAACTTGGACATCTGAGGGTTGGCATTTCCACACTGCACTATAATTTTAATTCTGCAATGTGTTTGGGGTGTAAGCACTGCCCGAAGCCTCTTTGAGACTCTTGGGAACTTCAACACATACCAAATATGAGAAAGGCTTTTGAAATCTGATCCTGGAAGTTGGTTTATCTTATATTGTTGGACTTTGAGTCTGAATTAGGCTGTTTGGATGTAGTTGGAACTTCTGATTTAATTTACTTTTTTTTTCTGATTCATTTGGGTTTGTAATAATTTGTAATAACTATTGAAGATGGCTAGTGGAAAGGGATGAGAATGAATGCATGCAAATGGTAGAAAACTTGCCTACAAGTTATTTATAAATTCTGCATTCTGCACTTTAGAACTCATGCCTATAAGTTTCTGCATTTCTCCGTTTTAGAACTCATGCCTATAAGTTTTCTGCACTTCTACATTTCTGCATCGTAGAAATTATGTCTATAAGTTCTGCATTTCTGCATTTTAGAAATTATACCTATAAGGTTTCTGCACTTTTGCATTTCTGCATTTAGAAATTATGCCTATAAGTTCTGCATATAGAAATCATGATCTTAGGTTCTCTGCGCTTCTGCATATATATGTTATTACGCAAACGATCATAGGTTTAATAATAATCAACTTCGTTCTAGATACCATGCCTATAGGACTCATGTATTTATATAGCTGTTTAAAATCAATGACGCTTAGAAATCATGCATATAGGAGTAATCAATTGAACCAGCTTCGTCTATTTCATCTACGAGTCTAATATCAGTTATAAGGTCGTTAAAATCTGCAGATCTTTCTTTATATATAACCAGCAACCTTTTTTTTCCTTCTTATAATCAGTACGCTCTATTAGATGTCATACCTATAGGTCTCACGTAGGAAAACTATTATGTAATTAGTTAATGAGTCTGCTTTTGATAACTACATCCAGACAAGGCTAATTCGAACTCCTCATCTAAGAAATATGTGATGAATCAGCCTGTCCTACGCTTTAAAGTTAATTTAGACCATAACTAGTACTTGAAGTCATGCTATATAATATGCTCCTTAAGTGAGAAGGCCTATTTGAGCCTTAACTGCTATTTACTTTCCTCCTAGCTGCTACATGTTCTTGCTTGTCGCCTTAGACTTTTATCCTTTTAAAGTCTAAAATGGCCCCAACTCCCTACCTCTTTAGGATTAGTAGTCCTAACGCCTCCAGGACGGATATGATCGGGCCGGATAATAGCATGCAGTAGGTAACGATACCATTTTGCGCTTTAATACCTTGACGGTGTGTGAAGGGTAAATATGGATATGATGACTGGTGTGCTAATACATCATGTAGTCCCCCTCCTAAGGAGTGATTACTGGGTATTGCATTGACGTGATCCATATTAATCTTAAACCTAGGACCCCCTCCCTTTTACTTGCTTTCGTCTATTTGTTTTTGCATTGTCCAAATCTTTCATAAAATTTCTGCCCTCTTTACCTTTCCTTAAGTTTCAACTTATCTGCAATATTGCATGAACAATATTTCTATTTGAGCCCTTAATTGATTACTTGATTATGTGAAGTCACAATTATAACATAGCCGGGAAGCACACTAGTGGATCTTGAGGGGTACCTAACACCTATCCCTCGAGATAATTTCTAGCCCTTACCCCAACTTTGGTTCTTCAAACTCAAACCCTTCTTAGTGTCCTAATACACTTAATCATTTGGTGGGCGACTCTTCAAATTCACAAACCCAATTCCCAAAAGGGAATAAGTTGTCTTCCAAAAATATCATAAACCCGACTTCGCCTTAAAAATGGGGGGCGTGATGACTGAATTTTTTTAATTCTGAGTTCAATAATTTTCGCAGCAGATAAGGCATAGTGAGACACCGTACTTGTGTCGGAACACCACAATAAAATGGTGTTGCAAAACGTATGAATAGAATGCTTTGTGATAGAGCACGAGCATGCCTTCACACTCATATGTTAGCATGGATTTTTGGACTGAAGCAATCAATGCAGCTTGTTATTTGATCAACAAATCTTCATCCACATCAATTGAGTTCAAAATTCCCTTTGAAGTATTCTCCAGTTTGGCTGCTAATTTTTCAGATTTAAGGATATTTGGTTGTCCTACTTATGTTCATGTGAGGGATGGAAAACTTGAGCCGAAGGTAGAAAAGTACATATTTCTAGGGTATCCAACTGGAATGAAATGTTATAGGTTGTGGTGCACAGATCAAAATACTCTAGGGTTAATTATTAGTAGGGATGTAACAATAAATGAATTTACCTCACTCGACAGTCAGAGGGAGAAGTCAATAGCAGATACAGATCGTGGTGTCAATGACCGCATGATAAGAATTGAATTTTCACTAGCTCAGCCCAGTAATTCTAAAGTAGAAGAAGTGGAAGAGGTGCACAATATTGATCGAGATGATAATATTAATGCACTTGTGCAACATCAACCATATATCATTGTAGCATGCAGAGAGAAGAGAGAGATCATCAAAGGTTTACAAATGTAGTTGATGGGAATCTTCTTGGATATGAATCTTGTGTGATTTCTTTGGTAGTTGCAGAGACCGTTGATGTGTTTGAGCGTTATAGCTATCCAGAAGCTAAGAACCCAATCGATTGATAAGTGCTATGGCTAAAGAGATTGAGTCTCTTAACAATTTTGGGCGTTGCCTAGACTTGGTTGATGTGTGCGACAAAGGGTAGAGCCCTTTGCGAGGGCTGAGGGCAAGGTAGAGAGACGTTGTTCTTGTTGGTGAAGAGAATTCAAGACAAGGGGAAGATCTGTTATTTTGTTGCTTGAATTATTTCCTTGTATTTTTAGGAAACCCATAACCCCTATAGGTTTAGAAAAACTCATTGTCCCATTAGATTTTGAAAAAGAAAACTTATTGTCCTTGTCAAATTGGGAAGCCTTAGCTTTGGGGTTGTTTGGGATCTATAGATAGAGGTTGTAGTTGGGGATTATATAGATTGTATTGTGCTTTTCTTTTCATTGATAGTGAAAAATTTGCTCTGCTTCTATCCTAAGAATTAGACTTAGTTGAACCTTATTAAATCTTTGTGTTTGTTTTTCTTCCCTATTTATCATATTGTTTGTTTTGAACCAAGCTCGCAAGATTTCTAGTCAAAAGGCATCAAATGAACCATTTAGAGTATCACTATATTTGGTATGTAGCTTTTTTTCCTTATCAACTTTCAATGTGATATTTTATTTGCATACAAAATATATCAAATGACAACACTAGACTTAGACTTAGCTGTCGATGATAATTTTGCGTTTAGTCTAAGATGACAACACTTATATATTGGTTAAGCAAGATATATTAAGCCCTTAATATTCCACCTCTCTGTCTCCTACTAACCTACAGTATTTAGGTAGAAAAATATTCCAATTTCTTCTAATCTCTTGGTAGCTAAGGCTTTCAATTATTATGCTGATGAAGTTATCGGTTATTGGCAGTACTCAATTTATTATCAAATGTCTGGCATGGGCAGGAAAAAAATAGAAAAAAAAAAAATCCAGTTGGATTTCATACTCTTCTGTCCATTTTACTCTTCCATGTAATTGAGTACCCCTTTCTTGGATTCATTCCCAATTTCTCTTTTGCAGGCCAAAAACAGACCAAAAAAAAGAGAGTTAATATTAGTACTAGTATTAGTTATCTAGACATAGTCAGATGGTGGGGTTGTGGCATTGTTGGATTCTTAACTATTTACGACCCTCCTCACAAGATTATCGCTCTTCAATTAAATTAATAAGTTTTTTGATTGGTTTAGATGTTGACCCCTTCTTTAAATAAGGACCCATTGAGGCGGACCTCGGTCCGTTAAGGGATAAAAAATGGTAGAGTATAAATCTATTGAAAATTTTATATGTAGGTTCGAAGCACCCGATAAGCTAAAGCGAGCATCAAGAACTTAGTTTGATATTAAAGGTGACAATAACATGTATAAAGAGTTGATATAAAGCGTAAATGAAGGAAAGGACTTTAAAGAAAATTTGAATATTCAGTTTCCAAATGCGTTAATTCATGAGAAAATTTTTTATCTGTATATTCGATGTTTATACGGAACTATGAATACATTTATCATTCTATATTATATGATTTCTATATATTGTACTACTTTTTGATCAGTTGACCACGATTAGTTTATATGTATTATATTCTCGCCTCATGAATTTATACTAAATTTAGGACGTTTGGAGTATATATACTAAAGAAGAAACGTATGATGAGTTGGTTGAAATTTTTCTTCTGGATATTGCCTTGCAATCGAGTGTACTTGCCCTACACTAAAGTCGATTAAAGGAGGCGAGTTCCAGATAATTGATGATGATATTAATACACAAGTAACTGTAGGAAATAATTATTCGTTCTCTATGTTTGTTCGTTTTAAAATGTTATTGCTAAGAGTATAAAGCAAGCCAATACATGTTCTTTATTTATTCTGGTATATAAAAGTATACGTTGTGATCTAAATATAGTTGCAAAGCTCATAATTGGGTGAAATTCAAAAATAGTTAAATTTACAAATTATAATTAAAAAATAGTTATAGTTTTAAAAGTAATTAAAATTTAGCCATTTATTATATAAAGATAAATCTAAACGAAAACACTGTTCAAAATCTAGAAAATATTCCAGCATAATATATTGGAGTTCGAATATTTTACATGTGAACTTCTAGCATAATATATTGAAGTTCCAGCATTATATACTGGAGTTCCAGTATAATATACTGAAGTTCCAGTATAATATACTGGACTTCCAGTTTAATATACTGAAATTCTAGCATAATATACTTTCAGTATAATATGCTGCAAATTCATAAACAAGTGCTTCAATCTCTAGTATATTATGCTGGGACTTTTCGTGTGCTGGAGTACCAGCATAATATGCCAATAGTTCATACAGAGGTGCGTCAATCTCGAAAAAAATTATGCTGGAACTTTCCGTGTTGCAGCAGAATAGTGATTTTTTCAATGACTTTGCAAACACTGGCTATTTTTCAATTACCAGTCTAAAAACTAAGGCTTGGACAAACTAAATCTCCAGTATATTAGATGCCAATCTAACGCATGTTTACTTATATAACCAACATCTCTCTCGTGTTTTGTCAATATGGATCAACGTCCTCTGAGGCTTGGTCCACGACCATTCAAGGTTCCACACAGAGTGACTCTATTACCATATGTAATAACCGAACCCACTAGCTATGTTGTTTGCTTTTGGCCTGGGGCGGATACATGCTTACCGAAGCGATATCATGCGACACCGCTTTATCGATTTTTTTAACTAATATACTAGCTACTGGTTATGTGCTTGATTTTGCTCTAAGACGTCAAAGGTTTAAACCTCAACTAGCACATTTTTTGTGGCAAATATTTAAGAGAGCTTTTGTGGTTAAAAATTGTAATGAAGTAGAATTGACCTTTTCTAACTTATGACTTAACAACACCAATAGACTAAGGTTATTTCATGTTTAAAAGTGTGAAAATTAAAATTATATTCCAGTTCTTCTATATCAACACCGTTTACAAAAATTCCTACCCATACCTAGGCCCATACGATTTTAAAATACGTTAGTAAGATCTAAGACAAGTTTACTTATATATTGAGCATCTTTCCCGTATTTTGTCAATTTGAAATTTGGCTAGTGTATCGTAAATTGCTAAATTATACATATCTTAACAATAGAAAAGATAAGACAAAGCACTCTCTCTGCCTAACCCTCTCAAGGCGGCCTTTCAAATTTCATCCTCACCTATCTTTAGATGTAAAATTTGAATCAAGTGAAGTTATTTAATTGAAACCCCATGTATAATCAAGGCTATTGACTCTTATTTGAATTTTCTATCAAGAGTTATTTGCTTCAACCGAAAAATGAATATTTTTGGCAACCCTAAACTCTTCATCTAGGAATAATTTCCATAAGAAACTCGCTCCTTCTCCCGTTCCGGTGATTTCCAAAATCGGGCCATCTCATATAGATAAACTCCGATCTACATACCACATTCATTCTTATGTCGAGATGGTTTTACCTGGGGGAGGGGGGGACGACATCGTGGAGGTCCATAGACCTAGGTACTGTGCTTTTTATGTGTTTATCCTTTCGTAATTGGTTATACTCTCCCTCTTATTCCGCTAGCAGAGGAGTTTTGTCAGTTTTTCAACATCTATTCAGCGCCGCTATCTCCATATTTGTATAAAGTTTTTCTGATGCTGACAAAACATATGGAGTTGGTGGGTTGTGAGGTCGACATCCACCACCTATTACATCTGTTTAATCCAAGCTTTCATAGAGGTACCATGATACAGCTGCAACATCGCGGGACCCGGAGCACTGGTAGTTGGAATGGATGACAAGGCAAGCCGGAAGTTTTGACACAAATATTTTTTCATCAAAACGGAACACTTGGTGTTAGACCCTGCTAGATTCCCTGAGCAGTGGTATCATAATCGTAGGTGTCGATGACATATGCTTGTTATCTACTTTTATTCTTTTTATGTTTATTTATCTTTGATTTTTCTGTGTAGTTGAGAGATGTGCACCTTTTCCCACCGTCGACATTGAGGATTGGGTGGCTCGCGTGTTACCTTACATGGTGGGGATCCGAGATTGTGCGGTTTTCTACAAATGCTTTGGACCGAAGGTTCACCCTAGTAAGTGTTACTTTTGTTTTGATCTTAGGATATTTACCGTCGTTTATTGACACAACCCATTTGTGGTCGATGGGCTTCCAAAAAGAAAGCTCTAGTACCTTCATTTCACCAAGCCATTGCATCGGCAAGGATACAACTTACTTTGGCTGAATCCTCCCGTAGAGATCATACTCAAACTTTATCAACAACGGACCCTCCTCTTCGGGATGTCATTGTACGGGATGAGATCTCTTCCTGGCCTATCTACCATCTCATAGATGAGTCCTCCACTACAGAGGAATCGGCATCGAGAAAGGGGAGGTGGGTGGATCTCGGTAAGGCCGTCTCCACCAGCGTTGAAAAGAAGAAAGTTTTTTTGGAGTGGCGTCCTCACCTATGTTAGATATAGGGTTATTTTTATGGTGGATACAATATATCGGCGGGGAGATCCCCTAGAGTAGAAGGGGCGTACCAAGGCGGGGAACCTATATGGGCTGCTGAAGGTGGTGCGTGTCAACTACCGGGGAATGGAGCGGTGCTTGCGGAGGACGATGGCTGAGGCTTGGAAATTGATCACAAAGATGTGCCAGGCCTTTTTGGATAGAAATAACCGCGTGGAAGTAAGGATGGAAAGTCCTAACCGACACGTAATCTATCCCGTGGGTTACGATCTTTTTGCGAACTCTGAGCAAGCAATGTCGGCATTCGCTCCCTTGTGCGCCACTTCTGAGAACACGACGCTTCAGGCGATAAGTGACGCGTAGCTATCGCAGAGTATTTATGGCATTTCCTTGCGAGTAAGTGTTTTCTCTTTTCCTTTATGGATTTTTTTCGCATGCGTAATCTACTTATGCTAACTTTCTTTCCAATGCATGTCAGACTCTCATTATAGAGAT
Organism: Nicotiana benthamiana; assembly: GCA_034376525.1. Classification (NCBI taxonomy): domain Eukaryota; kingdom Viridiplantae; phylum Streptophyta; class Magnoliopsida; order Solanales; family Solanaceae; genus Nicotiana; species Nicotiana benthamiana. Next base: position 172,085,835 of record CM067339.1, read on the forward strand.
CAAGCATGACCGGAGGGATGAATAAAGGACGACCATTTTTGGGAAGGTGGTCCAAATACAAAAAATACTGTACCAAGCATCATGCATTCGCCGATGTGTTCACTCAAGATAACAATTTTAGCTATTTTGTGATGGGCTTAAGCAGAAAGAGGAAGAGTTGGCGCGGAAATTTGAAGCACTAAAAGAGCGAGATGACGAGCTGATGAGGGCCATAGGTTGATGCAGTGAACTTTACGCTGCTCTTAAGGCCAAGGATGATGATCTCGAGGTGTGCAAGAGGGTGATGGCCGAGAACACCGATCTTTAGGCGTAGGTGGCTACCTTAACTGGCGATGTTGGGCAAAGGGAAGTGAAGGCTGTCGATCTGAGGGGTGAGTTGAGCTTTAAGGACGATGAATTGGCTCGTGCTAAAAAACACAACGTGGCCGCCGTATCTAAAGTAGCAACCCCCGATGATGCCCCCCACATTTGTAGTTCTGAACGGGACAATGAGGTGGAGATGTCGGTGCTCAAGGTAGCAAGATTAGAAGAGCAGATCCAAGATTTAGAGGCAAAGTTGTCCAGATTGAAAGAACATGTTGTTGCTTTGAAGGAAGATAAAGTGCGAGAACAGTCGTAGCCATCCATGTTTCATACTTTTGTTGATCTTTCTGTGCCATGGGAGATATATGAGATATGGGTTCACTTTGAGGCTCAACTTGATGTGTACAAGTCCCTAAGGGATAACGGGAAGGTTTCTGAGGCAGAACTTGAGGGTGCTCGTGTTAAAGCACGTGCAGACCGTGAAGCCTGTGATTATGATCTCGGTACGCCTGGTGGGCATAATGTCGATGATGATGCTGTGAACAGCCTCGCCTCCGATTCTTGATATAACGAGGTATGCGGTGGAGGATGATGTGGCATAGAGACGTTGTATTTCTTTTATTTTTTGTGAGGGCGTCTTCAAGCCCTTTGGAAAAAGTTTTTTTAATATAACAGTTGATGGAATGATTACCTTTTTGTTGTGTACCTTCGAATTGTCATTCTTGTTTGACATGAGGGGGTCCGTGGCTTTTCCGCCACTTGTGTAAGCTTTGGTGTAGTCGATTGTAGGTCATAGTAACTTGATCAAAGTCGAGTGTAAAGTGATTTTAGCAAGGTCGAATGTTAACTAATTCATGCGAGGTCGAATGTTAAGTGATTCGGGCGAGGTCGAATGTTAAGTGGTTCAAGCGAGGTCGAATGTTAAGTGATTCAGGCAAGGTTGAATGTTAAATGATTCGAGCGAGGTCGAATGTTTAGTAATTTGAGCGAGTTCGAATGTTACGTGATTAGAGAGAGGTCGAATGTTAAGTTATTCGAGCGAGGCTGAATGTTAAGTGATTCGACCGAGGTCGAATGTTAAGTGATTTGAGCGAGGATGAATGTTAAGTAATTCGAGCGAGATTGAATGTTAAGTAATTCAAGAGAGGTCGAATGCTAAGTGCGAAAAATGATGGAGAGTAAAATGTTGCTTTATTTCATTTATTGGAGAATATATTGGTGGAGAGTACAACATGGTGCTTTATTTCATCCATTAAAGAGTAGTATACATGTTCATTTCGTACATATTTTTGAGAAGTTTGCATGTATCTAATCCCTTCATTGTTCGTCCTGCAGAAGTAATCAGCAAGCGGGGCAATGAATTATACCTTGAACTTCAAGAAGTCCCCTTCGTCACCTCGTTAAAAACTTCCCTGAGAAAACCCAATTGGGACAAAAACCAGATGAGGAAAAAAGAGTACGACTTGATGGGCATCTTTTTTTCAGAAGTTGAAGTGTTTAAAGTGGGCGACATACCAATTGTTTAGTAGTAGTTTTCCTTCCATTGTTTCTAGTTGGAATGATCCTTTGCTTGTTTCTGCTATGATTTTGTAAGCCCGTCCCAATTAGTTCCTAATTTGCCTTCTTTCGAATCTTTTCTCGCTAGTGTTTTGGCTTTAAGAACATAGTCTCCGATTTTGAGTGGTCGTATTTTGACCTTTTTGTTGTAGTATCTTTCTACTTGTTGTTTTTGGGCTACCATTCTTACATAAGCCATGTCTCTTCGTTCTTCTGCCTCGTCGAGGTCTTATTTTCGGGTCTCGTCGTTGTTTTGTCCGCTTTCATTGGAGTATCTCAGGCTAGGCTCTCTGAAAGGTATAATGGCATCAGTCTCGTAGACCAGTGAATATGGTGTTTTTCCTATGCTTGTTTTCGGCGTGGTGCGGTGGGCCCATAGTACCTATGGTAGCAATTCCAGCCATAACCCTTTAGCGTCTTCGAGTTTTTTCTTTAAGATGTTCAATATTATCTTGTTGGAGGATTCGGCCTGACCGTTGCTGGAGGGATGATATGGCGTGGAGAGTATTCTTTTGATGTGCTATTTTTTGAAAAACTCGGTGGTCTTCTTCCCGATGAATTGGGGCCCACTGTCACAGCCAATTTCTTTAGGGATGCCGACATATGATGTTCTTCCATATGAATGTGATGACTTCCTATTCACGTATTTGGGTGAATGCACCTACTTCTACACATTTGGAAAAGTAGTTAGTTAAAATTAAAAAGAAACGTATCTTACCTCACCCTACTAGGAGGGGTCCGACGACGTCTATTCCCCATTTTATGAACGTCGATGGCAAAGTGACAGAGTGTTGGTGTTCGTCCGCTTGATGTATCATAGGTGCGTATTTTTGGCACTGGTCGCATCTCTTGACATAATCTGTGGCTTCCTTTTTCATTGTGGGCCAGAAATATCCTACTTGAATGAGGCATCAGACGAGTGCTCTATTTCTTGTATGGGCACCACAATGACCTTTGTGTACTTCTTTGAGTACACGTCTTGTTTGATTCGGACTTAGGAATTTCGTGAAGGGGCCTCCAAATGTTGTCTTGTATATGTCGTGATATATGATGCTGTACATGACCGAGATTTTCACCTTCCTTTTTGTCTTGTGGGAGTGCTCCCTCCTGTAAATATGTCATGATGCGGTTGTGCGAGTCCCAAGTCAAGTTTATGGAGTGTACCTCAAGTTGGTCTATTGACGAGGGGAGGAGGGCGATCATGTTCTCCTTAGTGGTATTTTTGGGCGACGCTGCCAGTTTGGCAAGGCCATCTTCCTTGATTTTTTGCGTCTGAGGTATCTGGTCGAGTCGACATTCATTGAATTCTGGTAGTAGTTTATGAATTTTTGCTTGATATTTTATAGCCTTTGATCCTTGATTTGGAAAGTCCTTGTAACTTGGTTGACGACAAATTGTGATTCAAATCTAAGGACATCTCGTCGTGCTCCGTATTTGAGGGCTATCTTTAATCCTGCAATTACGGCCTCATACTCGGTCTCATTGTTAGTGATATCAGGGCACTATATAGATTGGCGGATAACTTTGCCTGTTGGGACTTCGAGTACGAGTCCCAGTCTAGATCCCAACGCATTAGATACGGTGAGGAACCAGAATTTGGGTTGCCTAGAGAGGTACGAAGTGCTTCATGCTCAACTTTGGATATTATTTTGGCACTGAGATTAGTGACGAAGTCGGCGAGTACCTGCAATTTTATTGTTTTTCATGGCTGATATGCTATATCGTGATCACTCAATTCTGTGGCCCACTTGGCCAATCTTCCCGACTATTTAGTTTATTTAGGATGCTCCGTAGGGGGAAGGTCGTTACTATTGATATGGGGTGTCACTGAAAATACGGTCTAAGCTTTCGTGAAGCTGTGACTAGTGCCAAAGCCAATTTCACGAGGTAGGTGTACCTCGTTTCGCCGTCAACCAGGGTTTTGCTGATATAATATTTTGGAGATTGCGTATCTTTATTTTCACAAACTAACATTGCGCTTACCGTGACTTCTGAGGGGGCTAGGTAGATTATGAGGCGTTCCCCAGATTCTGCTTTGGTGAGTAGTGGGGCGAGGAAAAGTATGTCTTTAGTTCCCTCAAGGCCTTGATGTATTCTAAGTTCCGTAGAGCCCACTGTCTTTTTTCAGCACGTTGAAAAACTTGTGGCATCTATCAGATGATCGTGAGATGAATCTCGACATGGAGACTATTTGGCAAGTCAGCTTTTGCACTTGTTTTTTGCTGGTTAGCATTTCAGGTATTCCTTCTATGGCCATGATCTAATCTGGATTGACTTCGATGCCGCTTTGTGATACCAGAAATCGAGAAATTTTCCCGAGGTTATGTCGAAGGCACATTTTTCGAGATTTAGTTTCATGCCATACCACCTTAATATATTTAAGGTCTCTGTAAGGTGGTCAATGTGATCCTCTTTCCTTTTTGATTTGACCAACATGTCGTCGATGTAAACTTCCATTATTTTGCTGAGTTGGTCTTTAAACATTTTGGTGACCAACCTTTGGTACGTAGCCCCTACGTTCTTTAGCCCGAATAACATGACTTTGTAACAATACGTTCCGTGATGAGTGATGAAAGTAGTTTTCTCCTGGTCCTCCTCCTCACTGAGGAATTGGTTATAGCCCGAGTAGGCATCCTAGAAGCTTAGCAATCCGTGCCTTGTTGTGGCATCGATGAGCTGATCAATGTGAGGCAAGCGAAATGAGTCTTTTAGGCATGCTTTATTTAGATCTGTGAAATTTACACACATCCTCCATTCCCCATTTTTTTACCATGACCATATTAGTGATCCATTGGGAATATTTTGATTCTTGGATAGAATCGTTGGTGAGCAGCTTATCTACATCGTCACTAACGGCCTTGTTGATTACGGCATTGAATACAACAACAACAACAACAACAACCCAGTATAATCCCACTTAGTGGGGTCTGGGGAGGGTAGTGTGTACGCAGACCTTACCCCTACCCTTGGGTAGAGAAGCTGTTTCCAAATAGACCCCCGGCATCCTTCCCTCCAAGAACTTCCCACCTTGCTCTTGGGGAGACTCGAACTCACAACCTCTCGGTTGGAAGTGGGGGTTGCTTACCATCAGAGCAACACCTCTTGTCTGATTACGGCATTGAATGTTCTCCTTATTTTACGCACTGATGGGTAGAGCGGGTCCACGTTCAACTTGTTCATTTTCGGGATACCCGACATATCTACGTGGGAGAAAGCAAACAAGTCAGCATCGTCCCATAGAGATTGGAAAATCTATTCTATAGATTTATAATATTTTAGCTACTATTTGAGAGAGTCAGATTGATAAAAAGTTTGTGAAACTAAAACTTGTTAAATGCTTAACAAAATTAAATAACTTTCGAAAGATTTGTAATTTAAAAGAGTTGGGAATCGTTGAGTTCACTTGATAATATATTATAATAAAATCTCACTTTCTACATGTATTTCTCTAAAAAATAATTGCTTATTGCTAATACAATTATATCTTATTTCACCAAGAAGTAATCAATTAATATCACTCCGTGAGGTTATGTAATTATCAGAGTTAAAACTAGTGATGGTTAAACCAAAATATCTCTGGTATGAATTGTGCTAAAAGATAGTAAAAACTTCGTGAGAATATTTTTACTAAATCAATACTCCTGCAACTATAATTCCTCCGTGAGAATTAATATAGAGACAAGCAAAATTATCAACTTTAATAATAGCTTACTAATAATTACTCTCACTTCACTATTTTATTCAATAGTTACTATATATTAGTTTTGCTCCGTGAGAATTACAAAATTAATATGAGAGTAACTTAAAGATAAAATATATAAAAGTGATAACAATGATTAGTTAAAAACTATTATTATAGCACAATATAAAATATAAATGAAAGGTATGAGCACGTGATTTTTGCCATGTATGAACCACTCTCATAAATTCAAAACAAAATAAATTTGTTTTCACTATTTGCATGGCATTTTCTGCTAATTGTTTGCACATATTTATTTTATATTAATTAATAAAAAATACAAAAAATGTGTTGCATGAGCATTTAGGATTTAGTTGTGCATTTTTTAAATTAATTAATAATTAAATTATTTATAAAGTAAAAATCAGAAAATGACTCACTTTGCATTTTTTTTAACTTTTCAATTTTATATCTTGTAGCTTTTTTTAATTTGGGAAATAATTAGTTATTGTAAATACTTTGATGAGTAATTAGTTTAATTAATCTAGCTTAAAAGTTGATTTAGGATTTAACAAATCAATAAGAAAGAAGAAAAGAAAAAGAAGAAAAGAAAAGAATTTTAGTTTAAAGGGTAGAAAACTAGGTTTGGCCAACTAGCCCAAAAAAATCGGCCCAAACCCGCCCTTAACCCTGGCCCAGACCCATTCTAACCCACTCCAGCCCCAGCCATACAAAACGACCCCGTTTTATGATCAATCAATCTGAGTCGTCAAGGTTGAATGATCCAACGACTCAGAAGTGAGGAATCTTAAATATATTAAAGTCCTAACGCCCTACCCCCCTCTCCCAGACCCCCCTCCTCGTCTCCAAACCCTCCCCTGTAACGCCACCGTCTGCCGCGCCGGAAATCTCCCCATCGCGGTGGCAAGTCTCTCATGTCTCTGAAATTTACACCGTAGCCCCTCTTCTGCCTCGTCATCTCAAATCCACAATTAGTTTCCCTTAAAACCTACCCAGACTCCTCGAATACTGATATGAAACTACGAACCCTAGCGTCGCCACAGTTTGTCTAGTGGCGGCGCCACGACCAAATCTCCTTAAAATCATACCTTATAACCATTTTGTTCCCCTTATCACAAATTCATACTCAGTTTCATTCAAATACGCCTAAAACTGTTTGAACTTGAAATCAAGTGTTCCAGAAGTCCCAGTCCAAAATTGATGCATGAGGGTCTCTTTCAATATTTGGTTGGTTTCGTTCCTCAATAACACTGTTTATTTGTTCTTGCTAAGAAGAAATGGGTGACGTTATTGGGACGAAGTCAATGGTTCAAGTCCGAGGTTTGATTCTGTCAAATATAGGTAAGTCTTTTTCCGTTCCTTTTGATTTTCATTTTGTTGATTCATCTTCCTTTTCATCCCCTCTTCTCCAGGTTGAAATGCATGTTTGTATTCTGGGTGTTAATTTCTGAGGTTAATAAACCTGATCGTTTCACGTCAGTTATTTTAAGTTTAAATTTGTTTATATCCTCGCTTAGTTTAATCGCAATGAATTTGGTAATGGAGTCTCTGTTTAAATGTTGGTATAAATGACCTTGGGAATGTTTGAGTGTTTGATTCACGTCCGACGTGTGAATTAATTGATCAGTTTAAATGAATTTATCTTTTTAGTATTAGTATTTCATTCTTTGATCTGATAGCTTATTAAGTGTAGTTATTAATTGGACTTCATGAAAAGTTGGCTCAAATTGCTTCTTGCTTTCATTTTAATCTAGAAAATTGGGTTTGATTGTTTTTGGGCTCGAGGGGTATACTTTTATGTCCACGTCTTGGGCTGGTTGCCTATGGGTCAACCCAGGGTCAATTTGACCTATAGCCAATCAATATAGTGTAAAATGCAGGGGTTTAAAAGGGTAGTTTAGGTAATGAAGTAGGGAAATCATGTGGTAACAGACTTAGAAGCTTCTAGTAGGGGTTGATATTAAATTTTCAGGCTGTGCCTTGACTAATAAGTCATAAAATAAAGCATTAAATATGCAAAATAAGAAATTATGAAGGGACTAATAGATAAAAATCAAATTCTTATATTTACCTTAATGGTTTGCCTATAAAGGCATTGAAACCTTAAGCTAAAATAAGATTTAGAGCTAAAAAAATACAGAAAAGGAGCAGCGGCTAAATTTTGAAAGCTAAAACACTATTCCATTGAGCCATAATAATTTTCTGGTTCTTTTAACTTCTAAAAACCATAGTGCTTTATTAATGGGACTTGAGATGGTTTGATATTAACTTGTGAAAAGTTTTGGAGTCAAGCTGTTTTGAATTGTTACTATTACATTGGATTTGGAGTTGATTTCGTGGTTTCAATTGTCAAATCTGGACTGAATCGTTGTTGTTGTTGATCCCTGCTGTTAACACTAGTTATTTCCCTTTGTTACTTTGTTCCCTCCATCTCAGGTACACATCCCTGAAGTTCATACAATGTGAACTTCTAGTTTTTATTCGAGAAATGAAAATGAAATGCTTGGATGTTTATGTGACAGACCATTAGTTCATAATCAATTTTTGTCTGCTTCTTTCCTTCCTATTTCCTACTTTTATTCAAAGGTGATGAGTATTTGCCAAATGTTTTGGGCATGTTCTGTGTGAGTAATGGTTGTGTTCATGTTCTAGTTTCCTAGTTTACTTTATTTCATTTTAGTCGAGTTGTTCTTTTTCTTTATTTAAGGACTGGATTTGGATTGGTGTGATGATTGATTCAAGGTCTTCAGATTGTTAAACATGTACTGGTTAAGAATATCTTAGTTTGCGATAGCATATATTTGGATTTGGCATGATGAATGGGTATGTATTTTTGAGGTTTATTTTGAATATTGTCAAAAGTGGAACAAGAAGTGTATGGACCACTGTGTCATAAATTAAAATAAAGTCGAGCCATGTGTGTTGTTCATATTTTTTTCCGTTCTCAATTGATATGAATTTTGCACCAAGATCGCTTGTTAAAAGGTTGATTTACTATTATTGTGTATGCTACTGTTTAGAGAAGATGACAACACTTAAATTGTTCATTTCTATGAGAAGGATTATTCGACATGAACATTTGTGGTAAAGTTTTGAAGTAAAATCAAACGGGTTTTATGTAATAACTGGGATCATTATTTTGCAATGCATATTAGAAATTTGTGCATATTTCTTGAGTTTAGATTCACGTGGGCTCTGCTCTAAATATGGATGATCAATTCAACATTTGTGTTGTATCGTCCAAGGGATTCGATCGCTGAGTCTCAGCATTATTTCAACAGGCTGGTTTCGAACCAGTTTTATATGGCCCAATCCGTTTTCGCGATCAGATTTTATTTGAGATTCTACATTTAAGCAATTACAACTTTAGTAGCCTTTAACCAAGTTATATTTTTTTTTTAGTATTGAGGGGAGCCATAGTAGAAAAATAATAATAGTTATGGCCCTCCGAGTTTTAGTTTGAATAACCTTTTAAAAATATAATTGAGGGGTGTCACGCCAAATAAAATCTCAATTGTATGGCCCGTTTTTAATTAGTTTCAACTTAACCTTAGAATTCGAGGCGTGCCATTTAGCAAAATTCCATGGCCCTCGCTAAATTAAAAGAGTGTAATTTATTTAGGCACATTAGTTAAATAATTTACCTTCCTAAATTCGGGTGCGCATTTATGTGATCCAAATCCAAATCTCAATGTTAGTTAAATGTGTCGAAGACCGCAGTTGCATTTATGTGACGTGGTCCGAGACGTGTTTTAACAACGTTACAGTATTCCTAAAATGAATAAAAGGGTTGAAGTTAAAAATTGCACATATGTTTAAAATGTACAAAAATCAGATAATTATGCCAATAATAACAATTGAGTGAACGTGCTAGAGTCACTGAACTCAGGAATGCCTAACACCTTCTTTCGGGTTAACAGAATTCGTTATCTGAATTTCTTTGTTCGCGGACTGTAATACAGAATCATTCTTTTCCTTGATTCATAATTCAAACCGGTGAATTAGAAAATAATTAATTATCCCAAGTGGCGACTCTGAATCTTTAAATAAATAAATCCCATTTCGATTGTCACTTAAATTGAAAAAAACTCCCTTCCACACCCTTCCATGGGTGTTGTGTAAAAAGGAGGTGTGACAACTCTGGCGACTCTGCTGGGGACAAGAACCCAGAATCTCTGGTTCAAAGTTCAGAATTCGAGCTTAGATGAATTGTTATATTTGGCTTTATTTATTATCTGGTTTTATTTACACGTTTGGGACTAATGGTTCTTTTACAGCTTCGATATTATTTGAATTGTATAAATTGTTACGAAACCCTTATCTTCTCATCGTCGGGGATGTGCTCGCTAGTCGAGACTCCCTATTCTGTTAGTGTCTTAGCTTGAAATAAGAAAGAGGTTCGGATGAATTACTAAGCAGGATGGCCTTTCGTTTCCCGGTATGTAGCCCCCTCCTCGACTCGAGTTGTCCGCTCGGGTACACAGTCTAGAACATATACCCAAGTTTTGAACCTAAAATAACTTAGCCCCATGCCGTATCCCTAGTAGAAACACTTATATACATCATGTGCATCTGACTTAGGGGGCTCAACACAGGGGTTGGGTCCGTCTAGGATAGGTGTACCCAAAATAGCAGACCATCCTGATGCATCTTGCATGATACTTGTGCGTTTATTTGCTTCGGATTTGCATGCTGATCAGCTTTTGAATAAAAAGAGAGAATATGGCCAAGAAAATAACAGTGTGAGGATAAAGGAGGTAAGTACCTATTTCGAAAAACCAATGTCCCAAATAGATACAAAAATTTTGCCAAAAGTTTGAAAAAACATCAAAGATTTTTGTTATTGCTTTCAAGAAGAAAAGAAAATTTGGTTTTTGTTTTGTCAAAATTGCCCAAACTACATTGGTTTGATTCTCGCATGGTGTGAGATACGTAGGCAACCCTCATCGGGACCAACTCCACTTTGAAGAAATAGCCTCGAAAGAACCAAATTTTGTTTGTGATAAATAAATAAGGCAATGCTATTCTTGTCAAAATTAGCCGAATGTCCCCAAAAGGATGCCGGAAGGCTAATTTTTGCAAGAACAGCCGCCTTGAGATTCTTTTTTAAAATTTTGGTCGATAGCAAGCACAACCATAAAATCTTCCCCCGGAAGTCGCAAAGGCTGTATTTGCAAAGCCGGACTTGTACCCTTGCAGTGAAAACTTTGAAAAAAAAATCATCTTTGTTTTGTTTTGAGCCAAATAAATCATGATTTTTTGCTTAATCGCTCTAATAAATGTGCAGAATGAGAACGAATCAATATTTGTCAACAACAGTCATGAACAAGATCCCTTTGGAGCAGCATATGTGGTGAAATGATCTAGGTGAATCAGGACAAGATAAGGTCAATTCATACTTGGGAGGCCTCACCGGGTTGTTAAAAATTAATCCTGGGGGGATATCATAAAGGCGATGGTTACATTTTGGGACCCGACCCACAACATATTTCATTTCTCAGACTTTGAACTCACCCCAACCTTGGAAAAAATAGTCGGATATATCATGGGCCCCAAAATTCCTTTGAGACACCAGTACTTAATTGCGTCAAGGGTGATCGCCGTACACAAATTCTTATATTCACTAAAGATTAGTAGAGGGATTCATAACCCAGATCTGTTGGCTAGTTTTTGTACTCCATAGTTTATCTACAAGAGGTACAGACACATATGTGGTTTAACGACCTGAAAAATAAAATTTGTAGCAAGGAAAACCGACTTAAATGGGAAAAGCACAAGTGTTTATCATTTATAGTATTATTCAAATTGGGCCTCTTGGTGTTTCCCCGGAAAGATGGGAATATTGATATACAAATATCATGGGTTGTTAGCATTTTGCTTAGTCAGGCTAAGAGTACCCTCACACCCATGATATTATCCGAAATCTTCCGTGCCCTCACAACCTATAAAGTCGGAGGAGACTTATCTGAAGGGTGCAACTTGTTGTTACAGATGTGGATGATTTAACATCTCTGCCATCGTCCTCAATTCGTGAGTTACTGGTTTTCAGAAAAGAGCTGCATAGAGGAATTTTATACTAGAGTTGATGGGTTTAGATTGCTAGAGGGAGTCATAGAATGGGTGTCATATCTCCGTGTCATGGTGCGGGCCAAATAGAGTGGACATTGGGGTGGCTCCCCCTCGATGAAATATATGCCAGCTACTGTGCTTCATTTCCTTTTGATGGGTCTTAGGAGCATCCAACCTTATGCCCAGACAGTTAGGGAGATGCCAAATGGTTCCCAGGGATGAAGACATTAGTCGCCACATGGTTGAGATTGGTCCCAATGGTCAGTTTCATGAAGCAGCAGTCTGCCAAATTTGGAGCGAATGCTAGTACTTGACGGTGAACACTTGAGTACATGACCTGTCTAAAGGTGAAGTTGCACTGGGGTACCTCACTTGGTATAAAAGGGTAGTGGAGTTCGTAAGGACGGCCAAAAGACCCCCTCTTCAAAGAATTTGCTGAGGCATCACAAGATTAGTTGTAATGGTTACCCAAGGAAAATGAATATCGAGCCACAATAGGAAAGCTTGAAAAACAAATCAAAGACCTTCAATTCGAGAATGGTTTGTAAGCTGCGGCAGACGAGGGTGAAAAGAAAAGACTAACCAAAGAGAATGAAGCCTTGTGAGCCCAAATTCAGAAAATGAAAGTAGCCGCAGAGAATCCCACCAGAAGTATGAAAGATGATAAGCTCATCGACAACCTGAGGCGAAAAGTAGGAGAATATGGTTTTGACTTGAATAAGGCAGACGGTGAGCTAGCCAGGGCCCCAAAGCAATTAGCTAAAAATTCAGAAGAACGAGCATGCATGATTGAGCAGTTGAAAGAAAGGTACGACAATGAGGTTGCGGGATTGAGGAAGATGGTCATCACTATTGAAAACAAAATTGTAAAGCAGGCATAGGACTTTAAGATTGAAAGAGGGCACTATTACACAACAAATAGCATAGCTAGAAAGAGATTTGCATCAATTTCAAGAACTGAATCGGGTAGGAACAAAATTTGGAAACCAGGGCCCAGTAGATTGGGCAGCTGTTGCAAGAACAGGGTGTCATAAGAGAGAGGGTCATAGGATCGCTGATTACATCGCAGTAAAGTGTAGTAGCTCTCATGATATGAAGATCCATATTTTTTGCCACCGCAATGACATTCGTTCGTTAAGTGATAGAAGACCTCCATCACCTCCAAGGGGATTTAGCACACAGGCCTACGACGAGACGGAATGATATCCCCCAGGCCCCAGGAACATTAGAGCCATTAATGTATTCGTGATTGTCACTCGAGTCTGTATTTTCTTTTATTTGAGTTTGTAGTTATTTGTTGAGTTTGTGGTTTTCACCTTTCTGTCAGAGTCTGCTGGTCTTATTTTGAGTCAGACTCTATTAGTTTTCTCGCGTCCGTTAGTTTGGTGGTTGTAATTAAAACTGTTTTACTTTATGAAATTTTAAATTCCCAAAAATATTTGTATATTTATCTGCTGGAACTACGCTCAGTATGATTCATGCGGGGTCATGATACGTAGGCAATCTCCATAAGATTCGACCATAACCAACAAAAAGTAAAAAAGGGGAAAAAATAAGGAACCATGAGAAAGAAACAACGGCAAAATAAGGGAGATAATAATAAAATAAAGAGAAAGCAGGCAAAACAAGCTGAATAAAAGAAAAAGAAGAAAACAATAGAGAAAAAGAAAAAGAAGACTGGTATAGGTTAAAAGCCGGGATGATGCAAGCAGCCGATCCAACGCATAATAGAAAAACGATAACTACTTAGGTGCATTCATCCTCGAATTTGTTGTTGCCTATCTGTTAAAACCTAACCGCTAACAAGTTTTGATGTTGGTTCTCCAATCCAGATAGGTGGTTAGTTTTGTGGACTTCTGGAAACCCATCCCTACTACACTCGTTCCAAAAAGAAGCTGACTATGGCCAACCAAGAGCCCGATATAAGTATCATTTATCCCTCAAGAGATGTGGAAGAGTTGGATGTCAATGCAATGAAAGAAGAGATGTATAAATTGAAGCAACATACGGCTGAAATGTATCAAGTGTGGGTAATAGGGCAACCACCACCAGCTTATCCCACCAACTCGGCCGTCATCCCACTATTAGCCCAGTCACATGATCACCCTGACACCGATCCACCTCCAAGCTTGCCATCTACAACAATACCAGGGCACAACTTCCCAGATACCACCAGCTCTACCACCCAAACCTGTTCCACACCCTCCAGTTGCTCCTATCTTCATGGAACTCCCGCCCGCTACACTTTACAAATCCTCCAGCGAACCTTTGTTCTAAAACCATGACAACCAGTATTACCCCCCAGGGCCCACTTTCGAAGCTCCACATCCCTATTCATACACTTCTCGTTTCGAACTCCTTGTAGAGGCTAAAAAATCAGCCAAAAATCCCGAGCAAGAGGATATGCTCAGGAAAGTCAAAAGCTTAGAGCAATCATTTAGAGACATGAGAGGGATGGGAGGTCAGATAAGTGTGGCGTACAAAGATTTGTGCTTGTTCCTAGATGTGCAATTTCTGGAAAGGATTAAGATGCACAAGTTCAACTGGTACGACGGGCATGGTCACCCAGTGGCACACCTGAGAGGTTTTTGTAGCAAGATGAGAGGAGCAGTCGAGAGAGATGAGTTGCTGATAGCGTACTTCAGTCAAAGTTTAAGTGGCTCAACTTTGGAATGGTCCACCCTACCAGATCATGGTCGGTAGTACACATAGAACGATCTAGCCCAAGCATTCGCCTGCCAATTTTCTGTACAATCTTGAAATTATTCCATATTGTTTGTCCTTGACGGAACTGGAAAAGAAGCACAATAAGAGCTTTAGAGAGTATGGTTTCTGTTGGAGAGAATAGGCGGCGAGGGTCCACCTGCCAATGAAGGAAAGCGAAATGGTAAATTACTTCTTGCAAGCCTTGGAGCCTACTTATTTTGGTCAACTGGTATTGGCAGTGGGCAAGTCCTTTAATGAAGTAGTAGAATGGGGAGCATGGTAGAGAAGGGGCTCAAATCTAACAAAATTATGAGTTATTCAGCAATCAAAGCAACCACCTAGGCCATCCAAAGCGGGACCAGGAAAGCGATTGAAAAGAAGAAGGAGGAGGAGGTAGCAACAATTGATTCAGGAACTTGGTTCGGGCCCCATGGTTCACCACATTACAACCAGCCTCGACCCCACCACCAAACATATCTCCACACTTTATATAGCCCTCCACAACACTACTACTCTCCCCATGACCCCCGCTTTTCCGTCCATCATGCACAAACATATACCCAACCTCCCGCCCACGCACAATGGCATACGTCGACCATACAAAATAATTACCTAGTTCCAAAAATGCCCATCCACCTCCAAGAGCCTACCAAAACCTCCCGAGACCAGCTTTCTGGGCTAACAATGCTTTCAAGAACGAAAGACTACAAAAGAACAAAACCGTCACTTTATTGGGAGAATCTTATACCAGCTTTTGCCACAGGTTGAGACAGTTAGATATGTTGAGGCCAATTGAAGCAAAGTTGCCGAATCCTCCCCAGAGAAATCTTGATTATTGTGTTAGTTGTGAGTATTGTGCAGGTGCCCCGGGGCATGACACATAGGAATGGTTGCATTTGAAGAACACTATTCAAGAGCTCATTGATTCACATCGGATTGAGGTACAAGCTCCGGAAGCACCCAATATTAACCAGAACCCGCTGCCCGCCGATCAAGAAACGAACATGATTGCGATATTTCACAAAAAGGGAGAGCCCAAATAGCCTTCGCAAACTGTCATGTTCTGAGCCAATGAGGGGAAGCCGGTTGAAAATCTAACAAGCGAGATGTCGATGCTTAAGTTGAGCGGAACAAGCAGTGAGCCTTTAACTGTAGTCAAAAAGGGATCTCGGGAAGATAGGATATTGAAACAAGAAAATGCAAAAGTGGTGGTACCAGGGGTCACAAGCAAGCCTGTTGTGGTTGTAGAAGGTGCTCGCATAGATATCGTCATCATCAAACCCGTAACTCAGTTACCAATAGTCACTAGCAGGGCCGTCCATTGGAATTATGAGTGAGTAATAGTGACTTACAAGGGGAAAGAGGTTGGAGAAGAAGTTTGCAAAACCCATGGATTGACCCACTCGCGGAGGTGCTTTGCCCCCGAGGAGTTGAGAAAACCCAAACCCTCCAAGGATAAGTCAGTGTTGGTGAAGAAAGTTGTGATTGAGGAGGAAGTAGAAGAGTTTCTGAAAAATATGAAAGTGCAAGACTATCCTATTGTTGTGAGGAAGACACCTGCTTAAATCTCACTATTATCATTGTTGATTCACTCGGACGAGCACCGTCGGGCACTAATGAAGATCCTGAATGAGGCCCACGTTCCTAACAAAATCTCAGTCAATCATTTGGAAAAGATAACCAACAAGATTTTTGAGGTAAAAAGAGTCTTTTTTTCTGATGATGAATTGCCCGTAGAGGGTACAGAGCATAATAGGGCCCTTTATATTACGGTGAAATGCGAAGATTATGTAGTTACTCAAGTATTAGATGACAACGGTGCAAGTGAGAATATTTTCCCTCTTTCTACCCTGAACAAGCTAAAGTGGATGATGAAAGAATTCACCAGAACAATATTTTTGTACGAGGGTTTGATGGTGGAGGGAAAAATTCGATGGTGACATAGTGCTCGAGCTGACAATCAGACCAATTGATTTTACCATGGAATTCCAGGTGCTAGATGTGGTTTTCTCTTACAATTTGTTGTTGGGGCCCTGGATCCATGTCGCCAAAGTATTTCCCTCTATTTTACATCAGATGGTGAAATTTGAATGGGAAAGACAAGAAATAGTTGTGCACGACGAGGACAATCTGTATGCTCATGGTGATGCTATTGTACCATTCATTTAGGCGGATGATGACAAGGGGCCTTGGGTATATCATATTTATGACATGGTATTAGTGAAGTAAATTCCAAAAGGGGAGTGTGTTCTAATGCCGAAAGTAGCAGCTGCATCAGTCATGGTGGCTGTTGAAATGTTGAGAAATGGGTTTGTTCCAGGAAAGGGTTTGGGGGCGTCACTTCAAGGTATCATACAACCGGTGTCTCTCTCTAAAAACATGGATACCTTTGGTTTGGGGTTCGAGCCCACGATTGCAGACATAAAGAGAGCTAGAAAGGTGAAGCAGAAAGCATGGGTCCTTCCCAAGTCTGTGCTGCGCTTCTTCAGATCATTTGTTAGGTCTGGCACCAAGAAGTACCCGACAACAATAAGTCCCAGTCTTGTGGTTGATCCTGATAAGGAATTGCTTGAGAGGTTTGAAAGTTGTTTGAAGATGTAAATGTGGTAGAAGCAGTAGAAGGCACTAGCAAGGCAGATGTGCAATTTGTTGGGCACTGTGCAAAAATCAACAATTGGGAAGCTACTCCTCTCCCGACCAGGAAAGAGTTTTGGTAGTTTAGTTTGATTTTTCTTTCAATTTCCCTGGATTATTCCGGGGTTGTAATTTAGAGTCTATGTTCCATCCGTTTGGATGTATAAACCTTGTTATCTTTCAAGTTCAATGAAATGCAATTTCTCTTTTCATCAGTTTTAATTTTTCTTTACTTTTCTTTTCTTTCTTGTACAATTCTTTTTATACTGGCTTCAGTGACATGACATGCATAAGTAATCTTCAGCCCAGTCTTGAAAGCCAATCTAACTCTGAAATAATAATTCAAGAGATAGAATGTTAGGATGAATCAGAGTATGATGAGGAAGGGGCTTTTGAAGAAATTAGTAAAGAATTAAGCCACTTCGAGGAAAAACCCAAGAAAAACCTGAGCGATACAAAAGCTATCAATCTAGGGGACCCAAATAACATCAAAGAAACTAAAATAAGTGTCCATCTTGAGCCGCAGTTTAGGGAAGATATAATTGAAGCATTGTTTGAATACAAAGATATTTTTACATGGTCTTATGATGACATGTCAGATTTAAGCACTGACTATGTGGTTCACATATTACCCACTGACCCGGCATGCCCTCCCATCAAACAAAAGTTGAGGAAGTTTAAAACTGACATGAGCGTAAAGATCAAAGAGGAAGTCACGAAGAAGTTTTAGGAAAAGGTCATTCGAGTCACGCAGTATCTCACCTGGTTAGCCAATGTTGTACCTGTGCCAAAGAAAGATGGTAAAACTAGGGTGTGTGTTGAATATCGTGACCTCAACAAGGCGAGTCCAAAGGATAACTTCCCACTATCGAACATCCACATATTGATTGATAATTGTGCAAAAATAAGATTGGTTCTTTTGTGGATTGTTACGCGGGCTATCACCAGATCATGATGGATGAGGAGGATGCGGAGAAGATGACATTCATCATGGCGTGGGAAACATACTGCTACATGGTCAAACCCTTCGGTCTGAAGAATGCTAGGGCAACTTACTTGAGGGTAATGACAACCATATTCCATGACATGATATATAAGGAGATTCAAGTCTATATGGATGATGTAATTGTAAAATCCAAGAAGCAGTCTTACCATGTCAGAGACTTGAGAATGTTTTTCCAGTGGCTCCGCAGGTACAATCTCAAGCTCAATCTTGCGAAACGTGCATTCGGTGTGCCCTCGGGGAAGTTGCTAGGATTCATATTCAGTCATCGAGGCATCGAGTTGGATCCATCTAAGATTAAAGCCATAAAATAATTTCCGCCTTCGAGGAACAAAACTGAGGTGATGAGTCTATTGGGGAGATTGAATTATATCAGCAGATTTATTGCTCATCTCACGGCAACTTGTGAGCCTATATTTAAACTACTGCAAAAGGATGATGTGGTCAAGTGGACGGAGGAATGTCAGGAGGCTTTTGATTAGATAAAGGGGTACTTGTTGAACCCACTTGTATTGGTCCCACCGGAACTAGGGAGGCCTTTTATTCTGTATTTGACGGTCCTGGACAACTCATTCGGGTGTGTGTTAGTTCACCATGATATCACTGGTAGGAAAGAGCAGGCCATATACTACCTTAGCAAGAAGTTCACAGCTTACGAGGTTAAGTATACTCATCTTGAGAGGACATGTTGCACCCTAACTTAGGAAGCACAGAAGTTGAAACATTACCTGTTATCTTATACTGCTTACCTCATCTCTCGCTTGGATCCGTTGAAGTACATCTTTCAAAAGCCTATGCCCAACGAGAGGCTTGCAAAGTGGAAGATCCTACTCACAAAGTTTGACATCGTCTATGTGACTCGAACTGCAATGAAGGCACAGGCCTTGGCTGACCATTTGGCCGAGAACCCGGTGGATGAAGAATATGAACCCCTAAAGACATACTTCCCAAATGAAGAGATGATGCATATCGATAAAGTGGAACAGGTCGAGAAGCCAGGATGGAAACTATTCTTCGATGGGGCCACCAACATGATAGGCGTTGGGATATGAGCAGTACTTATTTCTAAAACAGGGCACCATTACCCTAGTATAGATCAGTTTCGTTTCTATTGCAATAACAATATGGCAAAATATAAGGCAGGCATTTTGGGTTTGAGGTTAGCTCCAGACATGGGTTTCAAGGAAGTCTTGGTCTTGGAGGACTCATACCTTCTGGTACACCATATCAAAGGGAATGGGAAATACGAGATTTGAAGCTCATACCATAATGGAAATGTCTGCATGATATTTGTCAATGATTTCAATTGGTAGAGTTCAGGCATATTTCGGGAATCCACAATGAGGTTGCTGATGCTTTGGTTACCTTGGCATCGATGCTGTATCATCCATATAAGGCTTATGTTGACCCCCTGCATATCCAAGTCCATTATCAACATGCTTACTATAATGTGGTGGAAGAGGATCTTGATGGTGAACCCTGGTTTCACGATATGAAAGAATATATCAGGATGCGGGTGTATCCAATACAAGCCACAAGTGATCAAAAGAGAACGATTCATCGCTTATCGAGCAGATTTTTCTTCATTGGAGGGATATTATACAAAAGAACGCCAGAGCTTGGATTGTTGAGATGCATAGATACTAGACATGCCACGACTATCATGACTGAGGTACATTCCAGAGTTTGTGGATCGCATATGAGTGGATATGTTTTGGAAAAGAAGATTCTCTGAGTAGGTTATTATTGGCTCACCATGGAGCAAGATTGTATCGGTTTCATGCGCAAATGTCATTAATGTCAAGTTTACGGAGATTTCATTCACTCCTGTCCATCTGAATTACATACAATGTCCGCACCATGGCCCTTCTTGTCTTGGGGCAGGGATGTCATTGGGCCCATCGAGCCAGCAACATCCAATGGGCACAGGGTCATCCTGGTGGCTATTGATTATTTCACCAAGTGGTTTGAAGCTAAAACTTTAAAGTCTGTGACCAAGAAAGCCACAGTTGATTTTGTGCCATTCAAATATCATTTGCTGGTTCGGGATTCCGAAGGTAATCATCACTGATAATGGTGAAAATCTCAATAGTCATTTGATGAAAGAGGTATATCAGCAATTTAAAATTACACTCCGCATTTCCACTCCATACCGCCCTAAGGCGAATGGGGCAGTTGAGGCAGCCAACAAGAACATAAAGAGGATGCTTCAGAAAATGGTAGAGGGTTCCAGGCAATGGCATGAGAAACTGCCCTTCGCATTGTTGGGTTATCGCACTACTATTCGTACTTAAGTAGGAGCAACTCCGTATTTGTTGGTGCATAGCACAAAAGTAGTGATATTGGCAGAGATTGAAATCCCATCCCTTCGGATTATCGCTGAGGCCGAAATTGATGACGACGGCTGGGTCAAAGCCTGCCTAGAGCAATTGAATTTGATTGATGAGAAAAGATTAGTAGAAGTGTGCCATTGCTAGTTGTATCAACAGAGAATGGTCAGAGCATATAACAAGAAGGTACGCCCAAGGATCTGATCATTCTCTGTTGATACAACTAGTATTGAAACGTATCCTCCTTCATTAGGCGGAGGC
This sequence comes from Nicotiana benthamiana, assembly GCA_034376525.1. Classification (NCBI taxonomy): domain Eukaryota; kingdom Viridiplantae; phylum Streptophyta; class Magnoliopsida; order Solanales; family Solanaceae; genus Nicotiana; species Nicotiana benthamiana. The sequence continues at coordinate 172,106,398 of CM067339.1, forward strand.
AAAGGGCAAATTCACCTCAAATTGGCAAGGGCCTTTCATCATGTAGAGAGTGTTGTCCAATGGGGCTTTGTATTTAACAAACATTTAAGGCAAGTGTGTAGAAATGGCCATCAATTCCGATGCGGTTAAGAGATACTATGTATGATTTTCTTTGGTTAAATTGTATTTGTTTGTGATTGGCATTTTTTGGAGATTGGAATGACGAAGGCATTTTGTTTTGCTATCTAAACACTTTATCCTTTGTTACCCCTTTTGAGCTTTATTCATTTTCTTTCATACCCCTCTTTTGGAATTAATAGCAAAATCAGAAGTGCAAGCGTGAGAGATGAGTAAAGGGAAGAGAAAAGGAAATAATGAGAAGAAAAGAAGAAGGTAAAAAGAAAAAAGAAAAGAAAAGAGAGTAAAAAAGAAAGAAAAGAAAAGAAGAAAAAATAACAAAACAGCAAAACAACAAAAAGAAAAGGAGGAAAGAAAAGAAAAGAAGAAAAGAAAAAGAAGAAGAGAAAGAAATATCACAACAACAAAGCAATTTCTAACATGAACTACGTTGAACCTGATTACTTTTAAGGATACGTAGGCAGCCTCACGGTTCGGTCTCACCGAAACAAAATCCAAAATTCCCCAAGCAAGAAACTGGGCCAGAAGCTGTGGTTATGGTCAGAATTCTGATTCTGGAAGTTGTAAGTTTGAACCCATGTGAATTATTTTTAGACTTTGATACCCTTTCTTTCTAACCCTGTCAAAAAGCCCATGTTACAATCCAAAGAAAGACCTTCTGATTAGTTTTCAAGAGATACCAAGTCGAGCAAGTAGATGTGATTCATTCTAGGGGCAACACTCCGGCCCAAGCAGAAAAAATAAAGAAAGTGAGAGAGTCTTATCGGTGAAAACCCTCATAGGCACTGTAAGGAGATGGGAGCTGAGAGAAAATCGAAATGAGAGAGTCTTACTGGTGAAAACGTTCACAAGCATCGTAAGGCGATGAGAGTTGAGAGAAAATCAAAATGAGAGAGCCTTGGTGAAAACCCTCAGGGGCACCTTAAGGCGAGAGTAAGTTGAGAGGTGAACAAATGAAAGAGGCCTGTTGGTGAAAACTTGGTCAGAACACTGCAGGATAAGCAAGGACAATGTTTGGTTGAATAAATTGGGTTACAAAAATCTGGGGCAACAAAGCATGGCGATGGAAAGCCGATTGGTTGGACAGACTGGGCCGACTAAGCCGAAGTGCATGTCATGATCTTTTCTTTCTCCCTTTTAGCAATCATCCAATTTTTTGATTCTTCTTATCCTAAAACAACTCATAGTCATTGCATTTCATTTTCTTTTGGGTTTCCATTACTCTAAGATGTTTTCAAGAGTAAATAATAAAGAATTTCAAAGCTTACTACCAGCTTCCAAATTGCAAAGCATAGTGTGGCCAGAACATACTAAAGGCAGCTTGAGGTAAAGAGGGATATAAAGAATCACCAAAAGTTTCATCATGGGAATGATTCGGTAATTTAAAGAGAGATGCAAAGATTCTGATAGAAGGGTCAGGAATGTAATACAACGGCTTGGGTACAAAACACTCGGTTCATCTAGGGCTATAGTGTTCGAAGGTCAGCCAGAAAAAGCGATTCATAGTCAGTTTGGGAAAGGTGCCCACAACAAAGCGTGACAGCTGGGAGGCCATTTCCAGCAAGAATACCGCAAGCTAACCACCACATTTTATACTGACAAGGTTTTTCTTTGATTGAAACAAGGGCAGAAAATTCCGAATGTTCTAAAGAAATCCTCCGTAGGGGAAATGCAAGCACCAAGCAGGTATGACTGTAAATTTCAAGACCCTCTTGAAAAATGGGACCTAGTTAAAGTTCAAAATAATCAGGAATATCAAAAAGGGCATAAGTTGACTTAAGGGCTTGCATGTTTGAAATAGAATTCAGCTAGGAGTTGTCAGGACCCTCCTGAAAAATGGGACCTAGTTAAAATTCAAAATAATTGTAAATTGCAAAAGAGCATAAGTCGGTCTCAAAGTTCATATGTTTCAAGATAAGATTGAGTCAAGATTTTTTAGGACCCTCCTGAATAATGGAACTTAGCTTTAAGATCTCCATTAGATAATAATATTTAGCGTAAGTTCTGCTGTAGGGTAGTATAGTTCAGCCGTAAAGAATTGTCACTCTTAGGATGAAATTTGACTTTGGATTGTTAGGACCCTCCTGGATAATGGGATGTAGCTTTAATTGGCGATCCCCAGCAGATATAACTAAGAATTAAAATTGGCATTTAGTTAAGAGTTGTTAGGATCTTACTGAATAATGGGACTTAGCTTTAAGATTTCCATTAGAAAACAAGATTTAGCGTAAGTTCTATCATAGGGAAGTATGATAAGACTTGATCTTGATTTTTCAGGACCCTCCTGGATAATGGGACATATTTTTAAGGTCGAGTTAGCTAACAAGATGTAGTGAAGGTTGAACCTTCGGAAGATAAACCTTAGTGTTAAAATTGTCGTTAGTTAAGAGTTGTCAGGACCCTCCTGGTAATGGGACGTAATATTAATATTTTCTTAGACAACAAGACATAGCATAAGTAATACCTTTAGAAGATATAGCTTAGTTTTAAAATTGCCGCCAGGACCCTACTGGATAATGGGGTATAGCTTTAATACTTTCCTAGATAACAAGATATGGTGGAAGTAAAACCTCCAGAAGATATAATTTAGGTTAAAACTATTTTTTTAACTAAAAGTCGTCAGGACCCTCAATGGGATCTAGCTTTAAAATTCTCAAAATATTTGGTAACATGATTCAGTTTAACACTCACATATGTACCCAACTACCAAACTGGAGCAGAAAATTTTCTTTGTTTTTTCTATTTTTGTTGAAATCGGGTACCCACCTGGAGAACAAAGGAATACAATTCAAGTTTTGGTAATCAGGTGCCCACCTCGAGAATAAGGGAATATGGTTCAAGTTTCAGCGATCAGGTGCCCACATAGAGAACTAGGGAATGTAGTTCAAGTTTTGGTAATCAGGAGCCCACCTAGAGAACAAGGGAATACGGTTCAAGTTTCAGCAATCAGGAGCCCACTTGGAGAACAAGGGAATACGATTCAAGTTTTGGTAATCAGGCGCCCACCTGAAGAACAAGGGAATATAATTCGAGTTTTGGCAGTCATGCACGCACCTAGAGAACAAGGGAATACAATTCAAGTCTGGCAATCAAGATCTCACCTGGAGAATAACGGGATACCGTTCAAGTTTCGGTAATCAGGAGCCCACCTAGAGAACAAGGGTATATAATTCAAAGTAATAGCATTCAGGAGCCCACCTGGAGAACAAGGGAATACAATTCCAGTTTTGGTAATTAGGCGCCCACCCGGAGAACAAGGGAACATAATTCGAGTTTTGGCAGTCAGGCACCCACTTGGAGAACAAGGGAATACAATTCAAGTTTGGAAATCAGGAGCCCACCTGGAGAACAAGGGGATGCAATTCAAGTTTTTGGCAGTCAGGAGCCCACCTCGGGAACAAGGGAATACAATTCAAGTGTCGGTAATCAGGCGTCCACCTAGAGAACAAGGGGACACAATTCAAATTTCGGTAATCAGGAGCCCACCAGGAGAACGAGGGAGTACAATTCGAATTTAAGTAATTAGGAGCCTATCTAGAAAACAAGGGAATACAATTCAAGTTTTGGTAATCAAGAGCCCACCTGTAAAAACAAGGGAATATAATTTGAGTTCTAGCAGTAAGGCACCCACTTGGAGAACAAGGGAATACAATTCAAGTCTGGCAATCAAGAGCTCACCTGGAGAACAAGGGGATATATTTCACGTTTCGTTAATCAGGAGCCCACCTGGAGAACAAGGAAATATAATTCAAAGTTTCAGCACTCGGGAGCCCACTTGGAGAACAAGGGAATACAATTCAAGTTCTGGTAATCAGGCGCCCACCTGAAGAATAAGGGGACACAATTCAAGTTATTGCAGTCAGGCACCCACTTGGAGAACAAGGGAATAAAATTGAAGTCTAGAAATCGGGAGCCCACCTGGAGAACAAGGGGATACAGTTTAAGTTTCAGTAATGAGGATCCCACCTAGACAACAAGTGAGTATAATTCAATTTTTCAGCAGTCAGTAGCCCACTTGGAGAACAAGGGAATACAATTCAAGTGCCGGCAATCAGGCGCCCACCTGGAGAACAAGAGAATACATTTCATGTTTTTGGCAATTAGGCGCCCACATGGAGAACAAGGGGATACAGTTCAAGTTTTTGGTAGTCAGGAGGCCATCTGGAGAACAGGAGAATACAGTTCAAGTGTCGGTAATCAGGCGTCCACCTGGAGAAGAAGGGGACACAATTCAAATTTCGGTAATCAAGAGCCCACCTGGAGAATAATGGAGTACAATTGAAATTTCAGTAATCAGGAGCCCACCTTGAAAACAAGGGAATACAATTCAAGTTTCGATAATCAGGAGCTCACCTTGAGAACAAGGGAATATAGTTCAAGTTTCAGAAATCAAGAGCCCACCTGGAGAATAAGGGAATATAATTCAAGTGTCGGTAATCAAGCGCCCGCCTAGAGAACAAGGGAATACAATTCAAATTTTGGTATCTGGAGCCCACCTGGAGAACAAGGGAATATAATTCAAGTTTTTAGTAATCGGGAGCCCACCTGGAGAACAAGGGAATACAGTTCAAGTTTCAGCAATGAGGAGCCCACCTGGAGAATAATGGGATATAATTCAAGTGTCGGTAATCTGGCGCCCGCCTAGAGAACAAGGGAGTACAATTCAAATTCTGGTAATCAGGAGCCCACTTAGAGAATGAGGGAGTACAATTCAAATTTCAGTAATTAGGAGCCCACCTTGAAATTAAGGGAATACCATTCAAGTTTCGATAATCAGGAGCCCGCCTAGAGAACAAGAGATACAGTTCAAGTTTTAGGAGTTAGGAGCCCACCTAGAGAACAAGGGAAGACAGTTTAAGTTTTGGTAATCAGGAGACCATCTGGAGAACAAGGGATACAATTCAAGTTTCGGTAATCAGGAGCTCACCTGGAGAACAAGGGAATACAATTCAAAGTTTCGGCAATCAGGAGCCCACTTGGTGAACAGGGGAACACAATTCGAGTTCAGCAATCAGGCATCCACCTGGAGAAATGGAAACATATCAGATTACAATTCAAGTTGGCAAAAAGGAATTTCACAGGAAGAATACAAGTCAGCAGGCAACAAGGATCAATATCAAGTTTTAAGACATAGATAGGTTCTTTTGTAATCCGCAGATCGTAATTTAGTCTAGCTTCTTTTTATTTTGACATGGTGTAATAAGGGGATCCAGTAAGTAGTAGCAGCAGCAACATCAGCAGTGAAATCATAGCTTCATGGTAGTCCCAACTACCAAACATTCCTAAACTACACTAACCTGATTCCTTGTTAGTCAAGGATATGTAGTCAACCTCTGAAGCAGGGTGCAGTCAAAATTTTTAAAAATGCTTCCCAAAGAGTATTCAAACGGGCAAAAATCGCTCGTATCCGCTCACTTATCTTTGCACGAAAACTCTTTGTATCTCTAAGCAAAGAGGGGCAGCTGTGAGCACATGATTTTTGCCCTATATGAATCACTCTCATAAATTCAAAACAAAATAATTTTTTTTATTATTTGCAATTTTTTTAATTTTTGTTGCATTTTCTCGTAATTGTTTGCATTCATTTGTGTATGTTTATTTTATTTTAATTAATGAAAAATATAAAAAATGTGTTGCATGAGCATTTAGGAGTTAGTTGTGCATTTTAAGAATTAATTAATATTTGTAAAGTAAAAATAAAAAATGACTCACTTTGCATTTTTTTTAACTTTTTAATTTTGAATTTTGTAGCTTCTTTTTATTTGGGAATTAATTAGTTATTGTAAATACTTTGATGAGTAATTACCTTAATTAATCTAATTTAAAAGTTAATTTAGGATTTAATAAATTAAATAAAAAAGAAAAGAAAAAGAAGAAAAGAATAAAATTTTTATTTAAAGGGATGAAAACCAGGTTCGGGCCAACTAGCCCAAAACAATCCGTCCAAACCCGCCCTTAAACCTAACCAAGACCCCATTCTAACCGGGTCCAGCCCCAGCCATACAAAAGGACCCTGTTTTATGATCAATCAATCTGAGCCGTCGAGGTTAAATGAGCCTACGACTCAAAAGTGAGGACTCTTAAATATATTAATGTCCTAACGCCCTACCATCCCCCCCCCTAGACCCCCCTCCTCGTCTCCAAACCCTCTCCTGTAACGCCACCATCCGTCTCGCCGGAAATCGCCCCACAACGGAGGCACGTCTCTGATGGCTCTCAAATTTACACCATAGCCTCTCCTCTGCCTCATTATCTCGAATCCACAATTAGTTTCCCTCAAAACGTACCGAGACTCCTCAAATATTGATCTGAAACTATGAAACCTAGCACCTCCACAGTTTTTCTGGTGGCGGCGTTACCACCAAATCTCCTCAAAATCACACCTATAACTATTTTGTTGCCCTTATCACAAATCCACACTCTATTTCTCTCAAACACCCCTGAAACCGTTCGAATTTTAAATCTAGGGTTCTAGAAGTTCTAGTCCAACATTGATGCATGAGGGTCTCTTTCAAGTTTTGGTTCGTTTCCTCCATCAATAACGCTATTTAATTGTTCTTGCTAAGAACAAATGAATGTCGTTATTGGGGACGAAGTCAATGGTTGAAATGCATGTTTGTATTCTAGGTGTTAATTTCTAAGGTTAATAAACCTGATTGTCTCATTTAAGTTATTTTAAGTTTATATTTATTTAAATCATCACTTAGTTTAATCGCAATGAATTTCGTAATGGAGTCTCTATTTAAGTGTTGGTATAAATGACCTTGAGAATGTTTGAGTGTTTAATTCATGTTCGGCGTGTGAATTAATTATTCTGTTTAAATAAATTCATTTTTTAGTGTTAGTATTTCATTCTTTGATCAGATAGCTTATTCAGTGTAGTTGCATTAATTGGACTTCATGAAAAGTTGGCTCAAATTGCTTCTTGCTATCATTTTAATCTAGAAAATTGGGTTTGATTGTTTATGTGCTCGAGGGGTATACTTTTAGGTCCAAGTCTTGTGTTGGTTGCCTATGGGCCAACCCAAGGTCAATTTGACCCATAGCCACTCAATATAATGTAAAATGCAGAGGTTTAAAAGGGTAGTCTAGGTAATGTAGTAGGGAATATTGTGGTAACAAACTAAGAAGCTTCTAGTAGGGGTTGGTATTAAAATTTCAGACTGTAACAAGTCATAAAATGAAGGATTAAATATGCAAAATAGGAAATTAAGAAGGGACTAATAGATAAAAATCAAATTTTTGTAGTTACCCTAATAGTTTGCCTATAAAGGCATTGAAACCTTAAGCTAAAATTATATTTTTAGAGCTAAAAAAATACGGAAAAGGAGCAGCGGCTGGATTTTGAAAGCTAAAACACTGTTACATTAAGCCTTAATAATTTTTTGGTTATATCAGCTACTAAAAATCATAGTGCTTGATTAAAGAGAATTGAGATGGTTTGATATTAGCTTGTGAAAATTTTTGGAGTCAAGTTATGTTGAATTGTTACTGTTACATTAGATTTGGAGTTGATTTAGTGGTTTCAATTATCAAATCTGGACTGAATTGTTGTTGTTGTTAACCCTGCTGTTAACATTGTTGATCTCCCTTGTTACTTGTTCCCTCCATATCAGGTACACGTCTCTGAAGTTCATACAATGTGATCTTCCAGTTTTGATTCGAGAAATGAAAATGAAATGCTTGGATGTTTAAGTGACGGACCATTTGTTCATAATCAGTTTTAAAGGTGATGCGTATTTACCAAAGGTTTTGGGCATGTTCTGTCTGAGTAATAATTGTGTTCATGTTCTACTTTCCTAATTTACTTTATTTTATTTTAGTCGAGTTGTTCTTTTTATTTCTATAAGGTCTGGATCTGGATTTGGTGTGATGAATGATTCAAGGTCTTCAGATTGTTAAACATGTACTAATTAAGAATTTCTTAGATTGTTGTAGCACATATTTGGATTTGGCATGCTGAATGGGTATGTATTTTTTAGTTTTGTTTTGAATATTGTCATAAGTGGAACCAGAAGTGTACGTACCACCAATTCATAAATTAAAATAAAATCGAGCCATGTGTGTTGTTCATATTTGTTTCCGTCTGCAATTGGTATGAATTTTGCACCAAGCTCGCTTGTTAAAAGGTTGATTTACTATTGTTGTGTATGCTACTGTTTAGAGAAGATGACAATATTTAAATTGTCCATTGCTATGAGAAGGATTTCTCGGCATGAACATTTGTGGTAATGTTTGGAAGTAAAATCAAACGGGTTTTATGTAAAAACTGGGATCTCATTATTTTGCAATGCATATTAGAAATTTGTGCACATATCTTGAGTTCAGATTCACGTGGGCTTTGCTCTAAAGATGGATGATCAATTCAATATTTATGTTGTATTGTCCAAGGGATTCGATCGCTGAGTCTCAGCATTGTTTCAGCAGGCTGGTTTCGAACCAGTTTTTTATGGACCAATCTGTTTTCGCGATCAGCTTTAATTTGGGTTTCTAAATTTAAGAAATTACAACTTTAGTAGCCTTTTATCCAAGTTATTATTTTTTTTAGTATTGAGGTGAGCCATAGTAGAAAAATAATAATAGTTATGGCCCTCCAAGTTTGAATTTGAATAACCTTTTAAAAATAGGATTGAGGGGTTCCAGGCCAAATAAAATCTCAATGTGGCTCGCTTTTAATTAGTTTCAACTCAACCTTAGAATTCGAGGCGTGCCATTTAGCAAAATTCCATGGTTCTCGCAAAAATAAAAACGCGTAATTTCTTTAGACGCGTTAATTAAATAATTACCTTCCTAAATTCGGGTGTGCATTTATGTGACCCAAATCCATATCTCGACATTAGTTAAAATGTTTCGAAGACCGTGGGTGCATATATGTGACGTGCTCCAAGACGTGTTTTAATAGCGTTACAATTCCTAAAATGAATAAAAGCGGCTGAAGTTAAAAAATTATATATAGGTTTAAAATGTACTAAAATCAAATAATTAGGCCAATAATAACAGTTGAGCCACCGTGCTAGAACTAAGGAACTCGGGAAGGCCTAACACCTTCTCCCGGGTTAACAAAATTTCTTACCCGGATTTCTGTACTCGCGGACTGTAATACAGAGTCATTCTTTTCCTCGATTCGGGATTCAAATCGGTGACTTGGGACGCCATAAATCATCCCAATTGGCGATTCTGAATTTTTAAATAAATAAATCCCGTTTCGATTGTAGTTGTAACTATGAAAATTATAGTTGCAACTATGGTCTTATCAATGGACTTCCTTTTGCAAAGAAAGGCTATAATATTAACTATAGTTCTCTAGTTGCAACTATGGTGACTTTCTTCATGATTCCCAATCACTATCATCGCAACTATGGTGCTTAAGTCCATTTTCTTCTTCATTCCTAGTTGACTAATCAATTCCCACTTTTTTGTTTCTTTTCTTTTTCATATGCTCATTCTCCTGCGAAGTACGTTAGAAAATATGGGAGAATCTGATATATTTATTCATGTTTTATTTAAAATATTTAATATTTATATATAAAAATATATGAATAGATTATATTCATCAGTCGGGATCCCTGATGATATTTGTTGGTATGTCGAGTCTGGTCCCCGACTTTGTTAATTGCTACGCTTCCGCATTTGCTCCCTTTAATGGTTGGGTGTACGTGCAATCCTGAGCGATACGATAGAACTCTTGAGCACTACATTTAGATGCTGAATATTTCCCATGGAGTATGGAACTTGATTACTTGATATAGGCTTGACAGGATGGCCCTCATGGCATGTATCCATGGCCGCCTTATGATGGTGTTGTAAGTTATATCTTGGTCCATGATATGGAACTTTATTACTAGGGTGACGCCCCTAGCCGGAACGGGTAGTGTCATCTTTCCAGAGGTTTGCTCAACTGCATTATTAAAACCCGTTATTGTTATGCACCGTGGTACTATCTTGTCTTCGAGCCTTATCTGTACGAGGACTCGATGGTGGATAATACACATGCCACTTCCGTCTTCGACCATTATTATTTTCACATCAGTATTTGAAATACATAAAGTAATAATGAAAGTATCAAAATGAGGGAAAGTCAAATTGTCGGTATCTGATTTATTGAAGATGATACTGTCTTCGAGGTCATCGTACCGTTCATGAGTGATCAACCTCTTAAGTTTGTGTGTACTGGTGAACTTCATGTGTTTGATCGCCGCCCTGTTACCTCCATTGATGATCATTTGGATTGTACAAGCAGGGGATGGTGGCTTCTGAGGTCCCTGGTGTTGTTCACGTCCGCGACCGAAGTTGGCTCGTCCTCGGTCGCTCATCAGCTCTCTCAGGTGCCCTTGATTCTACATTTTTACTACCTCTTGCCGCAAAGTTATGCAGTCCTCAGTTTTGTGACACCGCTCCTGGTGAAATTCATAGAGGCCGTTTGAATTTTTCGTGCTTAGGTCGGACTTTATCTTTTGTTGCCACTTGACTTTTGTGCCGAGCTTCTCTAGTGCGTACACTTTTTCTGAAGGGGAGACATAAAAATTGTGAGCGGATAAGTGTGTAGGCATACCTCTTTTGTTCTGTTGAGTCCCCGTATGTGACCTAGGCGACCCTTCTGCATGTCAGGGAGACGGTGGAATGTCTATTTTGATGTAGGGCTGGTGTCTTGCTCGATTGAGACGAGGGGCTGATAATCTCTTTGGCCGTTGTTGTGAGGTTCTTTCCTCGACTCTATTTGAACTGATGTCAGTCATTGGGTTGGACCGTTAAGGTCATCCTCATCGTCTCTTACCTCCGCGCAATAGGCATTGTGAATTTCTTCCCAAGTGGTGGAAGGGTATTTCACGAGCTTGCTTAAAAGTTTTCTGGTTTCCCTCGACCCGTTTCTGCTCAATCAGTTCTAAAAATCTGCTACAGCCGTACCTTACGATATATTTGGTAGGTTCATTCTCACCCTGTTCAACCGGGCGAGTAAGTTCCTGAGTCCCTCGCCAGGTGATTGCCTAGCGGCAAATATGTCATTCACCCTGGATTTCGCCTTTTTAGCCCCTGCATGGGAGGTGACAAACTTGTCGTCCATTTCCTTAAGTGTTGCTATCGACCGCGCGGACAATTGTGAATACCAGATCCCCCGTTACGGTTTCACCAAAAAATTTTAATAACGCTGATAGTACTTGCTCCTTCGAAAGGTCGTTGCCTTTCACTGCCGTAACTGCAATAGACAATCTGATCTTCAGATCTGTGGTGTCATCGTATATCTTCAGGTAAGGTGGCATTTTGAAGGTTTTGGGAATGGCATGTGGAGCCGCTTCCTTTCTATATGGTTGTTCAATGAACCGACCAATATCTCGCTTTGGCAACAACTTTGGGGCACCTGGTACCTTATCGACCCTTTCTTGATGTTCCCTCATCTGGTCGCGGAGCGCCTTGTTTTCATTTTCTAATTCTTCCATTTTCCTTAGGACGAATGCAAGTGCATCGTTACCTGCATTAGTAGTGCTATAAGAATTACCTGTTTGAGGGGCGGGTGGCTCGCTGGTGGTTGTTTTGGTATTTGCTTGCGGAGTTTTTGTTCTCCCTTTGAAAGGTCTATCAAGTATATTATTTAAAGTGCTTATCAGCCTCTCTTCCAGTAATTTTATCACCGCTGGTGGTGCTTCCTCAGCTACGGACGTAGAGGCTCCCCTTTCGCGTGAAGCTGTTACGCTTTCGTGAGGGGGAGGTGAAGCACTTCGCCTGGGTGTGGCGTTTGGTGTCACGTTCTCATTGCCTCCTCTACCATCTTCGTTGATGGTATTCAGAATGTTGGTAGTGACGCCTACTATTGCTTTCAGTCTTGCATCTCTCTTTTCTGCCATCGTTAGTTTGTGCAAACGAAGAAAAGATGGTTGTCTTTCTCTTTTTTCTTTCTTTTGATCTAGAAAGAACTATAGTTTCAACTAAAACCTCCCTACAGACAGCGCCAAATTGTTTGAGCAAATAAATGTTAAACCAATTAATGATAAGTTTGAAGGGGTGAATCTTAGTTGAACTTAATAAATTCTAGACCAGGTAGAACAAAACTCTTCTATAACCAGAGTTCAAGAACACTAAACAGTGGAGTTAATTTGCTATGATTGACAATATATGTGATAACATAAATGTATAACAAATGTAAGTAATGACAAGGATGATAATGGGAAAGGAATTATCACCCAATGATTATATAAGTGGGAAGTTCCTTTCCTCTGAAGGCGACGTGGAAAGGTGAGCAGTTAGAATATATATGAGATCTTGAGATTTGTCGCCAAAGATTGAACAATATATGCTTGAATAAATGAATAAGACAACTATTTCGTATATTTTTCTTTTAACTTTTACAATATGTTCTAGTTCCAAAAAGGCAGATACTCTTTTGTTCACTATCTCTTCCTATTTATAAGAAACACTCCCCCAAAACCCTAAAAAGTACAACATAAAGAATATTCAAGGGAATATTCTTTATGCCCACTTCTAAACTTAAGCTACCATTACGATCCTATCTCAGTTGTCCGCTTCTGGCGTTAGTCTTTATGAAGACGACCTTCAGTTGTTGTGTAGCGGTCAACCCCCTCCTTTATCTTGCTTAAATGTTACTATGGTTATCAAATTTGGACCTATACACAGATTATCACAGTTCAACTGGTTTGTGTTCGATCAATGCTATATAGCTTTTTACTTCTTGTTCTAAATTGTTGTTTATTTTGTATTATTTTAAAAAGGCTTCCGCATATATATATATATATATATATATATATATATATATATATATATATATATATATATATATATATATATATATATATATATATATATATATATATATTAGAGTATCTCTGCAACTGTCTTTTCTATTGCCAAAATAACGACTTCTATTAGAATGAGACAATTAGTTGGTTAATCACCAAGACGTGTGCATGCATTAGTTATTAATTAATTACACAATATAAGTCTCGAAGTAGGAGTTAAGTAACTAAAGATGTCAATTTCAACACGAGGGACCTTTGTCTTAGCCCTCTTTAAGCTTTATTATATCACTTTAAGGGTTTCAATGGACCATAATAATTAATAAATCTATCACTAGTTTTGAAGCTTTTTTCTTTATCTTGGACCATTGGATAGGAGAAAGTGGCATTTATACAACACTTAGAAAAAAATTTCCAAACTTGTCTCCATCACTTCATTATAATTTGTTTGAACACAAATAAAGAGTCAAATTATATCTTGAGGACCCTTTGTTGAAACCCCATCTTAGATCTCTACCAATTCTCATCTATATTTGATGGCAACGTTATGATTACCAAGTGTGCATAAAACCAATAATAATTTGTACTACTATTTGAAGAAGAAAGAAATGAAAACGGACATGTAGAGAGAGGAAATAGGCTTAGCCATTTGAGACACTTTATTTACATCTCTATATTCACTTGATGATACTGGTATCGTTATCGAGTGTTCCACAACAATGACATGCACTAGAATTTTGAATATTTTTTTGAATAGTTTATAATTTGCTTAAACTTATCAAAGGAATGCTAAATTTTCAACCATATTTTATCTTAGTATGGTTGTACTAGTATTAACACTTCTGTCGCACGAACTAATTTTACTTTCCCACCTTCGTTTATACATGATATTTATATAAATGACCCAAATATAATGACCCTTCAAATCAGGTATCAAGGAGAAATATGACTTTTCGTAAAGGTTAGTTTATATTATATACACACACACACACACACACACACACACATATATATATATATATATATATATATATATATATATATATATATATATATATATATATATATATATATATATATATATATATATCTTCTTCAGCCAAAAAAAAAAAGAAATCTTATTCCCCCTTTCAGTATGGGCCACGAAGAATAGATAAGTAGGCACAATTTTTTTTATCTTGTTCTTGTATCTCATAATTTCTCTATATTAACGTATAACGTATCTTTTATATGAAGACTAGCTAAGACGATCGTATTATCTTGAATTTGTTCTCAACAAAAAAAAGGCTAATTCAGACAATTTAATAAATAAAATAAAAATTAGAACAAGTAGTGTGCTTCCAAAATAAATATTTACATATAGTACAATACATACGTCAGAAATTATTATAGAACTCTACTTCAAGTGTTTTGCATATGTAGGAGCACAGGTGAGAGAAGACAACTGTTAAAGTTTATATATAATTATGATTTACACATATTTACAATTACAAGTTTTATTTCTTTAATTTATTGAACAATTACAATTATTAGCTAGGTGCCTTCACCAAAGATGAATATTACGCGGAAAAGCAATCAACGGTTACTACATAATTGCCTGATGCTTTATATACTTTTTATTATTATGTTAATAGATAAATTTAAAACAAATTGTAAACAATGTTCTAAGCGTTAGTGGGACAAGAGGGGTTGCTCTGATGGTAAGCAACCCCCATTTTCAACCGAGAGGTTGTGAGTTCGAGTCTCCCCAAGACCAAGGTGGGAAGTTCTTGGAGGGAAGGATGCCGGTAGTCTATTTGAAAACAACCTCTCTACCCCAGGGTAGGGGTAAGGTTTGCGTACACACTACCCTCCCCAGATCCCACTAAGTGGAATTACACTGAGTCGTTATTATTTGTTCTAAGCGTTAGTGGAACGTGTAATGTAATTTGTACAAACATGTAAAAAAAGGAAATAATTAGTGTGTTGGGTTTTGGGACTGAAAGTTTATTTTATGGGTGTAAAGTCGTCATTATTAAGAAGCATTTTACCATTATTAAATTTTACCAGCACAAATTTGTATTTAATTTGAGCCACAAAGCGGATACCGGAACGGATGGAAGAAAAAGATTTACTTTGTTGAACTTATTAGGCAGAGTATGAAAGAGTAGAGACAAGTGCATATGTAATCAAATAATGCTATTTTGAAGTGTAGCACAGCCACTCAAACCTTCACTTATTCTTTGTTTTACTACGGCAATGTATGAGAGCTTGGACTATTTTGTCTATAGATCAATGAAATCTCTGTATATATCTGTTATAGTCAACCAAGAAATTAACTTCCCTACTTTTGCCATGTTCTTCTCCATTCTCAAGTGTTCTGTGCAAGTTGGATTTTGTACACCAATTATGTGATCTTCCATTCACATGCATCAACCATCATGTTACACCAATGCATTTTACCTAAGTAGGGTTCGAGTACATTGCAACAACCACGCATTTAAGTGTGTTATTTCTCAGGTTTTACCGCTAGGTTTTTCGCGAGAAACTGTCACGATTCAAAATCCAATCGTAATGGCACCTAACCCAACTTGTTAGGTAAGTCAACTATACTATTCACTTCCCATAATATTTGATAAGGTAGTTTAAACAAGAGAATTATCTAAATTTTATACACTTTTTCAAGAACTGGTAATACAAATCATGATCTTCTAAGAATAGAAGTTACAAAACTGCTATGAAATAAATATATCTATTATTTGAAAAGTATATAAACAAAGTTTTATAAATCTACGGTTATCATGAACAAGAGGCAACTACAACCAAAATACAGGTACATCTTCAAATTTAGCAACCATCGAACACAACAACAACAACAGACAATATCTGCACGTAATATGCAGAAGTATAGTATCAGTACAACCGATCTCATGTACTGGTAAGTAATAAACCTAACCTTAGGTTGAAATAGTGACGAGCTGGAACATAGATCAAGTCCAACACCAATAACCAACAACAATTAATTCGTGAAAACATAGAGCGTATAAATGAGGAAGTAACTCAGAGATAAAATGCTCATCTTTTTCACTATTTTTCGAAAATAGTTATGCTTTTCAAGAATATCAGTGAAACTCAAATTCATTACCAAAATTGTCGTAAAATATGAGATAATTTGAAAGCTGTAATTTAAAAAAAATCCTTTTCACAATAAATAAGTTGTTTCATTTCTTTCCATATAACAAGTGTGAAATACCTCCATGCCACATATCAATGTGTAAAAATCATGAATGACGTGATACCGCACAGCACAAGGAAAAATGCATCTCTATGCATGTATGTCATGTGTGCATGCCTATGCCATGTATCTCATAAATGAATCATGTACTTACACTCTCAGAGTACTCAGTCTCACTATCTCATACTTTACACTTATTATGCTAAATCACTCGATACTATACATGGCCCATTTGGCCCAGGGAAGATCCACCTAGGAATATATACATTACTGACCATTAGTTACTCAGTACCGAGGAAGGCTAGACCGGCCCCATAGAGAAGATCCATCTCCAGGTATATAAATGCTTCGAACAATATCGATGTCCAGGGAAGATCAATTGCTCCATATAATCAATCGTGCTCACCGGGGGTGTATACAGACTCCGGAGAGGCTCCTTCAGCCTAGCGCTATCACAAGCTAGATCCAAACACAAATCAATATAGCATATTGCAGTGTGTAACCCGATCCCATAACTGCCACTTATAATCAGGCTCTGGGCCTCACTCAGTCATCAACTCTCCAGTCTAACCCACATGCTCACAATGTCATGAAAATATGATATGTCAATGAATAATAGATGAGACTGAGAAATGATATAAATGCATAAATATGACTACGTACGAAATATTAATGAAAACCAGTGGGATGACAGAAAGAAATGACCACTAAGGGTCCCAATAGTATCAGCATAAAGCCTAAACATGATATTTAGCATGATTAACAGCTTAATTACTTTATCACATGGTGAAATACAGATATCAACAAGATAGGGCCACTATACAGTTCCATGAAAAGCAACAGAGTCACAATTCACAAGGTGCATGCCCACACTCCCGTCACTTCGCATGTGTGTCACCTCAACACCAATCACATAACACGTAATTAGGGGTTTCATTCCCTCAACACTAAGTTTAGAAGAGTTACTTACCTCGAACTAGCCAATTCCAATATCGAGCAAGCTAAGCGATGATCCAAAAATTCCATTTCATGCGTTCTGACCTCCGAACGGCTAGAAACTAACCAAACATAACTCAAATATATCAAATAATGCTAAAGGAATCAATCCTAATTGAAAAAGGTCTTTAATTAAAATCCAAAATTGGCCAAAAAGCACAATCCAGACTCACACCTTGGAACCTGACAAAACTCATAAAATTCGATAACCCATTCAATTATGAGTTCATCCATATTAATTTCGCTCAAATCCGACTCCGAATCAATATTTCACTTTATGAAACTTTAAGCAAAAATCCCCAAATTTTACTTTGAAACCATCAATCAAATCCCAAAAGCGAAGATGGATTCATGGAATACTTACCCTGATCCATATGGTAAAAATCACCTTCAAATTGCCCAAATCCGAGCTCCCCAACTCAAAGTATGATCAAATGAGCAAACTCTTATTTTATATATTTTTTCTGCCAGTTATTTTGCCTCGTTTCTCATGCCAAATAATCTCGAAACTTGCTTTTTATACCTCCAATGGAATCCATACGAACTTTTAGTCAAGTTAGACTTTTGAATCACTCCATTTGACATTATAATGAAGGGTATATGTTGGTTTCAATATTTGCAACTACTGTAGATTTTTAAATACGAAGTCAGTGGTAATTTCGCAATTAATCTGAAAAATCTGACAACCCAATTCTTAGTAAAATGATCATAAATTCCTCATACGATGTTCAAATTCAACGATTGTTTTTGCTATGTATCCGTAATTACGATACGGGTCTGATACTTTCAGTAAATCAGAGACCATTTGCTTAATGTGATACTATTTATGCTTGAGGAAATGACGTCAAAACATAAGAAAAACGAGCGCAATGTAGCCTAAACCTATTCGAAACTCACCCAAGCCCCTCTGGACCCCGTACAAATATACCAACAAGTTCCATAACTTAACACGGACTAATCGAGGCCTCAAATCATGTATAGTAATATTGAAACGACGAAACACACCTCAAATCAAACATAATGAACTTTCGAACTTTAGACTTCCAAAAACTCACGCCGAAACATATCAAATCAACTCAAAATGAACTCAAATCTTACACACAAATCCTAATACATCATACGGAGCTACTCGTTGCTGCAAATTTCCGAGCGAAATGCAAATGCTCAAAACGGTCGATCGGGTCGTTAGGAACTATTAGCCCGTTTGGATTACAACAACAACAACAACAACTACCCAGTACATTCCCACCAGGTGGGGTCTGGGGAGGGTAATATGTAGACGAGCCTTACCCCTACCGGGAAGGGCAGGGAGGCTGTTTCCAATCGACCCTCGGCTCATATGGTTAGGTGAAAAACTGCAGTAAAACAAAACAGAGACAAAACAAATCAGAAACAGTATAGCATTAGTGCATTAGAAATTCCAGTACAAATAGCGTTAACTATTTGGATTAGTTAACTATAAATAGGTGATAAACTTGAGGTGTTCAAAAGTATTTTTAAGTACTGAAACTGATTTTCTAAATAAGCATTTACGTGTTTGGATAGACATTTTGAAACTGATAATAAGTAGTTGATATGTTTAGTAGAAAAGTGCTGATAAGTTGTTCTCTTATTAAATAAAATACCCTTATATGTTTTAAAAAAGATTATAAATCAAAAGGTATTTTTGTAGATAAAATGATAAACAATGAATATGGAATGAAGAGAAAATTAAAAAAATTTATTTTGGAAAAAATATTTTGTAAATTAAAAAAATATTATTAAGAATAAATTAGTAAAAGTCTTGGTCAAACTAAAAATATTTATAAGCTGAAAAGTCATAAATTGGACGTGACCAATTTATGACTGATAACTAATTTTAACTTATAAACACTTTAAATGTTTATCAAACACATAAAAAAACTAAAATATACTTTTAAGTTATAAGACAGTTTTATGAGCTTATATAAGCTTACTAATCACCTTCTATATGTTGTTGCTTTCTTAGTTCTTAATGAAGTAGCTAGTACTCTATCTCTATTTGTACTAAAAATTGCGAACAAGTTTGTCATCTCCAATTAAAATACATCTTATTACAAGAACATTATCACCTCTGCCACTTTATCCAATGGTATAGAGTATAAGAATTAACTGCTTGTTGCCACTGTTCCGGTCGAAAATGTCTTAAACTAGGTGCGAGGCAATCGATTGCAATCGTTGGGCGCCGCCAGGATCGGATCAAAATTTATGGATTTTAAATTATAAGATAGCGACATTAGGTATCAGTGATTGGGTTCTTAAAAATAAATAAATAAATAAATATATATATATACTTCTTCTTCATTATCAACATCATAGCTGCCACTCCCCCCACTAATTATATCTTTCATAATGTCAATATTGGTATGCGACGAGAGTATGTGTATATGATGTGTGTTCAAAGTGTAAATTATTATGTGTATACGTCCAAGTAGTAATGATTTTGAAATACAATTATCACTTGCAAGCATTTCATGCATAAATACGTGTACACCTACCGCACTTTGTATGTCAGGCAATTTTTCTGTTATTTCCATTTTTATTTGATTGTTTTTAGATGTAGGAGAGGAGTGAATGGTCATGCAATCATATGACACAGTTGGAAACGAATTTAAATAATTTCTGGTACGGGCTAAAAGTGAAAAAAACGTAAAATTGCATAGGGGGTCCTATTTGGTCGCCCCTATTCAACCTATACCCATTTTTTAAAAACTTTTAACTTGTACTCACTTTTTAGATAACTTCAGCCCCCTTTCTCCTCCTTCTCCTCCTTTATTTTCTTCTTCAAGTTACAAAACAAATTGGTATTTATCTCTAGAAGCAACGCAGTTTTAGTTATAAGGTCAATATTTTTTAATTAAACAGTTCGGCAGTTGTAATTCTACTCCAAATTTACAGCAAATTAATCTTAGGAAAAAGTTTAAGTTACCAGTAGGATGTGCTGTAAAATTTTGGAGTTTTTGTATGTTTATTCGTGTTTGAGCTGACAATATGTACACTATTTTTCTTTAAAAAATCACTGCTAATTGTGGTCCTGAAGTTCGCCAATTCTAAAAATAAAATTTTTATCTTAGAGCTGAAGTTCGCCAATTACAAAATAAAAATTTTAACTCTAGAGCTTAATTTTAGGCCCGTCTTCTAAAATGTTGAAATTGTGAGTGATTGCCTTTGCTACTTTAACTCCGTATGCTGAAGTTATGCGAAAAAACGGATACTCTTATAAATTTTTTTGCAAAGCAAACACAAATTAAAATATTACATAAAAAGCGAGTATAGATGCAAATGCCAAAAAAACCCAATTATCATGGGAGAGGTTGTGCAAATAATACTTTGGCCCAGATAGTTTAGGCTGGGCTAAACGAACTGAAAAGTCCAAGAAGCCCACTCCATAGTGATTTTTGTGAGTTGACACTCAATAGGCCCAATTACTTTAGTTTACTAATGAAGTGGTATTCTAGGCCCATAATCATTAAGCCATTGAGAACCTTTCACTTGGGAAGCAGTTTTGACTTAAGAGCATCTCAAACAGTAAGCTTCTAGTTGACATTCCTTTTATGAATATTAGAACCTAAATTTTGGAAAACTTTGGCATGTCTATGTTGACACTTTGGCGCTGTCTCATTTGGAACATGGAAATTAGAAAATACTGCATTTGTTCACTTTTTTTTTACTTGTTGTCCTATCGAGTATTTGTTACTATTTATCATTAATTTATGTGAACATGTTTAAATAGATATGGAGTTTAAGAAAAAATAAAGACTTTTAAAATTTATGGTCCTAAATAAGTCAAAAAGGGGGGCCAAAATATTTGCGTGATTACAAAAACTTCTCATTAAAGGTAGAATTATAAGTTTAAACTAATTTATTTTAGAAATTGGTCATTCTCTTTAGAACTAACCAAAAAGGAAACTGATTCATATAAACTGGAATAGATGGAGTATTAAGGACCCGTTTGATCATAGTTTTGCCCAAATAGCTTTGGATTTTATTTTTTGGCAAACACATGTCTGTTTATAAATTTTATCTATGTTTTGACAAATTCCCAAAACTCGAAATCCAAATCCTTGGCCCGAAATATCACTATTATATTTTTTAAAAATTGCCCCAAACTTTTGTATTTGATAAAAGAGCTCACTATTTATTATTTTACAAAAATACTGCTTCATCTTCTTGGTCATCTGATAGTGTATTATGTAATTCATTATAAAAAAATAATTTTATACCAAATTTATTTAGGTTCATGACTATTGTTTTGTGATAATATAATGAATGGTATTGATAAAGGTATTGTCGGGTATCTATGATAGTCTTTAGAACTTGTGGATGTAAGTCATATTTCATGTTTTTTTTAAAAACTAAAATATGTTTGAAAATTTATGTCCAAACACATTTTCATCTTCAAACCAAACTTCACCCAAATTAGAATGTTCAAAATAAATTGGAGAATTTATGGCGAAACTGTATGGGTCAAAACTGGTCTCGTCAATTGCATAACTAGTCGGTGCTGAAATATGATGGGTTAAAGCTCGACCATGGATTGTATCAAACCAAGTTATGAAGTCAGATCATTGAGCCCATGACTCCTGAATCGACCCAGACTCCGAACAAAATCAAAGAAACTTTATCAGGATAAATAACAGAAGGCCAAAACATTCGTAAGCAGTCGGTTATCACGGCAGAAATCTCGGCACGCATTAGGGAGAGACTGATTAATTAGCGAACTATGAGGTTCCCTACCTTATATAGAATTGTATCTAGAATAGGAAGCCCTACTAAAGAAGGGTTTGATAATTTGTGACACACAATGTAACACACAAAAAAAAGCAATATATTGATCATTTTTAGTTCTTATCATTTTGTTGTTCTGTTCTAACATTAGTTGAGGTATTTCTTGGTTCGAGAGTGGTCAAACTCCAAGGCTGAGGCTATCTAATTTGCGTGGTTTGTATTTATTTTCTTATCATTAAATTCATTATTAATATGTTCTCTTAATTTGTATCAAGTTACATCATGTATCCTTAAAATCGCGTATAAATTCAATTATTATCCAATTTTAAAAGTAAATAGTTTGGCGTCCACCATAGGACTAAGGATAATAGTAGTTACTTGGTATAAACTTTCATAACACACATTATTGTATACTTATTATTTGGAGTATCTTTAATTCGAGGACCAAAATGTTGAACTCTCGGTCAGCACCCCATGTTGACAATGATTTCGGCCACCACAGCTAAAATGATAACATAGCACCAAGGAACAACATACCCCATTGATCTCAAAAAAATCCCTGATGTAGACCAATCGATGTTAACTCACGTGTAGCTATCAACACAAGTTTAGCCGCTAATCCCGATGGCAGTGTCCAAAAGGATGTTCGATCAGCCGCTCAAAGCACACATGGAGGCGAAGATGGTAGAATCAACCTGTGAGTGATCTTCGAAATGTTGCACGTTCAACAAATGTCGATAGCCCAACTCCAGAACAAGAATCGCCTGCTGACCAATCCTGTAATTATAAAGATGCTCGAGGAACTATCAAAATTAATTGAGTCGTGGGAAAAGAATATTGAGGCAAATGACAAGAAAGTAGAAAGTTTCAAATCCACGGTCGATCAAATCCCGAGATCATCGCCTATATTGAAGGTCGTCGATTCCAGAATGTTTGTGCAAAAACTTATTCCCCGAGGGCAACTTCTAAGCCAATCTCCAAGAAGTTCCGCATGCCCAAGGTTTCTACCTACGATGGAATGATCGATATGAGCATGTCACCTCTTACACATGTGCTATCAAAGGGAATGATATAGAGGATGAGGAGATCGAATCTGCCTTGTTAAAGAAATTCGGAAAGACCCTGTTAAAGAGGGTTATGATATGGTACCACAATTTACCCTAACTCTATTGACTCATATATTATACTTGCAGATTATTTCGTAAAGGCACATGCCAGGGCCATCAAAGTTGATACCAGAAAGTCGGACCTATTCAAGGTAAGGCGGGAGGACAATGAAATTCTTAGAGAATTCGTGTCTCGATTCCAAATGGAAAGGACGGACCTACCACCGGCTGTTGATTATTGGGATGTTCAAGCTTTATCCCAAGGACTCAATGTTTAAAGATCAAGGGCTTCACAATAGTTGAAGTGGAATCTGATTGAATACCGAGTGTCACTTGGGGGCTGATGTGCATAATCGGTACCAATCGAAGGTCATGAAGATCACTTTGGGACTCCTTCCAGGTTCGTTTATCCTGTCAGAACCGTTGGTAGATCATAGACGCAGCGGATCTAGGAAAAATTCTATACAAAGTCAAATGAGAAGTGGTCGAGTCCAAAGCTCTCGAGGGCTCATGAGCAAGAACATCTTCAACATGCCTATTGGACCTAAAGAAGCACCATAATTATCAGAATACAACTTTAATCTTGAAGAAACTGCCATTGTATTAGCTATTGGACGCATTAAAGATACCAAATGGCCTAGGACTTTACAAATCAATCCAACCCAAAAAGATACCAACCAAATATGCAAATATCATGGCACATATGGCCACAGAACAAAGGATTGTCGACAATTGAATGAAGAAGTAGCCTTGTTATTCAACAACGGGAACCTTCGGGAATATTTGAACTATCGAGCCAAGAACCATTTCAGAAATAGAGAATCCAATAAACAGATTGAGCCAGAAGAACCTCAACACATAATTCATATGTTCATCGGAGGGGTCAATGTTCCTCAATATCCGATATTAAATTGCATCAAAGTATCTATCATGAGGGAGAAACGAACTCAAGATTACTTACCAGAAGGAACTCCATCATTCAACGATGAGGACACAGAAGGAACTCCTAATGATACACTGGTAATATCTGTACTCATGAATAATCTTGAGTTAAATGTGTGTAAATTAATCTAGGTACCTCGGCCAACATCATTCGATCGAGGGTCGCAGAACAACTCGGCTTATAGGACCAAATCGTACCTGCAGCGCGAGTGTTAAACTGATTCAACATGGCTTGCAAAACTACTAAGGGAGAAATAATGCTACCTGTAAACACAGCAGGAACCATCCAAGAGACCAAGTTTTATGTGATCGAAGAGGACATTAAGTAAAATGCCCTATTCGAGACACCATGGATCCACAACATGAGGGTTGTGCCCTCGACCCTTCACTAGGTGTAAAAATTCCCAACACCATAGGGGATTAAAATGATCTACGGGGAGAAACCCGCTGCAAAGGAGATGTTTGCCGTTGATGAATTAATTTTTATATTAGCAATCTCATTGAAAAAGATCTAGGTTCAAAAGAAAAATAGGAAGCCAAATAGTTATCACCAATGTCGGCCTCGGCCCAATCGGAAATAGGGGACTGACGAAGATGATGATTATGGGGTTCCTCGAGCCTTTGTAGTCCCTGGTGATTCTGATGCTACCAAATCAATAGTCGAAGAGCTGGAGCAAGTCATATTGACTGAACACACCAGCCTATTCGAAAGGTATACCTGGGCAAGGGGTTAACTCCCGAGCTCAAAAAAAGTCATTCAATTTCTTATAGCTAACATAGGATTGTATTGCTTGGTCCTATCTCAACATGCCAGGGATCCTACCAAATATCACTACTCATAAGTTGAGCCGAGACTCAAAATTCTATTCGGCCAAGCAGAAAAGAGACCCCGGTCCGAGATCAAGCATGCTTTCATCAAGGATGAGGTAACTAAGTTCCTAAAATTAGGGTCCACCCGGGAGGTCAAATACCTGGAATGGTTAGCAAATGTAGTGGTAGTCCCTAAAAAAGGGAAAAAACTAGGAACGGGTATGGAATATAAAGATTTAAATAAGGCATGCCCCAAAGACTCTTTTCCTTTGCCAAACATCGATCGCATGATAGATGCCACGACCAGCCACGAGACCCTCAGTTTTCTCGATGCCTACTCTAGGTACAACCAAATATGAATGAACCCACCTGATTAGGAAAATACCTCCTTCATCACTTAGTATGGCAATACTGCTATAACATAATGCCATTTGGATTTGAAAATATCGGTTCCACTTACCAACGCCTAGTAAACCAAATGTTCGAAGAACAAAGGGAAATCAATGGAAGTTTTACATTGACGATATGTAAGTTACGTCCCTACGAGCAGAAGACCATTTAATGAATTTGTAGGAAACCTTCAGTATATTGAAGAAGTACAACATGAAGCTGAATTTGAAAAAATGCGCGTGCAAAGTCGGATCAGGTAAAATTTTCGGGTTCATGGTATCGAACCTACGAATCAAGATCAACCTTGACAAGATCAAATCTACTGAGGATATCATTGTGGTGGACAATGTGAAGGTTGTACAAAGGTTAACCGGGCGCGTTGTCACCCTGGGGCGATTCTTCTCGAGGTCCTCCGATAAGAGTCATCAATTTTTATTGTTACTGAAGAAGAAAAGCAACTTCACATGAACCCCAGAATGCCAACGGGCCTTGGAAAAACATATGTGATATTTATCAAGCCCGCCACTGCTTCACACGCCGAGGGCGGATGAACAACTATACTTGTATCTAACAGTATCAGGAATAGCGGTAAGTGGAGTCTTAGTTTGGGAAGAACAAGGTATGCAATTTCTAATTTATTGTGTTAGCTGGACCTTAGGTGACGCCAAAACTAGGTATCATGGCCTAGAAAAATTGGCATTCACTTTACTAAGTGCCTCTAGGAGACGAAAAACATATTTTTAGTGACATCATATATGTGTTGTGACAACTTACCCATTTCAAAATATAATGCATAAATTCGAACTCTCAGGATGATTGACCAATTGGGACATAGAAATCAGCGGGTACGATATCGAATATCGACCCTGGACATCCATTAAGCCTCAATTTTTGGTAGATTTGGCTGACTTTACGTTGTCCTTAATATCCGAAGCCGAAATGGAGTTGTTGGTAAACTGGGGACGTCTTGGGGAATTTGGATCCTCTTTATGGACGGTGCTTCAAATGGAAAGGGGTCTGGAATTTGGCATCATACTGAAGCCACCCACATCCAATATAGTTAGACAATCCATTAGAACTGTGAAACTGACTAATAACAAGGCTGAATATGAGGACATAATTGCAAGTCTTGAACTGGCTAAAAGTTTGGGGCGGAGGTGATCGAAGCTAAGTGTGACTCCCTCTTTGTGGTTAACCAAGTTAATGGAACGTTCGAAGTCAGAGAAGAACAAATGCAAAGGTACCTAGATAAGTTACAGGTAACATTACATCGATTCAAAGAGTGAACTTTGCAGCGCATACCTTGAGAATAAAATAGCAAGGCCGATGCACGTGCAAACTTAGGTTCATCGGTCGAGGATGATGTGCTCAACTCGGGGACGATCGTAAAACTCATGATATCGGTAATGGAAGAAGGTCACGCAAAAATAAACTCCACAAGTTTAACTCGTTATTGGAGAAATAAATACGTAGAATATTTGAAAATATGGAAACTGCCCTTAGATCCAAAAAAATTGAAGACCTTGCGCACAAAGTCAGCCCGATTCAGCTTTCCAAGGAAGAAACCTTGTTCAAAAGAATATTCGATGGGCTGCTAGCAATATGTCTGAGATCCAGAGATACCGATTGTGTTCAGAGGGAAGTCCACGAGGCCACCTGCAGAATCCATTCAGGCACCGAATCCATTCGGCTATTGCTGGATTGACATGGAAAAAGATACGAAGGAGTTCATATGAAAATTTGACAAATGCCAAAGACATGATACGATGATTCACCAACCTAGGGAACTACTGCATTCGATCTTGTCACCATAGACATTCATGAAGTGGGGAATGGATATCGTTGGGCCTCTTCCATGGACACTAGGTAAGGCTCAATTTATCTTATTTATGACTGACTATTTTTCTAAGTGTGTTGAAGCAATGGCGTACGAGAAGCTTAGGGAGAACGAAGTCATCGAATTTATTTAGGACCACATCATATGTCGGTTCGGGATGCCATCCGAAATTGTATGTGATTGAAATATAATTTATCGGCAATAAAGTGACCAAGTTTCTCAAAGATCATAAGATCAAAGAATCTTATCGACACCTTATCCCCCTAGTGGGAACAGACAATCCAAATCGATCAACAAAACCATAATCCAAAACCTTAAGAAATGGTTAACTGACGCTAAAGGAAGATGGAAGGAGATCCTGCCCTAAGTCCTTTGGGCATATCGTACGACCTCGAATCTCATAACGAGGCTACTCTATTCTCATTTGTTTATGAATTTGAAGATTTAATATTGGTTGAATTCGGGGAGCCAAGTATCATATTCCAATATTCAACAAAGGAATCAAATGCCAAGATCATGAATACGAGCCTGGAACTATAGGATGAAAGGCGCGAAGCCTCTCTTGTTCGATTAGCTGCCCAAAAGCAACAAATCGAGAGGTATTATAATCGAAGGAACAATCTTCAATACTTCATCATTATGGATTTAGTACTAAGGAAGGTTGCACTAAAACTTGGAATTCGACCGAGGGAAAGTTGGGCCCGAACTGGGAAGGATCGTACCATATTCTCGTGGTCACCGGGAAAGGATCCTATAAGCTCGGAACAATGAACGGAGAATAACTACCAAGCAATTAGAATTGAACTCACCTAAAATGATATTACTGCTAAGGTACAACCCTATTAATTTTCTTTTATTTTGGACTAATACTTGCATGTAAAGGATAAGAAGCGACACGAAGTTTTAGGTCTGAAAGCACGCATTGCACTCTTTTTTCCTTGAACCGATTTTGTCCCAAGTGAGTTTTCAATAAGGTTTTAATAAAGCAGGTGCTAACCTACAATGGAAGGCCGATCATGAATCAGTGTTAAGGATTACATCAACAGTATCCGAGGCTTTTCTCTATAATCAACCTCGAATACTGGGAAGCACTACCATCAAATATCGACGTTAGCAAGGAAATTGCTTATTGATGGAAAGGTCTCGATAGGTAGGATTTATTGTAAGGGCCAAAAAGTCAAAAAACCATTCTGACATAGATTGTTTGAGCCCTGGCACAAAGCATGTACGCATTTATAATTGTTTTACACAAGAATAAAGAGAAGTATCTTCCTTGCAGGCATCTTGTCTTTCAAAATATTATATTTACATCTCTTACGCAATTCCCTGCATCCGACCCCCGAAAGCTAACGAGCCCAAGGGCCACCTTAACCTAAGATCGAACATTTATTCGATCACACGGGGACACTATCTGAAAACAAGCTCGAATGGTTCAAGCTATTAGACATTGGGGGCATAGGACCAATTAGGAAAACCCCGAACTTTAAGGCCACATCCACCCTCACTCGGGGAATATTATCTTAGGCAAACCTAGATAACACGAGAAAGCGAGCCTAATAGGAGATACCTAAACTAAAAGTCTACAACCACATTAACATGGCTAAGATATGTCCGAGACTCGTAATAAAAATAAGGCCTTCAAAAAAGAAAAAATTTCATAATCGATTCTAAAGGCTACCCTCGGTGAACTACAATCTCAACTACTTACTTTGGGAGGAAATTTTTGGTAGCATCGAACCCCCAAAACTGCCTTAAAACAGATTAATGAAAAGGCGAAATTTGAAACACCCCTCGAACATAATTTGATTATTTTGTGCTAAGACATTTTGATCTTTGCGAATATAGATAAGAAACAAAAAATTCGAAAGCTGAGAAAGATAAAGAAAGCCTTATATATATTCATAACAAAATTCTTCTTACAGAGGCCGAGTAGCCTGATAAAGTTTTTAAAAAGTTCGAACAACCTCAACAAAATTTCAAAAAATAAGAAACAAAAACTTCTAAGGCCTAAGTGGCTCGGCCTTCATCAGAGACAACATCTTCACCCTTAGGATCTTCCCCACCTTCAGACTCACTTAAACGCTCGGAGTCATCTTTGGGATAATCCAACCTTTTATCATCGAATTCTAGCTCCTAGGAATTCTCAATCTCTGCTGATAGGTCAAAACCTCGAGCATAGATTTCCTCAAGGGTCTCCCTTCGAGATTACCATTTAGGATGCTCGGTGGTGTCTCTTGCTTGAACCTACAAAGCCTCGACATCGACATTATAAAAGGCCAACATCTTATCAGCATTAGCCTTAGATACTTTAGCCTTCGACTTGGCTGCTTCAAGCTCTATGGCCAGACTTTGTCGATCAGAGATTTTCGAACTCAACTAGGAGTGGAGCTCCTCGATCTTCTTGGCCAAAACCAAGGGGTTCTCTTTTATACCTTGGATCTGGAATTCAATCAAAGTCAGTTGGGCTCGGGAAATTTCCTTTTCTAAGGTCGGGCAATCCATATTCTTTTTCTACTCTTCGGCCTCAGTCTTTACCGTATCTACCTCTTCAGGAAGCTTCCTAATTATGTCAATCTTTTGTTAGACCTAGAGGTTCCAACTGTTATCCAACATGTCTGTTTCATTGTCACTAGCTGTAAAAATGCTTCTTACCTGCTCGTCCAGGTCGGCATGCTCTTTCCGAGCTACCTCTAACTCAGCCAGAAGGCCCTTAGAATCCTCATCTCTTTGTTTATTGAGAAGTTTGTAAGTGCCTTTTTTCTCAGTAATCCTTCGGACCTCAGTCTCAGACTCGTCCAGCTCTTCTCGATGGTGGAGGAATGACTCATGATGGAGTACTAAGGCCTACAAACACAAAGAAAGAAGCTATGGTCACCTATAGACTGATCTACATATAAACCAAAAACTATCAAAAAGCATATGAAGTGACCCAATTCAACTCTTGTTGAGCTTCATTGAACATGAAGGGCGCCAATACCTCGTTCATCCTGTCATAATCCTCCTCGATTACTGAGAATCAAAGGTAACTGCCACCCCTTCCCCCCTCCCCCGTGGGTAAGGAGAACTCGGGCATCTTACGACATGGATAAGACGACTGACCGCTTTCGATCAGGATTCAAACTGGGGCTGGGAATTGATTGAATAGTTTTGGCTCGAGGTAGGTCCATTTATGCCCAATGATGGGCTCTTCTTCGGTACCGCTGTATCACTTAACCTAGTGACGTCCTCCGTGGTAGTGGAATCTACGCCATCCAAGAAGTTTTGAAGGGTGTCTACCGCCCCCTGTGGCTCTTCGAGTGATCGTTTTTTAGCACATGGGCATCAACAATCATCAACTTAGTAAATAATAGTGAACCAAAGATATCTATCACTCCGATTATGCCTTTCGAAGCACCAACTGTTGTTCGGGAAGAACCTGCTACAACCTTATCATCGGATTCCCTATCCCGAGGCAAAGTGGACTCGCCCCTTTTGGTTCAGAAGCTTCGATTAAAGATCCTTCATTGGCCTCCTCGAGTTGGGATAATTTGGTCTTGGCTCCTTTCGGTTCGGAGGTCCTTCACATCATGACACCTGACCACATATGGGCCACGAGTTCGGAGTTCTCTTCTTCTTCTTCTTCTTCTGACTCATTTCTGAGCCGTTAGAGTGAGTCTGAAGGAGGCTCCTGAGCACTGGTGCTACTCTTAGGTTTACGCAGTAGAGTTCTTTTTGTTTTCTTCTTTTCCAAGCCCGAAGAACTCGGAGCCCTCTTCCTTTTTTTCTTACTACCCTGCTTCAGAGCAAGGGACTTGAGAGTCACATTATCGTCACCGGATAGTGGCCTTATAGCAACATCCTTGGGGAGACATGCGAAATAAAACGTAACCGATGAGTACTTGACAACATGAGGAGAAAATCAAATGTTATTAAATCAGAAAAAAAAAAACTTACCATGATTACGGGTCTCCTACTGAATCTTCGCCAATTCACTCCATGCATGCTCGAAATATGGCCTCTATGACACAAGGCCCTCGACCCACTTCTTGGGTCGAGGAACTATATTCGGCATCCAAACCACAGTTGCACTGCAAAAACCCCGGTAAGAAGGAAGGGAAAAATAAATAAAATCTTTAACGAAGTTATACTTATGTTTCATGTTTTATTTCTAGGGAAATGGCATATCCTGGACAAGGATTAAGTCTGAGGTCTTCACTCGAACAAATCGGTCCAACCAGCCTCGGTCCTGATCCTCCTCTTTGCTCGAGAACGGGGCCTTAGTCGCCCAACAGGCAAGCTTTATTAATCCCACTCGATAGAGTCGGGGACTGTACTGGCGCATGAGATGATTGAGGGTAAAGGGACATTCCTCGATTTTGGTTACAAAAAAGTTGAGGAAAATTACTATTCTCCAGAAAGAGGGGTGAATTTGACCAAGGTCATCTCGTACCTCTTACAGAAGGCAATGATGACTTAATCTAAGGGACCCAAAGTGAAGGAAAAAGTGTAAAACACTTTAAAAAATCCCACGTGGGTAGTAATTGCTTCCTCGAGCGCAGGCACCACCCGTGTTTATGGACCCAGTTGCAATCCTCCTTGATTTTAGGAAGGAGGCTATCGGTAATCGAACATATGTATCTCAAGACCGGCTCCCATCGATCTGGTGCGGAGGAAGATTTTTCGACCTTGAAATCGGCACCGGTCAAGCACCCGCCAGGAATAAACACCTCAAGAAAAGGGTCTGTCGTTGGTTCATCATCGGCAGGCCGTGATGAAGAGGTCGTCTCTTTCTATGAAACAGTATTAGAAGTTTTCGCCAATTTAAAGTAGATATGAAGAAGAGAAAATTAAGAAATTACGCTTAATGGTTTGCAAAAAATTCAAGAAATCTGGGTACAAAAGTGGGAGAGGGAAGAATTCTTAGAGAACATGAGTAGAAGACGCTTTGAACAATAAAGTTTAAATAAATAAAAGTTGGGATATTTAAATGACGATTCAAAAATAAAAGTTGGGATATTTAAATGACGATTCAAAACCCATAATGGCCGACTAGCGACTGCGAACATTTAATGCCATTAAAAAACGTGACTGACGAGACGTTTCATCAGTTTTATGTTTTTGGAGCGGAGAATCAGGACAAAGATCGAGGGCTCGTATGTTTCTCATTCCCTACTCTCCGAAAAATGAGGGGACTATCTGTTACAGTCAAAACTGGACTCGTCTATTGCATGACTAGTCGGTGCCGAAACATGATGGGTCGAAGCTCGACCCTGGATTGTATCGAACCAAGGTACGAAGTCAGATTATTGAGCCCATGACTCCGGAATATGGGTGACCAAAGGGTGGGCCGGGCCGGGTCTGGGTCCAATTTTTCTGACCCGTCCGGGTCCGGGCCGGTCCGGTCCGGGTTCAATTAGAGGTGGGTTGTTAACGGGCTGGGTTGATCCGGGTCGGGCCGGGCCGGGTTTTTTTTTTTTTTTTGGAATTACGAATAGTATAAATATTAAGTTATATTAATACTTTGTAATAATTGAATGAACACAACAAAAGATGGGGAAAAAATTGCACTTATTGCAAGTGCTACTTTATTTCTTAAATTCAAAATTTCAAAACTAAAATGTATCATAATTAGTTTACAATTTACATCAAATGGTTTGCATTGCAATAGAAAGTTCTTCAAAATTAATATGAACCAAATGACCTTCTTCTGGAGAGTTAAATTCGGATGGGTTTCCGTGCGTTAATATATCTCCAAGTTCTTCGTCTTCCGGGCTATCAAGATCTTCCTTTCCTTGATTTCTTCGTTCAGATCTTATCCAATCTCTTAGACACACTAAGACTTCCAAAGCATTGCTTCCCAATGAGTGCCGTGTGTCTCCAAGTTGTTGTCTTGCTTGGCTAAATGCACTCTCGGATGCAACAGTGGAAATTGGGACATTCAGGACATCCCGCGCCATAGAGAAAAGAACGGGAAATTGCTTTGAATTTTCATGCCACCAGCCTAACGGTGAAAATTCCTTGGTGCGAGGCTCCTTTTGCTTCTGCAAGTAAAATTGAAGTTCATCTATATTCCTGCTACTACTTTGAGTGTTAGAAAAAGTTGAAAAAATATTAAAACTATCAATGCCTTCATCATCATCTTCGACTACATTAGAAGTGCTACATTGCATAGTGGGATTTGCAGCAGTTGAAGCACGAGCATTATCACATTGAGTTGCATAATAAGTATATAGATATTGTAAATGTTCATTTAGTTGGTTCATAGATTCATACAAATTTGGGCTTTCAGTGGGCCCAATCTCCATATAAGTGTATAAAGCATTCATTAATTATTGACAATCAGACATTTTAATTGAAGGATTTAAAACTGCACCAATTAAGTAAACAGGAGGAATTGGAAAGAAATATTTTTTGAATTTTGCTTGCATACTTGCAACAGCATCCGTATATCTATCTTTCTTCTTAAATTCATATAGTAGCAAAGAAATTTCAACTATATGTACTAAAGCCAAAGTAATAGTTGGGTAATATGCCCCAGAAAACACAACAGTAGCAGTATAAAATTTATGTAAAAATTTAATCACATCACTAATGACCTCCCAGGTATCAGTTGTTAACATACGCCTAGGATCAGTACAATGTGCATTAGCAACTTCTGTTATTGGAAATCTATATTTGTAGCAACATTTTAAAAATATATACGTATAATTCCATCTAGTAACTACTTCGTCGGGCATGAATCTAGGTGTAAGGTTATATTGCATACACTTGTTCTTAAATTCTCTTATTCTAGATTGTCTATTATTTCCCTGAATTACTCCAACTGCTCTTCTAACTAGAGTAATCTCATGTAAAAATAAATCGAGCCCACTTTTAACAATTAAATTGTAAACATGACATGCACATCTAACATGAAAAATATCATCAAGAGGTGGATGTAAATTCAATTTTAAAATTGAAACTGCAGCATTGTTGTTTGAAGCATTATCAAAAGACATACACAAAAATTTTTGGTTTAGATTATAAAATTCGACAACTTCAACAATTGTACTACTAATAAATGCAGCAGTATGACTCTGATCTTCATCATATTTAAAAGCAATAATATGTTTTTGCATACAAGTATTGTCATCTATCCAATGACATGTAATTGTTAAATAATCATTTCCATTTACAGCATGGCCAATATCAGAAGTTAGACATACTCTAGAAGGAAGGTGACTAAACAAATAACGTATGTATGTTTGATATTGGCTGTGAAGTCTAAAGATATCTGATCTACAGGTACTTCTAGGGATACCTTTAAACATAGGATTGTATATCCTTTGAATATACGTAACAAGATAAGAGGAAGAAGCAAATGAAAAAGGTAGACAACCCAAAGCAATCATTTTCGCTAATTCCTCTCGATCCCTCATTTTATCATATTTTAGGAGACCTGCAGTAGTAGGGTTAAGTGTTGTTGCACTTCCATCCCCATTATTTCCCCATTCTATAGGATGATAATTTTGCATATGTCTAATAAGTGTGCCAGTCCCCCCTAAATTACCTCCGGTCAAATGTTTAAACGTTTCATTACAAAGTCTACACTTAACTCTATCACGATCTTCTATCTCATCAAAAAATTGCCAAACAAGACTTCTTTTTCTACGATTAGATTTAGAAGTTTTAGCGACTGGTGGTCTTCTACCCCTTGTTGCACTAGCAACTCCAACTCCAATACTACCAACATTTCCACTAGTAGGTGTAGGTGGTATCTCATCTTCTATTCCAATTTCGTTATCTTCTATTCCGAAATCTTGGTGTAATTGTTCATAATCAATATTTACATCTTGCAAATTAGGCGATGATTCAGAAACATGTGTTATTGGTTCATTATTACTATTACTACCAGAAGCTATAGGACTTTTTTTACTACTTCCACTTCCACTTCCACTCCTACCAGTAACTTTTCTACACGCTCTTTTAGCAGCATTCAACATATTGGAAAAATTAATATATAAGCTAAAATCAAATATGCAATTAAAATATTAAATAAGAGAAAGAGTTGGAGAGAGTGCACCGAATTCGACAATAAATTGAGCACTTGATTACGCAAATCCGGTGTTACCACGAACAAACGTCAAGCAAGTATTTCAATGTTGAACACTTGAACTTCAAGAATCAAGCTTCGAATGCCGATTTCCAAATAAGAAATTACGATAAATTAAATTCGGGAAAATAAAGACAATAAAATTATGAAAGTAGAATATGAATTCTTGAAAATTGAAGAGAAGAGAGTGATTGATATTTGCTAATTTGAGAATTGAGAGAGAGATAGATAATTTTGAGTGAGGAAATGAAGAAGAGGGGAGGGTATTTATAGATTTTAAGAAGGGTTAATAATGTAATTTAAAAAAAACAAAAAAAAACTCAAAATTGGCCAAAAATGCAAAAAGTCCCGTTGGGCAACGGTGCTGGACCGTTGCCAACGGTCTGGTGGGCCCCATGTTTTCAGAAAAATTTTTTTTTTTTAAAAAAAAAAGATTTTTACCGTTGGGACCGGTCCAGGTTGACCGGTTCGCCCGGAATTTTCCTTTCCGGGCCGGTCCGGTCCGGGTCAATTGGACGGAATCGCCTAACGTCCAACCCCCTTTCCACCCCCTACCCCCCCCCGCCCCCCCCCCCCCCCCCCGCTATAAACCGGTCCGGTCTGGGCCGGGTTTGACCGGGCCGGTCCGTGCCGGTCCCGGGTCAACCCGGCCCGGTTGACACCTCTACTCCGGAACGAACCCCGACTCCATACAAGATAGAAGAATTTATCGGGAAAAATAACAGAAGGCCAAAATATCTCTAATCAGTCAGTTATCACATCCGAAATCTCAGCACGTATCAGGGAGAGGCCGATTAATTAGCGAACTATGAGATTCCCTACCTTATATAGAATTGTATTAAGAATAGGAACCCCCTACTATATAAAGGAGGGTCTAAAAATTTGTAACACATATTGTAACACGCACAAAGAAAATAATATATTGATTATTTCTAGTTCTTATTATCTTGTTGTTCTGTTCTAACATCAGTTGAGGCATTTTTTGGTTCTATTGTCAAACTCCAAGGCTAGGCTATCCAACTTGCGTGGTTTATATTTATTTTCTAATTATTAATTTTAATATTAATTTATTCTCTTAATTTTTATCAACTTATATTACGTATTTTTAAAATCACATTTAAATTCAATTATTATTCAATTTTGAAGGTGTTCACACTAACGTTAGCTAAGTTTCAACGGAACTCGTAACTTAACTTCAGCATGCGTGGCGTATGATATTTTGATTTGATATCATTTGCATTTTATGCACTGCCAAATACTCCTTTCGTAAATGTCAAGGAAAGCTTGTATCCCACACGTGTATAATAACGTAACAACAATGAATCCGGAACCAAAATATGGTATTTTTCGACTAAAATTACATAAATAAGCATAAATTTTTTATCAAAGTATATATAACGCCACTAAAAGTGGCACTATGCAGTGACGGTAACTGAGACGTTACTGTATAGCGCCACGTTTAGTGGCGTATACTTTATTTTCCTGAAAAAACTGGGTATTGCACCACAAAAAGTGGTGTTATATACAGAATTTTCTGACACAGTGTATAGCGCCACTTTTAATGACGCTATACCTCAAATTAAAAAAAGTCTCGTCTTCTTCTCCACCATTATTTTAAACGGTTGTCCCCCCATTTTTGCTCCCATTTCTGTGAGAAATCTGGCCCCGAATTTTAAAAAAAATTGGGTACCTCCGACACATAAAATTTGAAGAAAATAGGTCCTACATTCGAATAGAGCTTCGTGTGATTGTTAGTTCACATTTTCGGAGTCAAAATTTCGAGCTACTTACTCTTCGAAAATTCTAAATCGAGGTATTTCGCTTTATTTTAAGTTGAAACTTTTATAATAATGCATATAATTGATTTGTACGTGGTATATTTCAGCTTGTATTTTTTTCTCGAAACTAGTACGTTAAATTTATCCGGATTTAATTTCAGTGTTGTATATAAAAATATAAATCTGTAAAATAAATTTGTTTGTTAATATTGTCATTTATATATATGTGTGTTTTCATACCGTTTTGTGTTTTATTTGTAATTAAATTTATTTGTTGTTTATGTTTAGTTTAGATTATTCTTTAGCGTAGTAAAATGTAGACCTTTTTAGTGTAGTAAAACGTAGACCCTTTTAGCGTAGTAAAACATCTGTGTAATATTTTAGGTTAGAATTCCTTTTGTTTAAGTATGTTATACTGGTATTTCGATCCTCAAAAATATCGAGCCCGGAACACATGGGTAAGTAACTTGTATAACTAAGTTATTAAAAAATATGAATTTTAATCATAAAAAAATATAATTTTTAATCATAGTTTGGTGCCACCGGGCCTCAAAAATATCGAGCCCAGAATCCATGGGTAAGTAACTTGTACAATTAAGTTATTAAAAATATGAAAATCATAAAAAAATACATAATTTTTAATCATAATTTGGTGCTACCGGGCTTCAAAAGTAAGCGAGCCCGGAACCCATGGGTAAGTAACTTGCACAATTAAGTTATTAAAAAATATGAATTTCAATCATAAAAAAATACATAATTTTTAATCATTGTTTGGTGCCACCGGGCCTCAAACATATCGAGCCCAGAACACATGGGTAAGTAACTTGTACAATTAAGTTAATAAAAAATATTAATTTCAATCATTGACAAATATATAATTTTTAACCATAGTTTGTTGCCACTGGACCTCAAAAATAAGCGAGCCCGGAACCAATGGGTAAGTAACTTGCACAATTAAGTTATTAAAAACATATGAATTTCAATCATAAAAAATATATATATAATTTGTAATCATAATCTGGTGCCACCGGGCCTCAAAAATATCGAGCCTGGAACTCATGGGTAAGTAACTTGTACAATTAAGTTATTAAAAAATATGAATTTCAATCATAAAAAAATACATAATTTTTAATCATAGTTTGGTGCCACCGGGCCTAAAAAATAAGCGAGCCCGGAACCCATGGGTAAGTAACTTGCAGAATTAAGTTATTAAAAGTATGAATTTCAATCATAAAAAAATACATAATTTTTAATCATTTTTAATCATAAGTTTTACAATTAAGTTATTACAAATTAGGATTTTACAGTTGACGACATGGATGCACCTATACATCGCCCCAGCATAGATCCGAGTATATATGGGAGGGACAGTTGCTTACGGAGACTTTTCGGGCGGAGAGTGGATCTACTATGGGAGTTTTTGAGTCCTCCATGCGTTCTACATCCCCGCGTGGTCCATTACTTGGAGGAGATGGGATTGTAGAGGATTTTTAGGATTGGCCGGATACAGCTCGACTATGCTTTGATCACTGCCTTGATTGAGCAGTGGCGACCGGAGACGCACACTTTCCATCTGCCCATTGGCTAGGCCACCATTACACTCCAGGACATAAAAATTTTATATGGCTTGTCCGCTGATGGCTTGCCTGTGTTACTGCCTGCGAAGATGCGATATTATCCACTGGAGGCATATTGGGATATGCTGTAGATGCACACTGAGTTCATACCGGAGGACCAGGAGGTAGCTTCTGGGGTCAGCCGTATGCAGTTAGTCCCCACTAGAGACCACCTCGTACAGATCCACGATACGATCACTGACGAGTCAGTGGAGGTGGATGTGCAACGGTATACGAGGATGTTGCTTCTCCTTCTATTTGGTAAAGTATTTTTCCCGAACACTTCGGGGAACCTAATGAGCCTCTATTTTCTGCACCATATTACCCGATTCGAGGATACAGCCAGCTACAGCTGGGGTGGTGCTGTCCTCTCATTTTTGTACATGCAGATGTGCCGGGCTTCCATGGGCACACAGAGAGACGTTTGTGACTTCCTGCCGCTTCTACAGGTGACAACATATTCAACTAATATGTCCTTTAGTTATAATTCTACCTAGTTATAGTTAATCTTACACTATACATCAACCTTCTATGTTAGGTTTGGGTCTGGGAGCGATTTCTACAGCTTCGGCCACCTCTACCACAGCTACCAGCTAATGTAGAGATTCCAGATCTCCCTCTTGCTTGTAGGTGGGTTATACGCCGCAGACTTTCACGAGAGTATGATGCCCATCATAATCTCCCTCGCATCAGGGATGTCTTGGATTTGCTGGAGGACACACAGGTGAATATCTAACTAAACGTACCTGTTATTGTTTAACTTAGTGTTGCGCATACTAAGGGGTTGTGTTGCTATTTGATAGTTCATCTGGACACCGTACATCGAGGAAGTAATAGGTACCATGCCAGCGTATTACACGTTCGGCCGGCATATTTGGAGGGCTTTTGTCCCTCTCACATGCCTCGATATTATCGAGCATCATCCCTCAGAGCGGCTTTTTTGTCAGTTTGCCCTGCCACAGCCTATACCGACTCTACTTACATGGCATCCTTTACATTATGAGATGGATGATCGGTCCAGGGTGGACGATACATTTACTGACTGGCTTAATGCTCAGTTGGCTATTTGGGACATGCGAGGGGACTTGACCCCACCTCCGCAGCACTTTCCTTTAGAGGGTTATATGGCATGGTACCGCACTGTTTCCTGACTTTTTATCGGGAACCCTATTCATCAGGCAGAAGGTCAGTACGTCTCATACGCCGGGAGACATGAGGATCTGGTACGTTTTTTGTTATAATTAATTATATACCTTAATTTCGTTCCAAATACGTAGTTTGCATTCTTTACTTTTGTGCAGGCGATTGGACTGCATACCATCTATCATATGGGGCAGCAGATGTATAGTTATGTCCATAATCATGTGGTCATGCATGAGTATGGTTGTCGATTCATGGATGTGGCTGCCCAAACACTACAGCAAGCCCGATCGGATCAGCGTTTGGCACACGAGGCTGATTATATTGACCCAGCCACGTACGAGCGATGTCGTGGTATCCCACGAGGTGGTGGTGCCCGACGAGCTACTGGTGCTGGACGACGTGGTCGTGGGCGGAGAGGAGGTGGTGTTCAGCAGGGGGCGATAAGGCTCATGCTGATGATGTTGCAGCAGATATGGCAGGTGGCATGCATGAGACCGACGTGCCGTCTTACAGCCTTGGAATTTTTGACACTGCATTTCCATCACAGGTGACCCA
The DNA here is from genome assembly GCA_034376525.1 of Nicotiana benthamiana. Lineage (NCBI taxonomy): Eukaryota > Viridiplantae > Streptophyta > Magnoliopsida > Solanales > Solanaceae > Nicotiana > Nicotiana benthamiana. The sequence continues at coordinate 172,146,465 of CM067339.1, forward strand.
ATCGGGTCAATTATTGATCATAGGCTCAGATTTTAAGGAGCAGATTGGGGTAGATATTTCCCAGGCCCGTCTACCACTTATGAGGATCGACCGACCCCAGATTTATTTAGTAGGCGCCGACTGAGTTATGGCACCTCATCACATGCGCAGGTATGACTTTGTTAGTATTGAATTTGAATTTTTTTTAACTATCACTTATTTAGTTTGTTTAATTTTATTAATTTCCTTTTTTCAGGCTTCATGCGATGCTGCGATAGATGATTATATTCAGGATCCAGACACGATTATGGTAAGTTAATATAAATTGTTGTGAATTGTTATGTAGTTTTCCAAACTAAGTTTTATATTATTATGTAGCCTTCTACCGGACCTGACAACACCACTGATACATGCCATCCTGGGCCGCACCCAACTATAAGGAGACGACTTGATGATGATGATCCTGATAGCGTACCCGGGCGGGAGGGAGTGCGCCTCAGGCCGACGACTACATTGAGACACACCACATGCGGGACACATTGAGTCGGCCTTACTTTTTTTTCTTATTTGGTGTAAATAATAATTTTGTATATATTAATAAAATATTTGATCGAATATGTCCATTACTTTTTTTAGTTCTCCATTCGTTTTATTATTTCGTATAACAACACAAGCACTTAAATTTAACTTTCACTTCAATTAAAATACAATTTAGTACAACAAAGAAGGAAAACATTCCTATAGCACAAACAAAAACATAACAGGCCAACATAATAAAAATACATAAAATATGAAAAATATACTAAACACATACATGCTAATGTTTAGTCCCGGTAACCATTTATTCTCCGCTCCAACCAATTAAATTGTTCATTCATTTGTTCTTTTTCTTCTTCCATTTCTTTTAGTTTCGCCTTCACCTCCGCAAGTTCCCGTTTATATTTTTTTTTTCGTTTCTTTTGTGCTTCACAATTCCATTCTGCTCTCCATTTTTTATCTTCCACCTCCTTCAGTTTCTCTCTCATTTATGTAATAATTCTAATGCTTTCTTTTTCAACTCTCAGTTGGCTTAAGCACATATTATGAAGGAACTACAGTTGTTCTCTGTAGCTATCATGATAACATGGTTCATCAATCCATTCATCAAATTCACACATAGGTTTGCCAGGAACCTTGTAGTACTATACAGTACCTGTAGCGGCGTCCAACATCACGACCTTCCCACCAAGTTTGCATCAAGCATGCTTTTCCAAAGTAGCACATTGGTGGACGAATAGGTTGAGCCATTTGTGAAATATTTGCTTTTAGTAAAAAAACCTTTCTTTTAATGAAATATTTGGTTTTAGTAAATTTTGTGCACACAAAATGACTACAATGAGCCCGTTATTTATAGGCGAGACAACACAGACATAACATCATATTTAATGGCTCTATATTTTACGTATTAAATATCACGATATTGATGGGACAACTTTACGTCAGCTGGTAAGCTTTTTCAGTTCGTCAAAACAACACAGACATAACGTCATATTTAATGGCGCTATATTTTGCATATTAAATATCACGATATTAACGGGACAACTTTACGTCAGATGGTAAGCTTTTTCAGTTCGACAAGACAACACAGACATAGCGTCATATTTAATGGCGCTATATTTTTCATATTAAGTATCACGATGTTGACGGGACAACTTTACATCAGCTTGTAAGCTTTTTTCAGTTCGTCAAAACAACACAGACATAGCGTCATATTTAATGGCGCTATATTTTGCGTATTAAATATCACGATATTGATGGGACAATTTTACGTCAGATGGCAAGCTTTTTCAGTTCGACAAGACAACACAGACATAACGTCATATTTAATGGCGCTATATTTTGCGTATTAAATATCACGATGTTGACGGAACAACTTTACGTTAGATGGTAAACTTTTTCATTTCGACAAGACAACACACACAAAATAAATATACAGATAATTATATTAAATTATTATTTAAATAGGTAAAATGGGAAAGTACAACTCATAATTAACAAACAAGGAATTTTTATTTCATAAATCTTGCAACATATAAAAAAAATTTACTACAACATTAACTTATGGATAGTTAGGTACTACAGAAGAACACCCGCCCCGAACTTGACTATTGTTGCCACCCAAAGGACATTTTCTACGGTCGTGTCCTGTTTGCGAGCATATACCACATTTGCGCGCATATACGTTATCACTAGCATCCATTTGGTTCTGTATATGCGTTCTCTTCTGCACCTGTCGTTTACGCAAATAAGACTTGTTACAGACCATTTTAAATGGTTCTGGAGGCCAATAATGCTCAGCATCCATTGGCTGCAACTGACCACTATATGTGTTTAGGTACTTGGAAACACTATATTGTTGATCAATATAGTTGGTCTCCGCATAACCAACACGTTGAAAACACTTGATGGCATGTGAGCAAGGCATGTGGTAGATTGACCATTTCCCACAAGAGCATAACCTTGTAGATTCATTTACAGTATGAACATTATTACCCTGATTATTATGGATAGCGGTGCGAACTTCAAAAATACATCTTTCGTTATCATATTGCAAAAAGGAATGCCAATGTGCTCACCGTCTGTATTTCACAAGTCTCCGCATAGGCACTAGCATATATTTAACACCCCTTTCCATCAATTCCGTTGCAGCTGTAGACCGTCGAACAAACCTCACCACCATCTGCTTGAATGATATCCGCACCATGGCTGTGACAAGCAATCCTCTTGCCGACTTCAATAACCCGTTGAAGGACTCTGACACGTTTGTAGTAAGAATTCCCCACCGTCTACCACCATCTGCATGCAACGTCCATTTTTCAGTGTCATGTCGCATTAACCAACGATACGCTGCCTCGTCTTCTCGCCTGATAGAATCTATATGCCTTCGGAATTTATGTTGTTGGTGGTCTGTTGCTGCCATCCACATCAAATCATGTAGATCCTTTTTGGGATGTGCCCTCTGGAAATTGGCCATCAAGTGCCTCACACAGTAACGATGGTACGTATATGGTTCTTGCCATGCAGGCAAGTTCTCCACAGAACTTAATATACCACCATGCCGATCAGATATTAGACAATTAACTGAATGCTGTTTGACAACGTGCTCTTTCAAGTGGTTCAAAAACATCGTCCACGTATTTGTGCTTTCATTGGAACAAATAGCAAAAGCTAAAAGAAATATATGTCCATTAGCATCCACTGCCACGTCTATAAATAGCTTGATATTGTACTTTCCATAGATATGAGTTCCGTCTATGGATATTACGGGCCGGCAATACGGAAAACCATCAATTGCTGGTTTAAAGGCCCAGAACACGTAATTGAATATATATTCTGGTTTACCCGGACTCCGCTCAAGCTTCCATTAGACAACCGTCCCGGGGTTAAACTGCTGCAATGTAGCCATGTACCTAGGAAGATCTGCAAATGACTTATCCCAGTTACCATAGACTATTTCAAACGCTCTTTTGCGCCCGAGATATGCCTTTTTTTAGTAATTGTATGGCCATATTCCTGGTGGACTGTTGTAATGCACTCTTTGATTTTATACCTTATGGACGCTTCGATGTGCGGAATAAGTACAAGAGATATTAAGTCAATATCCAAGTTGAAGTGATTCCCATTGTATGTGTCCATTTCGCATGTGTGGGTGGGAATGTATTTACCCACTTTCCACATACCTTTCTTCTTCTTGGTCGCACGCAACATCCAACCACATGGCCAAAATCACCTGCGGCAAACAACCTTGTATACCATCAGACTTGACTCCGCTACCTACATCTCACAACGCTCTTTTACGTTGTGCATTTTACAAGTCCTGCTTATGCGCGCTTTATCAGGAAAAAGCATCCCTTTTGCAAGCACCGTTGGTCTAGACTCATCCCACATCACTATCCAGATTTCATCAAAATCCCTTGAGAGAGCTTCCACATCTGGCACAGTTGTCAAGTTATCAATGTAAGGAATCTCTCTTGAATGAAAACGGCACTTCGGACTCGTACACTCTTCGTCTAGGGGGTCTCTCTTCAAATCGGATCCTTCGTCCTCATCCTGTTCATCGCCATCCTCACGAGCAAAGGGTGTCTCATCTCCCGATTCATCGGCATTGTAATCGTAATCACTGTTCTCTTCCTCACTCTGTGCATCTACCAGATCCCGAAGTAATACATTATTTTCGGACAATTGAGTGAGTACAGGTGGTTCAACTTGCTCATTTTCACTGCACAACGAACAAAAATATAAGCTACTGAACTAAAAAATGCTTTCCATATGGTTATATTAATTTACTTACAAGTCGTAATGTGATGACATTCTATGATGGACGTTTTCAATTAGATGATGACTACCGGATGTGCCACTTATAAAATTCATATCCGACTGGTACCCTCTATTAAATAAATAAGCGTTAATACAAATTCAATACTCCAAAAATATACATAACTAAAACAAATGAAATTTACCACTCTTCTTGCGAATTATGAAAGTTTGGCATAAATTATTTTCTCGATGCTCATTCGCCGACTGTGATAAATTTAAATCAAGGAGAACTCTTTCATCCGGAACTTGTCTCCCAAAAACTGATCCAGAATAACCACCCAATGACTGGGGTTTATCTCTACTACGCACAACCTCATTTTTTGGAACGTCTTCGACTTTCACGTACATCTCCGACATTGTGATTACAAGAAATTCCCGGCATTCGTCCGGAGTCCTCAGGAAATCACTCAAAGTGTCATCATCGTCGATGTTAAACTCCGAGTAAAAAGCAACCACTTGCGGCGTAACGGAATACGGATATCTTCCGGTTACATTAAGTATCACTGAACGTTTTCTCACACTCATTTTTTTGCATAACATCGATATCAATATTTCGTACTCCATTGTAAGTGGCAATTTAACATGACACTTAGCAGGTAAACTGTAGCCCCACAGAGTTATTCTCCATCACAACCTCATCCCCCCCCCCCCCCCAATATAATTATACTTTTACTCTACGCTCTTCAGACAAAATAAAAAAGTGCTGGAGAATTTAACAACAATAGAAACCAACAAGAGTAAAAAGAAATTTTTGAATGAAGAAAAAGAAATTTTTGAATGAAGATATGCATATCTAACTTGTTTATATAGGAAATGGCTAGCCGGAAAGTTTTTTTTCTTGTATATAGCGCCAGAAAAGTTGGCTTTATATGCTTTTGAATTATTGAACACAGAAATTATTGGTGGGGTCTAGAAAATAGGATGTATAGCGCCACTTTTTGTGGCACTACACAGTTTCAGAAAAATAATATATAGTGCCACAAAAAGTGGCGCTATACAATACAGAGTTGCAGAAACATAAAGTATAACGCCATTAAAAGTGACGATATGAAGTAATGCCTCAGTTACCGTCACTGTATAGCGCCACTTTAATAGCGTTATATATACTTTGATATCTTTTTTTTATTTATTTATATAGTTTTAATCCAAAAATACCATATTTTAGTTTCAACTCTAACAACAACCCTACTGGATCGGACAAATTTATTTAATGAAATTTGCTTCGTCAGCATATCTATGGTTTCAGTTCGGGGTAATCCTCTGATGATTACACACTGACAAAGACAAATCATATTTCCACTGAATTGAAATTTAAGCAGCCATACGTTTACAGTGTGCGGCCGAGCAGTTAGGCAAATACGAAAACCACGGCTCTATCGTAAAAAACAAGCTACCGTCTTTTAACCAAATCTCCATCCAATTTTAGGCGGTTATCAAAGGAAATAGAAAAGGCTTAGAAGTTGAGTCGGAAACTTAAATAGTGCTAAAAATGTCACGAAATACGTTTTTATTTTTTTTTAAAAAGTTACATAAAATATATAAAATGTTATATAAAATTGTGTTTTACTTTAACAGAAAGTTAGCCATTAAAATTAACTTCCTATTAAAGTTAAACGCATTACTATACTGTATTTTATTAAAAAATTAATTATTTTTAGGAAAACACAGTACAATACTGTGTTTAACTTAAACGCAATATTGTACTGCATTTCCTTTCAATTTTTGGGCCCACTTTTGCAGGACTGCAGAGAATATTCTTTTTTAGTGTAAATCGCAATATAGTACTGCATTTTACACTGAAACGTATTATTATACTGCGTTTTACTCTGATTTTTGGGTCCACCAATAAGTGTTCTGCGAATAACTGACATACCTATAATTCAAATACATAAAACGTGATATTATACTGCGTTTTACATAAAAAAATTCTGCAGCTCAAGCTCAGGCTCGCCTTATTTAAAGGCGTTTGAATTTTATGAAATCCATTCTATACCTTCAAAATTCTGTTCATACTTCTCTCTTCTTCTTATCAATTATTTTTTTATAATGTCTTATGAGCCAAAAATAAGGTTATCATTATACTAGGGGAGTGAGGTTGTAATAGAAAATAACTCTATGATGTATAGCTTACCTCCACAATGTCATGTTAAATTGCCACTTACAATGGAGTACAATAAACTAGTATCGTTACGTAAAAAATGAGTGTGAGGAAGCGTTCGGTTAACCTTAAACTAATCAGTAGAATTTTGTATTCAGTGACTCCGCATGGGTTTGCTTATTATTCTGAGTTTAACATCGAATATGATGAAACTCTTAGAGATTTTTTGCAGATTTCGGATGAATACAGGAAATTTATTGTAATAAAATTGTTGGAAATGTACGTCAAGGTTGAAGATGTTCCTAATAATGAGAGCGTGCATAGTAGGGATAATCCCGAGTCATCGGGTGGTTACTCTGGAGTAATTTTTGCCGGACAGATTGCTCATGAAAGAGTTTGCCTTGATTTAAACTTGTCACCACCGGCTAATGAGCAACCATAAAATAATTTTTTGACTCTATATAATCCACAAGACGACTGGTAAACTTTAATTTTTCTACGCTTTAGCGATGTTTATTTTATGTTTTAATTGGATTTGTATTAATGCTCATATTTTTTATAGGGTACCGTCCGGATATGAATTTTACAAGTTATGACTCTGCCCCTAGTTAGAATATGTGTAGTTCTGGCGTATTGGACCACGATAGTCCATCCGGGAGTCATCACCAACAAAAAAATATCCATCATGAAACGTCAAGACAGTACGACTTGTAAGTAAAGTGTATAGCTATATGTAAAGTATTTATCTAGTTGGATAGTTTATCATTTTATTCTTTTTGTTCAGTGAAAACGAGCAACTTGATGCTCCTGACCTCACATAGCTGCCCATAGACGACGCGCTGACTCGTGATTTGGCAGATGCGCAGAGTCAGGAAGATGATAGTGATTATGACAACAATGCGGATGAGTCCGGAGATGACACACCCTTCCCTGATGAGGGTGATGACGAGGAGGAAGTAGATGTCGAACCTGAGCTAGCAAGGGAGCATGCTCCTCCACCTCCAGCTAGACTGAGAGTGTACGATTCCCACATGCCATTTTATGAGCGGAACATTTCCTACCTTGATAATTTTCCAAGTATGTTGGACGTAGATGCCCTCACAAAGGATGATGCCGAAAAGTCGATCAGCGATGTGGGATGAGTCTAGACCAGCGGCGCTGGCAAAGGGCATGTATTTTCCCGATAAGCTCGCCTAATTAGGGCTGTAAAAATCTACATTGTAAGAGAGTGCTGTGAGATGAAGGTTAGGGATTCAATTACGGAGGTATACAAGGCTGTATGTCGCAGAGACTTTATGGGTTGTCACTGGATGTTGCATGCCAGCAAGAAGAAATCAGGTTTGTGGAAAGTGGATAAATTTATTAGCACCCATAGATATGAAATGGACACATTCAATGAGAATCACTTCAACCTGGATGTGGACTTGATTTCTCTTGTCTTGATTCCATATTTTGAAGTGTCCATTAGGTTCAATATTAAAGAGTGTATTACAGTCGTCCACTAGGAGTATGGTTATACTATAACCAAAAGAAAGGCATATGTCGGTCGCAAACGTGCCTTTGAACTTATTTATGGCGACCGGGATAAGTCTTTTTCAGCTCTGCCCATGTACATGGCCGCACTGGAACACTTTAACCCTAGGACTATTATTGAATGGAGGCATGAGGGGAGTCCAGACAGACCCGAATATATTTTCAACTATGTGTTCTGGTCATTTAAAGCAGCAATTGATAGTTTTGTGCATTGTCATCTTGTAATTTCTATAGACAGTACTCATGTATATGAAAAGTATGATGTTAAGATTTTGATTGCAGTTGCAGTAGATGTCAACGGACAAATATTTCCACTAGCTTTCTCTATTTCTGCCAATGAAAGCGAAGAGAACGTGGATGCTTTTTTTAAACCACTTGAAGCAGCACGTTGTCAAACAGCATTCATGTATTTGTCTAATATCCGATCGATATAGTGGTATTTTAAGTTTTATATGGCAATTGCATGAATGGAAGGAACCGTATGCATACCACCGTTACTGCATGAGGCACCTGAAATCTAATTTCCAGAAGAAATATCCTAACAAGGTCTTGCATGGCTTAATATAGATGGTTGCAATTAAGCACCAGAAGTGCAAATTCATGAGGTGCATGGAAGCGATTCGGCAGATAGATCCACGAGCCTCCACATGGCTAATAGGACATGAGATTCACATGTGAACATTACATGCTGATGGTGGCAGGCGATGGGGATTCCTCACTACAAATGTATTGGAATGAACGGCTTGTTAAAGTCTGCCCGTGGATTACCTGTCACTGCCATGGTCCGCATTGCATTCAAATAGAGTGTGGATAGGTTAGTTAAAAGGCATGGAGCTACATCGGTATTAATAGACAAGGGTGTTCAATTTATACTAATACCCATGGGAAGATGTGAAAGGTACAATAGGCAAGCACATTGGCATTCATTTCTACAGTACGATCATGATCGGGGTGTTTTTGAAGTTAAGACCGCTATCCACGGACACCGTGGGAATAATTTACAGACGGTGAATGAATCCAGAAGGTTTATTCATGTGAAAAATGGACTATCTACCACATGCCGTGTGCACATGCGTTAAAGTGCTTTCAACAAGTTGGTTATGGGGCAACCAACTATATTGATAGGCAATACAGTATTGTTGCATACGTAGACACATATAATGGGCAGTTGCAGCCATTAGGTGTTGAGCATTATTGGCCGCCGAAACCTTTTAAGATGGTATGTAACAAGGACTATTTGCGCAATCTGCAAGTGCAAAAGAGAACGCATATACAGAACCAAATGGATGTTGGTGATACCGTTTATGCACATAAATATGGCATATGCTTGTAAACAATACACAACCATCATAAATGTCCTTCGGGTGGTGTGCATGGCGATGGTAATCCAACTCCTGGTGCAAGTTCGTTGAATGTACCCAACTATCAAGGCTACCCCTAGTATTTTTTGGTATTGTTTTTTGTAATATGTGTCTGTACTTGTGTATGTTGCAATATTTATCAAATAAAATTATGTTCCACAATCTTGTTACATCTTATGTTTTAACGTGACTTTTTCATATGATTGTTCAAGTATTAAACTTATTGGTGCTAGTAAAGAAGACCAAGGATGTGGAATAAAAACATTACGTAGTAAAAAATAAATTTAATATGTAAAGCGTTTGTATAATAATACGTTTTATCAATTTTCTTGTCGTTCTCAAAAAGCTGGGATGACTGAAGAAAAAGCTGTTTTCTTGCAGAAAAATTTAATATGCAAAGCGTGGTATGATACTATGCTTTGTTGAGTTGTCTTGTTGTTCTGGAAAAGATGAAAATCATATGAAAAAAGCTATTTTCTTGCAGAAAAATTAATACTTAAAGCATGGTATAATACTATTTTTTGTGTGAAATCTTGGCTATAATATCGGGCGCATTCTGCTTATTTCTTGCGCTTAACAATAACCAATAGCAAAAATTTTCATTGCATCAAAGTTTCTCTTTAAGAAATGTCTGAAAAAAACGTTTATGTCCCAAGGTGCTACTGCGGGAAAAAATGCAGTTTGTACAATTGGTGGGAAGAAGGTGGACGTCGCTACTGGGCGTGTATGAACAAGTTTGATGGGCAACCCGATGAGCCTACATATGAATTTAAGGTATAGATGAATGAACCATATAAGCAGGAATACTACAAAGAAAGAATTTATGATCTCATATTATGTGTACGAGGAAAGCGGTACACGAGCGTCGATCCAACCAAGAAATTGAAGAGTTGAAGATGAAACTTAATGAGGCAGAAGAAGAGAAAAAAAAAGTTAAAAGACTAACTCAAGTGGTTGGAGCAAAGAGTACTAGTCGGTCGTGACTAAACAGTAGTATGTACGTGTTGAGCATAGCTGTGTATCTTTATTTTTCCCTTGTCAAGTGTTTTCATTAATTCTACTATTTGTTTTTATTATGTGTTTCTTTAGATTTGTCATGTTTGTGTTTGTGTTGTCGTTTTAAAATGAAATTGTCGTTCAAATTCTGTCACAATAAAAATGTTGTTAAAATAGAATTGTTGCCATTATTTACATAATGTATTATTTTCTTCATAGAGTTGTTCAAATATTTAACTTATTTGTGTTACTAAAGAATACCAATCTAAAAATTAAAAAACAAATATGTGCAAAGCGTGGTATAATACTACATTTGTAATACTTAAAGCGTGGTATAGTACTACGTTTTATTGAGTTGTCTTGTCGTTCTGAAAAAGCTAAAAACCAAGTGAAAAAGTTATTTTCTTGCAGAATAATTTAATACTTAAAGCATGGTATAATACTACGTTTTGTTGAGTTGTCTTGTCATTTTGAAAAGGCTGAAAACCATGCGAAAGTCATTTTCTTGCAGAAAAATTTAATAGTTGAAGCATGGTATAATACTATATTTTTTTGAATTGTTCTGTTGTTCTGAAAAAGCTAAAAACCATATAAAAAGTCTGAAAACCACTTGAAAAAGATGTTTTCTTGCAGAGAAATTTAATATGCAAAGTGAGGTATAATATTACGTTTTACGTGTATGTAAAGTGTGTTATAATATTACGTTATATATGATATATTACCTACAAATAACGAGCAGATTCTAGTTATTTTCTGCGCTTTAACAACAACCTATAGAAATATTTTCATAAAACCAAAGTTTCTCTTTAAGAAATGTCTTGAGAACCCCTTTATTGCCCAAGGTGCGGCTGCGAAACCAAATGCATGATGTACGATTGTTGGGAAGAAGATGGACGCCACTACTGGACGTGTAAGAACATGTTTTATAGGCAACCCGACATACCTAAATACAATTTTAAAGTATGGATTGATGAACCATATGAGCAGGAATACAACAAAGACAAGTTGTATCATCTTCATAATGTGTGTACGGGGTGGTGTGATAGAGAGTGTCAATCCAAGCAAGAAATTGCGAGTTGAAGGCGAAACTCAAAGAGGTGGAAAAAGAGAAAACAAAGTTGGATTACCAGCTCAAGTGATTGGAGCAGAGAATACTAGGCGATAGTGACTAAATAATAGCATGTACGTGTTGAGTGTAGTAGTATATCATTATGTTTTCCATGTCAAGTATTTTCATTAGTTGTACTATTTGTTTTGTGTTAGGTTTGCCATGTTTGTGTTTGTGTTGTATTATTAAAGTAAAATTATTTTTCAAATGCAGTTAAAATAAAATTATTGTTAAAATATAATTATTGCCATTATTTACATAATGTAGTATTTACACAAAGTAAAAACATAAGTAAATCAAAGAGTCCTGCAGCATGTGTGCTTCAGTGTTGCTACTGGCCTGAGTCGTATCCCCTGTTGCTTGGGTACACTATAGGGATCATCATCATCATCAAGTCGCCTCTTTATGTGAGGATGCACAGCAACATCGATAGTATAATTGGCAGGATCGGTAGAAGGGGACGTCGGGCCATCACCAACCTACAAAACAAGCACTAAGTTAGTATGTGAAAATGTATATTAGTGTAGTACGTGTTGAGTCAAAAATATGTTCTCATAGTGGTCTCGTCGGCCTCCTGAATATATGCAGTCGTGGTGTCCTCATCAGCGCATAGAGTGGCCTCCGTGATGGGCTGAGACCAAGCCATAAAAAGAAAATTTAAAATTAACTAATGGTAAATCATTAGGGAAAAGAAAACAAATTGAAATTTTACAGTAATACAAACATACATGCGCCTGTGGTAGATCCGCATCAACCGTCAGGGATGAGGTATAACTCAACCTGCGCCGGTCATCCACGTCCCGAGTTGGCCGATCCTCAACTGCGGTATATGGGCCTCCAAAGCACTGGTCTATATCCTCGTTGAATATACCCGTTATCAACAATGTATCTAACGAGCTGACTTGCGACACTGGCAGAGATAGCTGAAAGCTGTAGGACTGCATGTTGATGGAAGCTCATCCACATGAAGGATATAACGCGGCTGATAATGTCCAATATCCTCATCTCCAAAATCCTCATCATGTCCCTCAACAGGTGGGTCGATAGGTGCCTCAACGCCCCCTGCTGGGACCTCGCTATCCCCTCAGACCCCATGGGACACCCCTGCCTCGTGGGTCACCCCTCTCTCGTGCCCTACCCCTGCCTCGTGGGACAGCCCTAACCCGATGGTACTCCTTAGGCACTGCATACTGAGCCTTGTGATCTAACCTCGTGCCATCTCTCGCTTGAAATAGGGTCCGACGAGCCAGCTCTTCCACTCGCTGTCCATACTCAACGAATGCAACACTATCGCCATGCTGCTACATCTCATGTCCAAACTGGTAGAACAAGTGATGCCCAATATCCTGCGAAACATTTAAAATATTAATTAAATAACGCTATATCACAACTATAAAATATTAATAATCCACAAAAACATACCAGTGCCTGATGCCTCCCGGCGTATGGTCTGTAGCGCTCGCCAAGTACAAGAATGGGGTTCCCGATCATCAGTCGGATGTGAAGGTGGTACCATGACGTATACAACTCAATAGTGTCCTCCTGGATAAGTGAAGGTGGTGGCGGAATACGGTACCCTTGCTGGTCCTAAATATGGACCTGTCGCTCTGGCCATCCTATATATATATATCGTCCACCCTAGTACGATCATCCCGGTGATAATGAGTAGGCACCCATGCAGGCACCCATGCAGGCACCCCCAGTATAGGCTAGGGACGGTGAAACTAGTGAAGCACACGCTCTGTGGCATGATACTTAACCACATCGAAGAAGATCATCGGGACGGAAGTGCTCCAAAGTAGCCGATCGACTGAGCTATAATCGGGCAGCTGAGCTAGTAACTCGTCGTTGTATGGCATCTAGATGAACTACCAAATAATAACATAAAGGTGAGTATGCGCAATACATGTAAATTTATAACAAGTAAATGTAAGTACATATTTACCTATCCGTCCACCAGCATATCTAACACATCCCTAACAAGAGGGAGATTATGATGAGCATCAGTCCCTCGGTAGTTCCCATGTGGGAGAACCCACCTCGTAGATAGAGGGAGAAACGGATGAGCCTCACCCGGCTCTAGTGGTGGTAGAGGTGTCTGCAACGGCATGATCCGCTGCCAAGCCCAAACTTAAGATAAAAGGTTAACGTAAAATTTAAGAGTCATTTCAACCATATATAATTCAGAATAATGAACAGAGTATTCGAAAATGTTGTAACCTGTAGAAAGGGTAGAAAACCACATATGTCCACCTAGCAAAGTATGCTCGCCTGGCACATACTCCAATACATGTATGCTAGAATAGAAGCACCCCAACTGTACAGGGTTAATTCATCGAGTTGTTGCAGATGATGTAGAAATCGCATACTCACTAGACTTTCCGAAGTGTTCGGGAACGAGACACCCCCAAAAAGTAGGAGAGGAGCCAAACTTGTGTACCACTCAATATGGATATCCTCTGTTTCGTCGGTAATGTCTGAGTGCAAAAACTCCAAATGGTCTCTAATAGTGAACAAAGAAACGAGGCTGCCCCTGTAAGTACAACCTTACCCTGTCGCCGGTAACCAGTATACTGCCCCATCAAACCCAAATACTAGGCATGTGTCATGGATCTCATGTACTGGGCAGTGCAACAGCTAGTCCATCTACGCGCATCCCATACAAAACCTGAACATCCTCCAGCGTGATGGTGGCCTCTCCAGTGGAAAAGTAAAAAGTGTGTGACTCCAGTCGCCACCGCTCTACCAAGACCGTGATAAGAGATCAATCAAGCTGCATCCGCCCAATCCGAAAAATCATAAAGAAAATTGTAGCATGTAGGCGCTTGACTACGCGGACTTGGAAATGCCTCCCCCTCAAGAAGTCACACAAATCGTCAGGTCCCTTGGCGCATAGAGGCTGATCTGATAGATGTCCTCCCATACATATGAGGAGTTATAGTTGCCCTGCAACACTAATAGTTAATCCTCGGCTGGTCCGGGATGCACAGCCAGCAAGTCCATGCCGTCTGCTATCATATAAATAATATTAATTGTGTGTTTGTGTTATAATAAATTAAGTAAAAAATTATTTAATTGGACTGAGTAATTATCTATGGGTTCCAGGCTCGATATTTTAGGTGCAGTAGCACCAAGCTATCATTATTATTATGTGTGTCAATATCAATATTTTTAAAATTTTGTTAGTTTAATTAATTAAATAATAATAATTGAATTGGACTGAGTAATTATTTATGAGTTCCAGGCTCGATATTTGAGGCCCAATAGCACCAAACTATCCTTAATTATTATGTATGTCAATTTCAACATTTCTTGAATTTTAGTAATTACAATAAATTAAATAAATAATTATTAAATTGGACTGAGTAATTATCTATGGGTTGCAGGCTCGATATTTGAGGTCCGGTAGCACCAGCTTATCCTTAATTATTATATTTTGTCAATTTCAACATTGTTAGAATTTTATTAGTTTAATAAATTAAATAATTATTTTTAAAATTAATAGAGTAATTATCTATGATTTCCAGGCTCGATATTTGAGACCGGGTAGCACCAAATTATCCTTAGTTATTATGTGTGTCAATTTCAACCTTTTTTTAGAATTTTGGTAATTATAATAAATTAAATAAATAATTATTAAATTGGATTGAGTAATTATCTATGGGTTCCAGGCTCGATATTTTAGGTGCAGTAGCACCAAGCTATCATTAATTATTATGTGTGTCAATTTCAATATTTTTAGAATTTTGTTAGTTTAATTAATTAAATAAATAATAATTGAATTGGACTGAGTAATTATTTATGAGTTCCAGGCTCGATATTATTATTTTTTGAATTTTAGTAATTGCAATAAATTAAATAAATAATTATTAAATTGGACTGAGTAATTATCTATGGGTTTCAGGCTCGATATTTGAGGTCCGGTAGTACCAGCTTATCCTTAATTATTATATTTGTCAATTTCAACATTGTTAGAATTTTATTAGTTTAATAAATTAAATGATTATTTTTAAAATTGAACAGAGTAATTATCTATGATTTCCAGGCTCGATATTTGAGACAGGGTAGCACCAAATTATCCTTAGTTATTATGTGTGTCAATTTTAACCTTTTTAGAATTTTGGTAATTATAATAAATTAAATAAATAATTATTAAATTGGATTGAGTAATTATCTATGGGTTCCACGCTCGATATTTGAGGTCCCATAGCACCAAGTAATCGTTAATTATTATGTGTGTCAATTTTAATATTTTTAGAATTTTGATAATTATAATAAATTAAATAAATAATTATCAAATTGGACTGAATAATTATCTACCTATCCAGAAAAATTGTCGGCCTAGGAATGTGGTTTCGATCCTTCTGGTGATGCCAGAAGGAGTTTTGATATAAGATTTTATCTTGTTTCCATTTTATTTATTATTCCTGATCCGGTGATATTGTAGGTTCGAGCCCTACTAAGCCTACCACACCCGAGCTAGTAATTCCTCTCCTCGAGAAAATTGGCATGCCTTTTGATCTCCCTCGGGTTCTAGGCTCAATACTGATGCCTGGTAGCACCAAGTTATCCTTAATTATTATGCGTGTCAATTTCAACATTGTTAGAATTTTGTTAGTTTAATAAATTAAATAATTAATTATTGAATTGGACTGAGTAATTATTATGGGTTCCAGACTCGATATTTGAGTTAATTTGACACATGTATTAGTTTGTTAGTTTTATAAATTAAATAATTAATTTTGTAGAGTATAATTAGATAGAGTTTGTGGTTTGTACATACTTTAACTACAGAGACTATATGGTAAAAGACTCTATATTATACTACACTAAAATGCTCTATATTTTATTACACTAAAAGGCTATATAATTTACTACGCCATAAGGCTCTATATTTTACTACGCTAAAAGGCCACTATTACATATAAAAATAACAAACATAACATACATACTAAGAAAAAAACTAAATAATTAATATTTATTTATTATTTAAGCAAATAAAAATATAACATTAACAATACAAATTTTTTATCAAGTTTTAATTATTTTTTGTCCCAAGGCTAATAATTCAATTCGAATAAAAATAACATACAAATTTAAATACAAACAAAACACAAATCAACGTGAAGACACATTCAACAAAACAAATATGCATATGCTCTACGAGTTTCGACAAAAACAAAATCAAAATACCTCGATTAAAATTTTTTGAAATAGATCCAAATCGAATTTTTAAATCCGAAAGAAGGAATCCAAGGCTTGTGCTGTGTGCGGGACTTACACTCTTCGCTTTTTGTGTGACAGGTTGGGCCTAAATTTTTTTTAAATATTGCGAGGGGAGGGGGAGGGGAGGGGAGGGGGGAGGGCCAACACTGAGTCATGGGGAGTTTTTCCATTGGAGCATGATTGGCTTGGGAAGAAAGTGGCCATATATTTTATTATAGGAAAATGCAATACTGTGTTTAAGGAAAATGCAGTATTGTATTGCATTTTTCACTAATAAAATATAGAAAATTTAATTAAAGCTGTCAGAATTTAAAGTAGGGCCAAATTTGTTAGGAAAACGCAATATGCTATTGTGTTTAAGTTAAATACAGTATTATATAGTGTTTTCCTATTAAAAATAATTCTTTTAATAAATTGCAGTATAGTACTACATTTAATTTTAACAATTAATTTTTCATTAAAATAAAATACATATTATATTGCATTTTATATATCTATGTAACTTTTTTTTTAACAATAGAAAAGTAGTTTGTGCCATTTTAACACTATTTAAGTTTCGGACTCCTTAGAAGTTACAGTACATGTATGTGCGGATTTCTTTTATGTAACCTTTTTTACCGTCCTTTTACGAAACGTTTTTACTGTATTGTCAGCGACGTGCCATCTCTTTATGTCGTGGCATTAGAAAAGGTTTTACTATTCACCAATAGTCTATTCTGTTAGAATTTTCGGTGATGATGGATATGATAGTAATAGAAATAGTAGTATATCTTTTAATACTCTTTTCTTAAGTTCAGCACAGAAGAAGTAGCATCGAATAAATTATACTTTAGGGAATTTTGCAATGTGTATTAGCTCGGCAATACTAATTTGACACCGTTAAATCGAAACAAACCCTTTCTTTTGCAAGAAATAGTTAAAGTCTAACTTGACGTCACAAATTGAAGTCACTAGACGACTATTTAATTTATGTGAAAATAATTAATTAAGTATAAATTTTAAAAAATAAAATTAAAAATTAAAACTAGTAAGTTAAAATAATTCATAAAAATTTATGTGATTGGAAGTCATCTCATTAAAGATTAAAAAAATATTAAAGTTAAATAGTAATTAAATAAAAAAATATTATTTATCTTGAAATTGACTAAGAAGGAAAGAATATTATATAAAATGTGAGAATACTTTCTTTTTTGATAACTTAGAAGATTAAGAGAAAATATTTGTTCAAGCTGAATTAAGCCATAATTTTCGAAGAAATACCTCAGTTTTGTAGACTACACTGGTTGTTTTGCTCGTAGGAGTAGCCTGTAGCCCTGTAAAGAAGGAGAACTCTTATCTCTTGACAAAAAAATGTCTCACATCGCTTCGATTATTGAGATGTGAAAATTAGTTCCAGTTCAACAAAGATATACATGTTATAAAATAGAAGTCTATTTAGAGTGAATGTCTAAGAGTTTTAGCTTGAAGCTAAGTTATTCCTCTTCCCATAAATAGAGGGGTCTTACCCCATTGTAAATCACCCCAAGTATTAATAAGAATACTTCTCTCTCCCTATTCTCTCTCTATATTGTTCTTATTCTTGCATTATTGTTCTTGTCTTTATATTATTTCATAACACGTTATCAGCACGAGACTCTACCGTCTCAAGAAGCTCTTTAAGAAGATTAAGCCGCCGTCAATTTCTCCACATCGGAGCCGCCGCCGTCTGCATCAGTGGAGAAAAGGAAGAAAACATTGAAAATATAATTGGTATACCTTAAAGGTAAGTAATTTACTTTTCCCTTTCAAATTCTTGAAATTCTACGATTTGATTTAATATACAAACAAAGTTTGATTATAACTCTAAAGGAGTTTGTAAGAAATTATAACCACACGAAGTGGTAAAATCTCTATGTCCTGCCATGATTAAATTCATGTATGATTGTGGGCAAATAATTGAAAATCCGTCCCATTGAATTTGCTCCATTCCCTTTAGAGAATGTGGAAGCAGTATATGATAAGTCTGAAAGAAGACTAAAATATTACCATGAAGGTATCAATGAATATGGACGTGGCAAAGAATTCCGTCCAATTGAATTAGCTCCATTCCCTTTAGAGAATGTGGTAGCAGCATGTGGTAAGTCTGAAAGAAGACAAAATTATTACCATGGACGTGGCAA
Source organism: Nicotiana benthamiana (assembly GCA_034376525.1). Taxonomy (NCBI): domain Eukaryota; kingdom Viridiplantae; phylum Streptophyta; class Magnoliopsida; order Solanales; family Solanaceae; genus Nicotiana; species Nicotiana benthamiana. The sequence goes on from CM067339.1 coordinate 172,165,281, forward strand.
TAGACGAAATTATAATCGTCATTATGGTGATGATGAGAATAATAAAGATTCTCAAAATAATCTTTCACTTTATGAAAGTAATATTTGACATGAGATTGTGTAAAGCACATGATTTTGATCCATTCCCTGAAGTGAATGTGATAATTGTAATAGAGCCCGTAAGTATGAACCCGCTCTTGATGTAAATCTGTTTTATGTCTGACATTATGAAAAGAAAGTTCGTCGCCCTTGAAATTTCGGGCAAGAACTATATGACATGGGTGTTGGATGCTGAAATCCACTTAGATGCTATGGGTCTCGAAGACACCATCAAAGATAGAGAAAAAGAATCCACCCAAGAATGTGCGAAGGCCTTGATTTTCTTGCGCCATCACCTTGATGAAGGTTTGAAGATTGAATATCTCACTGTCAAGGATCCACCTATCTTGTGGAATGGCTTAAAAAAGAGATATGACAACCTGAAGTTGGTCACTCTGCCACAAGCACGATACGATAAGAAACCAAAAGCAAATAGTTTATAAACTATATATTATCGTTGCGGTGGAAACGGGCACTGGTCAAAGGCTTGCCGTATACCATGACATTTGGTTGACCTTTATCAAGCATCTCGAAAGAGTAAACGCCCTGAAACGAATTTTGTCTCTGACGACAACTTTGACATCACCCACTTGGATGTGGCAGACTTCTTTGAGCAACCCGATGGGTAGATAGACCACCTAATCGGTGATGGATCCGTGATGAAAGAAGATGGAGCTATTTGATTTTATTTTACTTGTTTGTATTAGTGAATGAATAAACTAATAGCCATCAGTATTAGCTCGTATTAGTTAGTTCATGACATAAAGTTAGTATTAGTTCTTTAGAATGTATCAATATGCTCAAATATCAATAATATTTTTACTTTCCAGTAGAGGTAATCGACTAACCTGAAAAACTAGTCGGTTATCTCATATTTCGCATAAAAACTGCAAAACAATCGATTGTCAATGATCAACAATCGATTGTCTTTAAAACAGTGTAATCTGAAATTTTACAAAAACAGTCAACAATCGATTGTCTATGATTAACAATCGATTGTCTTTAAGACAGTGTAATCTGGAATTTTTCAAAAATCATCCACAATCGATTGTCTTTGTCTAACAATCGATTGTCGTTAAGACAGTGTAATCTGGAATTTTTCAAAATAGCCAACAATCGATTGTCTATGTTTAACAATCGATTGTCTTAAAACAGTGTGATCTGGAAATTTTCAAAAATTGTCAACAATCGATTGTCTATGCATAACAATCGATTGTCTTGAAACAGCGTGCTCTGGAATTTTTCAAAAATTATCAACAATCGATTGTCTATGTTTAACAATCGATTGTCAATGCTCAACAATCGATTGTGTGTGTTTAAGAATCGATTGTTTTATGAAAATGCTTAAACTGAAATTTTCAAACTGCATAGTAATCGATTATGGAAAACATATAATCGACTATCTGATTTATTTTAGTCAATGACATCAGCAGATTTTGAAAATATTATGTGACACAAACGAATTGAACTTGTTTATTCTTATGTTCGTGTATTTCTTTTGTATATCAAACCATGGGAATTAAATTGATTGAAGGCTCCGGAAGAGCAACTGTAACTCTGCCCAAAGGCATGACGTTTATCTTAGAGAATGCAATATTCTCCTCCAAGTCTAAGAAGAACTTGTTGAGTTTTAAAGATATCATTCAAAATGGATATCATATTGAGACAATAGATGAGAATAATCTTGAATTCTTCATGAAAACGAGGCTGCCCATTTCGGTTTGGGTTCACGCCATTTTGCATGCAGCAATGCTAGTTCGTCGGCTGCCCACTTTGGTTTGGGTCCATGCCATTTTGCATGCAGCATTTTAGTTTGTCGGCTGCCCACTTCGGTTTGGGGACACGCCATTTTACATACAGCAATGCTAGTTCGTCTCTGACTGACGAATTGACACAAATATTCCCCGTTGCAATTGCTTTTGGGTCATGGACCCAATATATCCCATTTAAGAATTTTTGGATGCGCAGTATATGTGCCTTTAGCACCGCCATCCCGCACCAAAATGGGTCTGCAAAGAAGGTTAGGAATATATGTTGAGGTTGAATCGCCCTCCATTATTCGCTACCTCGAAACATTGACAGGAGATTTGTTCACTGCACGATTTGCAGACTGTCAATTTGATGAGACACTTTTCCCAAAATTAGGGGGAGAAGTTGGTGAAACCAAACGGGAAATTTTGTGGAAAAATGTATCATTATCTCATCTTGATCCACACACCTCTATTTGTGAGAAAGAGGCACAAAAGACTATCCATTTGCAAAGAATAGCAAATCAAATGCCTAACGCATTTATAGAATTGAAAAGGATAACAAAATCACATATCCTCGAAGTGAATGTGACAACATTTGATTCACGAATACATATTCATTATTGGAAGAATATGAACATGAAATTGGTATTAAATATACCACACTCACCCCTAGAAGGAGGTTTGAGATGATACCACACTCACCACTAGAAGGAGGTTTGAGATGATATATGGGATGAATGATCGTTGGTCACGTACCTATTGTACGCCAAAGTATTTTGGAAATATGACTATTAAAGGACAACGATAGTGCAAGAAACATATCTTGCATATAAGTTTGACATGACCATAATGGTATAACTTTCTCTTTAAGAAAGATATTCACCACATGGATGTTGATGAATCTGTGGTAGTACAAAATTAATTGAGAGCTCTAGAAGAGCCAATTCTTACTATGTTGGAGAAACACAATTGCGTATTGTGCTGTAGTAAGTCTCAAAGAAACTTATTCAGTTTCCAAAGTACACGCGAAAGCGATTGATTATATTGAGACTATAAATAAAGGAAGGCTTTGATATCTCCTATTACTACAACTTATAGCGGGGTAATTTGCATATGAAAAGCTACCCGCTTTGTTCTCCAGTTTGTACTACACAGAAGAAAGAATGCCACAATAAAGTGGATATCTATTGGTATAAAAACCCATGTCATAATAAACCTGAAGTTTATTGATAAGTGCACATGTCATGGTGTAAATTTGAAGTTTACCAATATTGATAATTTGTTCAGTTAGCATTCGTGTTAGCCATCTCATTTTATGTATGATGTGCAAATTCACATAGGTGAATAATAAAGAACTAGAAAATTCTTTACGAATTCTCTTGTATCACTTGTTCTCATTAATGAACTGACCAACTAAAGAGTTCGGGTTGAAGCCCATAAATTCTGGAAATATCAAAGGTGAATATGGGCCCATTCACCTGCCATGTATACCACATATGATGCATCTATGATATGGTTACATGCGCAATTGTTATTAACCCGCAGCCTGGCCGGTGCTTGCGAGGTAAATTGCTCAGTAATCTAACTTCGAGCATAATTTCCAGATTTTCTACTCAAGATAGTTCATCTTGATAAGTTGGTTTATATCAAAGTTGGTTTAGCAAGATAATTATTGAGTGCTTCCACTTAATAGCTAAACTGTTTCTTATGAGAACAAAGTTATATATATCAGTTTGATATAAGTTGTATACGAGAGTATATTCTCCCCTCACAAGTGGTTCAAGGTCAGGAACCAAATAATTTCATCTTATTATTAATGTGCTGTGTATATTGACATGATAATGCACAAAGATGATTTCCCAAAGTTGAGGAAACAAGTTAGCTTTACTAACATGAGGGGGAGACGTGATAAACACTTGAGAAAAGGTTACATGGGATGAATTATCATTTGTATATGTATATCCCCGAATATCATGATATGAACCTGAAGTTCATAAAAGGGATAATTCAATTGCAACATATTGCAAAGCATGCTATACGCATTTGCTGACCCAAAGAAAGTAACTAAATGGAAGAGATACAATTCAAGAAGAATTGATTCCATATGAAAGACATGTAGTTTTGTACCTATAGTTCAAATGCTTGAAAGTATAAAGTCAAAGGTATGTATAGTCAGTTTTCGATATCTTATTTGTCTAGCATGACATGGAAAACTTGATATGCATCTAAAGTCTATTATATGGCTTATATGACTTAACTTGAAAGATTTAAGTTGCTTGAAGCATATGCAATTCTTGGTCTTGAAGTACCACATCCCAAGTACAATTTGTGTACATATGTATCTTGCTATAACTATAAGCATGATGGCATTGAGAATGCATATATGGAGATATTGAAAAGTTATTCCACGACATTATATGAAGATGTTCATATCTATCAAGAATGATGATTTCAAGGTATGGAATATTTATTCAAGTCAATATGGTTGATTTGTCAAACGTCTACCAAAGATCGTTTTGAAGATGATGCACAAGATTGAAATGCAAATGCTCAAGGATATAAATTGATGTACTCATTAGGGGGAGTTAATGCGCGTTGCACTCTTTTTTCTTACAAGGTTTTGTCCCACCGGGTTTTCCTTGCGAGGTTTTTAACGAGGCAACCAATAGGCGCATATTCAAACATGTGTACTCTTTTTCCTTTCTTTAATTTTCCCAATGGGTTTTGGTTTTAAGGTTTTATGAGGCACATTATTGAATAGACATTCAAGGGGGAGTGTTATAAAATAGAAGTCTATTTAGAGTGAATGTCTAAGAGTTTTAGCTTGAAGCTAAGTCATTCCTCTTCCTATAAATAGAGGGGTCTTACCCCATTGTAAATCACCCCAAGTATTAATAAGAATACTTCTCTCTCTCCCTATTCTCTCTCTATATTGTTCTTATTCTTGCATTATTATTCTTGTCTATATATTATTTCATAACAATACAGGTTAAATTAAATCAACTTATAATTGGAAATTAATCTTTTTAATGAAGTAAAATAATCGGAAAAGTATTCAAATTGCCCTTAAACTATTGAAAAAGTATAAAAATATTCTTCATTTATCGGGCTAAAAATACTCCTTCATCCACCTTTTTGGTTCACTTATGCACTTTGACCGTTAGGTCAATGTTAAATTTAAAATAATTATTATTCTTTTTGTAAAATTACAAAATATTTTTGCTTTTTAAACTAATACACTAGTAGTCCACTAATTTAGTAGTCTTCTTTTTTCGTTTTTACAAAAAACAATTCGGTTTTTATAACAACAAAAAATTCATTTTCTCAGTTTCCACATTTAAACAGCATACCAATCCATATACAAACCAATCAGCCAAACTAGAGCATTTACCTAAAGCTTTCAAAACTCAGCAACAAAATTAATCAAATGTACACAGATTAAAAACTAAACTAAACTGCATAAACCAACTAGTTTCAGGAGTGCAAAATAGCATTTAACCAACTGATGTGTCACAAAGTTTCAGTTCAATCAAACAAACTTCATGTCCTCCCGTTTCATATATCAAAGGATACAGCAATATTAAACAGAAGAAGAAGACGTACTTAAAGATCAGCAAAAATGAGAAGGTTCAGTCAACAACAACAGTATTTCAGCAGCAATAGAACAGTGCAAAACAGCCTTTAAACCATCTTTGAATCCCAAAACAAGCTAGAAATCATTTGAAGGTTTCATAATTGAACGACTAATTGCAGAACTAGATCAATTTCTACCAAAAATGTAACAGTTTTGGAGCTCATTTTACCTCAGTCGTTTTTAAAGCTTTTTCAGTGTTTATTAGTCTTCAATTTCTCTAAAATCTGACTTGTGTGAGAAGAAACACTGCCTTTATAGGCAAGCCTTAGGGCAGTAGAAAATGAATTCAGTTCTGCCTTTTAATCCTTTTGTAATTTTTGTTTTTGCTCCTATAACCTTAGTTTAAAATCAACTTTTCAAGTTAGTCCCAAACCCACCTTCCAGGAAGCTTCCCCATTCAGTTATTAAAGATTCCCTATCCTAAATCCCTGAATTAACCTTAAAAACCCATGTTATTTACCCCAACATACAAAACAGATATGGGTCAAATTGAACCACAGGTTCAGCCTCAAAACCAATGGACTTACTACCCGGATTGAGTCCCTTTTCCTTGGGCCTCTGATTAACAGAGCCCCTATAGAATTGCTGGACGAAACAAAATTGCCCATTACCCAAAATATTTCTTTTTTTAAGGAAAAAAAAGAAATGACAAAAGATAGGGATTAATTGAAACTTAAACGCAAAAAAGAAAATTAAAAACAAATGAACTAACAAGTTTTCTTTTCTTTCTAAATTTCAGACATGCCAGCAGCAAGTGGTTCGCACAAAACAAACAAAAAGCGAAAAATGATAAGGAAAAAGGAAGGATGAAACAAAAGGAGATGGAGACGGAAAACCACAGATAAAAAATGAAGAATAGAAGAAAAAGAAAAAATATTTAAAGGAACACTCTGGACAATAGGAAACTGAAAAAATCCTTCAACACCTCCGATTTTAGCCGATATTGACATTAATCGTGTGTTCTCGTTAAGAACACACGAATAAAATCAAACTCCACTCCAACCTTTGCCGATTTGGGAGATTTAGAATTTTAGGGTTCGGAACTTGATTCAAGATTCGAAGAATCCTAGGGTGATTTGAGGGAAGCCAGTTAAGGATTGGGAAAGAGGAGGTCGTGGTATTAATTTGGGGTTGTTTGGAGGTGCAGCCGCCGGCCAGAGATGGTAGAAATTTAGGCGGTGCTCTAGGGTTAGGAGATGAGAAGATGAAGTACATTATTTTGGACGAGGTTGTTTGAAGGGGTTTCAAATAAATATAACAAAAATAGGGCAAGTGTTTTGAACCGTTAGATCTGATGAAATGAAGGGCTTCGATTGATTGTAAATATTTAAATTCAAAACGACGTAATCTCACGCCCATACTACGCTGTCTTGAAGCTGAAGTCCTGGATCGGGTAGAAAGAATGGGTTTGGGCCTGATTTGATATGGTTACGGGGGCATTTTGATTGAACTGGGGAGATTTAAATGAAACCAGCACAAACCTCAATCTTCTGTTCATTTTTTTTTTTGGTAATTAAAATTTTTATTAATCACTAAAAGGATGCCTTACAAAATCATAGGACAATTTAATCTCAACTGCCTATCAAATTAGAACATGAAGTATCTATGCTACTCTAATATTCAACATTTATATCATGAAATGCTGAATATGTGAACTAATCCTAGGAGGAGCTCGAACATTACAAATATAGGCTATGCTACTTAGGAGTTTATCACTATTACAATAAATATTTTCAAAAATTCTTGCATTTCTCTCTAACCATATACTATATAGCATTTCTGTGATAGTCATCTTGAAGGTGAGGGGTCGGACAGATTTTCCTTTGGACTGTATAATGATCCATTGACAGAATTGTATCCAATTTTATCCAGTGAAATCATCAGTTCTCAGCCATTGCATTGTTTGATATCTCAACTGTGAAGCAAAGGAGCAATGCAGAAATAAATGATCTCTAGTTTCCAATTCTTGCTGGCACATAACACACACTCCGGAGATGTTCAGCTTCCATTGTAACAGCCTGTTTTTGGTGGGAAGTCGATCCTGCAGTAGCAACCATAAGCTGAAGATAGCTTTAGGTCTAGCTGCATTTTGCATTACCATATTCTTCCATGAAACTCTAGATGAATCTCCCAGCAGCTGCAAGTATACCTTCCTTATAGAGCACACAGTGTCACCTAGCAGATTTTGTTGTTGCAGCAGTTTGACTCCTTCCACAATTTTTCTTACCATCCAGCTAGCATTAACTGGGATAGTAAGGTTCTCCAACTGGTGTTGTTTGACATAGACAGTGTGAATCCATTTCACCCATAACAAGTCTTTTTTATGAGCTAAGTCCCAACCAAGTTTAGCTATTGCAGCTCTATTCCACATTGATATATTTGTTAAGTTCAGTCCTCCAACAGACTTAGGCATACAAACTTTCTCCCAAGCCACATATGCTTTCTTAGTGATGTTAACAGACCCTGACCAAATGTATGTTCTGCATATAGTCTCCAGCAGCTTAACAACTTTAGATGGCATGATAAATAATTGAGCCCAGTAAGCTTGAACTCCAAGAATAACTGATTGAACCAATTGACATCTGCCTGCATATGATAAGTACCTTGATGTCCAGGAAGTAACTTTTGCAGTAATCTTATCAACCAGAGGTTGCCATTGAGCAACTGATAACTTTTTGGCAGTTAAAGGGACTCCCAAATATTTGAAAGGAAGATCCCCCTTAACATAACCAAGAAGATCAAGAATTTGTTGTTGACTCTCATTTGACACCCCACCAAAATACACAGCACTTTTGTGTAGGTTAGCCTTAAGCCCAGTAGCAGCAAGAAATTGAGAAAAGAATAGGAACATAGAACTTACTGATTTAGGCTCCCCTTTGACAAATAATAGCAAGTCATCTGCAAAACTCAAATGAGTGATTCCTAACTTCTTACACCCTGGATGATATGTGAAGCTTGTAGTATGTTTCAACTCTGCCAGAGATCTACTAAGATATTCCATTATAATAGCAAATAAAAATGGAGATATTGGATCTCCTTGCCTCAATCCTTTGGCAGCTTGAAAAGGCTTTGTTGTTTCACCATTAACTACAACAGTATAGCTAACAGTTTGAACACATTCCATGATCCATCTAATAAATCTGCTAGGGAAATCCAGCTCTTCCATAATCTGTTGTAGACTGCACCATTCCACTGAATCATAAGCTTTTTGGAGATCAATCTTGATCATACATCTGGGAGAAATATGTGATCTGGAATACTGTTTTATTAGCTTATGAGCTAATATCACATTATCTGCTACTCTTCTTCCTGGTATAAATCCAGCCTGAGAATTGCATATAATACTACTCATAACTTTTTGGAGTCTATTAGCCAACAGCTTGGAAATAATCTTATATAAGACTGAGCAACAAGCTATAGGCCTAAACTCCTTCACTGTTTGAGGATTAGGAACCTTAGGTAACAAAGTGAGAGTTGCACAATTAGCTGGTCTATGCATTTTGGAAGCATGAAAGAAATTCCTGACTGCTAACATCACCTGATTACCAATGATATGCCAAGACTGTTTGAAGAACATGGCATTAAAACCATCAATGCCTGGAGCTTTATCATTTCCAATACCCTTCAAGCTGTCAATTATCTCTGCATCAGTTATATCAGCTACAAGATCCATCCTTTGTGATTGAGATAATTTTGGTCCATTCCTCATATATATCTTGTTCACTGCTGGAAGTGTGTTGGCTGCAGTTCCCATTAGAGCTTGATAGAAATCCCTAATCTCCTTCTTCAACTCTGCAGGATCATTTATCTTCATGCCTCCTTCTGTAGAGAGTTCAATAATCTTCTTATATTGGCTCCTCTCTTTCATGACTGCTGAAAAATACTTATTGTTGGAATCCCCTAGCTTGATCCACTTAGCTCTTGACTTTTGTTGTAAAGCTGACTCTTCAATTAGTGACCATTTCTCCAGCTGCTGTACCATATCTTTTGCTCTTTGCTGAAGTGTATCTGAATAAGAAGTAGCCAGTTGATGTTGCACATCTTCCAGTTCTTTCCTGCTACTTTCAATCTTTTGAGAAATATTCTTAATCTCTAACATTAAGAGATTTTAAGGATGTTTGAGGGACTTAAGATTATTCCATACTCCTTGAAGAGTATTCTGCTCCTTGACACTCCAGTACTTTGAGAGAATAACATGAAATTCCTTATGCTGGATCCAAGCATTGAAGAATCTAAATGGTGTTATCCTTGTAGCTGTATCAGTTGTAAGAGTTAGTAGCATAGGGTTATGATTAGATATAAGGGGATGACCATATACAATGTGTACATGGTTCCACTTCATCTGCCATTCAAAATTACCAAACATTCTATCCAGTCTACTACATACTCTATCATTACCACTTTGTTGATTAGACCAGGTAAAATAGTTTCCTTCCCAAGGCAGCTCCACTAGTCTTGATTGTTGAATGCAGTTATTGAAATCCACAAGGTCCCTTTGCTTCACTTGTTGGCAGGATTGTCTCTCTTTGGTGGATAAAATTGCATTGAAATCCCCTGCAATGAGCCATGGATCAGTAATACCAGTTGATAAGTTCAAGATAGAATTCCATAGCATCCTCCTCTGATCACAATCATTGAATCCATACACTACTGAGAGCCAGCAGATAACCTCACCAGTGATGTGCTGAACTTGACAATGGATTATCTGAGCCTCCTCAAGATAACCAGAAACCACAATTTTTGTAAGATCCCACAGGATCCAAATTCTACCATTTACTGCACCACTATAATTAGTTATCATGTTCCAGTTAGGCAATAAAAAACTAGCTATTCTACTAGCATTCTGTTGTTTAACCTTGGTTTCTACTAGTCCCACCAGGTCAAACTTATTATTCCTAAAGTAATTTTGAGCTTCTTTTTGTTTGAACCTTTTATTTACACCTCTAATATTCCAAATGATCCACTTCATTGAGTTTTACTTGTTCCCCCTTCATCTAGGGGATGATCAGCCCACCTAACTGACCCAATTTCAAATCTATTAGACATAACAAGAGGAGATAAGGGAGGGAAATTGGTTATGTTAAAGACTGGAGAGTCTTGAACAACTTGCTTCTGTCTATCCCCAACATCAGTTGTAGGTTTGATAATTGTCTCCTTAATTATCTCTTGACTCTGGCTGTGAGGCATCTGGTTGTTTTTGCTTGCTTCAACTGGGGCTTTCACTCTCCATTCTTGTGTTACTTTACCTTTCTGTGTAGGTTGGGTAGCTTTGGTTAGACAGTTGTGTCCAACCTCCAAATATTTCTCACAGTACAAAGGTTTCCACTCATAGATCACATCCTGTATGAAACTCTTTCCATTTGGATCTAAAATCTCTATTTCACTAGGTAACTTTTTGGACATATTTACCTCAATGAGCATACGAGCATAAGAGATTCTAGACTGTTTAGTAGTGCACTCATCAGCATATATAGGTTTACCAAGGACACTGGCAATCCTGCTTAAGGACTTGCTGCCCCAACAAGACATTGGTAAGTTAGGAAACTTTATCCATAAAGGAATTTCAGTGGGGAAAGCTGCTTTGAAGTCAAAATCCACAGACCATTGCTTCAAAATCATTGGTCTATTGGCAATAGTATATGGACCTCCACACAGTATTTCCTTAGCATCTTCAATGGAATTGAATTTGACAATATAGTAACCCTCCTCATGATAGAACAGTTCAGGATCAGGAACATGTGACAAGTGGAGATTAATAAATCGCTTCATTCCATTATACCCAGGGCTATTTCCTAACACAAATACTACCAAAGCACATTTCCATTTCACTTCTTCCTCCTCCACTTCTTCCTTTACCAATTGACCAACTGGTTTGCCATTAACAATCGTAGGGGAAATATATTCTAAGGACATACCATTTGCAGCAAGTCTGTTACTCTGGAAGAGACTATTCCACTGTTTGGGTGGGTTTGCACCTTCCTCTGTTACAGCCTTTGGTGGATCTGATGTTGGTTGTTGCATGCTGGTCTGGACTCCATGTTCCTGCTCCTTCGGACCAGCTACTGCCTTGATTGGAGGCTCTATACTCTTCACTGTTGCTACTGGTAACATTGGAACACTAGATGGTTGTGGATCTGGTATTACTTGAGGCAATGGAACAGTAACCACAGGAGGATTCGATGGAACAGTAGTACCTACCATCTGCACAGTATTAACTGCATTTTGGAAGACTAAATCACTCGCATAAATTGGAACTAGTTCCTTTCTTGGGCGACTTCTCCTCTTTGCCATAACTAATTCTGCTAGGTTTACTTACCTTAGCAGCTGCAATGGAGAAGAAGAAGACGATGAACAGTGTAGAAGATGAAGAAAAGTAGAGAGAAGGCGGAGCTTCTCTCTCTAAGCCATTATTGCAAATATTTCTTTGATCAATCTTCTGTTCATTTTCTTCCCCTTTCTTTTCATTTTCAAAATTTTCCTTTTTCAAATTAAAAATAAAAACAAAATTAATTGTCAAAAATTAAATTAGCCTACCAAATTAGATTAATTACTTAATATAATATTAACAAGCAACTAATTAATTATCAAATTAAAAGAAAACTACAAAATTCGAAGCTAAAAATATAAAATGCAAAAATGAGTTATTGTTTGAGATTTTTTCTATTTTGTCAAACAAATTAATTTACAATTAATCTAAAATATAAAATTAAGTCCTCAATGCAAATGCAATATATTTTAGTATTTTTTATGAATTAAATAAGATTAAACATGCACACCAAAATGCAAAAAATCAGGAAAAATTCTACAATAATTTGTAAAATAAAAAATAATTAAAAGAAAATTTTAATTTTTGGAATTCTGTAGGAGTGATTCACGTGAGACAAAAATAATGTGCTCACAAAAACAGAAGAACA